>CM038675.1:722781096-723985016 GCA_021605145.1 Aegilops bicornis
CGGCCTCCATAAAACTCTTTTGCACCGACCTAAAGCCTCATGGGCTTGACCCCTTAGCCTAAACATATCATCCAATATATGAATCTTTACGTCTCGACCATTTCGAGACTCCTCGTCATGTCCCCAATCTCATCCGGGACTCAACTCCTTCGGTACATCAAAACATGTAAACTCGTATTATAAGCATCGCCATCGAAACCTTAAGCGTGCGGACCCTACGGGTTCGAGAACTATGTAGACATGACCGAGAACTATTCTTGGTCAATAACCAATAGCGGAACCTGGATGCCCATATTGGTTCCTACATATTCTCTGAAGATCTTTATCGGTCAGACCGCATAACAACATACGTTGTTCCCTTTGTCATCGGTATGTTACTTGCCCGAGATTCGATCGTCGGTATCCAATACCTAGTTCAATCTAAATTCTTGACAAGTCTCTTTACTCGTTCCGTAATACATCATCTCACAGCTAACTCATTAGTTGTAATGCTTGCAAGGCTTAGTGATGTGCATTACCGAGAGGGCCTAGAGATACCTCTCCGACAATCGGAGTGACAAATCCTAATCTCGAAATACGCCAACCCAACATCCGCCTTTGGAGACACCTGTAGTACTCCTTTATAATCACCCGATTCGTTGTGACGTTTGGTAGTACCCAAAGTGTTCCTCCGTAAACGGGAGTTGCATAATCTCATAGTTATAGGAACATGTATAAGTCATGGATAAAAGCAATAGCAACATACTAAGCGATCGGGTGCTAAGCTAATGGAATGGGTCATGTCAATCAGATCATTCAACTAATGATGTGACCTTGTTAATCAAATGACAACTCCTTTGTCTATGGTTAGGAAACTTAACCATCTTTGATTGACAAGCTAGTCTAGTAGAGGCATACTAGTGACACTCTGTTTGTCTATGTATTCACACATGTATTATGTTTCCGGTTAATACAATTCTAGCATGAATAATAAACATTTATCATGAAATAAGGAAATAAATAATAACTTTATTATTGCCTCTAGGGCATATTTCCTTCATATAAACCATAGAGAAGTTATAATACAGTTGGTTTAACACCAATATAAATAAAGAATTAGTTCATTACAGTACCTTGAAGTGGTGTTTTGTTTTCTTTCGCTAACGGAGCTCACGAGATTTTCTGTTAAGATTTGTGTTGTGAAGTTTTCAAGTTTTGAGTAAAGATTTGATGGATTATGGAACAAGGAGTGGCAAGATCCTAAGCTTGGGGATGACCAAGGCACCCCAAGGTAAAATCCTAGGACAACCAAAAGCCTAAGCTTGGGGATGCCCCGGAAGGCATCCCTCTTTTGTCTTAAATCCATCGGTAACTTTACTTGGAGCTATATTTTTATTCACCACATGATATGTGTTTTGCTTGGAGTCTTGTATGATTTGAGTCTTTGATTTTTAGTTTACCACAATCATCCCTTCTATACACACATTTTGAGAGAGACACACATGAATCGGAATTTATTAGAATACTCTATGTTCTTCACTTATATCTTTTGAGTTAGATAATTTTGCTCTAGTGCTTCCCTTATATCTTTTTAGAGCACGATGGTGGTTTTATTTTATAGAAATAACTGATCTCTCATGCTTCACTTATATTATTTTGAGAGTCCTTTAGAACAGCATGGTAATTTTCTTTGGTTAAAAATTAGTCCTAATATGATAGGCATCCAAGATGGGTATAATAAAAACTTTCATAAAAGTGCATTGATTACTATGAGAAGTTTGATACTTGATAATTGTTTTGAGATATGGAGATGGTGATATTAGAGTCATGCTAGTTGAGTAGTTGTGAATTTGAGAAATACTTGTGTTAAAGTTTGTGATTCCCGTAGCATGCATGTATGGTGAACCGTTATGCGATGAAGTCGGAGCATGATTTATTTATTGATTGTCTTCCTTATGAGTGGCGGTCAGGAATGAGTGATGGTCTTTTCCTACCAATCTATCCCCCTTGGAGCATGCGCATAGTACTTTGTTTCGATAACTAATAGATATTTGCAATAAGTATGTGAGTTCTTTATGACTAATGTTGAGTCCATGGATTATACGGACTCTCACCCTTCCACCATTGCTAGCCTCTCTATTACCGCGCAATTTTCGCCGGTATCATAAACCCACCATATACCTTTCTCAAAACAGCCACCGTACCTACCTATTATGGCTTTTCCATAGCCATTCCGAGATATATTGCCATGCAAATTTCCACCGTTCCGTTTGTTATGACATGCTTCATCATTGTCATACTGCCATGCATGATCATGTAGTTGACATTGTATTTGTGGCAAAGCCACCGTTCATAATTTTTTCATACATGTCACTCTTGATTCATTGCATATCCCGGTACACCGTCGGAGGCATTCACATAGAGTCATATTTTGTTCTAAGTACTGAGTTGTAATTCTTGAGTTGTAAGTAAAAATAAGTGTGATGATCATCATTATTAGAGCATTGTCCCAGTGAGGAAAGGATGATGGAGACTATGATTCCCCCACAAGTCGGGATGAGACTCCGGATGAAAAATAAAAAAAAGGAAAAAAAGAGGCCATAAAAAGAAGAGAAAAAGGCCCAAATAAAAAAAAGAGAGAAAAAGAGAGAAGGGGCAATGCTACTATCCTCTTACCACACTTGTGCTTCAAAGTAGCACCATGATCTTCATGATAGAGAGTCTCCTATGTTGTCACTTTCATAAACTTGTGGGATTTTTACATTATATAACTTGGCTTGTATATTCCAATGATGGGCTTCCTCAAATTGCCCTAGGTCTTCGTGAGCAAGCAAGTTGGATGCACACCCACTTAGTTTATTTTGTTGAGCTTTCATATACTCATAGCTCTAGTGCATCCGTTGCATGGCAATTCCTACTCACTCACATTGATATCTATTGATGGGCATCTCCATAGCCCGTTGATACACCTAGTTGATGTGAGACTATCTTCTCCTTTCTGTCTTCTCCACAACCACCATTCTATTCCACCTATAGTGCTATGTCCATGGCTCACGCTCATGTATTGCGTGAAAGTTGAAAAGGTTTGAGAACATCAAAAGTATGAAACAATTGCTTGGCTTGTCATCGGGGTCGTGCATGATTTAATATTTTGTGTGATGAAGATAGAGCATAGCCAGACTATATGATTTTGTAGGGATAACTTTCTTTGGCCATGTTATTTTGAGAAGACATGATTGCTTTGTTAGTATGCTTGAAGTATTATTATTTTTATGTTAATATTAAACTTTTATCTTAAATCTTTCGAATCTGAACATTCATGCCACAATAAAGACAATTACATTGAGAAATATGTTAGGAAGCATTCCACATCAAAAATTCTGTTTTTATCATTTACCTACTCGAGGACGAGCAGGAATTAAGCTTGGGGATGCTTGATACGTCTCCAACGTATCTATAATTTTTTATTGTTCCATGCTATTTTATATTCTGTTTTGGATGTTTAATGGGCTTTATTATACACTTTTATATTATTTTTGGGACTAACCTGCTAACCCAAGGCCCAGTGCAAATTGCTGTTTTCTTGCCTATTTTAGTGTTTCGCAGAAAAGGAGTATCAAACGGAGTCCAAACGGAATGAAACCTTCGGGAGTGTGATTTTTGGAACAAACGCGATTCAGAGGACTTGGAGTGGACATCAAGCAATCAACGAGGTGGCCACGAGGTAGGGGGCGCGCCCTCCACCCTCGTGGCTCCACCGACCTACTTCTTCCTCCTATATATACCTACATACCCTGAAAACATCCAGGAGCACCACGAAAACCTATTTCCACCGTGCAACCTTCTGTACCCGAGAGATCCCATCTTGGGGCCTTTTCCAGAGCTCTGCTGGAGGGGGCATCGATCACGGAGGGCTTCTACATCAACATGATAGCCTCTCCGATGATGTGTGAGTAGTTTACCATAGACCTTTGGGTCCATAGTTATTAGCTAGATGGCTTCTTATCTCTCTTTGGATCTCAATACAATGTTCTCCTCGATCTTTTTGGAGATCTATTTGATGTAACTCTTTTTGCGGTATGTTTGTCGAGATCCGATGAATTGTGGGTTTATGTTCAAGATTATCTATGGACAATATTTGAATCTTCTCTGAATTCTTTTATGTATGATTGGTTATATTTGCAAGTCTCTGCAAATTATCAGTTTGGTTTGGCCCCCTAGATTGATCTTTCTTGCAATGGGAGAAGTGCTTAGCTTTGGGTTCAATCTTGCGTTGCTCGATCCCAGTGACAGAAAGGGAAACGACACGTATTGTATTGTTGCCATCGAGGATAAAAAGATGGTGTTTACATCATATTGCTTGAGCTTATCCCTCTACATCATGTCATCTTACCTAATGCATTATCTGTTCTTATGAACTT
Organism: Aegilops bicornis; assembly: GCA_021605145.1. NCBI lineage: Eukaryota > Viridiplantae > Streptophyta > Magnoliopsida > Poales > Poaceae > Aegilops > Aegilops bicornis. The sequence goes on from CM038675.1 coordinate 722,785,497, forward strand.
AATACTCTAGATGTATGCTGGATAGCGATCGATGTGTGGAGTAATAGTAGTAGATGCAGGCAGGAGTCGGTCTACTTGTCACGGACGTGATGCCTATATACATGATCATGCCTAGATACTCTCATAATTATGCACTTTTCTATCAATTGCTCGACAGTAATTTATTCACCCACAGTAATACTTATGCTATCTCGAGAGAAGCCACTAGTGAAACCTATGGCCCCAGGGTCTATTTTCCATCATACAAGTTTCCAGTCTATTTTATTTTGCAATCTTTACTTTCAATCTATATCATAAAAATACCAAAAATATTTATCTTATTATTATTATCTCTATCAGATCTCACTCTCGTAAGTGACCGTGAAGGGATTAACAACCCCTTTATCGCGTTGGTTGCGAGGTTCTTATTTGTTTGTGTAGGTACGAGGTGACTTGTGTGTGGCCTCCTACTGGATTGATACCTTGGTTCTCAAAAACTAAGGGAAATACTTATGTTGCTTTGCTGCATCACCCTTTGCTCTTCAAGGGAAAACCAACGCATGCTCAAGAGGTAGCAAGGGTGTCAAATTCCTCAAGGACCATTTGTGTGGAGCTTGTGAAGCCGGAAAGATGACCAAGGCCAAGCATCCCTCAAAGACCATCATGACTACCACTCGTTCATTTGAATTGCTTCACATGGATCTCTTTGGCCCTACTCACTATGCCACATTTACTAATGCTGCATCTTTATATGTCTTTGTCATTGTTGATGATTATTCTCGACATACATGGGTGCATATCATCACTTACAAAACTGAAGTGCAGGAAGTCTTCAAACGATTTTCCTCGAGGGCTTCAACCAACTTTGGTGTGAAGATCAAGCACATTAGAAGTGACAAAAGAACTGAGTTCAAGAACACCGGTCTCGATGACTATCTTGATGAACTTGGTATTACTCATGAGTTATCTGCTCCTTATACTACTCAGCAGAATGGCGTCGTGGAGCGCAAGAACAGGACTCTTGTTGATATGGCCTGCACTATGCTTGATGAGTACAAGACGCCTCCTCGCTTCTGGCCTGAGGCAATTGATACTGTGTGCCACATCATCAACAGAGTATATCTTCACAAATTCTTCAAGAAGACTGCATATGAACTCCTCACTAACAAGAAACCCAATGTGAGTTATTTCAAAGTCTTCGGTGCTAAATGCTGGATTAGAGATTGATACGTCTCCAACGTATCTATAATTTATGAAGTATTCGTGTTATGATATTATCAACCTTGGATGTTTTATATGCATTTATATGCTATTTTATATGGTTTTTGGGACTAACCTATAAACTTAGAGCCCAGTGCCAGTTTCTGTTTTTTCCTTGTTTTAGAATATGGCAGAAAAGGAAAACCAAACGGAGTCCAATTGACCTGAAATTTGACGGAGCTTATTTTTGGACCAGAAGAGGGCCGTAGAGTAAAAGAGTTGGGCCAGAAGGGTCCTGGGCTGCCCACGAGGGTGGGAGGCGCGCCCACCCCCCTGGGCGCGCCCCTATCTCGTGGACAGCCCGGAGACCCCCCTGACTTGTTCTCGACGCCAAAACCTCTTATATATACAGAAACCTCCAGAAATTAACCTAGATCGGAAGTTCTGCCGCCGCAAGCCTCTGTAGCCATGAGAAATCAATCTAGGCCTTCTCTGGCACCCTGCCGGAGGGGGCCGTCATCACCGGAGGCCATGGAGGAGGATCCCGGAGGGGCCATCATCGCCATGAAGGCCAAGGACCAGAGGGAGAACCTCTCCCCATCAAGGGGGAGGCCATGGAGGAGGAAGCACAAGGGGGAGAACCTCTTCTCCTCTCTCTCGGTGGCGCCGGAGTGCCATCGGGAGGGGAATCATTGCCGCGGTGATCGTCTTCCTCAACATCACCATCATTATCATCGCCCTAATCTATTTTACGCGGTCCACTCTCCCGCACCCCGCTGTAATCCCTACTTGGACATGGTGCTTTATGCCAAATATTATGATCCAATGATGTGTTGCCATCCTATGATGTTTTGAGTAGATATCCTTTGTCTTTCGGTTGATTGATGATCTAGATTGGTATGAGTTGTATGTTTTACTTTGGTGCTGTCCTATGGTGCCCTCCGTGTTGCGCAAGCGTGAGGAATTCCCGCTGTAGGGTGTTGCAAGATGTCCATGGTTTGCTTATTGTCTGTGTTGTGTGAGTGACTGAAACACAAACACGGATAAGCGGGACATGGCGTATGGGAATAAAGAGGACTTGATGCTTTAATGCTATGGTTGGGTTTTTACCTTAATGATCTTTAGTAGTTGCAGATGCTTGCTAGAGTTCCAATCATAAGTGCATATGATCCAAGAAGAGAAAGTATGTTAGCTTATGCCTCTCCCTCATATGAAATTGCAATGACGACTATCGGCCTTGTTAACAATTGCCTAGGACAATTCCGCTGCGGATCCACCATTATTCCACACTCGCTATTTATAATATTTAGTAATATATTCTAACCTTATGATAACAGCACCTACTTTTATATTTTAGCTCTCCGATATCATGCAAAGTTATCCTCTTCATACCCACAACGTAGTTTTATTTCTCCTTTCTAGTTGGAAGCAAACGTTCGGTATACGTAGAGTCGTATCAGTGGCAGATAGGGCTTGAGAGAATATTGATCTTACCTTTAGCTCCTTGTGGGTTCGATACTCCATACTTATCACTTCCACCTTTGGAAATTGCTATGATGATTCCCTTCAATTGGGGATTATCAAGCTCTTTTCTGGCGCCGTTGCCGGGGAGCAATAGCGTGGGGTTGGTGTTCTTGTGTGTGCTTGTTTGCTTTCTTCACTAAGTAGATTTTGTTTTCCCTTTTTGTTTCTGTTTAGTTGTGGGTGAAACATACAATTTTTTCTAAATAATTAAAATACAAAAAATTTACTTGCCTCTCATGCCTAAAAAGTTTTTCAAAAAGAGAAGTGATTGGAAAGTTACGCATTGAAGAAGTGAGGGTCGACCTTGAGCACTTGTGTTCATGCTCACAGAAAAATGTAGAATTTTTCATGGAAGTTTCTCTGTAAATAATTATCCCCTTGTATATATCCATTGTATTATAAAAATAATGTGCCAAGCTTTGGTTTTAGGATTATTAGATTGCTTGTTTACTATGTGCAGAACAAAAACAGAAACTTTGGCTGTAGCGCGTGATTTTAAATTTTTTACTGGATAGTCAAATGGGTCTGAAACTTTTTGCACATTACTTCTGTACAAATTGTTCAAATTTTCAAATTTATTTCATAATTTTTGGAGTTACAAAAGTTTACTAAACCTCCAGATTACTACAGACTGTCCTGTTTTAGACAGATTCTGTTTTCTATGTGTTGATCGCTTATTCTGATGAATCTATGGGTAGTATCGGGAGGTATGAACCATGGTGAAGTTGGAATACAGTAGATATAGTTCTAATATGAAATTGGAATGAGTTTGAAACAGTACCTAAAGGTAGCGATTTGCTTTATTATACTAACGGATCTCATAAAGTTTTTGTTAAAGTTTTGTGTGGATGAAGTGTTCGAAGATCGAGGAGCTATCAGTATGAGAAGAATAAAGAGAGGCAAGAGTTCAGGCTTGGGGATTCCCAAGGCACCCCAAGTAAATATTTTAGAGGATACACAAGCATCTAAGCTTGGGGATGCCTCAGTTGGCATCCCATCTTTCTTCTTCAACAAATATCGGTATACCTCGGTTTTTGTTTTGTTCACATGATTTGTGTCATTTGTCTTTTCTTTTCTTTAAGAACCATGATAGTATGAGATGTCCATTCATCAATTTATAGAATACTTCTTGTGCTTCACTTATATCTTTTAAGTATGATCTTATGGAAATTGCTCTTTGAGCTTCACTTAAATCTTTTGAGTATGGTTTTATAGAATGCTTCGTGTGCTTCACTTATATATTTTGAGCTTGGATGTTGGTTAGTCTATGTTAATTGTAGAATGCTCCATGAACTTCACTTATATATTTTGGAGTATTAATAATACTATCATCTAAAGCGGGTTTGGAAGAGTGTCAACCTTAGGAACTAGTGATCCCGCTATTCCGGATGAGAAGAATTTTGCTTATGTGGAGAGTATAAAAAATTCTATGCTTGTAGAAAAGAATGCTTTATGTGATGGTTATATTGTTGAATTCATGATATGCTACTGAAAATTATTATGAGGGAGGAATATATGCTTGTAGGAGTTGCAATAATATCAAGTTTCCTCTCTATGTGCTTAAAGTTTTTAAGTTATACTTGTTTTGCCTTCCTATGCTAGTTGATTCTTGTTCCTATAAATTATATGTTCACAAAATCTCTAGGCATAGGAAGTTGGTTAGATTCAAATGTGCTAGTCCTATTCTTCATGATGCTCTCTTTATGTTTCAATTCTTATCTTTTATGTGAGCATCATTGAAATCATCATGCCTAGCTAAAAGGCATTAAAGAAAAGTGCTTGTTGGGAGACAACCCAATATTTACCCTTACTGTTTTTGTATGTTTACATGATTAAGATACTGTAGTAATCATGTTTTATAGCTTTTGTTTCAACTAGCAAAAGGGCCCGTGCGTTGCAACGGGAGAAAAAAATCATTACATTTGATTTGATTTATTATGACCCAAAATCAATTATTTCATCCCTTAGCATTCAACTTCTAACCATGACTCTCGGTATACACTTCTAATATTAGGTTTTAAATAATAAAAGAAATTCAACCATGATAAATGTGCACCTGTTAGTTGCAAGAAATTCTGTTGGTACCAAATTCTTCAACATATATTGAAAATAAGTATACTTGTACAACTTCTACATTCTTGAAAGAAGAATGGGTTGGTTGTTTCAAATAGAAGATCTCTGAAAACTTATGGACCAAACTAAATATGAATGTAGGAAATAAGATACACAAATTAGATTATGCTAGGTAGACCTTATTTTCATGACCAAAATGAATGTACCTTGTTTATCGTGTTGCTTCAGAGTAACTCGCATACATAAGCAAAGTTAGCACAGAACCAATAGAAGTAAGATAACCACTACAGACCTCTCACATTACAAAACAATTTGCCCCTTCCTTTTAGTTCGCTTTTCTTTACAGTTTTTCTTACTGTTTGGCATTCTATGACCATCTAGATAGTATTTTCAGATAATTTTGTTGTCCCTGCTACTAAAGTTCAGTTCTAGACACGTTTAACTCCATGTACTACGCTTCTACGCAAAAAAATGTACTGCTATCCTGAAGCAATTAAAGCGAGACCCTTCCCTCATGCTATCCAACTGGTTCAGTTGGAACCGACATTCTCGTAGATAGTGAGGTGCTTGTCGTGACTTCATCGGTTTCAAAACCTATCGGTTTATTCTCTTGGTGCTTATAGAGGTATGATATGCATGTGTACTTTTATACGGCCGAGTGTATGTACATGTTTGTGAGCATCGGCGTCTATGCTGTGTCTTTTCAAAAAAAGAAGTTCCACTTACACCTTTGCATGCATTAACTTAATGTGCTCGTGCGTTGCACTGGGAATAAAAATCGTCTACTCACATGTTGCCACTTTTCATGTTCGCCATCACCGACGATTTTCATGTTCACCACCTCCGTTCATGATGGTATGATTCTCAGTGTCCTCAAATTTTTTTATATTAGCTGAAAGAGTGGTGATGGATCCAAGTGGGATTATTTCTATACATTTTTTATATTCGAAAGCGAGTGTGTTATTACTATGTTAATTTTGTTAGGAGAATGTTAGTTGTTTGGTTTACAAGATTATATTGCTTTTTGTTGCACTATTTTTTAACACAATACAGACGCAAGCGCTCTTACATACGCGTATACACTCATCCCTATGAACGTACACAAGCACACCTACCTCTATGAGCATCTTGAGATTTACGAAGTCACCGTAGGCGTCTCTTGTTCAATGGGAACGTCTCTTCCACTAAAAGCGCATCGCCGGAAATCCTAAATTAAATCTAGAAATAATGCGAGCATCAGGATTTGAACCTTGGTGAGCTAGAAATACCACTGTCCCTCTAACCATCCAACCATTCATCTGAACACAAACATTTCATGTAGACAACATATATGCTCTTTGTCTAAAACAGATAGTAAAAAACTGCATGCACATATATTCCCGTGCCAATTCTCAATAAGAAAACTTTTCTATATTTCCCGTGAGTAAACTTCTCCGCCGGCGTGTAAACAGTAAACACACAACCATCATTCATCAATTATTAAATCGGAGGTCGAGCGGCCGCCACGTACACAGCCCCATCACATGTACGCCTCGCTTCTCTGGGGCATTCTGATGTCTCTCATCCACATGTTGCTTCATCCTGTCCACCGCTTCAGGGAGAGATAAGAGAGAGCCGCCCAGGGAGAGATCGTGGCGGCTGCTGCCCAAATCTTGCTTCAGGAAGGCAACGCCGGTCTTGCTCGATAGTCCGACCTTTGGTGAATCTCTAGCCCCGCTTATACGCTGCCATCGGCGCCTATACATTGGCATTGAGCGTGTTCCCGCTGCGCCTCAGCTCGCGGCCGACCGGCTCCTTCCTACTTTCCTTTTTCTTGTGGAGATAATTCTTTTGCATCATCCTCTTCATCTCTGCTTATCAATTTTCACGGCCGCTTGTTTCGATCACCAGGGCATGCATATATAAACCGATGAGATTAGATGTAAAAGAGCAATGTGGGATTATTAACTGAAAGGAGAACATGTGGCTTTTGTATAGGCGATTCAAGTGCACGCACTGTCGTTGAGTAGCCCACTACAGGTAAAAATAAAATATGAATCCTTTTGCAACAGAGCGGGCTGAGGCCGGAACACATGTACTGCTAGGGTAGCCCAGTACGGGATAGGAAAAAGCGGACGGGAATTTTAGTACCACCTCGAAAAGGAGTGGAAGAAAATAACTTCAAACTGAAAGCGTAAATTCGCGAGAAGAAGCGTATTGTGACGGTGAACCCACGGAGTCAATCCGTGCTTTATTATTAGGGAAAGATAAAGTGCCAAGTAAGACCTTTGGGAAGAGTTGGGTGAAAGTTGATGTGATCTTGCTGTAAAAAACAGAAACTTTGCGCTCACGAGATTAGCTACCATTTTTTTTATAGAAGAGTGCTTTTGAGTTGATTATTTTTGCAGAAGATTAATAGACAAATTCCTCACATACACCAATTTATTTCGTAATTTTCGGAGTATCAGAAGTATGGTTGCTGTTCAGATCATTACAGACTGTTCTGTTTCTGACAGATTCTGTTTTCATTGCATAGTTTGCTTGTTTTCTAGTTTCTATGGCTTATATTTCTCAATATAAATTGTAGAAATGATATGGTAAAGTAGACATTGTGTGGGAACAATTATGAACCTTGTCTTTGATAGTACCAAAGTGAATGCTTTACTCTTTATCATACTAACCTATCTCACGAAGTTTCATTAAGTTTTGTGTGATTGAAGTTTTCAAGCTTTGGGTGAGATATCGATATGAGGAGAATAAGGAGTGGAAAGACCCTAAGATTGGGGATGCTCAAGGCACCCCAAGGTAATATTCAAGGAAGACTCAAGCACCTAAGCTTGGGGATGCCCCGGAAGGCATCCCCTTTTTCGTCTTCAAAACTATCGGTATACCTTACTCGGAGCTATATTTTTATTCGTCACATGATATGTGTTTTGCTTGGAGCGTATTTTAAATTTTACTTGCTGTTTGAATAAAATCATTGGATCTGAATTATTGAATGAAAAAGAATCCTCCCATGGCTAGTTAACTATTTGACTACTCGGTGTTCTTCATCTATATCTTTTGGAGTAGTTTGTCATTTACTCATGTGCTTCACGTATATCCTATGAGTAAATGGTTGAATGAATCGAGTGTCATAAATCTGAATTTATATATGTTTCATATGCTTATAACATGGGGAGTAATGACTTCACACATAATAAGTATAGGTAGTAAACTCATTGAAAGTTAGCAAACGTAGAATTAGTCACTTGAACAATTTATGAAAGAATATTGAAGGAAGAGAGATTTCACATATAAATATACTATCTTGGACATCTTCTGTAATTGTGAGCACTCATTAAAACATGACATGCTAAAAGGTTGATGTCGGATAAGGAAGACAACGTAATGGGTTATGTTTTCTTATATCCGAAATAAAGTATATTGTCTTGGATCATCCAACATGTTGAGCTTGCCTTTCCCTCTCATGCTAGCCAAATTCTTAGCACCAAGTAGAAATACTATTTGTGCTTCCAAACATCCCTTAAAATGAGTTTTGCCAGGAGAGTCCACCATACCTACCTATGGATTGAGTAAGATCCTTCAAGTAAGTTGTCATTGGTACATGCAATAAAAATTGCCCTCTAAATATGTATGATCTACTAATGTGGAGAAAATAAGCTTTATACGATCTTGTGATGTGGAAGAAATAAAAGCGACGGACTGCATAATAAAGGTCTATATCACAAGTGGCAATATAAAGTGACGTTATTTTGCATTAACATTTTGTGCATCTAACCATCCTCTGCTTCCCTCTGCGAAGGGCCTATCTTTTACTTTTATCTTCTACCTTATGCAAGAGTCATGGTGATCTTCACCTTTCCTTTTTACATTTTATCCTTTGGCAAGCATATTGTGTTGGAAAGATCCCGGTATATATATCCAATTGGATGTAAGTTATCATGAATTATTATTGTTGACAATACCCTTGAGGTAAAATGTTGGGAGGCGAATCTATAAGCCCCTATCTTTCTCTGTGTCCGATTAAAACTTTGAACCCATAAATATCACATGAGTGTTAGCAATCGTGAAAGATTAAATGATAGTTGAGTATGTGGAGTTTGCTAAACCGAAGCTCTGACATAAACCCTTCCTGAAAATAAGATGAATTGCAATTGTTTGATGGTGAGAATATAGTTTGTTAGTTTCAAGAAAGTTTATGATCTATACTTTAACACGTGAATAGCTTGTTACTTGATCATGAAAAGTTTCATGAAGATGAGCTCTTGATATGACATATAATGATGCTAGAAAAAGTGACTGGAACTATCATTGATAAAACTTACGCACTTGCTAGCATTCACACTTCATAAATTATTTCTTTTATCATTTACCTACTCGAGGGGCGAGGAGGAATTAAGCTTGGAGATCTTGATACGTCTCCAACGTATCTATAATTTATGAAGTATTCATGCTATTATATTATCAACCTTGGATGTTTTATATGCATTTATATGCTATTTTATATGGTTTTTGGGACTAACCTATTAACCTAGAGCCCAGTGCCAGTTTCTGTTTTTTCCTTGTTTTAGAATATCGCAGAAAAGGAAAACCAAATGGAGTCCAATTGGCCTAAAACTTGACGGAGCTTATTTTTGGACCAGAAGAGGGCCATAGAGTAAAAGAGTTGGGCCAGAAGAGTCCCGGGCTGCGACGCGTGGGTGGGGCGCGCCCACCCACAGGCACGCCCCTACCTCGTGGACAGCCCGGAGACCCCCCTGACTTGTTCTCGATGCCAAAACCTCTTATATATACAGAAACCTCTAGATATTAACCTAGATCGAAAGTTCCACCGCCGCAAGCCTCTGTAGCCATGAGAAATCAATCTAGGCCCTCTCTAGCAACCTGCTGGAGGGGGGCATCATCACCAGAGGCCATGGAGGAGGATCCCGGAGGGGCCATCATCGCCATGAAGGCCAAGGACCAGAGGGAGAACCTCTCCCCATCCAGGGGGAGGCCATGGAGGAGGAAGCACAAGGGGGATAACCTATCCTCCTCTCTCTCGGTGGCGCCAGAGTGCCATCGGGAGGGGAATCATCGCCGCAGTGATCGTCTTCATCAACATCACCATCATCATCGTCACCCTTGTCACTTTTACGCGGTCCACTCTCCCGCACCCCGTTGTAATCCTTACTTGAACATGGTGCTTTATGCCAAATATTGTGATCCTATGATGTGTTGCCATCCTATGATGTTTTGAGTAGATATCCCTTGTCTCTCGGTTGATTAATGATCTAGATTGGTATGAGTTGTATGTTTTACTTTGGTGTTGTCCTATGGTGCCCTCCGTGTCGCGCAAGCGTGAGGGATTCCCACCGTAGGGTGTTGCAATATGTCCATGGTTTGCTTATTGTCTATGTTGTGTGAGTGACTGAAACACAAAAACGGATAAGCGGGACATGGCGTATGGGAATAAAGAGGACTTGGTGCTTTAATGCTATGGTTGGGTTTTTACCTTAACGGTCTTTAGTAGTTGCGGATGCTTGCTAGAGTTCCAATCATAAGTGCATATGATCCAAGAAGAGAAAGTATATTAGCTTATGCCTCTCCCTCATATGAAATTGCAATGACGACTATCGGTCTTGTTAACAATTGCCTAGGACAATTCCTTTACGGATCCACCATTATTCCACACTCGCTATTTATAATATTTAGTAATATATTCTAACCTTATGATAACAGCACCTACTTTTATATTTTAGCTCTCCGATATCATGCAAAGTTATCCTCTTCATACCAACAACGTAGTTTTATTTGTCGTTTCTAGTTGGAAGCAAACGTTCGGTATACATAGAGTCGTATCTGTGGCAGATAGGGCTTGAGAGAATATTGATCTTACCTTTAGCTCCTTGTGGGTTCGACACTCCATACTTATCACTTCCACCTTTGGAAATTGCTACGATGATTCCCTTCACTTGGGGACTATCAGAGATCCTCATCACAGTTCTAAATTTGCACCGAAAGCACATGAAGGTTTTATGCTTGGTTATGGTAAGTACTCGCACACCTACATAGTCTTCAACACCTATCACCACAAGGTTGTTGAAACTGTAGATTTGCGGTTCAATGGGACTAATGGCTCGCAAAGAGAGCACCTACCTCCTGTGACAGATGAAATACCACCTGAGGAATCTATTAAGTTCAAGGCTATTGAGGATGTCATTCCTACCGAATAATCTGCTGAAGAAGTCATTCCAGAACGTGAAGAACGTCATGCTGATGCACCTGAGGGAAATGGTGTCGAAGAAAATGCTGATCAAATTCCTCAACGATAACTAGCTCATCCTCGCGTTGCAAATGAAGTGCAGATTGAGAAAATCATCAGCAACATCAACATTCCATGTCCTCTCACACGCTCAAGAGCTTCACATTGTCTAACTTCTGTGGGAACTTTGCTTTCATCTCTATCACAGAGCCCACAAAGGTAGATGAAGCATTTCTGGAGCCTGAGTGGATTCAAGCTATGCAAGAGGAATTACATCAATTCAAGCTCAACAACGTTTGGGAACTAGTCAAATGTCCAGATCCTCGCAAGCATAATATCATTGGCACAAAGTGGATCTACCACAACAAGCAAGATGAAAATGGCCTTGTGGCGAGGAATAAGGCACGACTTGTAGCTCAAGGCTACACACAGGTTTTGCAGATCCAAAGCATACTGACAAAGTCTTCAGACTCAATAAGGCCCTCTATGGCCTGAAGCAGGCCCCTCGGGTGTGGTATGATACTTTGAAGGAATTCCTCATGAAGAAAGGCTTCAAACCGGTTCACTTGACCCAACTCTTTTCACTAAATCTTATGATGGTGAATTGTTTGTGTGCCAAATATATGTTGTGATATCATTTTAATTTTGTCTTGACCAACGTTATGATGATGAATTTTCCTATATGATGAGTGAAGAATATCAAATGTCTATGATGGGAGAATTGAAATACTTCTTAGGTCTTCAAATCCGTCAACAGCGCAATGGCATATTCATATCTCAGGAGAAATACCTCAAGGATGTACTGAGGAAATTCGGCATGCAAGACTGCAAAGGAGTCAAAATCCCTATGCCCACAAATGGCCATCTATGCACTGATGAAAATGGTATTGACTTCGATCAAAAGGTATACCGCTCCATGATTGGTTCTTTATTATATTTATGTGCACCTAGGCCAGATATTATGCTTAGTGTTTGCATGTGTGCCCGATTTCAAGCAACACCAAAGGAATCACACAATAAGGCCGTGAAGCATATTCTTCGATATCTAGCTCACACACCAACACTTGGATTATGGTATCCCAAGGGCTCGGCTTTTGATCTCATTGGATATTCAGACTCTGACTATCTTTGGTGATTACGTGGACCGCAAGTCAACATCAGGCACATGCCATTTCCTCGGACGATCCTTGATGCATTGGTCCTTGAAGAAACAGCGAGCGTATCAACATCTCTGCTGAAGCTGAGTACATTGCTGCTGGTTCTTGCTGTGCTCAATTGCTGTGGATGAAGCAAACCCTCAAGGACTACAGCGTCAACATGAAGAATGTGCCTCTCTACTGTGAAAATGACAGTGCCATCAAGATTGCTCATAACCCTGTTCAACACTCGAAGACAAAGCACATTTATATTCGTCATCATTTTCTTCATGATCATGTTTTGAAGGGAGACATATCTATTGAGCATGTGAAGACTGAAGAATAGCTAGCCGATATCTTCACAAAGCGCTTGGATGAGAAGAGATTTAGCAAGTTGAGGTGTGAGCTAAATATCCTAGAATCTTCGAATGTCCTTTGAAAAGGACACACATCCTAACACTTATGCAAAATTGATGACTTAGATGTGCAACATGCGAAGAAACGTTTTTCTTCAATCAATGAAGACTAACACTCTATGTGTGAAGAAATTAACGAAGAATTTGATTTTCAGAACCCTACGACAATTGTACGCGGTGTCTGAAATCATCATTCTTATACGGTGGGTGATACGTCCATTTTTCATCATGCTTTTATATCGATATTTATTGCATTATGGGCTGTTATTACACGTTATGTCACAATACTTATGCCTATTCTCTCTTATTTTACAAGGTTTAAATGAAGAGGGAGAATGCCGGCATTGGAATTACGAATTTGGAAAAGGAGCAAATATTAGAGACCTATTCTGCACAGCTCCAAAAGTCCTGAAACTTCACGGAAGTTATTTTTGGAATTAATAAAAATACTAGCGAAAGAATCCATCAAAGGGGGCCCACACCCTGGCCACGAGGGTGGGGGGCGCGCGCCCTACCTCGTGGGCCCCCTGGCAGGTCTCCGGGGCCCATATTCGTCTATATGAAGTCTTTCATCCGAGAAAAAAATCATAAGCAAGCTTTCGGGAAGAAACTCCGCCGCCATGAGGCAGAACCTTGGTGAAACCAATCTAGGGCTCCGACAGAGCTGTTCTGCCGGGGAAACTTCCCTCCGGGAGGGGGAAATCATCGTCATCGTCATCACCAATGATCCTCTCATCGGGAGGGGGTCAATCTCCATCAACATCTTCACCAGCACCATCTCCTCTCAAACCCTAGTTCATCTCTTGTATCCAATCTTTGTCCCAAAGCCTCAGATTGTTACCTGTGGGTTACTAGTAGTGTTGATTACTCCTTGTAGTTGATGCTAGTTGGTTTATTTGGTGGAAGATCATATGTTTAGATCCTTTATGAATATTAAAACCCTCTGATTATGAACATGAATATGATTTGTGAGTAGTTACGTTTGTTCCACGAGGACATGGGAGAAGTCTTGCTATAAGTAGTCATGTGAATTTAGTATTAGATTCGATATTTTGATGAGATGTATGTTGTCTTTCCTCTAGTGGTGTTATGTGAACGTCGACTACATGACACTTCACCATTGTTTGGGCCTAGAGGAAGGCATTGGGAAGTAATAAGTAGATGATGAGTTGCTAGAGTGATGAAGCTTAAACCCTAGTTTATGAGTTGCTTCGTGAGGGCTGATTTGGATCCATTTGTTTCATGCTATGGTTAGGTTTACCTTAATACGTCTTTTGTAGTTGCGGATGCTTGCAATAGGGGTTAATCATAAGTGGGATGCTTGTCCAAGAAAGGGCAGTACCCAAGCACCGGTCCACCCACATACCAAATTATCAAAGTAACGAACGCGAATCATATGATGAAGACTAGCTTGACGATAATTCCCATGTGTTATCAGGAGCGCTTTTCTCTATATAAGAGTTTTTCCAGGCTTGTCTGGCTACAAAAAGGATTGGGCCATCTTGCTGCACCTTATTTACTTTCTTTACTTGTTACCCGTTACAAATTACCTTATCACAAAACTATCTGTTACCGATAATTTCAGTTCTTGTAGAGAATACCTTGCTGAAAACCGCTTATCATTTCCTTCTGCTCCTCGTTGGGTTCGACACTCTTACTTATCAAAAGGACTACCATAGATCCCCTATACTTGTGGCTCATCAAGACTCTTTTCTGGCACCGTTGCCAGGGAGTGAAGCGCCTTTGGTAGGTGGAATTTGGTAAGGAAAATTTTATATAGTGTGCTGAAATTTACTGTCACTTGTTACTATGGAAAGTAATCCTCTAAGGGGCTTGTTCGGGGTATATTTACCCCGACCAGTAGAGCAAAGAGTTGCTCCTCAACCTACTGAAACTACTGAAAAATGTTTACTTTGAAATTCCTTTGGGTATGATAGAGAAACTGCTAGCAAATCCTTTTACAGGAGATGGAATATTACATCCCGATTTGCACCAATCTATGTGGATGAAGTTTGTGGATTATTTAAGATTGCAGGTATGCCCGAGGATGTTATCAAGAAGAAGGTCTTCCCTTTATCTTTGAAGGGATAGGCATTGACATGGTATAGGCTACGTGATGATATGGAATCATGGAACTACAACTGATTTAAATTGGAATTTCATCAGAAGTTTTATCCTGTGCATCTTGTTCATCGTGATCATAATTACATATATAATTTTTGGCCTCACGAAGGAGAAAGCATTGCTCAAGCTTGGGGGAGGCTTAAGTCTATGTTATATTCATGCCCCAATCATGAGCTCTCAAGAGAAATGATTATTCAGAATTTTTATGCTCGGCTTTCTCTCAATAATTGCTCCATGCTCGATACTTCTTGTACTGGATCTTTTATGATGACGACTATTGAATTCAAATGGGATTTATTGGAAAGAATTAAACGCAACTCTGAAGATTGGGACCTCGACGAAGGTAAGGAGTCGGGTATAACACCCAAGTTTGATTTTGTTAAATCTTTTATGGATCCCGATGTTTTCCGTGAATTTAGCACTAAATATGGACTTGACTCTGAGATAGTAGCTTATTTCTGTGAATCCTTTGCTACTCATGTTGATCTCCCTAAGGAGAAGTGGTTTAAATATAATCCTCCCATTGAAGTAAAAGTAGTTGCACCTATTAAAGTTGAAGAAAATACTATCACTTATAATGATCCTGTCATTCTTACTGCTTATATTGAGAAGCCACCTTTCCGTGTTAGAATAAAGGATCATGCTAAAGCTTCAACTGTTGTCAACAAAAGTAACATTAAGACACCCAAACCCCCTGAGAAAATTAAAGTATAACCTAGAGATGCTATGGATAAAGATCTCATCGCTGATAACATTGATGGGCATTTTATATACTACTGAGATGAAAATCCTAGAATTGCTAGACCTGATACTAAAAATAAACATAGACCTGTTGTAGGCATGCCTGTTATTTATGTTAAAATAGGATATCATTGTTATCATGGCTTATGTGATATGGGTGCTAGTGCAAGTGCAATACCTCATTCCTTATATAAAGAAATTATGCATGATATTGCACCTGTTGAGATAGAAGAAATTGATGTTACAATTAAGCTTGCCAATAGAGACACTATTTCAACAATCAGGATTGTTAGAGATGTTGAGGTCTTGTGTGGAAAAGTTAAATATCCTGCTGATTTTCTTGTTCTTGGTTCCCCACAAGATAACTTTTGTCCCATCATATTTGGTATACCCTTCTTGAATACTGTTAATGCTAGGATAGAATGCGAGAAGGATGTTGTTACTATTGTCCTGGGGGATATGTCTCATGAGTTTAACTTTGCTAAATTTCATAGACAACCCCATGATGAGGAATTGCCTAGTAAAGATGAAATTATTGGTCTTGCTTCTATTGTCGTGCCTCCTAGTGATCCTTTAGAACAATATTTGCTAGATCATGAAAATGATATGCATATGAATGAAAGAAGGGAAATAGATGAAGTATTCTTTAAACAGGGACCTATTTTGAAACCCAACTTGCCCGTTGAAATCCTAGGGGATCCCCCTCCACCCAAGGGTGATCCCGTGTTTGAGCTTAAACCATTACCTGATACTCTTAAATATGCTTATCTTGATGAAAAGAAGATATATCCTGTTATTATTAGTGCTAACCTTTCAGTGCATGAAGAAAAGAAATTATTGAAAACTCTGAACAAGCACCGTGCTGCTATTGGATATACTCTTGATGATCTTCAGGCCATTAGCCCCACTCTATGCCAGCACAAAATAAAATTGGAGAAAGACGCTAAACCAGTTGTTGATAACCAACGATGGTTAAATCCTAAGATGAAAGAAGTGGTAAGGAAAGAAATACTAAAGCTTCTTGAGGCAGGTATAATTTATCCCGTTGCTGATAGTCAGTGGGTAAGTCCTGTCCATTGTGTCCCTAAGAAGGGAGGTATTACTGTTGTTCTTAATGATAAAGATGAATTGATCCCACAAAGAATTGTTGCAGGTTATAGAATGGTAATTGATTTCCACAAATTAAATAAAGCAACTAAAAAGGATCATTACCCTTTACCTTTTATTGATCAAATGCTAGAAAGACTATCCAAATATACACATTTTTGCTTTCTAGACGGTTATTCTTGTTTCTCTCAAATACATGTGTCAAAAGAGGATAAAAAAAGACCACTTTTACTTGCCCTTTCGGTACCTTTGATTATAGACGTATGCCTTTTGGTTTATGTAATGCACCTGCTACCTTTCAAAGATGCATGATGGCTATATTCTCTGATTTTTGTGAAAAGATTGTTGAGGTTTTCATGGATGATTTCTCCGTATATGGAACTTCTTTTGTTGATTGCTTGAGCAACCTTGATCGAGTTTTGTAGAGATGAGAAGAAACTAACCTTGTCTTGAATTGGGAGAAGTGCCACTTTATGGTTAATGAAGGTATTTTCTTGGGGCATAAAATTTCTGAAAGAGGTATTGAAGTTGACAAAGCTAAAGTTGATGCTATTGAAAAGATGCCGTGTCCCTAGGACATTAAAGGTATAAGAAGTTTCCTTGGTCATGCCAGTTTTTATAGGAGGTTCATTAAGGACTTCTCTAAAATTTCTAGGCCTCTGACTAATCTCTTACAAAAAGATATTCCTTTTGTCTTTGATGATGATTGTGTAGAAGCATTTGAAATACTTAAGAAAGCATTAATTTATGCACCTATTGTTAAGCCACCTGATTGGAATTTACCCTTTGAAATTATGTGCGATGCTAGTGATTATGCTGTAGGTGTTGTTCTAGGGCAAAGAGTTGATAAGAAATTAAATGTTATCCAGTATGCTAGTAAAACTCTAGACAGTGCCCAGAGAAATTATGCTACTACTGAAAAAGAATTTTTAGCAGTTGTATTTGCTCGTGATAAGTTCAGACCTTATATTGTCGATTCTAAAGTAACTGTTCACACTAATCATGCTGCTATTAAATATCTTATGAAAAATAAAGATGCTAAGCTTAGACTTATTAGATGAGTTCTCTTGCTACAAGAATTTGATTAGCATATTATTGATAGAAAGGGAGCTGAGAACCCCGTTGCAGACAACTTGTCTAGGTTAGAGAATGTTCTTGATGACCCACTACCTATTGATGATATCTTTCCTGATGAACAATTTGCTGTCATCAATGCTTCTCGTACTGCTCCATGGTATGCTGATTATGCTAATTACATTGTTGCTAAATTTATACCACCTAGTTTCACATACCAACAAAAGAAAAAGTTTTTCTATGATTTGAGGCATTACTTCTGGGATGACCCACACCTTTATAAACAAGGAGTAGATGGTGTCATTAGACGTTGTATACCTGAGCATGAACAGGAACAGATCCTACGCAAGTGTCACTCCGAGGCTTACGGAGGACATCACACCGGAGATAGAACTGCGCATAAGGTATTGCAATCCGGTTTTTTTTGGCCTACTCTCTTCAAAGATGCCCGTAAGTTTGTATTATCTTGTGATGAATGTCAAAGGATTGGTAATATTAGTAGACGTCAAGAAATGCCTATGAATTATTCACTTGTTATGGAACCATTTGATGTTTGGGGCCTTGATTATATGGGACCGTTTCCTTCCTCTAATGGTTATACACATATTTTAGTTGTTGTTGATTATGTTACTAAGTGGGTAGAAGCTATTCCAACCAGTAGTGCTGATCATAACACCTCTATTAAGATGCTTAAAGAAGTTATTTTTTCGAGGTTTGGAGTGCCTAGATATTTAATGACTGATGGTGGTTCACATTTTATTCATGGTGCCTTTCGTAAAATGCTTGCTAAGTATGATGTTAATCATAGGATTGCATCTCCATATCACCCCCAGTCTAGTGGTCAAGTAGAATTGAGTAATAGAGATCTCAGAATAATTTTTCAAAAGGCATTAATAGATCTATAAAGAATTGGTCCAAGAAACTTGATGATGCATTATGGGCCTATAGAACTGCATATAAAAATCCTATGGGTATGTCTCCGTATAAAATGGTTTATGGAAAAGTATGTCACTTACCTCTAGAACTAGAACATAAGGCATATTGGGCCATTAAATAGCTCAATTATGATTTCAAACTTGCCGGTGAGAAGAGGTTATTTGATATTAGCTCACTTGATGAATGGAGAACCCAAGCTTATGAGAATGCCAAACTGTTTAAACAAAAGGTTAAAAGATGGCATGACAAAAGGATACAAAAGCATGAGTTTAATATAGGAGATTATGTGTTGCTATTCAACTTTCATTTAAGATTTTTTGTAGGAAAACTTCTTTCTAAATGGGAAGGTCCTTACGTTATCGAGGAGGTCTATCTTTCCGGTGCCATAAAAATCAACAACTTCGAAGGCACAAATCCGAAGGTGGTGAGCGGTCAAAGAATCAAACATTATATCTCACGTAATCCTATAAATGTTGAAACCAATGTTATTGAAACCCTAACCCCAGAGGAATAAATAAGGGACACTTTCCAGAACGTTTCAGACTCCGAAAAGGAATAGGTATGTGGTACGGTAAGTAAACCGACTCCAAAACAATTCTAATGGAAATTTTCTCCGTTTTGGAATATTTAAGAAAATAGGAAAATAAGAAGTAGTCCGGGAAGGAAATGAGGCTTCCACGAGGGTGGAGGGCGCACCCTATCCCCCTGGGCGCGCCTCTGCCTCGTGGGCACCTCGTGTTCTCTCCGGACTCCATTTTCTTGCAGGATACTTCTTTTGATCGGTAAAAATTCATTATATAATCTCCCAAGGTTTTGACCACCCTACCATACAAATATCTTCTGTTTTCGTTTTGAGTTGTTTTCTGCCAGGGTTGTCAAGGCCAGGCATCATGTCGTCCCCCTCCTCCAACGTTGGTGATAACGATGCTTGGCTAATGAAGATAGAGCTGAAGAGAGAAGAACCCGGGAAGATCAACAAGGATGATGGGATCAAGAAGGCCATTGAGGACCAAGTTCCGGCGAGAAGACATCCTTCAACTTGATCACAATCTTCTTACCCCAACTGAGATCGAAGCTTTCAAGATGATTAAGTTAGCTCATATACAAAACAAGTATCTCACACGTGAAAATATTTTGTTGAAGGAGCATATCATCACACTCAAGGGCATTATCCGCAAATTGGAGGACCTCCTACGCTCGATGTGCGACTATCCATCAACAACTCCATCTCCTTCACCGGCAAAAGAGACATAATCACATGGGTATGGGCAATCCCCTTGGTAATTGCCTAGCTTGGGGGAGGTGCCCCGGTATCGTATCACCATCACACTCCTATCTTTACCCTTTTTCTTGATCTAGTAGGATAAAGTTTTAGTACGATTTAGTTTTGAGTTTTGCTTTATGATCCTTCTATGTAATCGAGTCCGTGAGCTATATATAGTAAAGATTAGTGTTGAGTCAAGGGCTTGATTATCTTGCTATGATCGTGAGGGAAGTAAGAAAAAATAAAGAATAAAAAGAAGTAGAGAGATCATACTGATCTTATGGAGAGTAATGACTTCACATAAAAGAGTGTGATGAATAAAAGTTGTTGAGAGTTGACAAACATAGTTTTGGTCATTGCTGCAATTAATAGGAAGTAATAAAGAAAGATAGGTTTTCACATATAAATATACTATCTTGAACATCTTTTATGATTGTGATCACTCATTAAAGTATGACATGCTAAAGAGTTGATGTTGGACAAGGAAGACAACGTAATGGGTTATGTTTTCTTATATCTGAAATAAAGTATATTGCCATGGATCATCCAACATGTTCAGCTTACCTTTCCCTCTCATGCTAGCCAAATTCTTTGCACCAAGTAGAGATACTACTTGTGCTTCCGAATATCCTTAAACCCAGTTTTGCCATGAGAGTCCACCATATCTACCTATGGATTGAGTAAGATCCTTCAAGTAAGTTGTCATGTTGCTTGCAATAAAAATTGCTTTCTAAATATGTATGATCTATTAGTGTGGAGAAAATAAGCTTTATACGATCTTGTGATATGGAAGCAATAAAAGCGACGGACTGCATAATAAAGGTCCATATCACAAGTGGCAATATAAAGTGACGTTCTTTTGCATTAAGATTTCGTGCATCCAACCATAAAAGCACATGACAACCTCTGCTTCCCTCTGCGAAGGGCCTATCTTTTACTTTTGTCTTATTCCTTATGCAAGAGTCATGGTGATCTTCACCTTTCCTTTTGCATTTTATCATTTGGCAAGCACCTTGTGTTGGCAAGATCCTGATATATATATCCAATTGGATGTAAGTTGGCATGAATTATTATTATTGACATTACCCTTGAGGTAAAAGGTTGGGAGGCAACATTATAAGCCCCTATCTTTCTCTGTGTCCGATTAAAACTCCATACCCATAAGTATTACATGAGTGTTAGCAATTATGAAAGACTAAATGATAGTTGAGTATGTGGACTTGCTGAAAAGCTCTTATATTGACTCTTTCCGATGTTATGATAAATTGCAATTGCTTCAATGACTGAGATTTTAGTTTGTTGGTTCTCAATGAAGTTTCTGATTTATACTTTACATTGTGAATAGATTATTACTTGAGCATAAGAGATCATATGAAAATATCCATATATGTTGTTGTTATAAGAATGATCATGATGCCCTCATGTTCATATTTTATTTTATTGACACCTCTATCTCTAAACATGTGGACATATTTTTCGTTATCGGCTTCCGCTTGAGGACAAGCGAGGTCTAAGCTTGGGGGAGTTGATACGTCCATTTTGCATCATGCTTTTATATCGATATTTATTTCATTATGGGCTGTTATTACACGTTATGTCACAATACTTATGCCTATTCTATCTTATTTTACAAGGTTTACATGAAGAGGGAGAATCTTGCTTGGAATTACGGAATTTGGAAAAGGAGCAAATATTAGAGACCTATTATGCACAGCTCCAAAAGTCCTGAAACTTCACGGAAATTATTTTTGTAATTAATAAAAAATACTGGCGAAAGAATCCATTAAAGGGGGCCCACACCCTGGCCATGAGGGTGGGGGGCCGCGCCCTACCCCCCCGGGCGCGCCCCCTACCTTGTGGGCCCCCTGGCAGGTCTACGGTGCCCATCTTCTGCTATATGAAGTCTTTCGTCCGAGAAAAAAATCATAAGCAAGCTTTCAGGAAGAAACTCCGCCGCCACGAGGCGGAACCTTGGCGGAACAGATCTAGGGCTCCGGCAGAGCTGTTCTGCCGGGGAAACTTCCCTCCGGGAGGGGGAAATCATCGCTATTGTCATCACAAACGATCCTCTCATTGGGAGGGGGTCAATCTCCATCAACATCTTCACCAGCACCATCTCCTCTCAAACCCTAGTTCATCTCTTGTATCCAATCTTTGTCCCAAAGCCTCAGATTGGTACCGTGGGTTGCTAGTAGTGTTGATTACTCCTTGTAGTTGATGCTAGTTGGTTTATTTGGTGGAAGATCATATGTTCAGATCCATTATGCATATTAATACCCCTCTGATTATGAACATGAACATGATTTGTGAGTGGTTACGTTTGTTCACGAGGACATGGGAGAAGTCTTGCTATAAGTAGTCATGTGAATTTGGTATTAGATTCGATATTTTGATGAGATGTATGTTGTCTTTCCTCTAGTGGTGTTATGTGAGCGTTGACTACATGACACTTCACCATTGTTTGGGCCTAGAGGAAGGCATTGGGAAGTAATAAGTAGATGATGGGTTGCTAGAGTGACAGAAGCTTAAACCCTAGTTTATGAGTTGCTTCGTAAGGGGCTGATTTGGATCCATCGGTTTCATGCTATGGTTAGGTTTACCTTAATACTTCTTTTGTAGTTGCGGTCCAAGAAAGGGAAGTAGTAAGTAGATTATGGGTTGCTAGAGTGACAGAAGCTTAAACCCTAGTTTATGAGTTGCTTCGTAAGGGGCTGATTTGGATCCATCTGTTTCATGTTATGGTTAGGTTTACCTTAATACTTCTTTTGTAGTTGCGGATGCTTGCAATAGGGGTTAATCATAAGTGGGATGCTTGTCCAAGAAAGGGCAGTACCCAAGCACCGGTCCACCCACATACCAAATTATCAAAGTAACGAACACGAATCATATGAGCGTAATAAAAACTAGCTTGACGATAATTCCCATGTGTCCTCGGGAGCGCTTTTCTCTATATAAGAGTTTGTGCAGGCTTGTCCTTTGCTACAAAAAGGATTGGGCCATCTTGCTGCATCTTATTTACTTTATTTACTTGTTACCCATTACGAATTACCTTATCACAAAACTATCTGTTACCGATAATTTCAGTGCTTGCAGAGAATACCTTGCTGAAAACCGCTTAACATTTCCTTCTGCTCCTCGTTAGGTTCGACACTCTTACTTATCGAAAGGACTACGATAGATCCCCTATACTTGTGGGTCATCAGTGGATCATGCCACCATCAAAAGTTGAAAATCTTCAATTTGAGTTTTTCCTCTTTTTTTAAATTCCTCAGTTATTCATTTTCTTCAACTTTGCAATGTCTTCACTCTTTCCGTTGTTGTTCTTCATTGGCAATATATATAGGACAAATTTTATCTACCACCAGTGGTAGTTACCACCACTTGAGTTTTGTATGTTTTATGTACTATCTATCAAATCGGAGAGTATGTACGCGTAGTATGTAGTATATAAGAATGTTTAGGTAGTATATATACTATTTTTTTGATAGTATGGATCGTATTTTGAGTATGCTCTTTTTTACGTACAAATATATACGTATTTCACAAATATAATAAAAATCATGGGCTAACTTGCAATTTTTTCATGTAACCCACTTTGGAGTATCTTATATATAGTATATGAACATACTTAAAATGATAAAGTAGAATATATACTACCATTAGGTGGTATATGAGACATGTGGGGTAACTACCCCCAGGTGGTAGGATGAATTTTTCCTATATATATATATATATATATATATATATATATATATATATATATATATATATGAGTTTATGTCCTCTACAACATTCACTTATTGCTATTTCTTCAAGTTGCTTTTTCTGCTAAGTTAATGTGATCGGACCATTCCCCCTCTATGCTAAACTCAACCCAGTCTATTCACAAATTCTTCATGTGCGTTCTATTTGAAACTCATTCAAAATCTTCACCGTGTCCTCGTCAGCTCAAGAATTTGCGAACGAAACTTTAAACTTATCTTATCTAAATTTTTGGTTGTTGCTGCTCAAACCATTCCACTTTCCACGATATATTATCCTATTCACCCACTATCGCACACAATCGCCACCTCTCAGTACGTGGGTGACACATGTCACGCGAATGAGAAGGGTCAGGGGCACGTTCGTCCAATTTCCTCGGGCGAGCAATTTTTCACTTTGGCTATAAATACCCCCTCCCTTCCTCACTTTGTTTTTACTCCGCTTGACCTCACTCCCTAGCTCGAGCTCTCAAAACCTAGCGCCGCCGCTACTTCCATCATCACCGGTGAGGAAGAACTTCACTGCCTCGACCTCATAAATGTCATTACTCGCGCCATTGCAGTTTCTTCACTCCGCTTGCCGCCGTAGCTGTCTTCCTCTGCCAAGTTAGGGCGTGGAAGATCCGAACTGATGAGCTTCTAAATCTACTCTTCGTAGTTCGTCGTGTTCTTCGTCAAGGGTAATTAAAAGTTACTTTTACTGCCCTTGTTGATTCTGATGTTTTCTACAAAATCTTCAAAAAGTGTTTATTCTTCAAATCTTCACACACTAAACACCTCACATATCATATGTTCTTGATCTGTTTCCCTAAGCAACATTTTTCTTCAAGATTCCCCAACTGTGTGGATTTTCAAATCTGTACAACTCTGGAACCTAAGTCAAAGAACGCTTAGTGAGATTCCTCAAGACTCATCTGGTCAAATTCCTCGAACTTGTTCTTTTTGCAAAAACTTCTGAGAACGCATGTGACCTCTCAAAATTCTTCGCACCTATACTCTGTTCACATGTACACATGTCCGCTACTGAATCTCTAGGTTCTCATCAACTTAACTCATTTGCACCGTTCCTTGAAGAAAAGTTGCATACCTCCTCAGAGAACTCAATAGCTCAAAATCCTCAGCTAAAGAAAATGGCAGATGGCAAGAAACCTCAGAAGGGAGGTAAGAAATTGGAAGTCAACACAGCATTTGAAATCCCTGAGGATATCTATGATGAATATTGAACTCCTGATGAGGCCAAACATGGAAAGGAGACCAAAAATCAGCGCAAGGTGCACATACATAAGATAGAGAGGAGATGGGCACCGGAATGGAGGGAATATCGCTACGTTACACCCAAGTACATGAAGAAATTTGTTGTACACCCTCCATGCCCAAGACCTCCATTGGCACCTGGCCAAGTTGCTGATCCCTCTAGCATCAGAAGAGGCGAGGAATTTCCCAAGGAATGGGCCAAGCGTCAAGCTAAGCTGGCCAAAATGGCAAAAGAAGCAGTGAAGAAATTTAATGAAGACTCTGCTGCTGCCACTGCTGAGGCCTCTGCTAGCAAGCCTAAAAAGGCTATGCTCAAGAAGCCTGCTCACAAGCCCAGTGCTTCAACTTCTATGCCCTCACGGCCAAGCTCCTTAGCAATGCCCTCACGACCAAGTTATGCAAAGCCCTCATGGCCAATTCCTCATGATGCACCAGCCCCTCCAAAATCCTCAGCTCCTCCTTCCAAATCCTCAGCACCTGCGCATCTCGCCTCGTGCCAAAAGACAACAGGCATCTCTATTGCCTCAGGAGCCACTACAAGTTCTTCTGCTCCTCCGCATTCTTCAACTGGCCCCACCTTGCTGAATACAAAGGCCACTGCTGGACGAGGTTCTCGACCAAGTCCTCACAAGAAGCAGGTCACCTTCCAAGTACCGTTCGATGACGACGAAGCTGATGATGAAGAACTCGCTGAAATCATTAGAGACAGGCAGGACAAGGCCGCTAGAACCAAAGGCAGTAATGTGCCATTGATGCAGGATCCAAAGTTGATCCTCGACTTCATCGACTTGTGGCACAAGGACCCCAACACACCTCTGCCTGAGATGAACCTCACTCCTGGTCAAAGTCATGTGATGACTGCCTTCATTGATGAAGAGGAATGGAAATATGAACAGGGGAGGAAGGTGAAGAAAGCACAGTACAAGAAATAACGCTTTCTGAAGCAAAACGTCTTGAAGCTTTCACCTGAAGAACTTGTAGCTCTACAATCAGAGATCAAGAACCTGAGTGATGAATTTGATCGCTACTATGTTGACTAACTTGGAGCCAAGGTCAGATTCGTCAAGATGACTGAAAAGTTCACTACCAATGTTGCAGCTCCAATGCAACAAGAAATTCCTCAGGCTGAGGCATCTGCTCAGCCTACAGAAGAACATGCCAGCACCGCTGATGAAAATCGGGCTGCTGATGAATCTGCTAGTACCAGGGCTGATGACTGCATTCCAGTCGCTGATGAAACTGCCACGGCAACCACTAGTGTTGCGCGTGAAGAAAGTGTCAGGATAGCTGAAGCTTCAACCGCTGTGCCTGAAGAAACTGATCATGCCAGAGCAACTGCATCAGTTGTGCCTGAAGAAACTGAACCAATTTCCTCTACTCCTCCTGCACCTACACAAAGTCATATTCTTCCTTCTGCCTCAGAAGCGAAGAAGACCAAGGCTACGGAGCGTGCAACTATGAAGAAAAGGAAAGCATCAACTTCATCAGAATCTTCAGCTCCGAAGAAGATGAAGAAATTGACCAGCTCTTTTGAGAATCCGATTGATGTTGTTCCAGTCTCAAGGATTCCATCAAAGGAAGTCATTCCTTTTGATAAAGAATATGTGATCCCAAGCGGATTCGATGAAGATATTCCTTCTGCTGCTTCTTCAGAGCAGTTGGATGAAGAAATTGAAGTGGATGCAATCCCTTCAACCCCAGTTGTCTCATCGCCCATGCCTCAGTTCACTGCTGAAGAGGCCGGCGTTGAAGAAATGAGTGAAGAAGATGAGGATGTGGACATTGGGAGCACAACACCTGTGGTGAATGATGACTTTTGGGAAAGTCAGTACCCCAATTCTTCTTTGTTCACTCCTTTGCAGCAAATTCCTCAGTCCCTAGTGAATACCGAAGTTCAAATGGGATCTGAAGAACCACACCCCACTCCGTCTATTCATGAAGAGATTCCAGCCACTAGTGCTGAGGAAATTGCTGCTGAAGAATTGAAGACCCAGGCTGCCACTGAAGAAGAAACTGAAATTCCTCAGCCTGTGGATCCTGATATTGCGATTCCTGAGGTTGTGATGCAACCGACTGACACTCCTTAGCCCAAGCCAAAGGATCCTTTCTCAAAGAAGCAAAAAATCAAGGCTGATGACTTCTTCCACGAGCACGTATTCTTCACGGACTACAACCTCTATGACTCTGGTCACCTTAGAAAGAAGCATTTCTAGACTGACAGCCAAGCCAACTTCTATTCTTCGCTGCTTTTCAACAAAGACAAAGTCTTCGACCATGAGCATATTCCTCACGTGGTCATGGAATCACTGCCTTGCTTCACGCCAGTCCTCAGCGTTCTTCATGAGCTGGACTGCTCAACTTTTGCACTGATATTGTTGATTGGAATGAAGAGCTAATTCTTCAGTCCTATGCAACGCTGCACATCACAGGAGATGCTTCTGATGTGAACTCTTGGGTATTGGACTGGATGGCAGAGCATACTCACTTCAAAGCGCCGGCCTCTGAATTGCTTCATGCCCTGCCTGTCAGTCCTCTCCTTGAAGGTGCACGTTGTATATATCATGAACCTGAACTTTCTGACTAGTACATGCAAGTGTTGATGAAGCCGCTGAAGCATGGTCAAGCCCCAAGGACCAAATTCCTCATGAAGGAATTGCTGTTTGTGCCTAGAACTGTCTATCGCATTTTGTTGAAGACATTGAGTCCAATAAAAGGCCACGACTCGAATGATGAAGAAGTCATTGGTATCATGAAGAATCTTCTATTCAACCTCATTCATGGCATTCCTGTCAACTACCATGATTTCTTCATGAGTACTCTGGCAAATATTGCACTCTCTCCGTTTGAGTTGAAGCCTTATGCTCCTTGGATTTTGAGATTCCTCAGAACAAGGTCTTCACTCAACTACAAGGCTGATTTTCAAAATCACGTTAGTTACTTGCCCCCAATAGAAGTCCTCAAGCGGACATTGTCCTCAGCTGATGAAAAGGGCAAGGCTACTGTTGTTATTGATGAAGGCATTGCTACCTCTTGAGCACTGCGTTGGATTTCCTTGAAGAGGAAAGGATGATGCAGTAAAGTAGAGTAAGTATTTCCCTCAGTTTTTGAGAACCAAGGTATCAATCCAGTAGGAGGCTACGCGCGAGTCCCTCGTACCTACATGAAGCAAATAACTCCTCGCAACCAACGCGATTAGGGGTTGTCAATCCCTTTACGGGCACTTATGAGAGTGAGATCTGATAGAGATGATAGATAATATTTTTGGTTTTTTATGATAAAGATGCAAAGTAAAATAAAAGAAAAGTAAAAGCAAAGGCAATAAATAAAGTGATGGAAGATTAATATGATGGAGATAGACCCGGGGGCCATAGATTTCACTAGTGGCTTCTCCAAAGAGCATAAGTATTTCACGGTGGATGAACGAATTACTGTTGAGCAATTGACAGAATTGAGCATAGTTATGAAAATATCTAGGTATGATCATGTATATAGGCATCACGTCCGAGACAAGTAGACCGACTCCTGCCTGCATCTACTACTATTACTCCACTCATCGACCGCTACCCAGCATGCATCTAGAGTACTAAGTTCAAGAAAACAGAGTAACGCCTTAAGCAAGATGACATGATGTAGAGGGATAAATTCATGCAATATGATAAAAACCCCATCTTGTTATCCTCGATGGCAACAATACAATACGTGCCTTGCAGCCCCTCATCACTTTGGGAAAGGACAGGAAGATTGAACCCAAAGCTAAGCACTTCTCCCATTGCAAGAAAAACCAATCTAGTAGGCCAAACCAAACTGATAATTCGAAGAGACTTGCAAAGATAACCAATCATACATAAAAGAATTCGGAGAAGATTCAAATATTATTCATAGATAATCTTGATCATAAACCCACAATTCATCGGTCTCAACAAACACATCGCAAAAAGAAGATTACGTCGAATAGATCTCCACGAGAGAGGGGGAGAACATTGTATTGAGATCAAAGAAGAGAGAAGAAGCCATCTAGCTACTAACTATGGACCCGAAGGTCTGAAGTAAACTACTCACACTTCATCGGAGAGGCTATGGTGTTGATGTAGAAGCCCTCCGTGATGGATGCCCCCTCCGGTGGAGCTCCAGAACAGGCCCCAAGATGGGATCTCGTGGAGTCTGAGAAGGTTGCGGCGGTGGAATTAGGTTTTGGCTCCGTGTCGATCGTTTGGGGTACGTAGGTATATATAGGAGGAAGAAGTACGTCGGTGGAGCAACATGGGGCCCACGAGGGTGGAGGGTGCGCCCTGGGGGGTGGGCGCGCCCCCCTACCTCGTGCCCTCCTCGAAGCTTCCTTGACTTGGGTCCAAGTCTCTTGGATCACGTTGAGTGAGAAAATCACGTTCCCGAAGGTTTCATTCCGTTTGGACTCCGTTTGATATTCCGTTTCTGCAAAACTCTGAAATAGGCAAAAAACAGCAATTCTGGCTGGGCCTTCGGTTAACCGGTTAGTCCCAAAAATAATAGAAAAGTGGAAAATAAAGCCCAATATTTTCCAAAACAGTAGATAATATAGCATGGAGCAATCAAAAATTATAGATACGTTGGGGACGTATCAGGCATCCCCAAACTTAATTCCTGCTCGTCCTCGAGTAGGTAAATGATAAAAATAGATTTTTTGATGCGGAGTGCTACTTGGCATAATTTCAATGTAATTCTTATTAATTGTGGTAAGAATATTCAGATCCAAAAAATTCAAGACAAAAGTTCATATTGACATTAAAATAATAATACTTCAAGCATACTAACTAAGCAATTATGTCTTCTCAAATTACATGGCCAAAGAAAGTTCATCCCTACAAAATCATATAGTTTAGTCATGCTCCATTTTCTTCACACAAGAATGCTCTCATCATGCACAACCCCGATGACAAGCCAAGCAATTGTTTCATACTTTAGTAATCTCAAACCTATAAACTTTCACGCAATATATGAGCATGAGCCATGGACATATCACTATGGGTGGAATAGAATATGATGATGGGGGTTATGTGGAGAAGACAAAAAAGGAGAAGGTCTCACATCAACGAGGCTAATAAACAGGCTATGGAGATGCCCATCGATTGATGTTAATGCAAGGAGTAGGGATTGCCATGCAACGAATGCACTAGAGCTATAAATGTATGAAAGCTCAACAAAAGAAAACTAAGTGGGTGTGCATCCAACTTGCTTGCTCACGAAGACCTAGGGCACTTGAGGAGGCCCATTGTTGGAATATACAAGCCAAGTTCTATAATGAAAAATTCCCGCTAGTATATGAAAATG
Organism: Aegilops bicornis; assembly: GCA_021605145.1. Taxonomy (NCBI): domain Eukaryota; kingdom Viridiplantae; phylum Streptophyta; class Magnoliopsida; order Poales; family Poaceae; genus Aegilops; species Aegilops bicornis. The sequence continues at coordinate 722,815,619 of CM038675.1, forward strand.
ACAAAACAAGAGACTCTCTATCATGAAGATTATGGTGCTACTTTGAAGCACAAGTGTGGCAAAGGATAGTAACATTGTCCCTTCTCTCTTTTTCTCTCATTTTTTTGGGCCTTCTCTTTTTTTATGGCCTTTCTCTTTTTTTATTCCTCACTTGGGACAATGCTCTAGAAAATGATGATCATCACACTTCTAAAGTATGACTCTATATGAATGCCTCCGGCGGTGTACCGGGATATGCAATGCACCAAGAGTGACATGTATGAAAGAATTATGAACGGTGGCTTTGCCACAAATACTATGTCAACTACGTGATCATGCTAAGCAATATGACAATGATGAATGTGTCATGATAAACGGAATGGTGGAAAGTTGCATGGCAATATATCTCGGAATGGCTATGGAGATGCCATAATAGGTAGGTATGGTGGCTGTTTTGAGGAAGATATAAGGAGGTTTATGTGTGGAAGAGCGTATCATATCACGGGGTTTGGATGCACCGGCGAAGTTTGCACCAACTCTCAATGTGAGAAAGGGCTATGCACGGTACCAAAGAGGCTAGCAATGATGGAAGGGTGAGAGTGCGTATAATCCATGGACTCAACATTAGTCATAAAGAAATCACATACTTATTGCAAAAATCTACAAGCCATCAAAAACCAAAGCACTTCACGCATGCTCCTAGGGGGATAGATTGGTAGCACTACAAAAAAAATACACTTCCGTGATGATACGTGTTTGTCATAGTAGGTCGCGTTTTTTTTCATGCATGTACATCCATGACAAATTTATGACAGAATCAAGATAGTCATACTGTCTTTGTCGTAGAAGTGTTCCATGACATTACCAAAATTATCATCACAGAAGTGTCCACTTCCATGACGATAAATCGCGCGTCACGAAGTGCTGCGTCAAGGGTGACCGACATGTGGCATCCATCGTAATGTAACGCCGTTAAGCTATCGGGTCGGATTTTGGATCCGATAACCCGTTAACAATACGACCAATGGAGAATTTCCACGTAAAATTCTGATTGGCGAAGGAACAACTGTCGACTTCGTCGATGGGCGGATGTCGCCCGTCCATTGGAGGAGACATGCCTATGATACGTCGACACGCGTGGCTGGCCCAACAGAGGCCCATATAGGTTAAAAAGGCCGCCCAGTCAAAGGCCCGTAGAACTTAATCAGGTACTAGTGGGCCAGCCCAATAACGGCCTGCTTAATAAAGGCCCATTTATGGCCCGAAGCCAGATCTGGCCCGTTAATTGTTCGCCCAATATTTGGGCCCATTTACGGCCCGAAGGCAGATCTGGCCTGTTAATTGTTCGCCCAATATTTGGGCCCATTTGCGGCCCGAAGCCAGATCTGGCCCGTTAATTGTTCGCCGAATATTTGGGCCCAACTACAGCCCAGTGACTTTCGGCCTGTTAGAGGCCTGATGTAGACATGGGCCCATTTCAGCCCGATGTGAATTTCGGCCTGGGAATGGCCCGTGCTGCACATGGGCCATATATGGTCCGACGGGACATCGGGCCCACTAACGGCCTGTGCTAAAGGTGGCAACAGTTAAGCCCAACGTGACTTTGGGCCTGTTAAAGGCGTGTCGCGTAATTTGGCCCGTTGATGCCTGTACTAAGATTTCGGCCTCTTAAAGGCCCATGATATTAGTGGGCCAACTAAGGCCCGATATATGTTTCGGCCTGGTAACGGCCCGTGAGCTAACTGGGCCCAAAACGGCCCGGTCTACATTTCGGCCTGCTGAAGGCCCGTCAACGACTAGGGAAAATTGAGGCCCAACAACATGCATTTTGGCCTGCTAAAAGCCCGTGGTTTCATCTCGGCCGTTCTGAGCCGATTACAATATTCGACTGTTAATGGCCCAACGCTACTGGGCCAAACTAAGCTACTGGTCGACAAAAGGCCCAACTAAAATATAGGCCGGTGTAAGTTTGGGCCTGGCACAATGTGTGAAGGCCCCAATCATTCGGGCCCAAGAAAGACGCAGGCCGGCCCAATTGTGGCCCGCTAAAAACCTGGCCCGTTAGAGTCGAATGTTTCGGTCTGGTCGACTACATCTGATTTTTTCAGATAGCGAATGATGGCAGTAACTAGTAGGAATTAAGAACAAACCTACTCTATACAACAAAGAAATTACGGCATAGTAACTAAGAATAAACCTATACTATACAATAAAGGATTTAAGGTACATTACATCCACTAGGCATCGAAGTTCGTCACCAGTGATCATAAAGCACAACGAAGAAGCAGATTACAAAAACTGGGCACCATTGCAGCGTAACAAAATAATACTGAACCGAGACCACTTCCAAGACACTTCAAGAAAGGTTAGCCTTGCAGAGGGAACTGCATGAAATTCTTGAGCAAATTTGTGAGACCGACCTAGCATGTCGGTCATAGCTTCCAGGTGTAGTTGTTTAGTGATGAGGTTCTCATTGGTTTTCTCCGCAATCTTTCTTAGAGATAGGACTTCAAGTCGAAGTTGAGTTGCAGAATGCCTTTCTGCTAGAACTTGGGACTGAAGAAGTCGAACTGATTCAGACAACGAATTTCGTGAGCTTGTCATTGTTAGTCTCAAGTAACTTGAACCTTTGCATCAAGACAAGACTTTGGGGTTGTCTCGCTATCTTCAAGATGTTTTGCCTTCTTTGCTGCAATATATGTTGGGTTTGTCTCACAGCCTTTAGCAGACTTGTGCATGCCATCAGGCATATCACCCTGAAACAAAGCAGAAAGATGATAGGTTTGCATGTGTATAAACAAAGATGATAACTGTTCTATCAATTCTATCCAATTTTGAAATTAGAAAATAAAGAGTAAGTTCAAAATATCAATAGCATAATTTGGCATTGTTCATAATGCGGGGAGCTTCACCACACTCTTTGGATTACCATGTCAACATAACAAGCATAGATGAAGGGCAAAGAAAATCATTGTATCTATTTTGGATAATGTGCATGGCATGTTGTTCATATCATCACCACATCAAGAAGATAAAACAGGAGATGACAAGGTGCAAACGTGGGCTGCTTCACCACACACTGGATTATAGATCCACAAAAACAAGCATACATATAGGGAGTATTAAGTAATGTGCATGGTATGAATAAGGAATTTGGTTTTAAAAGTAAAACTTAGAACTTACGGTTCTTATGAACATGCATTTTGGTAGAAACAGCAAACTAAACAGCAATAAACGATAGGGAGTATGAGCAAATTAAACAGCAGTTGATGATAAAGGCTTTAGAAGGACTGACTTACATTAACAGTTAACACCAGCTTTATAATGCCCTTCTCCATGTCAAGGGAAGGATAACTCAAGAATTTTAGCACAGAATGTTCTTCATAAGCATTGCCTGTACTCTACATTTTGTAGAGAGTAATTATAAATATGATAATACTGGAAGGGATAGAGGATAATGAAGATAAGGTGCAGATTGATGCTACATAATCAACTACCAATCCCTGGAAGTAGCTGTTAATGTAAGTACAGTGATAGACCACGTTCAGTCCTTACAAGAGGACTGCAGAGCTAAACCTCTTCAAAAGCATTGGGTTGATTCTAAATTTATGTAAGAGTCCATACGGATCTTATAATGTCCACCGGATGGACGATTCTGAGGCTAACATGTGCAATGATGCTACATAATCAAACAGTTATGAAAGTAAGTATGGTCATACAGGGCAAGAGGTACTCACAAGAGCAATGCGATTGTGATGACGATTGTAGATTCTGTGGTCCCTTGAGAATGGATGTTCTTTTGCTAACAGTTTTCGTACATGTGAGACATCAAGGCAAATGCAGAAATGTAGTTCAAATTATGATGTGATATCATAGACAGTACCTTACGCTGCAGCCGAGACCAATGTGTAACAAGATTATTCCAGTCACCGTCAGATAAATGTAGCACCGGAGACTTTACAGAAATTTTGTTCAGAGGCTTGCCATCGAAGTGCGCTTGCCTCAGGTAGGAACGATACTTCATCAACGAGTGCTTGAAAAGCGCAACCAACCCTTGCTCGTCATCACAATCCAGTTTGCTCTCGCCTATTTAAAAGAATGAAATCTTGTGTCTTACATCACAGAAACATATGCAGTAATGACCATGAATAACATTAGTACATTACTTACAGCGTAAGTTGCGGAGGAAGACTGGAAATTGTTCTGTGTCTGCGGTATAATCTTTCCATGAAGGAAAGATGCGCACAAAGTTCCTGACTACAACATAAGCTTCGTTTTCTAAACTGGGAAGAAATGGAACAGGGGTCCTATTTGCTGCAATTGGGGCTCCATCTCGTTCGAAAAGGGATTTGGCAACTGGATTTGGTGTACTCTTTGCTTTGGAATGGGGGTTTTGCATCGCATACCGGTGCTATGTCAACTGGCTTCATCATACTGTTTGCTTTTGTTTGGGTCTTCTGATTTGGGGCATCAGAAATGACCAGTGTAGTAGGGCTAGGGTCTGCTAGAGTTGGGGTATTTTGTGGGTCAGGTGATATTGCAACTACACCTAATGGGCTATTTGATTTATCAGGTGCCACTACCTTTTGCAAATACTTTGCTTGTGCTCCTCCATGATCAGCAATCGCCCTCTTCCTTTTGAACGTCTAATACACAAGAACAACATTTGAATGGATAAATATGGTATGATGAAAGATGGAATATGTACTGAAAATGGATAGGCAGGGCGTATTCACATACACGATGTGTAAACTAAGCTAATGGCAGTTCAACAAAGTAGAAGCAATGCAAAGCATTGGTTGCAACATATGTGCGAGCAATGTAACCTTGGAAAGTTAGAGCAAGTACCTTGATGGGTGAATAAGATAGGGCATCTTCCTCTGACTCCTCCACTAGGGAGCTACATTGACTTAGGTCTCCCTCTAGCTCAGAATCACTGCTAGGATCATATTATGAGCAAGAATCTGTAGGTGGAGAGCGTTTGCATTGCATTGCATCCAGACTTGATTTTAGTCCCTTAATGCCAAGTTTCACAGCCATGGCATTATTCTGCTTTATTCTTTTCATGCGCGCAAGCTCATAATCATAATCATTATGCTGTTTAGAATCTGAGATCCATGAAAACATAAAAAGTAGTCAGATTATCTATGGAATGCATTGCGGATTCAACTTGGAGAGTGTCTCCCTATAAACCCCTGCATATGCAAAGTTCATCTCCCCAACCATCTTGACGGACCACACACGTAAATACAAACCCCTTATGTCTCTATAACAGGCAGGCACACATTTCAAAACTGAAGTAGGAACATTAGAATCATCTGAAATTCGTATTTGAACAAATAAACTAAGCAATTATGAGTGGCGTAATGTTTAGCTTCAAGGGTGGAGTGTTGGTAGTGCGACACAAAGCAAGTAGGCAGATTGTATTCCATGTAAAAGATCGAAACCTATGTAAAAGCTGGAAATGACACTTTCTTTCTATATAATGCAGTGTTCGTTACCCACACATGATGGAAGAGATCACATAGAGCAATACTATTCACTCATGTCTACGGTTCCAGTATTTAGAAACAGGGTGGTCCACCCTAAAAGAATATTGACAACAAATATGACAATGCAAGCATAGATGTAGTGAATCAATCATTTACTTGTGAGCTTATTAGGACAAGTATGCAGAATTGTAACTGCAGTAAGAGACCGTCCAAAATCTGAATGAAGAAGTTTGTCTAGCGCTTATTGCTTGCAACTAATCGAAAGGAATAATTGGATATTATATTGAATGAGTAAGAAAGACAAGTAAAATTGTCAACAAACCTGGCTTGCAGTAGTAATCTGGGTCAATGTCACTACGACCAACAATCCAAAATGACTAGTTTCTGTTCCGAGAGCCGGAATTTTGAAAACCCTGTGAACTTTAGAGGTACTAAAGATTACCGAAATACATCTGAACCATTAAGTGTAGGTAGTACTGAGCACACAACAAACCCTAATGATAGTCCTGCCTAATGAGTAATGAATCAATTAGAAAGTGGGTGATGAGGAGTGGCTGCTGAGTGTTGAGGACGTATCTCAGGATAAATCGGGTTGGCTTGGTGGGTGCTGCACGCTGCTACCTCTTGAGCACTGCGTTGGATTTCCCCGAAGAGGAGAGGATGATGCAGCAAAGTAGCGTATGTATTTCCCTCAGTTTTTGAGAACCACGGTATCATTCCAGTAGGAGACCACGCGCAAGTCCCTCATACCTGCACAAAACGATAGCTACTCGCAACCAACGCTTAGGGGTTGTCAATCCCTTCACGGTCACTTACAAGGGTGAGATCTGATATAGATAATATTTTTGGTATTTTTGGTATAAAGATGCAAATTAAAAAGTAAAAGCAAAGCAAGTAAATAAAGTGATGGAGATTGATATGATGAGAATAGACCCGGGGGCCATAGGTTTCACTAGTGGCTTCTCTCAAGAGCATAGATATTCTACGGTGGGTGAACAAATTACTGTTGAGCAATTGACAGAATTGAGCATAGTTATGAGGTTATCCAGGCAATGATCATGTATATAGGCATCACGTCCGTGACAAGTAGACCGAAACGATTATGCATCTACTACTATTACTCCACTCATCGACCGCTATCCACATGCATCTAGAGTATTAAGTTAAAAACAGAGTAACGCCTTAAGCAAGATGACATGATGTAGAGGAATAAATTCATGCAATATGATAAATACCCTATCTTGTTATCCTCGATGGCAACAATACAATACGTGCCTTGCAACCCTTTATGTCACTCGGTAAAGACACCGCAAGATTGAACCCAAAGCTAAGCACTTCTCCCATTGCAAGAACTACCAATCTAGTTGGCCAAACCAAACGGATAACTCGAAGAGACTTGCAAAGATAACTCAATCATACATAAAATAATTCAGAGAAGAATCGAGTATTTTCCATAGATAAGCTGGATCATAAACCCACAATTCATCAGTCTCAACAAACACACCGCAAAAAGAAGATTACATCGAATAGATCTCCACGAGAGAGGGGGAGAACATTGTATTGAGATACAATAAGAGAGAAGATGCCATCTAGCTACTAGCTATGGACCCGAATGTCTGATGTAAACTACTCTCACTTCATCGGAGGGCTATGGTGTTGATGTAGAAGCCCTCCGTGGTGTATGCCCCCTCGTGAGCTCGAACAGGCCCCAAGATGGGATCTCGTGGATACAGGAAGGTACGGCGGTGGAATTAGGTTTTTGGCTCCATCCCCGATCTGTTGGGGGTACGTAGGTATATATAGGAGGAAGGAGTACGTCGGTGGAGCGTCAGGGGGCCCACGAGGCAGGGGGGCGCGCCCCCCACCCTCGTGACCGCCTCTGGCACTCCTTGGAGTAGGGTCCAAGTCTCCTGGATCACGTTCGGTGAGAAGATCACGTTTCTGAAGGTTTCATTCCGTTTGGACTCCGTTTGATATTCCGTTTCTTCGAAACACTGAAATAGGCAAAAACGACAATTACAGGCTAGGCCTCCGGTTAATAGGTTAGTCCCAAAAATAATATAAAAGTGGAAAATAAAGCCCATTATAGTCCAAAACAATAGATAAAGTAGCATGGAGCAATCAAAAATTATAGATACGTTGGAGACGTATCAGGCATCCCCAAGCTTAATTCCTGCTCGTCCTCGAGTAGGTAAATGATAAAAAGAGAATTATTTATGCGGAGTGATACTTTGGCATAATTTCAATGTAAATCTTCTTAATTGCGATATGAATATTCAGATCCAAAAGATTCAAGACAAAAGTTCATATTGACATAAAAATAATAATACTTCAAGCATACTAATCAAAAATAATTATGTCATCTCAAAATAACATGGCCAAAGAAAGTTCATCCCTACAAAATCATATAGTTAGGCTATGCTTCATTTTACGTCACACAAAGATGTTCCCAACTTCTATACCCCGATGACAAGCCAAGCAATTGTTTCATACTTAAATAATCTCAAACTTTTTCAACCTTCACGCAATACATGAGCGTGAGCCATGGATATAGCACTATGGGTGGAATAGAATATGATGATTGGGATTGTGTGGAGAAGACAAAAAAGAGAAAGTCTCACATTGACGAGGATAATCAACGGGCTATGGAGATGCCCATGAATTGATGTCAACATGAGGAGTAGGGATTGGCATGCAACGGATGCACTAGAGCTATGAATGCTCAACAAAAGAAAACTAGTGGGTGTGCATCCAACTTGCTTGCTCATGAAGACCTAGGGCATTTGAGGAATCCCATCGTAGGAATATACAAGCCAAGTTCTATAATGAAAAATTCCCACTAGTATGAAAAAGACAACTTATGAGACTCACTATATGAAAAACATGGTGCTACTTTGAAGCACAATATATGAGACTCACTACATGAAGAACGAGGTGCTACTTTGAAGCACAATATATGAGACTCACTACATGAAGAACATGGTGCTACTTTGAAGCACAAGTGTGGAAAAAGAGATAGTAGCATTGACCTTTTTTGGGCCTTTCTTTTTTTTATTTTGGCCTTTCTCTCTTTTTTTTATTTGGGCAATGCTCTAATAATGATGATCATCACACTTCTATTGATTACGACATGAGGATTACAACTCAAAACTAGAACAAGGTATGACTCTATATGAATGCCTCCGGTGATGTGCAGGATGGTGCAATGAATCAAGAGTGACATGTATGAAAAATAATGCATGGTGGCTTTGCCACAAATACGATGTCAACTACATGATCATGCAATGGCAATATGCCAAAAGTAAAGTATGTCATGATGATGATGGTGGAAGTTGCATGGCAATATATCTCGGAATGGCTATGGAAATGCCATAATAGGTAGGTATGGTGGCTGTTTTGAGGAAGATATAAGGAGGTTTATGTGTGATAGAGCGTATCGTATCACGGGGTTTGGATGCACCGATGAAGTTTGCACCAACTCTCAATGTGAGAAAGGGCAATGCATGGTACTGAAGAGGCTAGCAATGGCGGAAAGGTAAAAGTGCGTATAATCCATGGAGTCAACATTAGTCAAAAGAACTCATATACTTATTGCAAAAATTTAGAAGTCATAAAAAATCAAGTACTACGCGCATGCTCCTAGGGGGATAGATTGGTAGGAAAAGACCATCGCTCGTCCCCGACCGCCACTCATAAGGATGCACAAGCCGGTACACTTCATGCTTCAAATTTGTTACACAACTTTAACCATACGTGCATGCTACGGGACTTACAAACTTCAACACAAGCATTTCTCAAATTCACAACTACTCAACTAGCATGACTTTGATATTATCACCTCCATATCTCAAAACAATTATCAAGCATCAAACTTATCTTAGTATTCAACGCACTCAAAAGAAAGTTTCACATATCTTGAACACCAAGTATATTAACATTAAGCAAATTACCATGCTATTAACGACTCTCAAAATAATCTATGTGAAGCATGAGAGATCAAGTTTCTTTTAAAACAAATCCACCACCGTGCTCTAAAAGATCTAAGTGAAGCACTAGAGCAAAAATTATCACGCTCAAAAAGATGTAAGTGAAGCACTATGAGCAAATTATCGAGCTCAAAAGATATAAGTGAAGCACATAGAGTATTCTATCAAATTTCAATTCATATATGGCTCTCTCAAAGGTGTGTACATCAAGGATGATTGTGGTAAACTAACAAGCAAAGAATCAAATAATACAAGACGCTCCAAGCAAAACACATATCATGTTGGTGAATAAAAATATAGCTCCAAGTAAATTACCGATGGAAGTGGACGAAAGAGGGGATGCCTTCTGGGTCATCCCCAAGCTTTGACTTTTGGTGTCCTTGGATTATCTTCGGGGTGCCATGGGCATCCCCAAGCTTAGGCTCTTGCCACTCCTTGTTCCATAATCCATCAAAAGAATTCACCCAAAACTTCAAAACTTCACAACACAAAACTCAATAGAAATCTCGTGAGCTCCGTTAGAGAAAGAAAACAAAAGACTACTTTAAGGTACTGTAATTAACTCATTATTTATTTATATTGGTGTTAAACCTACTGTATTCCAACTTTTCTATGGATTGTAAACTATTTTACTAACCATAGATTCATCAAAATAAGCAAACAACACACGCAAAACAGAATCTGTCAAAAACAGAACAGTCTGTTGTAATCTGTAACTAACGCAAACTTATGGAACCCAAAAAATTCTACCAAAATTAGAGGACCTGTAAATTTGTTTATTGATCAGCAGCAATTGGAATCACTATTTTATCACGTTCTGGTGATTTTTAACAATTCGGGCACTGAGCACAAAGATTCTGGAAATTACATCAAGATCAAATAACTATCATCCAAGAAAATCCAATAGGTCCAACTTGGCACAAACACTAATTAAAGATAAAACCACATCTAAACAGAGGATAGATGGATTATTTATTCCTAAATAGAACCAAAAACAAAAAACACAAAATAAAATTGGGTTGCCTCCCAACAAGCGGTATCGTTTAACGCCCCTAGCTAGGCATAAAAACAAGGATAGATCTAGGTATTGCCATCTTTAATTTTCAATTTTTTAGAGGAGTCATGCTCAAACCCGGGGGGTTCTTCCCTCTTCCCATCATACTCGGAAATTTTTAGATCTAAAGAATCCAACCGTTTATTGCAAAGAGTAATCAACATATTCATATGGTTAAGATTTCTGCTAATATTTTTAAGAGGCTCAAGAGACTTTTGTAAAATCTTTGTTACTTCGCAAATCTTCTCAAACACTTCGGTATCTTCCTGGGCAGGATGAGATCCTCCCTTTTGGTGTAGTGTTCCCACTATTCCCTCTATAATCTCATGCGCAATACTGGGATCAATATTAATGAAACTTCCCTTGGCAATGCAATCCAAGAGTTGTCTATGCGTCATGTTTAACCCAACATAAAAAATGCAAAGAAGAATTCTAAAGTTCACCTCTAGGGTGCACTTACGATAAGATTCCATCATCCTATACCAAGCGTCTTTTAAGTTTTCTCCTTGCCTTTGCTTGAAGTAAAGAACTTCAAACTCGGGACACATAGGAGCGGATAAGGAATTCGACATAACGGCAAGCAAGCGAACTAACACACGAGCAAACAAAAGGCAAAAAGGAGAAAGAGGAGGAGATTGGGAAAGAGAGGGCGAATAAAACGGAAAAAGTGAAGTGGGGGAGAGGAAAACGAGAGCCAAATGACAAATAATGTAATGCGAGAGATAGGGATTGTGATGGGTACTTGGTATGTCGACTTTTGCGTAAGCCTCCCCGGCAACGGCGCCAGAAATTCTTCTTGCTACCTCTTGAGCACTGCGTTGGATTTCCCCGAAGAGGAGAGGATGATGCAGCAAAGTAGCGTAAGTATTTCCCTCAGTTTTTGAGAACCAAGGTATCAATCAAGTAGGAGACCATGCGCAAGTCCTAAATCGCACAAAGCGATAGCTACTGCAACCAACGCTTCGGGTTGTCAATCCCTTCACGGTCACTTACGAGGGTGAGATCTGATAGAGATAATATTTTTGGTATTTTTGGTATAAAGATGCAAAGTAAAAAGTAAAAGAAAAGCAAGTAAATAAAGTGATGGAGATTGATATGATGAGAATAGACCCGGGGACCATAGGTTTCACTAGTGGCTTCTCTCAAGAGCATAGATATTCTACGGTGGGTGAACAAATTACTATTGAGCAATTGACAAAATTGAGCATAGTTATGAGGTTATCCAGGCAATGATCATGTATATAGGCATCACGTCCATGACAAGTAGACCAAAACGATTCTGCATCTACTACTATTACTCCACTCATCGACCGCTATCCATCATGCATCTAGAGTATTAAGTTAAAAACAGAGTAATGCCTTAAGCAAGATGACATGATGTAGAGGAATAAATTCATGCAATATGATAAATACCCCATCTTGTTTTCCTCGATGGCAAAAATACAATACGTGCCTTGCAACCCTTTCTGTCACTAGGTAAGGACACCGCAAGATTGAACCCAAAGCTAAGCACTTCTCCCATTGCAAGAACTACCAATCTAGTTGGCCAAACCAAACGGATAATTCAAAGAGACTTGCAAAGATAACTCAATCATACATAAAAGAATTCAGAGAAGAATCAAATATTTTCCATAGATAAGCTGGATCATAAATCCACAATTCATCGGTCTCAACAAACACACCGCAAAAAGAAGATTACATCGAATAGATCTCCACGAGAGAGGGGGAGAACATTGTATTGAGATCCAAAAAGAGAGAAGAAGCCATCTAGCTACTAGCTATGGACCCGAAGGTCTGAAGTAAACTACTCACACTTCATCGCAGGGGCTATGGTGTTGATGTAGAAGCCCTCCATGCTGGATGCCCACTCCGGCGGAGCTCCGGAACAGGCCCCAAGATGGGATCTCGTGGATACAGGAAGAATGCTGGCGGTGGAATTAGGTTTTTGGCTCCGTCCCGATCTGTTGAAGTGCGTGAGGTATATATAAGAGGAAGGAGTATGTCGGTGGAGCGTCGGGGGCCAACGAGGCAGGGGGCGCGCCCGGGGAGGTCGCCCCCACCTCGTGACCGCCTCTGGCACTCCTTGGAGTAGGGTCCAAGTCTCTGGATCACGTTCGGTGAGAAGATCACATTCGAAGGTTTCATTCCGTTTGGACTCCGTTTGATATTCCGCTTTCTTGAAACACTTGAAATAGGCAAAAACAGCAATTACAGGCTGGGCCGCCGGTTAATAGGTTAGTCCCAAAAATAATATAAAAGTGGAAATAAAGCCCATTGTAGTCCAAAACAATAGATAAAGTAGCATGGAGAAATCAAAAATTATAGATACGTTGGAGACGTATCACACGCCTGAGCCCTGAACGGACTAGGAAGGTAGGCACGGCGGCGCGCCCGGGTAGCGGTGACGCTGTTGGGAGAGCGGCTCCTGGCCTCCTGTTAGTCCTTCGTCTCCTCCTAGAGTCATGTCGTCCGGGGACGGCAAGTCATTGTGAGCAGGCAGCTGAGGCAGTAGAGATCGGAAGCCTTGCAGAGAACAGAGGGGAATCGGGGCTGGGACGACCCAAAATCCCGAGGTGGGCGGCCCATCGTGGGCACCCTGTAGAGGTACACACCCGAGCGGCGAACATGCATTTTCGAAACTAATTTAGGAACATTTAGCTGACCAGTTAAACAACTCTGTTTTAATAATATCAGATTCGTATTTGAACAACTAAGCTTGTTTAGCTTGATGGCTGGAGCAGTGTTATTATGACACGAAGCACGTATTCGATCGTATAGTGATCATAAAAGGGGAAACTCTAAGCATATTTTTTTTAGCAAAGAGGTTTCCCCTCCGATTTCTATTAAGGAAACCACCACGGAACCAACATGATCAATTAAACCCTAAGCATGATCAATTAAACCGTATTATGGCTGTGCCATGGCAGATTTGAAGCTGCAAACCATATAAATGATATTTAGCATCCATTGTTTGCTTCGAACTAAGAACTAAATTCTAAGAGCTGAAAAGAAAGTAGAGTAACCAAGTTAAGATCTATTTTCTGGTTGAGATCAAAAAGTTGAGGAGATATGAAGTACCACCTCTCTTGCGGCGCCGTGTAGGCATTGGGGGTGCGATGGCTGTCGGTGGCGTTGAAGCAGATCTGCGACGGTAGACGGGTGCATCGGGGGATAAGTCCCGTTGCGGTGGAAGAGAAGGTCGTGTGAGCGGCCCCGACAAAGAGGACGATGGCGCCGATGAAGCGAGAGGACGCAATGCAAGGCTATTGGTCTGTCGCCGTGGATGAGAAATGACCATCTCTAGCAGTGGACGACACGGTCTTGGTAGGCGCTCCGGCATGGTGGAGGACGGTGGCGATGGATGTGGTGGAGGACGGCGGCGATGGATGGGGTGGCGGACGGAGGCTGGTGTGGGGATGGGGTGTTCTAGCACGGACGGTGTATGAATGGGAGAATGGAGGGAGAGGTACGAGAAACCATGTTTTTGGGACGCGCCTGTCTGAAATATGGGAAAGTTACGAACTTAGCCCCCGTTTAAAATTTGGACGTCTCGTCGGTTGCGGATAGGACGGTAATCTCGCATCTCGCCAATATTTGCCCAGAGTGATTTCGGGCGAGGAGAGGGTAGTTGGCGCCCATGTTTGGCGCCCACGGTGTATGAACGGGGCTGACAGGTAGGGCGGTTGTGTCACGTTTGAGTGAAGTTACAAACCTGCCCCTATTGAAAATATTTGCCTACATCGATTTCGGCCGAGTCGAGTTTGTTTTGCCGCCCACCGTGTATGAATGGAGAAATGGAGGGAGAAACAGAGGTATTTCAGATGAGCTTGAATCATATGTGTTTTGCCGCCCATGTTTGGCACCCACCGTGTTGAGTGGGCTCAGAGACGGTCGTGTCACGTCTACTTGAAGTTACTAACCTACCCCTATTGAGAGCAGTGGAAATCGGGCCGATGGATTGTCTGTGTAAGGGGTAGACAGTAATTTCCATCTCCCAAACATTGGCTTTGGGCGGCCGGCGTGGGAGTGGACATTTTGCCGCTTCTTTTGAATTTTGGGACAATAAGCATCCACGTTTACCCTGGCAACTAAATTCGAATCCATTTTGTATTCCTATACGAATCTTTATGAATCATTCTATGTGTTTTTATATATCTTCAAAAGCACGGCAAAGATGTATTCCACGGTCATATATGAATATGATTTACAAACACCGATACTCAAATTCAAAAGCTAGAATCCAGTTTAAGGTGAATTCGAATATTTGGAACACTTTATGTCCAACACAAATGTCACGCAGCATAATGTGTACTCCCATTTAGATATGTACACAAGCGATGTATCAAGATTCAAATACCGAGTCAATCAGCCAATAATGTACACAACTAACAAACATATAAACACTTATATAGTACATGGATCAATAATATCAACTAACATACATAAGCCAGGCCGCTGTACTTTTTTTGGCTACAACAACATCCTTTTTTTAGTCAGCAATTTGGCCCTTTCCGATGCATGCCACTTATGGTCCATCTATACTACTACTATTGTTGAATGCATATTCAGCCCGATTGGCATATTTGTAGGTCTGGCACAGCAATCCAAATGAAATGTCTCCGAGTCTTATCAATTAATACAGACTTGTGCTCAAATAAAATTACAAACCAAAAAAAAAAAAAAACAGTTATTACATGATCTCTAAAACAAATGGTTTGATTGATTACATGAAAAGACAACACAAAGGTTATTCAACTATGGAAAGAACATTTCACCTATGATTTACCAAGTAGGAATTTAATTTCCTTTTTTCCTTCAGGACCTTAACAATCTGGTCAGTCTCAGCTTGCTTCGTTTTGAAATTCACCAAATATTTAATTGTTGTCTTGAGTACTGCTTGTGATTGTGTTGTTTGCTTCCTCATCATGTCAACTTCATCTCTAAGTGCAGAAGCAGAATCTCTTTCTACCACTAGTTTAGCCTCTAGAGCATCAGCAGTTGGCAATTCAAAATGCACGATTGGGCCGGTGCCACTGCTGTGGGATGATTCACCATCCACGGGGACCTCGCTCTTTGATCTTGGGCTAACTTGTTTTGCCATTAAAGTTCTGATTAGATTCAGAAAAGTTGAAGTTAGCAAAACATCTCAACTGGGAGTTATAACAGCAAACCAGTTAAACAAACAAGGAATTAAAGAGTTTCAATTGGATGCTGAAAAGTAGTTATTAACATCACTGTAACCCGATGTTGCAGCAGCAATGCAGTTAAACAAACAAGTAGGTATTTAAGTTAAGGCAAACAGGTAATTCTTAACAGTAAGTATCAAACACATAGATAGGCGCAGTCTACAATATGATTAATAGGCTGTGCCATTATGTAATCAGTAGCAAACTAAATTAAGCCAAGCAACATAATTGAACAATTTTGCAATAAGTGGCTAACTAAAATTCCGATAAGCAGGTAAATGAACTTGCGCTAGTTCTTTGTACAGGCGCACTGCAACTTCTTTTTCACTTACAAGGTTGTACGAAGGAGTCCATGGCATCAATTGCTTGGATACGCGGTCCCAATACTTCTTTCTTCCCACACTGCATGGGTAAGTCGAATGGTTAATCTGGTAAGATGGTGCATCCTTGATATGTTATATGAGGACGTTTAGTCAGACTAGTTGTAGCCAAACACATCACACTGGCTTTTACTGTATATTTCATGCGATTATTTTTGGCATATCGAGATCTAAGCATTCTACAATAGGATGAAAAGACTGGCATCCTTCACATTATTGGCGAACTCAGTTCATAGAAACAAGAAATTCAACCATTCTGTGGGTAAAACAAAAGCGCCACTGGAATTTTTTTCACTATCCAATCATACACGCAAAAAGGGGCGACGCCACCATAGGGGCTGGTATGGGTGGCCGCCTCAGGTGGCTGGAAAGTGTGCACCTAGTTTGAGTCGTCCAGGTTGGCCCACGCTAATTTTGTTCGTCCCAACGCACGAGCAGGCAATGTAAAAATGAAAAAAAAAAATGTTTCAATTTGGACGGGCCAATAACATAAGTGCAAGGCAGGCCCTATAGCAGGCTCGTGGCCCAAACGAGCGCCTCCCATATCGATCGACAGCAGGAAAAATCCCAATTCATTCGCTCCAGCCTCTAGTCTAGTTCGCTCCTAACCTAGCCACCACTGGACAGACCGACACAACACTTCCTCGCGCCCCCGTTGGAGGGCGGTCGCCGGGCTTCAAGCGAACGGAAGGACAAGAAGATGAAGATCCAACCCTGGGTGTAGCCTGCGTGGGAGGCAGCGGCGGCAGCACGGGCATGGCATCGAGCTTGCGCAAACGGACAGTCGCAGCTTGCAAGAGTAGCATGCACAACGAGCAGGTACATCACATCCCTGATTATATCTAATTCAACTCTTCAATTTCTGGCCAATAGTTAAACCTGACGGTGTTGTAAAACTGCTTGTATGTAGGGAATCTATGAGAAAATGAAACCAATTTCTACTTATTTTATAACTCCCCCAATCAATCTTGAATTGACCGAATCTGATGTATCTAATCAAGTTTCCGGTGCAAACATACAAGCTCATGTTGTTCTTGAGCACAAGTGTCTAATGAACAGACTGCTAATGAAGAATTTTATGCAAACATTTTACATGCTCCTGGTGATGAACATATAGTGTCTAATGAGGGATCTAATGCAAGCATTCTGCAAGCTCATTGAAGGATTTAGTGTCTAATGATGATCTACTATGTTGAGAGAGACAGATATTTGCAGGCATTGATGACAAGCAAATTATAGTGCATTTTCATAGCTTGAGGAAAGCGTCGAGGCCATCTACGGAAAGTCCCGTATCATGACATCATAGCATAAATAATTTTCTAATCTGTTGTTTGAAACTATTGGCATACTTGTGCAGGATAGATATATTGATATGCAGTTTATGACCGGTTATACGTGCAATTACACTTCAATATTTTCAGCCAGAGAACGAATAATTCAAGCAGGTACATACCATGTTTGTAGTCCTTATACACCATGTTGCATTTTGTGTTTTTTGGTGCTTGCATCATTTAGTGTTTATAATCTGAAATACTTTGGATCATTAGCTGGTTTTCAAGGTGCATGTAGCTTCACATTTCTCAAGTTATGTTGATTTCTGGAGTGCAAGTGCCTTCGTATTTTTTAAGTTAAATATTCACCCCTGGTAACTTGAATTCGTGGATCAGCCACTGCACACAAATCATACACGAATGCCAGTATGAATTAAATGAAATGCAGGGACTTACGCTAGCTTGTTGTACAGGCCCAATGCAGCTCTGCTTGTGCTTGGGATGTTCCATGTACAAGTCCATGTTACCACTTGCTTGGATGTGCAGGCCTTGTGCTCCTTGCATCCCCCTCTGCATTTTTGACACGGCGAATGGTTGATCAAATAAGAGGAATCGAACTTGATGTTGTACCGGAGGACAGATACTTACAAGGTTATACGCGTGTGCAGGATGTGTACCAGATCCCGTAGTGCCGTCATGCTTCGCTAAAAAATGGATTTGCTTGTTTCAGATGATATCTCTAGAAGAAATAAGAGTTAAAGTCAGAATTGCATAGGCGTGTAAGCTAAGAGAGCAGTGAAAGGATATCCAAACATCGTCGGAACAGTGCACAAGGGAGTGATGTGTGGATACCTAGTTCGGGCCGGCGTTTGGGCATGCTTGCCAAGCTAGAGTGCGGGTCACTTGAGCCGTTGAGGGTGATCTTGTTGGCGTTGGCTGGCAGCGCGGATGCAGATCTTGAGTGGCAGCGGGCGCTTCTGATAAGATGGACGAGACCGTTGGTGAAGCCCCAATGGCCTCGGGGGGCGGAGGTGCGACGATGTGCTCGGTGAAGTAGCCCCGGTGAGCTGGGAGACGGCGTCGGTGAAGCGCACCTGATGCGGTGGAAGTCGGTGTCTGTGAGGCACGTCGGTTGCGGCGGCCGACGTTGTCGGTGGACCACCCGGTGTGGTGGACGAGGGCGTAGATGAGGTAGCTCCAGTGCGGTGGTGAAGCGCGACCATTGTCTTCGTCGTCCTCGTCCGACACAGAGGTGGGGAACGGTGGGGTGATACGTCTCCATCGTATCTATAATTTTTGATTGTTCCATGCCAATATTATTCAACTTTCATATACTTTTGGCAACTTTTTATACTATTTTTGGGACTAACATATTGATCCAGTGCCCAGTGCCAGTTCCTATCTGTTGCATGTTTTATGTTTCACAGAAACCCAATATCAAACAGAGTCCAAACAGGATAAAAACGGATGGAGATTTTTTTTGGAATATTTATGATTTTTGGGAAGTAAAATCAACGCGAAACAGTGTCCGGGGTGGCCACGAGACAGGGGGCCGTGCCCCAGGGAGGCAGGCGCGCCCTGGGCTCTCGTGGGCCACCCATAATGCGGTTGACGCTCTTCTTTTGGAGCAAGAAAGCTAATTTTATGAGAAAGATCTGGGCGAAAGATTCACCCCAATCGGAGTTACGGATCTCCGGATATTTAAGAAACGGTGAAGGGGTAGAATCTGAGAACGCAGAACAGAGATAGAACCAATCTAGGAGGGGCTCTCGCCCCTCCCAAGCAGTGGGAGCCAAGGACCAGAGGGGAAACCCTTCTCCCATCTAGGGAGGAGGTCAAGGAAGAAGAAGAAGAAGAAGGGGGCCTCTCTCCCCCTTGCTTCCGGTGGCGCCGGAACGCTGCCGGGGGCCATCATCGTCACCGCGTTCTTCACCAACACCGCCGTCATCTTCACCAACATCTCCATCACCTTCCCCCTTTCAGCGGTCCACTCTCCCGCAACCCTCTGTACCCTCTACTTGAACATGGTGCTTTATGCTTCATATTATTATCCAATGATGTGTTGCCATCCTATGATGTCTGAGTAGATTTTCGTTGTCCTATTGGTGGTTGATGAATTGCTATGATTGATTCAATTTGCTTGTGGTTATGTTGCTGTCCTATTGTGCCCTCCGTGTCGCGCAAGCGTGAGGGGTTCCCGCTGTAGGGTGTTGCAATACGTTCATGATTCTCTTATAGTGGGTTGCTAGAGTGACAGAAGCTTAAACCCGAGTAAGGGGATTGTTGCATACGGGATTGAAGGGGGACCAATATATCTTAATGCTATGGTTGGGTTTTACCTTAATGAACGTTAGTAGTTGCAGACGCTTGCTAATAGTTCCAATCATAAGTGCATAGAATTCCAAGTAAGGGATGACATGTTAGCAGTGGCCTCTCCCACATAAAACTTGCTATCGGTCTAGTAACGTAGTCAATTGCTTAGGGACAATTCCACAACTCCTACCACCACTTTTCCACACTCTCTATATTTACTTTGTTGCTTGTTTATCTAAACAGCCCCTAGTTTTATTTACGTGCTCTTTACTTTCTTGCAAGCCTCTCCGAAAACACCTACAAAGTACTTCTAGTTTTATACTTATTCTAGGTAATGCGAATGTGAAGCGTGCGTAGAGTTGTATCGGTGGTCGATAGAACTTTAGGGAATATTTGTTCTACCTTTAGCTCCTCGTTGGGTTCGACACTCTTACTTATCGAAAACTGTTGCGATCCCCTATACTTGTTGGTTATGAAGACCTTTTTCTGGCGCCGTTGCCGGGGAGTCATAGCGTGGGGTGAATATTCTCGTGTGTGCTTGTTTGCTTTATCACTAAGTAATTTTTATTTTCTGTTCTTAGTTGTTTTCTATCTTTACTTATGGGTAGGAAACACAAGATACCAAAAAAATTAGTTGTACCTACTACACCAATGGTTGAAGAACCACTCAAAATCTATCACACTACTGAAGCTTTTTACTTGGATCATCTTCGATCTCTTTGTGCTCGTCTTTGAAACCCCAACTAGCTTAGTTGAGGGCAAATCTTTAGATGACCATGCTTGTTATGTATAATCGTATATCTGAAAAAGGGAAACTATTATGGGATCAAATTCAACGTTTGCAATGCTATGCTTGGAATTTATGTGAAATATATGATGTTACTTGTTGTTCTGAAAACCCTAAGAAACACCTTCCCTACCAATGTGAGTTTGATAATGGAATCGTATCTTCGTATGCTAAGGGAGTTTATAATTACTATGATGTTCAACAAATTGAAGAATTTGTTGCTTTTAAGGGTGCTTTTGAAATTGATTCTTTGATTGAAAAGTATGATGCTACTCTTTACAAATCTGAAAGTTTTGCCATACTTGAATATTGTTATGATAATTATGCTTCTAATGCCTATGTTAAACCATATATTGAGAAATTCTCCGCTGTCCAAGAAGAGAATAATATTTTGTAGGAAGCTATGGAATAAGAAATTGATGAAACAGTGAGCTCATTGGATGAAAAAGATGATGAGGAGAGCGAAGAACAAAAGGAGGAAGAGCGGATTAGCTACCCGTGCCCACCTTCTAATGAGAGTAACACTCCAACTCATACATTATTTAATTCCCCTTCGTGCTTACCGAAGGATGATTGCTATGATGACTATTATGATCCCGTTGATTCTCTTGAAATATCCCTTTTTGATGATTCTTGCTATGCTTGTGGCCAAGATGCCAATATGAATTATGCTTATGGAGATGAACTTGCTATAGTTCCTTATGTTAAACATGAAATTGTTGCTATTGCACCCACAAATGATAGTCCTATTATCTTTTTGAATTCTCCCGATTATACTATATCGGAGAAGTTTGCTCTTATTAAATTGATGGGTTGCCTTTTACTATTACACATGATGATTTTGATAGATATAATATGCATGTGCTTGCTGATCCTACTTGCAATTATTATGAGAGAGGAATTATATCTCCACCTCTCTATGTTTCCCACACGATAAAATTGCAAGAAACTGTTTATACTATGCATTGGCCTTTACTATGTGTGCATGAATTGTTCCTTTATGACATGCCGATGCATAGGAAGAGAGTTAGACTTCGTCATTGCTTGATATATGTTGCTTTGTGCTCACTACTAAATGCTAAATCATTGCTAATTAAAATTGGCTTTGATATACCTTGGGATCCGGGTGGATTCACTACTTGAGCACTATATGCCTAGCTTAATGGCTTTAAAGAAAGCGCTGTAGGGAGACAACCCGGAAGTTTTAGAGAGTCATTTATTTCTGTTGAGTGCTTTCATATAGTTTAAAAACAACAAAAATAAAGAGGGAAACCCAAAACTTTTTCAAAAAGAAAAGTGAAAGTGAGAGAGACGAGCATTGTGAAAGTGGGGGACGTCCTTGAACTTTGTTCATGCCCATGGGAACTTTGTGAATCTTAATTACAGAAATTTTTTAATAAAAATAATTATCCCCTTGTACAATTCCATTGTATTATAAAAATAATGTGCCTAGGTTTGCCTTTAGGATGTTTACAATGCTTGTTGGTTTGTACGGTGCAGGACAGAAACTTTAGATGTAGTGCGCGAATTTTAATTTTTTACTGGAACGTCAAATGGTTCCTATTCTTTTTGCACTGTCTTTATATACAACTTTTTTACTTTTCGTAATTTTGGCAGAATTTTTAAAGTAACAGAAGTACGGTGAATGTTCAGATTGCTACAGACTGTTCTGTTTTTGACAGATTCTGTTTTTGATGCATAGTTTGCTTGTTTTGATGAATCTATCAATTTATATTAGTGGATTAAGCCATGGAAAAGCTATATTACAGTAGACACAATGCAAAAACAAAATATGAATTGGTTTGCAATAGTACTTAGAGTGGTGATTTGCTTTATTATACTAATGGATCTTACCGAGTTTTCTGTTGAAGTTTTGTGTGGATGTAGTGTCTAATCGAGGATGTCTCGATATGAGGAAAAGGAAGAGAGGCAAGAGCTCAAAGCTTGGGGATGCCCGAGGCACCCCAAGTAAACATTCAAGGAGACTCAAGCGTCTAAGCTTGGGGATGCCCTGGAAGGCATCCCCTCTTTCTTCAACAAGTATTGGTATGTTTTCGAATTCGTTTCGTTCATGCATTATGTGCAAGTCTTGGAGCGTCTTTTGCATTTAGTTTCCACTTTTCTTTTATGCACCATGCTGGTAAGATATAGTCCTTGGTTGATTTATAGAATGCTCATTGCACTCCACTTAAATCTTTTGAGTATGGCTTTATAGAATGCTTCATGTGCTTCACTTATATCATTTGAAGTTTGGATTGCCTGTTTCTCTTCACATAGAAAACCGCCATTTGTAGAATGCTCTTTTTCTTCACTTATATTTGTTAGAGGGTGGGAATATCTTTTGTAGAAAGAATTAAACTCTCTTGCTTCACTTATATCTATTTAGAGAGATGACAGGAATTGGTCAATCACATGGTTAGTCATAAAATACTACATGAACT
Organism: Aegilops bicornis; assembly: GCA_021605145.1. Classification (NCBI taxonomy): domain Eukaryota; kingdom Viridiplantae; phylum Streptophyta; class Magnoliopsida; order Poales; family Poaceae; genus Aegilops; species Aegilops bicornis. Next base: position 722,838,508 of record CM038675.1, read on the forward strand.
TGTAGATCGCTGAATATGATATGTTTGATTCCTTGCAATAGTTTTGCGATATAAAGATGGTGATATTAGAGTCATGCTAGTGGGTAGTTGTGGATTGTAGAAATACTTGTGTTGAAGTTTGTGATTCCCGTAGCATGCACATATGGTGAACCGTTATGTGATGAAGTCGGAGCATGATTTATTTATTGATTGTCTTCCTTATGAGTGGCGGTCGGGGACGAGCGATGGTCTTTTCCTACCAATCTACCCCCCAGGAGCATGCGTAGTAGTACTTTGCTTCGAGGGCTAATAAACTTTTGCAATAAGTATATGAGTTCTTTACGACTAATGTGATTCCATGGATTATACGCACTCTCACCCTTCTATCATTGCTAGCCTCTTCGGTACCGTGCATTGCCCTTCCTCACCTCGAGAGTTGGTGCAAACTTCGCCGGTGCATCCAAACCCCGTGATACGATACGCTCTATCACACATAAGCCTCATTATATCTTCCTCAAAACAACCACCATACCTACCTATCATGGCATTTCCATAGCCATTCGAGATATATTGCCATGCAACTTTCATCATCATCATATACATGACTTGAGCATTCATTGTTACATTGCTTTGCATGATCGTAAGACAGCTAGCATGATGTTTTCATTGCTTGTCCATTTTTTGATGTCACTGCTACGCTAGATCATTGCACATCCCGATACACCGCCGGAGGCATTCATATAGAGTCATATCTTTGTTCTAGATATCGAGTTGTAATATTGAGTTATAAGTAAATAAAAAGTGTGATGATCATAATTATTAGAGCATTGCCCCAGTGAGGAAAGGATGATGGAGACTATGATTCCCCCACAAGTCGGGATGAGACTCCGGACATTACAAAAAAATAAAAGAGGCCAAAGAAGCCCAAATAAAAAAAGAGAGGCCAAAGAAGCCCACCAAAAAAAGGAAAATAAAAAGATGAGAGAAAAAGAGAGAAGGGGCAATGCTACTATCCTTTTACCACACTTGTGCTTCAAAGTAGCACCATGTTCTTCATAGAGAGACTCTCCTATGCTTTCACTTTCATATACTAGTGGGAATTTTCATTATAGAACTTGGCTTGTATATTCCGATGATGGGCTTCCTCAAATGCCCGAGGTCTTCATGAGCAAGCAAGTTGGATGCACACCCACTTAGTTTCAGTTTTAGCTTTCATACACTTATAGCTCTTAGTGCATCCGTTGCATGGCAATCCCTACTCCTCGCATTGACATCAATTGATGGGCATCTCCATAGCCCGTTGATTAGCTGCGTCGATGTGAGACTTTCTTCCTTTTTGTCTTCTCCACTTAAACCCCCACCATTATAAACTATTCCACCTATAGTGCTATATCCATGGCTTGCGCTCATGTATTGCGTGAGGGTTGAAAAGGCCGAAGCGCGTTAAAAAGTATGAACCAATTGCTCGGCTTGTCATCGGGGTTGTGCATGATTTGAATGCTTTGTGTGGTGAAGATGGAGCATAGCCAGACTATATGATTTTGTAGGGTTGAGCTTTCTTTGGCTATGTTATTTCGATAAGACATAGTTGCTTGGTTGGTATGCTTGAAGTATTATTGTTTCTATGTCAAATGATAGACTATTGCTTTGAATCACTCGTGTCCTAATATTCATGCCATGATTAGACATATGATCAAGATTTTGCTAGGTAGCATTCCACATCAAAAATTATCTTTTCATCATTTACCTACTCGAGGACGAGCAGGAATTAAGCTTGGGGATGCTGATACGTCTCCGTCGTATCTATAATTTTTTATTGTTCCATGCCAATATTATTCAACTTTCATATACTTTTGGCAACGTTTTATACTATTTTTGGGACTAACATATTGATCCAGTGCCCAGTGCCAGTTCCTGTCTGTTGCATGTTTTATGTTTCGCAGAAACCCAATATCAAACGGAGTCCAAACGGGATAAAAACTGACGGAGATTTTTTTTTGAATATTTATGATTTTTGGGAAGTAAAATCAATGCGAAACAGTGTCCGGGGTGGCCACGAGACAGGGGGCCACGCCCCAGGGAGGCAGGTGCGCCCTGGGCTCTCGTGGGCCACCCGTAAGGCGGTTGACGCTCTTCCTTTGGCGCAAGAAATCTAATTTTATGAGAAAGATCTGGGCGAAAGATTCACCCCAATCGGAGTTACGGAACTCAGGATATTTAAGAAACGGTGAAGGGGTAGAATCTGAGAACGCAGAAACAGAGAGATAGATCCAATCTCGGAGGGGCTCTCGCCCCTCCCAAGCCATGGGAGCCAAGGACCAGAGGGGAAACCCTTCTCCCATCTAGGGAGGAGTTCAAGGAAGAAGAATAAGAAGAAGGGGGCCTCTCTCCCCCTTGCTTCCGGTGCCGCCGGAACACTGCCGGGGGCAATCATCATCACCGCGTTCTTCACCAACACCGCCGTCATCTTCACCAACATCTCCATCACCTTCCCCCTTCTATATTCAGCGGTCCACTCTCCTGCAGCCCGCTGTACCCTCTACTTGAACATGGTGCTTTATGCTTCATATTATTATCCAATGATGTGTTGCCATCCTATGATGTCTGAGTAGATTTTCGTTGTCCTATTGGTGGTTGATGAATTGCTATGATTGATTTAATTTGCTTGTGGTTATGTTGCTGTCCCATTGTGCCCTCCGTGTCGCGCAAGCGTGAGGGGTTCCCGCTGTACGGTGTTGCAATACGTTCATGATTCTCTTATAGTGGGTTGCTAGAGTGACAGAAGCTTAAACCCGAGTAAGGGGATTGTTGCGTACGGGATTGAAGGGGGACCAATATATCTTAATGCTATGGTTGGGTTTTACCTTAATGAAAGTTAGTAGTTTCGGACGCTTGCTAATATTTCCAATCATAAGTGCATAGAATTCCAAGTAAGGGATGACATGCTAGCAGTGGCCTCTCCCACATAAAACTTGCTATCGGTCTAGTAACGTAGTCAATTGCTTAGGGACAATTCCACAACTCCTACCACGACTTTTCCACACTCGCTATATTTAATTTATTGCTTGTTTATCTAAACATCCCCTAGTTTTATTTACGTGCTCTTTACTTTCTTGCAATCCTCTCCGAAAACACCTACAAAGTACTTCTAGTTTTATACTTGTTCTAGGTTAAGCGAACGTCAAGCGTGCGCAGAGTTGTATCGGTGGTCGATAGAACTTTAGGGAATATTTGTTCTACCTTTAGCTCCTCGTTGGGTTCGACACTCTTACTTATCGAAAACTATTGCGATCCCCTATACTTGTGGGTTATCATGGGGAAAGAGACGAGATGAGGGGCGATTCGAGGGTTGGCGGCGAATTAGGGATTTGAGCAATCTGGGCGCGGAAGGGGGCGATGGAGAAGAGATATTTTGCAGGGCTGGAATTGGGGCCTCCAGATATTTCAATCCGAAACGTGGAAGCGCGAACTTATATTGTCGTCGTCCTTTTTTTTGGGGGGAGGGGGGTGGGTGGCTGGGTGCTACACGTCCGTCCGACACACGCGACCACCCCGACAGGACTATGCTTCGGTGCCTTAAGGCACCTGCCTTTGTGTCCATGACATGTGGGCCCAACAGGTTGCTGGCCCACATGTCAGTCACCCAAAGGCAGTTGCCTTTAAGGCACCGAAGCAGCGTCCACCCCGACATGACCCTGGTCTGCCTGGTGCGCCTACATTTGAGAATGCAAACAAATCTTCTTTTCATTTGCAAATGAATCTGTATGTATTACCATGGCCGTGTTTTCCTTGCAATAATTAGTCATTCGAAACGAGATACTCCATCCGTTCACTTTTGTAAGTCGTTTCAGACAACTTAAAATGAACTATTTTGCACATTGTCTGAAATGTCTTCAAGGTCTTATAAAAGTGAATGTATGAGTACTATAAATTAATTAATGAGCAGTTAGTTGAAAAAAAATCGAACGGTACCCACGCTTAACGTGGATTAGAGTGTGTCACATAATTAGTTATTTGAATTAGAGTGTGTGCCACGTAGTTAGATTTTGAATTAGAGTGTGTGTCACGTAGCGAACTCAAATTCTAACGTGGATTTAGCATTTCACTGTATCCACGCTACTTTTTTAATACAAATTCATATGTATATGATGAACACCATGGTAGTGAGAAAACTTTTGGATGGATTCAAACATATGACCTACAAAATAGCACAACAAATTGAGTCAATGTCAACTTTACGAAACTTAGTATGGCACGAAATTGAAATAATTACCCGTATGCCTGGTCCTCGGTTCAAATCTTACAATGTACATCGAATTGAAACATCGATTTTAAGTCTCGTACTATATGCATTCAAATGTTGTTTTTAGCCCCCCCCCCCCCGCACAAACGCTACATACTTCCTGTATCGGTCAATCTTCCTCTCCTAACCACCTTAGGAAGCTATCGGTTTCCAACACACGTTCATTCTTTCTCTCCATGTTTCGATCTCTAAGTCTCTCAACTACACAACCCCTTTTTCCACTCTGTTACCAAATGTATTTACCTCACACACCCGCCATTGCACCCCATGCCGAGCTCTCTCTCTCTCCCCCTCTCCCTCTCACCCTCTCACGCTAAATACATGCATGCATTGCCTATCTAGCCCCCCCAACCTCTCGTGCGCACGCAAGCACGTTGTATATCTGGGTCACTCCCGCGAGACTGTCTCACTCTTTCTTCCGCACGGCGGGCCACACCCGCTCAATCTTGCTCTCTTTATCTGAGTCTCGTTTAAACTCGTTTTCTTTCACACACAAATGATATATCTCCCTCTTTGGGCCTCGATCGACACACTCTATACTCTCTCACGCAGATTGTCTATCTAGGTCAGTCCATCCAAGCCGCCGCCACTCTTTCGACCTCATTGTGGGCCACTCACTCAGTCTCTCTCTCTCTCTCTCTCTCTCTCTCTCTCTCTCTCTGTATGTCTCGATTGACCTCGCTCTTTCTCGGACAAAAACGATATATCACTATATTTGAGCCCAATTCGACCTATTCACATTGTATACTCTCTCACGCACATCATCTATCTAGGTCACTCTCTCCAACCCGTCTCACTCTTTCGATCGCACGGCGACCCTATGTGATCGGTTGACCTTGCTTCCTCCCACGCACAAAATATATCTACACATCTGTGACTGGATCATCTCTCAAGCTCTATCTTACAGCCCTCACCCTTGCCAAAAGCTCAATCGGAGAATATCTCTCTGGAGCATGTATATTTGTTCAATGAATGTCGGACCACACTCACTTTGTCTCTCTATCTATATGTCTCTCGATTGACCTCGCTTTCTCACACCGTATCTTCCACGCGTTGAAGCTACTACCTCTACATCCCTCGCAAAGCCAGAGTTATTTACATTGCGAGGGTCACTCCAACCTTGGATTAATTTGTGTGGGCATTTATTCCGGTCGGTTTAGATTATATTTTCGTAGCATTCGGCCCACAACTACTCCAAACACCGTTGCAACCACATAACTCCCTAGTTGATTTCCCTCTGGCTCGGTCATCGCTCTCTCGCACGTCCTTTCTACGCCTTCAACGTCGCACCATGGTATTATTGAAAAAACTATGTTGTTCTCTTTAATTATTATAAATAACCTACAAAACTACACATCGATAGTCCACTTGGAATGGAACAAATTTTGACCCACAAATTAAAGTGCTACAAACTACACGAAGGGCCCACATGTCATGAAACAAATTTGGACCCATATACAAATTAAAAAATAAAGGACGAGGATCGAACATGCGACCGGGCCTTCAAGCCGCACGTCAATAGGCAACATACGTAGAATATAAATGTTTCATGTACCCCCTTTGTTCACATAATGTTTTTACATTACCACAGCCTAATTAATGGATAACATGTAATATTATTTTTAGTACTATTCACCTTCACTTACTGGTGGGTTCCATGTGTGCTCTCTCTCTCCTCCCCTTCTGCGTTTAGACGCACGGGCAAATAGGAAGAACTCGCGGGCGATGTTGCCGTTGACCATATCTGGACGCGTTCACAAGTCACGGCACCAGTTTCACGTACTAGCAGCACTAGTCAGTGTGTACGTGCAATGCACGTTAATTTGGAAGTATATGAAGTGCATGCGGATATTAACTAATAGGATATTATTTGCGTGTTGTCATGTGATTAGCACTATTTTTGGCATGAAATTAACTGCACGCTAAACGTGTTGAGCGCTCGTTGAAGCAGTCTAGGTCGTTGGATGACAAGAAATACATGTGGCTTGATGACGTTTTATATTTAATTTGATACGGCTCTAGCGGAACATTCAATCGATCAAACCATACATTTCGTTCAGTCTGACTCCGACTTTAAATTATACGACGATCGATATAAAATAATCGGGAATGATAAACGTTCGGATTTTAAGCATGGCAATCCGAAAGTTTTTCATGGAAAATTTAGATTACGCGGCAGCGGTGGGGGCGTCTCGCGGTGGGAATCGACTCCTCTGCCGTGCTCTGTGTGTCGTCGGGACACTGACCAACGGGGACGACGGTGTCTTGCGCCGTTGTTGGCGTACTCCTGGACGTTGGCCTAGCTTCAACGAAGGCCAAAATGTTCTGACTTGAGCGAAGTCAAGCTGGCGGGAGGAGGTGACTGGCGTTGGTGCAAGGAAGTGGTCGACGGCGGACATCCATGCTGCTGAGGGGGGCACTGGCACCCGCGCGGGGACAGGCGCTATCAACGGCGCGGCGGAGACATTCGTGTGCACCGGCACCGGCACGGGCACGCACGCCGCTGCACGCAGCAGCGAGGCGCCGTTGGCAGGTGCACGGGCACCGCACGGCCGCGGCGCTGTCTGGTGCACGCGCAGGCGCATGATCATGCAGGTGCACGGGCGCGTGAAAGTCGGCAGGGACCTCGTGGAACCCCATGGCATCAAGCTCGGTGACAATGTGCGGCTCCAGCCCATCAATGCCACGGCGATGGGCGCTTGCGCGATGGGCGAAGCGAGCGGAAGCTGAGCGGGGACATGAGCGGCGTCTTCCCGCAAGGCCAGTTCAAGCTCGTCCCAAAGCGCCTTATGTTCTTGAGACTCTGGCTGGGTGTCTTCATCAGGAAACTGGAACACTAAGGGCAGACCATCGTGATGCGGCATGGCATACATTTAGGCCAGGCTAGTTGGAGGTAGACGACAGAAGAATCAGAGAGGAAGAGAGAGGATTGTAGCGATACCGGGTAGTGCGGGGTTGATTTTAAACTGCGGTGCCGGCGACATTAAAAGTGGGAGCAGTTGGGACGACGGTGGGCGGCGGAGCCTGGTCAAAGGGCTCACCTCCCGGTGAGTCTGCACAGCGGTCTGCTCGCACGCCTCCCGTCGACTCACACGCTTGCTGGGACGGCACCTGCCGATGAGAAGCGGGGACTCGTGGCGGCACGTAAACTCCCACGGTTTCAATAGTGAAAGCGTTCGCCTTAATGTGACAGGTCTTTGTTCCAAAATACCTTGGCTCTTCATTTGTGCAACTTGTCATAAGCAGCTTGTCTCGAATTGAAGAAAAAACTTACGAAGTAATATTTGTGCCATATCACGTGACCATGCTCAGTTTCAAGAATTTATGCTCGCTTTTGGATTTTCTGAAATTTAAGATCCAGGATTCGAAACAATATCATAACCTGCATCATGCAATAAATTTTCAAGCCGTACATCTATCCTGTTGTATTTCTTAAGAAAGGATTTGGTCAAACATTTTGCTTAGTTAGACTTCAGACAAGTTATATATGCAGAGTAAAAGGATAATCCCTCCGTACCAGTGCCTTGCCTGATATATTAACTCAAGTACTAGGCACGAACAAACGGGCTCAATTCTGTGCTCATCCTGGTGTAGTAGTAGTAGTACTAGGCAATGAAGTTGACGGGTGACCTTGACGAGCGGCAATCGAGGGAATTGAACCGTGCTCGGCACGGTAGGTAATTTTGTCTAGTTACTAAAGCATCCCTCCGTTGTTCATCGGTAGTCATTATGGACCGGGGACATGAGGGGAATTTCCTAGGGCTGGAATTCTGGCCGCCAGATATTTCGACTTGAAACGTCGAGGCTCGACTGGTTGGGGTTGCCTAATGTGTGTACCACGCACGCCGCCGAAGGACACGAGCCCGGTTTTTTTAGGATCAACACGAGCCAAGGTCTGGCTGGTACGCCGTTGGGTCCTACCATTCGATAATACGAAAGGAACCTTTTAAATTGCCGAACGAATCTATGTGTATTACAATACCCATATTTTCCTTGCAAATACTAATCTTAACGTGGTAATTGATTTATGACGAGTTGTTGAATTAGAGTGAGTTTGTGATATAGTGATCTCAACGTGGATTTCACATTTCATGGTATCCTAGTAAGTTTTCCAATGCAGATTATAATTTAAAAGATGAACAATACGGAGGTGAGAAAACTTTGTATATCAAGCATATGACCACACACACACACAAAGAGAGAGACACACACGCATCTAACACAACAACAATCCAATAAGTATAGTGCATCTATTTTTCCAAACCATGCATGTATGACACGAATTCAAAATACTCCTTCTATTCCTAAATACTAGTCTTTTAGAGAGTTCAACAAGTGACTACATACGGAGCAAAATGAGTGAATCTAGACTCTAAAATATGTCTATATACATCCGTATGTGCCAGTCCATTTGAAGCCTCTAAAAGACTAATATTTAGGAACGAATGGAGTAAAATGTAAGACATCCATGGTCCTCAGTTCAATATTTAAAATGAACATGAAACTGAAACATGAATATTAAGTCTAGTACTACAGTACATGCAAATGTTGTGTTTAGGCGGAGCTATGATTGTCGGGGGTCAACCCCTCGACCTTAGATAAAATTGTGGAGCTCTGTTTAGGGTTATTTAGATTATATTTGTCCCCACCCTCCCAACCACCGATTGGTTGTGCACCCCCACCCCTCCTCCCGGGAGAATATCATGTGCCCCCATACCTTAGATGCTATATGCCGTCTGAGTTGCTTGGAGCTTGTAGATCTGAGATATAGCAGCTCACATGATGTGTCTTAATATAATTGCAGGAAACCTTGATGAGTTTTATAATTGCACACAATTAGAACAAAACTACTAAGATGACCTTTGATCCCATATCCAATGACCTCGAAGCTCATATCACCATAGCATCTAAGATGAAGGAGGACATCATATTCTCCTGTATGTAAGAATATCATGTGCTACCACACCTTAGATGCTTTGGTGATACAAGCTCTTCGGAGGCGTTGGATTTGTGACCCAACACCTCCTCGGTGGTCCGAATGGTTTTTTGCAGAAAAGCCCCAAAAGAGTTTGGCCACTACTTACAAGCAAAAAGACTGCTCAGATGCCATTGGATCTCAGATCAAACGACCTCCAAGCTCGTATCACCGTAGCATCCAAGCTGCGATAGCACCTTATGTTTTCTCGCACGGGAGAGTATGAGGTGCTCCCGCACCGTAGATTCTATGGTGATACAAGTTCACCGAGATCTAACATTACGATGAGGATGCTTGAATGTTTTTGCAATATACGGCTGATAGAGTTTGGGAAATGCGCAAAAAGTATAAGTACTACGCCTGTGCCATCTGATCACTGATCATACGACCTAGATGCTCATATCACCGTAGCGGGTAATTAAGCTACGGGGAGCACCTAATATGAGCACCGGGGAGCCGTTGGATCAAAGATGCAGCGGCACACACGAGGCCTGAATGTTTTATTTGCAAAAAAAACCTTTGGAGAGTTTGGAAATTGCGCATAATTACAAAGACTACTCCCAAGCCATTGGATCTCACTTCCAACGTTGTAAAATTTCGTATCACCATAGTATCTAAGCTGCAGGGTGGATGTGATATTCTATGCCGCTGTCATTTTTGTTCATAAACTTGCAAAATACGTGTAACTCCTGCCTTTACTTGTCTAACCGCGCAAAGTGTTTGTTAAAAAAAATCATCCTACACTGAAATATCAGAACAACACACGGGGGTCCCACTTGTCATTAATCAAATTTTGATCTAAAACTAACAAATCTGAAAGACGAGATTTGAACTGGCAACCTGGACTACAAAGCGTAAGTCAATAGCCTGAAAAAACGAACGGTTGTTGGCTTTGTCCCATAACTTGATTTTATACAGTACTTGCGTTGAGTAGAGGGAGTGCCTCGTCAACGCGTGCATGACCGTTGTCTCACTTACTGGTGGGTCCCAGGTCTGCGATCTCAATCTATCTTCTCTCCATCGTCTAACCTTTGCACGGGCACACACGAAGAGCGGCGCTAGCTTGCCGTGGTGTTATTACAACTAAAAAAAGCTTGGAAAATAGAAGAATCTCCTAGAACAAGAGATATTGTGGTTGGTCGATACGGAGCTAACCACATCTATCCTCCGTGCCACGTTTGCATGATGAAGCTGTGTGGCTAGTGGGGTGTTTTCGACCGACTGGCTGGATCCCGAGGTCGAACCATAGGTAGTACGTCTGATACAATATATTTTTACGCGCACATTTTTCCTCCGTGCCGAGACGTGGAACACCCTACCGTGCGGTTTCGGGGTCCTCCCGGGTGGTGCACACATATATTCTTCCTAACGTGGGACACCCTACCGCGCATTTTCTGGGTCCTCCTCGATCGTAGCGCCGAAGCAAGTAAATGAGTCATCAAATCACGAAAGACCACCTTTCCCGCCGAGTACATAAGTGAAGCACGGTGGCTAGCTAGTTGGGCTAGTTTGACTGATTAGCTAGGACGCCGCCACATTTTTTTTTCACCCCTTTTTTTATCTACTTGCCGGCATGTAAATTTAAATATCCACCGGGGCGTTGCTCTGGTGTTTGGGTGCGGCAGGATTTTTAATTTTTTGATTGACGGGAGCAGGCGCGGCAGGATTTTAAATTTTTTGATTGACGGGAGCAGCCGCGGCAGCAATTAGTCACGATGACTCCGCCTGTAAAAACCCACTGCTCCCTGATGTGAGAAGTCGTCGACTGGTGTTTTACCGTGGTGAAAACCAAAATATTCCCCGCTCCCTCCGCTTCTTTCCCGTAGATTGCATTGCCTTTCAGCCGTTTCGCCCCCTTTGCTTCCTCTCCCCATTGCTTCTACCTGGTGCCATGGCGGCCATCAGATCACGGAGTCCGAGGTGAGGCGCCTGACACAGGAGCTCCATGCCAAGGATGCGGAGCTCAGGGCCAAGGACGTGGAGCTCCGTGAGCTCAAGGAGGAGACGAGAGCCATACTCCTCCGTTATGTGCGGGAGTTCACGGAGCTTCAAAAGCGGCAGGCGTCCACCACAAAGATGCTTGAGGCATCGGCGGCGTTGCTACAGAAAGCGGGAGATACGATAGGCCGTCAGGGGAGCCGGGCCGGAGCGCCGAAAGCGGCTGCTCGTGACGAGGTCCAGATCACCTCAGCCACTTGGTGAACCAAGTTGCCACACACGTGTTGCGGCTGCGCGATGCCTCTTTGTCGTGCCCGGTAGCGGCGATGCCGACCGTCGGGCTAAACCCGTTCGACCACCCGGTCGACTTCAACGAGCTGCGGCTTCCTGACATGGTCTCCTTCTTCACCTATATCTCCGAGGAGCTGAGCCGTCTCTACGCGATGGTGGGGGCTGAGCTGGACAAGGAGGGGTTGCGGGCTGCCGTCGCCGTTGCCGGGCGAATCCTTTCAGGGCTCCGTCACCGGAATCCATTTGTGCCATTGGACGCCGGCTTTGACGAGCTGGCTCCCATCGACCGGGAGCGGGCTTTGCGGGCGGTTGCACCCTGCATCACCAACGTCACGCGCCTCGAGAAGGAGAGGGACTTCGGTGGTGTTTAGGTGCCCTCTGCATGGGCATGTCCATGTCTCGGCGCAACATGACCGTTGGATCAAACTCAGAAGGTGTAGATCAGTCACTGTAGCACAAAGCGTGTGGGTGTGTTTGGTTGCATTCTCATCTCAATATAGTTGTTTCCTCTTCGTGTATTTTTGTCAACCTACTAGTGTGGACTCCTGCACCCTTCATGCACTCTGCCAAACACCCAAAAGTGGGTCGAAAAAGGAAATTTGCTCTCCCATCCCGTGCACCCTTCATACACCCTGCCTAACACTATTCGTGCATCATATGGTTCATTTTTCGTGGAGTACTATAGCACCATACTCTCCGTGCGCTGTGGACCTAGTTCTGTTAACATTGATCCCACCGTTCATTCTCGATCGAACAGTCGAAAAAGCGGTACTATGTTACATATAGGAGTAGTTGACATGCGCACAACATCATTTGTTATCGTCATATCTTAGTACACTAGCAACAAGATTGTGTAGTACTGACGTATGAACCACTGCACATGCCTAGTGGTAGGAGCACTGTATATGTTCAAGTGGCTGCCGTGTTTCGCACTCCTCCGTCATAAGAGTGGAAACGCTTGCTGTAATCATTTTTTTCTTCAGAATGAAAAACAGTGGACACGCTCTACCGTGTGGATCCTCCTCCAGCCATGCACTAAATTACTCACTTTTGCCGACGTGTGGGACAGCCAGCACCTGGGTCCACCAGCCATGCACTAAATTACTCCATAGTAGAGTGACGATAGACTACCCCAATCAAACCGCCGCAGTAATGCCCAATGAGCCGTCAAATCACAAAACCCCCTCCTTTCCAGCAGTAAGTTGGACGGACGAAGCAACCATCATTTGACTCTTCTCTCTCAGCTTCCTCTCTTGAACAAAACCCCCACTCGCTTCACTTCTCCCTCATCTCGTTCCTCCTTTCACTCTTCTCTCTTAGCTTCCTCTCTTGGATGGACGCCGGAGCACCGGCCGACGTGATGTCTATGGCTCTGGCCAAAACCGTCGAGGCTCATGGTACGAAGAAGCGCAAGCACCCCGCCGAGACTACATGAGACAAGCTCAAAGCCATTGCCTGTCCAAGCCCCCCTCTGGGATCCCTCATTAAGCAAGTCCGGTAATGTCTCTTGTTGACGATCTTTTCTCGATCTTGATTGTGTTTTTCATCTAACACACATTACTAGTAATCGGTAGTACAACTTTACGGGTGATCTTGCATGTGATTTTAGTGTGCCAAATGACGGTTCTAAATTCCTCTTTTGACCAAAACATGCGAGAGGTTGACACTGATTTCTTATAGATTACTTTCAACTACTCCCTCTATCCCAAATTTCTTGTCTTAGATTTGTCTAGATATGGATGTATCTAATACTAAAATGTGACTTGATACATCCGTATCTAGACAAATCTAAGACAAGAATTTTGGGACGGAGGGAGTACTTTATGAACATCAATGCTACCTTTTAAGAGGGTATATTTGCCTCAGTAACTTGTGTTATGGATATTGCATGTAATCCCTTTGCTCTCATGCCTTTGAAGACATGTTCTAGTGTCTTTGTTCACTCATTTCTGTGTGTATATGTAGTCATATATGGAGTATAATATCGATAATCATCTTATATTTTTGAATGGAGGTAGTAATAAAATATGGTTTCTGTTTGAATTAGAACTAGGTCCGCGGTGGAGATGAAGTTCTCAAAGTCATGTCGTGTGAACTGGAAGACCTGCTGATGAGTTCTCTGCCGAACTATCCAAATTGTTGTGTCCTTGTCGCCACGTGTCCTGAACTAGTGTTTTCCTGTAGCATTGTTGTCGCGTGTTCTCGAGGTTGTACTTGACCACAACAATTTCTGGCTGTGCCTTCGATTCTGAAGGGTGTGGTTCTTGTAAAGCTTCCCAACAAATCTGATGCGGCCGGTTTTCATCATCATGTTTATGAGTGGAAAGACCACTCTGTTAGGTTCTCCAAGGTTGACAAGATGGTGATGGTGCATGTAGACATCTCACACGAAGTCCATGGCGTAGTCAGTTATGCGGGTTTCGTCCCGTAGGTCGGTGGCAAGAAATAGTCTGCAGAGTTTAGTTAGTGCAACTTTGCTTGTCTGTAGTAAGTACTATTGTTCAGTACTTGATTTGTGTTTGTGAACCATGTATTGTTTATTAGTACTGCCGCTTTTGGTGTGTGGTCAGTCCTGAGAACGGTCTATGTTAATGTCTGTCCACTCAATTCAGTCTGTATATTTTGAAGTATCCAGATCATATTTTTTGTGAGGACGGTTTATCAATTATGGTTACACTCCAATATCTGTATGCATTGCAGGGTTTATCGCACCCACCAGGATTTCCAGTCCCATGGATGTTTGGTCCATACGATTTGTCACGACCTTTGGATAGTCCTGCTTGTGGGAGTAGGCGGGGCCCCTGCATGCCACACGTAGTTGGATGATCAATCTTCTGTTTAGTACTTTAACATAGTGATTTCCTGGCAAGGATTCGCTCGTGTCACATCAAGTAAATCTCATTGATTTACTGTCTAAATCTTATTGATTTAATGTCATGTTTTCCTTCTTTTCCTGTAAATTTACGATGCAGGTTTTGCCATGTGACATTCATCACAGAATAAACCGTTTGGTTTGCTCTACGATGGCTATTTTTGTAGGTTTCACTTCTTATGTCGGTAGTCGATGCTTGAAGGCACTTTCCATCACTTATATTACTGGAAAAAATTGGATCAGTCTGTTGTCTGAGTACAAGCTGAATCCCTATGATGAACTGCAGTTTGGTTTAACAAAAACGCCACAATTAGTCCTTCTCGCGTTTAAAAGAAATGAAGAAAAAAACTGGATCATGGTCACAAATCCTTGTCAAGTTAGAAAGCTGATTATAGCAGACCAGACACGATCGCCGCTGTCTCGCACAGATCAATCACCGGCAGTTGCTCTAGCACGAACAGCGTGACAGCGGTCGGTCACCGATCCAGGCGAGGATTGGGCACCGACCGGCGTCGGCCAGATCGTCACCGATCTATCGGAGGATCGGGCATCGACATCGGCACCTGCTCCGACACCGACACCAGCTCTACAAGGAGCACCATCTCCGGCAGCAGTAGCGGCTTCGGCACCTGCACCAACACTTGCACTTGCATCTGCTTCGGCCCGTGCAGTTGCACCGGCAACAGACTGGGCTGCAGTTCGCACTTCATATACCAAAGTCCTTACAAAAACCGACATGTCCACCTTCTTGGTAAGCATTGGCCGCCCAAGTGCTTCGTTCTCTTTTCTTTCCATGTTGTTTCACATGATTCAATCGTGTTGATCTAACTGTTTGGGTATGTCTTCTTGTTTGCAAACAGAGAATTCCTAGAGCAACGAGGAGTCATTCAACAATCCGGGCATCATGCCAAGTTTCTCTTACCATGCGCAGCCTTGGTGTGAATGAACCTGCTCAATATACCGTATGTACAAAGGATGGTCGCATGATGATTGATGCTAAAGGATGGTCAAGGTTCAAATCTAAATCATATCTTGCGGTAGGGGATGATGTCAAAATTGAACTTCCTCGGCAAGGAGAGCTGGTCCAAATCAACTTTGAAATTCTTCAGTAGCAGCACGCAACTACCAAACTGATCTATCCTCCGAGAGATTTTGATGTAATAATCTGGCATGGTGAAACAAGTGTCCTATGTGTATAAGTAGTACGACAGTATTATTTATCACATGGTATATCATTGATAGAATTGCAACTCTGATTGCTGGTTGGAACTGTCGTTCGATTTCATTCCAACAGCTGTCGTGCTTTATTCAATTTTGTGTATTCGCTTATGACAAAGATCTAAAACCAGCGCCCGTCTTGATCGCTACTTAATATGAAAAGCGCTGAGGTAGAACACATGGGCCCCCAAACATGCGAGGTCGGCTGCAAGGCCCAAAGTTCAGAACCGTGAGCCTATCTGAGTATTATATTCTCAGCTGAACCCCCATAAAAAAGCTGAACCCCCATAATGCACGTGCATTGCAGAGGGAGTATATTTCTCGGCAAGGTGAGCCTATGATATAAAAGTTTTGTATATATCTTTACAGAGGGAGTATCTCTCTGTCAAAAATATATTTATGTGTAACTAGTTACTCCTGTCTTTCTACTTCCTTTCGTTGATATGTGGGGCAACCGGCAACGAGGTCCACGTGCCATATGCACAAATTAGAGTGCACAACTTCACGGTAGACACACCCCGGTCATAGCGCCGCAGTAATGCCCAATGAGCCGCAAAATCACAGCCCCCCCTTCTAGCTTAAGCAGTAAGCTGGACGGACGAAGCGGTAATATTTCAATGGGCCTGAATCCCCTTCTCCCTCCACTACTAGAAAAAGGGCTATAGATGGGATTGACACTAATGGCGCACCAGAAAGATGGTGCACCATTAGTATATTCTAATGGCGCACCACCATCCGATGCGCCATTAGAGTTTAAACTACTAATGGCGCACCTTGCAATGGGTGCGCCATTAGTATCAAAAAAAATTTTTTTTTAACTAGTGCGCCTGTCCAAACATACTAATGGCGCATCCTGCCAAAGTGCGCCATTAGTAGTTGTAACTACTAATGGCGCACCAGGCAGTGGGTGCGCCAGTAGTATAGAATTTTTTTTTTAACGAGTGCCTATCCAAACATACTAATGGCGCATCCTGCCCCAGTGCGCCATTAGTAGTTGTAACTACTACTGGCGCGCCAGGCAGTGGGTGCGCCATTAGTATAGAATTTTTTTTGAACTAGCGCGCCTATCCAAACATACTAATGGCGCATCCTGCTTAAGTGCGCCATTAGTAGTTGTAACTACTAGTGGCGCACCATGCAAGAGGTGCGCCATTAGTAAGTGGGCAGCAACAAGATATTTGGGACAGCCTCTCCTACCCACACACTCACTTTCTCCCCACTTCATTCTCTCCACCTCCTCCTTGTCTCGGTGCCTCCTCTTTTTCACCTCATTTCCACCATAGATTCATTCAAATTAAGTGGTTAAATTACCTTGTTTTAATAGGTAAGTAAGGGGAAGCTATATTTAGGTTGTTCTCCCTACAACAATGTGCACATGCACTTTTTACGGCCTAGCTAGATCTATGTATGTTCGTGGTGTTGCATATGTGTTTGTGTTTGGAGGTGTACGGTATTTGAAATGCGATAGTTGCCAATATTTTGCCGGAATGTTGATTCATTTCCGTTTAGAGAATTTTGGCATTAAGCATTCTTTTTGGTCCTATTTTTAGGGAAAGTCATGCCAAATTTTTGTTTGGTTCTAAAATATCGTTTTGCTCTACCCCGCAGGCGACCATGGTCCGCGAAGGCCGAGATGCTTCAAAAGAACGAGACGGAGATAAGATGTCCGTGTCGAAGATGCAAGCTGAAGAGCCTTATTGCGGACCCGGATTCCGGGCAGGTGCGGGACCACCTGCTGTTGCGTGGTTTCATGGATGGCTATCGGTGGCAAGGTGATGAAGATGACTACGAAGTCGTCCATGCGGGGCGGGCAAGAAATGAGGAAGGGCAGCAAGACAACCACCGCGGCTCGGGCGGGCGAGAAGACGAAGAATCCCCAGGAGATGATCACGGCGTGATGTTGCATACGATCATCATGTAGAAGATGCAGGACATGATGATGAGGAAGATGCCGGAGCAGGCGACGGGCATGATCATGAAGATGATGATGCGGGCGGAGCGGACGCTGGACCATCGATGGGCTGGGTGCAGGACCCTCATATTCAAGAGCTTCTTCTCAAGCGGACGGATAACGCAAGAGCTGCCGCCCGAGAGAAAGCCAAGATGGATCAACTTGAGTTAGACGCGGTTACTCCATTGTATGAAGGATGCAGGCCGAGGATACCCACTGAAAGTAACGCTCATGGCTCGAGATGAAGGTAAAATACAAAATGACCGACGCATGCTTCGACGAGAACATGTCATTCTGGCACGAACGTCTTCCCAAGGGGAACAAGTGCCCGACCAGTTTGGAGGAGGCGAAGAAAATCGTGTGTCCTCTCGATTTACCGCACGTGAAATACCATGTGTGCATGAACAGTTGCATCATTTATCGGGACGAGCACGCTGGAGTCTACCATATGTCCGGTGTGGCGTCACTCGATACAAGAAGAGGAAGAAATCTCCTCGAAAAGTGGTGTGGTACTTTCCGATCACTCCTCTGCGGCGCTATTTCGCAGACCCTAAGGTAGCAAAGCTCCTGCGTTGGCACGCCGGATAGGGAGGAGAAGAAGCGGGAAGATGACGCAAATGATCCGGAGATAGATAAAAAGACAAGATAATCGAGTCACCCTAAGGATGCGAGCCAGTGGCAAGCGTTGAACTTCGAAGACTCGGAATTTGGGAACGATCCAAGGAACATCATGCTGGGCGCGAGCACCGATGGAGTCAATCCGTTTGGCAGCCAGAGAAGCACACATGGCACCTGGCCTGTGTTTGTGTGGATGTACAACCTTCCCCTGGTTGTGCATGAAGAGGAAGTACATTCACATGAGTATGCTAATTGAAGGGCCGAAACAACCAGGAACGGCATCAATCTGTCTGGGGCTGCTGAAAGAGGAGCTTGACACGTCAGGAAAACGCCAGCCAATACGTGGGACGCCGCAGTGAAAGAATATTTCCCTATGAGAGTCGTGACCGCTCACGACGGTGCACGACTATCTCGATTACGGATATCTCGCGGGCAGGTAGTCCACGGATTTTACGGATGCGTAAGGTGCATGGATGACACAATGTATCGCCAGCTAGATAGAGATCCGGGTCTTCGAAAACCGTGTTCATGGGACATCGAAGGTGGCTTCGCGGCGATGACCCGTGGAGGAAACGCAAGGATCTGTTCGATGGTGAAACCGAACCCGAAACGCGCCCGTGTACGAGGAGCGGCGAGGAAATAGACAAGCTGTTGAAAAATTGGAAAGACTGCCCACTGCCGGGAAAGAAGCAAAAGGCGCCAGAGCCGGGAAAGAAGCGAAAGGCGCCAGAGCCGGCGATGAAGGTATGGAAAGCGAGGTCTGTTTTACGGGACTTGCCGTCTTGGAAGATCCATCGTGTGCCTCACAGCCTTGATGTCATGCATATCACGAAGAACGTGTGCGAGTCTGCTTGGTACCCTGCTCAACATGCGAGAGAGGACCAAAGATGGGCCGAAAGCAAGGCAGACTTGAAATCAATGGGCATCAGGCAGGAGCTTCACGCTATATATGATGATGATGATGATGATGATGATGATGATGAGGCGAAGCAGGACACAGAAAGTCGTCGCAAAGGCAAAAAGGCCAAGAAGACCGGAAATGACTACCCTCCCGCGTGCTTCACTCTAAGTCAGGAGATCGAGCAGTTTTTCACCGCCTCCTAGGAGTAAAACTTCCTTACGGTTACGCTGGGAAGATAAGCGGATACCTAGACCCAAATGAAAGCGAAGTTCAGCGGGATGAAGTCTCACGACTGTCATGTGCTGATGACGCAGAATACTTCCGATTGCAATCCATTGGGATCATGGACACGCAAGTCCGTGAAAAGCTATTTGGCCTATGCAACTTCTTCGACGTCATCTCTCAGAAGTCGATTGGTGTGAGGCAACTCAGAAGGATACAGGAAGAGATAGTGGTGATACTATGCGTGCTTGAGATGTACTTCCGCCCGCATTCTTGACGTTATGGTGCATCTGCTGGTCCATATAGTGGAGGATATCATCCAACTCGGCCGACGTTCCTGCACAGCATGATGCCGCTCGAAAGGATGAATGGTGTCATCAAAGGATACGTTCGCAACATGTCACGTCCGAAGGAAGCATATCCAGGGCTTTTCGATCAAGAGTGCATCTCCTCTTGCACGAATTATCTAGGCATCGAGAACCCCGCTGGTCTGCCCGTCAACAGCACCTCGGCGGGCTCGCTGGATGGGGTCACCGTGAGGGTCGCCGCGAAATGCATGTCGACTTCGAGGGTCGACTCGCCGACTTTGAAAGAGCAAACCTAGTCGCGCTACAACACATAGACGTGGTCGATCCTTGGGTGGTAGAGCACAAAACCTTTATTAAAAAGACGACAATGACCGAGGCCAACAGAGGACGGACGGAGATACACTCAAAGAGCACAACTCATGTTTCACGCGTTGGTTCAAGCATAAGCTTCATCGTACCCTTTACATGAGGATTCTTCCGCGGAAGAACAACTCATATTCGCCTTGTCACGAGGCGCCAAGCACAACCTGATGACCTATGAGGCGACGATATCAACGGCTACACACTCTACACCGAGGCCAAGGACATGAAGAGCGATGGTTATCGAACTCCGGGGTAACGATGGAATCCTACACCGTAACGACAAGGACAGATACTACGGAAGGATCGAGGAGATCTGGGAGCTGAGCTACCGAGAGAAGGTCCCGATGTTCCGTGTCGAGATGGGCCAAGAACGTCATAAAAGAAGACCGGTATTTCACCACCATGGTTATACGAAGCCAAATCCAAGATCATGGGCGCATAAGCGTCACCGCGAAAAAATGAGCCATGGGTACTGGCTTCCCAAGTGGACCAATGCTTCTTCATTACCGACCCGCCAAAGCCCGGTCGTGTTGTCGTGAGGAGAGGCAAAGGAAGATCATCGGAATGGATGGAGTAGCCAATGAGCAAGACTTCGACAAGTACGGGCGACCCGAGGATCGAACATGACGATTTATGATGAAGTAGCAGCATACACCACAAGAAGAAGCAGGACCACCCTACCTAAAGGACGTCTGCTCCACGGAAGAACTCCATTTGCGAAAAAGAAGGGCAAGAAGATTGTGAACAGATAGCTAGCTAAGATCGATTGTATTTAAATCGTAGCCTTCATTTCTCGATTGTATTTCATGGGTACTTTTTGAACTATCATGAATATTTTTAAATTTCATGGACACTCGATCTCGATCCCCTCCATCTCGATCGCTATCCCACCTCGCCAGATCCGGTCCCCCTCGCCGACAAGCACCCCCAGTCCACCGCCGCACCACCCCCGCACCTCGATTCCCCTACTCAACCGCCGCCACGACCCGCACTGCAAGGCACCGTCTTATAAAAAAATAAGTATCAAACAGCTTTTTAAATGCTCTTGTCTTATAAAAAATATTACTGTTATTATTTAAACAAGTTTGAACATATTTAAACATAAATAAGTATCAAACAGCTTTTTAAATGCTAAAAAAAAATTTGTGGAGCCTGGGAGTCGAACCCAGGACCTCCTGGTGTGAGAACTGGCTGCTGACCAGTCGAGCTAGTAGAGTGGGCTTGACGTGGATAGGTTCTGGTAGTACATAACCTTTTGGCTCGAGTTGAAATAAAAAAATACTAATGGCGCACCACGGTGAGGTGCGCCATTAGTATGGACATGCTAATGGCGCACCACGGTGAGGTGCGCCATTAGTATTGTGCCCGATCCCCCCTGCCCTCTCCCCCTTCGCCCGATCCCCCCTTCCCTCTCCCCCTCGCCAGTTCCCTCTCCCTCTCGATCCACCTCCGCCGCCGCTGCCTGACCCTCGCCCTCGCCTCGCCCTCTCCCTCCCTCGCCTCTCCTCGCCTTCCCTCTCCCTCGCCCGCCTCCCCTCGACGCCACCGTCCCGCCACCTCGACGCTGCCCGCCGCCTCGACGCGACCCGCCGCCCGGGCTGCCGCCCAGCGCCGCCTCGGCGACCCGCCCGCCCAGACGCCGCCCAGCGCCGCCTCGACGACCCCGCCGCCCAGCGCCGCCTCTGACGCGACCCGCCGCGGGACGCCGCCCGACTCCGCCTCGACGCTGCCCGCCGCCCAGCGCCGCCTCGACCCGCCCGGCGCGCTGCCCCACCTCGACCCCGCCCCGTCCACACCACCATCGCCGGAGCACCACCACCCCCGTGAGCTCCCTCTCCTCCTCCCCCTCCTCCACCCCCAGCATTTGAATTAAAATAACATTGTCAGATGATGTCCTATACATGTGTATTGCAGTTTGTAAACATTCATTTGTCAAGAGATCATGGGATTTAGTTATATCTATTTTCTCATATTGATTCTTCATGCTATAAATCCATAGAAGAAACAAAGCAGATTGATTAAATACCACTATAAGCAGCTTTTACCAAATCCTGTTACAACTAAGTGAGCCTGACATATTGCAACAAAGAATAATCAAGAAATTTGCAGCATGATATATCAAAAAAAAATTAGAGAGGAGGGAAAAATGGAAAGAACTTTCTCAAAAAAATATAAGTAGGTGAACCCAATAGGAGAAGTTAAATTATTTACCAAAGCGTGATGTTGCTTTCAACCTATACAAGGCTATCTGTTGAAAGTATGTAGAGATTGAAATGGAATTCTTGACACTATGTAGCTTTGGTTTCTCAAGTAATTAAAGAAATGCTCCAAGAATAAGGCCACCATCGATATATTTGTTCTTTTATGGACAAAAGAGTTTACATGCGAATTATCACTTTTTATTTCTTGACAAGTTTCTTACCTTTGTGCTGGTCAATTCTTTTTATGTAGATTTTGATAATATATATTTAGCTAAGATGCATTAGATCATTGTAGTATAGTCGAAGGGATGTTATAGATGAACATTTGTGTACTATTTGTAGCGAACATATCTCCAATTGTATTATTGGAAATTAAGGAAAATTTTGGCATTTGCTCGATTGATTTGTTCACTCATGGAGGCTATAACTTTTAACTTTACTTTTTAACTGTATCTTTGGGGCTCGCCAGATTCACTGATATATAATACACATAGAGTATTCGACATTTGGATCTGTGTATGTATGATTGGTGCTTTACGAGATGTTGAAATGATGCATGGTCTCGAACATGCATATATTCTCTCTTGAGAATATTATTACCAAAGTCTTGGCAACCTTTGTTGGACACTAGTCTATCATCTTGTACTCTTGTCGACAGGCAATGGCCAAACAGTCTTTGAGCACAAGCCCATGCTTGGTCAGTTCTTGGGGTCTAGGTGCCCGATTCATTCATTTATAACTGAAAAATAATCTGGAGGGTCTTAACAAAAACAAAAGTAATTGAAGAATAAGAAAATCAATACTGAACCTACGGTTACTAGTAAGTATCTGTAAATCAGATTGCACATTTTCAGGTTCTGAAGAAACATGCGATCATTTCTTGGAAAAATGAATAGGCACATCACTTGCACTTACACAGAGTTAATGTAAACGTTTTGCACAATAACATAGCATGTATCTTCAGTTTTTGCACTTAAAAAGCCAATCTTCAGTTTGTCCACTTCAAAATATTATAAACTCTGTTTCTGCACTGAATATGATCAAATGTTTAGTTTCTTCAATTAAAAGAGTGCAAGGGTTTGACAGAGTGCAAGAGTGCAAGGGTTTGACAGAGTGCAAGAGTGCAAGGGTTTGACAGTTTAGATGATCGCAGCTCTCTTCTATGTGATGGTAGTTTAGATGATCGATATCGACTTGTAATGTGAAGACAAACTCGCTACTCGCGGTCTCGAGACTTGTAATATAATGTTCTATCTTTGTTCGGTCTTTTCAATTCAGAGACTAATATGATGAATTGTATTCGGAGACTAATATGATGAATTGTATTCAAAGACTAATCTTCTATTGTATCTGATGAATCTATTGTTGATGTGTGCTGTCTATATTTTGTCAAATTATATATCTTGTAACCTGTGCAAAAAACAGAAAATAAAAAAATAAAAAAAACCTAATATTCATACTAATGGCGCATCACATGACAGTGCGCCATTAGTATGACAAAGGCATACTAATGGCGCATCCTTGGGTAGTGCGCCATTAGTATGCTGTGATTACTAATGGCGCATCCAGAGGTGGTGCACCATTAGTATGCCAAAGCACTGGGTATACATGCCTCGGGAGGCATACTAATGGCGCACCCTAGCATATACTAATGGCGCACCGGTGGTGCGCCATGAGTATACCAGATACACATGGCGCACCAGGTGGTGCGCCAATAGTAAAAATTACTACTGGCGTGCTATTAATGGCGCACCAGTGATGCGCCATTAATGGCCAAATTAGGTGCGCCATTAGTAGTGGTTTTTCTAGTAGTGCTCATCTGCTTGTTCAGAGAAAACCCCCTCTCGGCGATTGCATAGGGTTTTCTCATGGAGAACCAGGTACGAATTCTTCATCCATCCCCGATAAATCCAAGTCCCTTGGTCGCAGGTAATCCTAGGATGGCAGCCGCCGCCGTTGATGCATTTTTCTTCCTACTGAATCTAGTGTGTTTCATTTGCAGTGCCCAAAGTGCGAGTACCCTACAGGTTTCTGCGCCCTCGGCGAGACGCCACACTTGTTCCTTCTCATCCTAACACAGCATTTTGAAATGCGCACAGTATGTTCCTAGAATCCTCTTTTCTATCCGGGAGGGTGGGGTTTTTTTTGAACATGTTGTGTTCTCATATTAGTTTTCTGCAGTGTATTATTTGCTCTGTAACACATGTACTCAAGATGCTTGGCCTTGCCATAACTGAATACACTAGTTTAATGGTCACAGTGAAGACAAGCCATGGATATAAGTTCCGAGTCGGGTTCATGAACCAAGAAGATCGCTGCTATTTTTATGGCCGAACTTGGATAAACTTTCTCAAGTGTTACGGACTGAAAGTTGGCGCACGAATGTTGATGGAAATAGCAGAACCTGGTCTCATCTTCACTGCGATCTTCCACCCCGACGTAAAGCATAAAATTCATGATCCTTAATCTTAATTTTAATAGTTGGTTCCCACTCATCATAAAGTTTTCTAGGGATAGAAACTTCCAACTCAAGTTTTTCTTCATAAGATTGCACCAAGGCATCAACGATATGTTTAGCAAACGCTTTATTTTGATTATAAGCGTGAGGAGAATTTAGCACGGATTGTAACAAGGAAATACAATCAATCAAAGAGTAAATTTCATAATTAAATTCCTTGAAATCGAAAATAGTGGGTTTAGCAACATCTAGGGTTTTGATTTCTTCAATCCCACTTTTATTAATTTTAGCATCAAGATCTAAAAACTCCTAATTTTTGGAATGCCTTGTAGATAAAGGTGGATCATGTTCAGTCCCATCATTATCAAGATTCATATTTCAAAACAAAGATTTAATAGGGGACACATCAATAACTTTTAGATCTTCATCTTTATTTTCATAGGAACTAGAAGAACACGCTTTAATAAAGGCATCTTTCGTAGCACGCATCCTAGCGGTTCTTTCTTTGCACTCATCAATGGAAATTCTCATGGCTTTGAGAGACTCATTGATATCATGCTTAGGAGGAATAGATCTAAGCTTTAAAGAATCAACATCAAGAGAAATTCTATCAACGTTCCTAGCCAATTCATCAACTTTAAGCAATTTCTCTTCAAGCAAAGCATTGGAATTCTTTGCGAATTCATTAACTCTTTAACACTAGTCTCAAATTCAGAGGGCGTCCTATTAAAATTTCCATAAGAGTTGTTGTAGGAATTTCCATAATTATTAGAGGAATTACTAGGATAAGGCCTAGGATTAAAGTTTCCTCTACACGTGTTGTTACCAAATATTATTCCTACCAACAAAATTCACATCCATAGATTCACTATTATTCTCAATCAAAGTATACAAAGGCATATCATTAGGATCAGAACAAACACTCTTAGTAGCAAATAATTTCATAAGTTCATCCATCTTTCCACTCAAAACATTGATTTCTTCTATCACATGCACTTTTTTATTAGTAGATCTTTTCGATTGTGCCATTGAGAATAAATAACCATAATATTATCTAGGAGTTTAGTAGCTTCTCCTAAAGTGATTTCCATAAAAGTGCCTCCCGCGGCCGAATCTAAAAGATTTCTAGAAGCAAAATTCAATCCGGCATAATTTTTTTGTATAATCATCCACAAATTCAAACCATGAGTAGGGCAATTACGTATCATTAACTTCATCCTCTCCCAAGCTTTTGCAACATGTTCATGATCAAGTTGCTTAAAATTCATAATATCGTTTCTAAGAGAGATGATCTTAGCGGGAGGAAAATACTTAGAGATAAAAACATCTTTGCACTAATTCCATGAATCAATACTATTTTTAGGCAAAGACGAAAACCAAGCTTTAGCACGATCTTTAAGCGAAAAAGGAAATAGCTTCAATTTAACAATATCATTATCAACATCTTTCTTCTTTTGCATATCACACAAATCAACGAAGCTATTTAGATGAGTAGCGGCATCTTCACTAGGAAGGCCGGCGAATTGATCTTTCATGACAAGATTCAACAAAGCAGCATTGATTTCACAAGATTCAGTATTGGTAAGAGGAGCAATCGAGTGCTAAGGAAATCATTATTGTTGGTATTGGTAAAGTCACACAATTTGGTATTATCTAAAGCCATCGCGACAAACTAGCAATCCAACACACGAGCAAACAAAAGCAAGAGAAAAAGGCAAACGGAAAAGAGAGGCGAATAAAACGACAAGGGTGAAGTGGGGAGAGGCAAACGAGAGGCAAATGGCAAATAATGTAATGCGTGAGATAAGGGATTGTGATGGGTACTTGGTATGTTGACTTTTTGCGTAGACTCCCTGGCAACGGCGCCAGAAATTCTTCTTGCTACCTCTTGAGCACTGTGTTGGATTTCCTTGAAGAGGAAAGGATGATGCAGTAAAGTAGCGTAAGTATTTCCCTCAGTTTTTGAGAACCAAGGTATCAATCCAGTAGGAGGCTACGCGTGAGTCCCTCATACCTACACAAAGTAAATAACTCCTCGCAACCAACGCGATTAGGGGTTGTCAATCCCTTCACGGTCACTTACGAGAGTGAGGTCTGATAGAGATGATAGATAATAAGTTTGGTATTTTTATGATAAAGATGCAAAGTAAAATAAAAGAAAAGTAAAAGAAAAGGCAATAAATAAAGTGATGGAAGATTAATATGATGGAGATAGACCCAGGGGCCATAGATTTCACTAGTGGCTTCTCTCAAGAGCATAAATATTTCACGGTGGGTGAACGAATTACTGTTGAGCAATTGACAGAATTAAGCATAGTTATGAGAATATCTAGGTATGATCATGTATATAGGCATCACGTCCGAGACAAGTAGACCGACTCCTGCCTGCATCTACTACTATTACTCCACTCATCGACCGCTATTCAGCATGCATCTAGAGTATTAAGTTCAAGAAAACAGTAACGCCTTAAGCAAGATGACATGATGTAGAGGGATAAATTCATGCAATATGATAAAAACCCCATCTTGTTATCCTCGATGGCAACAATACAATATGTGCCTTGCTGCCCCTACTATAACTGGGAAAGGACACCGCAAGATTGAACCCAAAGCTAAGCACTTCTCCCATTGCAAGAAATACCAATCTAGTAGGCCAAACCAAACTGATAATTCGAAGAGACTTGCAAAGATAACCAATCATACATAAAAGAATTCAGAGAAGATTCAAATATTGTTCATAGATAATCTTGATCATAAACCCACAATTCATCGGTCTCAACAAACACACCGCAAAAAGAAGATTACATCAAATAGATCTCCATGAGAGAGGGGGCGAACATTGTATTGAGATCCAAAAAGAGAGAAGAAGCCATCTAGCTACCAACTATGGACCCGAAGGTCTGAAGTAAACTACTCACTCTTCATCGGAGAGGCTATGGTGTTGATGTAGAAGCCCTCCGTGATGGATGCCCCCTCTAGCGGAGCTCGGAACAGCCCCAAGATGGGATCTCGTGGAGTACAGAAGGTTGCGGCGGTGGAATTAGGTTTTTGGCTCCGTGTCGATCGTTTGGGGCAATGCGAGGTATATATAGGAGGAAGAAGTATGTCGGTGGAGCAACATGGGGCCCACGAGGGTGGAGGGCGCGCCCTGGGGGGGTGAGCGCGCCCCCTACCTCGCGCCCTCCTCGAAGCTTCCTTGACTTAGGGTCCAAGTCTCCTGGATCACATTCGGTGAGAAAATCACGTTCCCAAAGGTTTCATTCCGTTTGGACTCTGTTTCATATTCCGTTTCTGCAAAACTCTGAAATAGGCAAAAAAAAATAGCAATTCTGTGCTGGGCCTCCGGTTAATAGGTTAGTCCCAAAAATAATGTAAAAGTGGAAAATAAAGCCCAATATTGTCCAAAACAGTAGATACTATAGCATGGAGAAATCAAAAATTATAGATACGTTGGAGACGTATCAGACATTCGTCCATTGGATGGTCAGTTCCGCAAAGCTGCATCCTACTCCACCAATGATGACTCTACCACTCATGACTCTGCCGCCAATGCCTCAAAGCAAAATCCTCAAGCCTTAGCTCCAAGGGTGATGACTGATCATGAGCTTCTCCTCAGTCTTCACCAGAAGGTCGATCGCAACCACAAATGGGTTAAGCGTCAGTTTGGTTCTATTCTTCACAACATGACTGCTACACACAATGCAGTGAAGAAAAACCATTACTACCTCCATGAAGTCTTCGGTCGCACCTGGGCTGTTCTGTCACATCTTTATGGTGAAGAAGATCTGAAGCAAATGGGTCTCAAGCAGGACTTTGACTAGTCTTAGCCACCAGCAAACAAATTCAAGAAAACCAATGTTCCTTCCTTGGTAGCCAGCTCATATTCTTCATCACGCGTGACTGATGAGCATGAAGATTTGGACGACACTGCGGCAGGCCCTACCTCAACAACCGACCCCAACAATGCTGGTGCTCCTTCATCAACTCACTGATGATATTCTTCAGGGGCGTTAGTCCTCATACTTCGACCCTTTTGGTCATTCTATGACAAAGAGGGAGAAATTTGAGTTAGTCTTCAAGCGGGTCTACTTATATGGGCGATTTTTCTAAGTTACAACTCTCGTTCTCTTGAAGACTTTGCTTGATCGAGTTGTAAACTTAAAACCCGATGGTGGTCTGATACTTTTGATGTGTTCTTCTGCATGCTTATTCCTCATATATGTTAATGCACGCATGCTGAATTATATCAGTCACCATATTTCAACATGCATTTCAAATTCGTCATATTATATGTGAAATGCGTGTTTGAATTACAAGATATAGGGGGAGATCTCCATGATTCTACTCTTCAAGTGTGCATTGCTTCAATAGCAAATTCCTCACTATGCACATCTTCAGGGGGAGTTCTTCTATATCTTGCAATCAAATTCCTCAATATCAGTATTTACACTTCATATATTTATCCTCGTTGAAAACTTAACCTATATTGTCATCAAACACCAAAACGGGGGAGATTGTAAGTGCATCTAGTGCCCCTTAGTGATTTTGGTGTATTGAAGACTTATAGGTTAAGGGACTGATGCATTTGTGAGTGTACACAGGTCTATAAGTCTATGGGGAGTTTGATATTTACAGAGAAAGTCGACCCCTAAAAATGAAGTTCTTTGATTGAAGACTTTGGATTCCTGAAGACTTTCTGAAGACTTTGAAAGTGAAGAAATTGGTGTGACCGTGAAGACTTGGTATTCATTCGAGGAACATGAAGCGTCAAGACTTTTGTTTTCGTAGTTTCGTTTTTATCTTTCTTGAGTAATAGGAAACACCGTACTGTTAAAGGGGGTCGAGGAAATACTAAGGAAAAGTTTCCAAGTGATGCTCAACTCAAAATCCTACACCTACCAATCCCTTCGAGTGAAGCCATTGGAAATCTCATGTAGTTCAGTCAATTTCTTTAGTGACAGAGACGAAGTTCTTCTAGTCTCTGAGGAATTTGTTCTGACTGAAGAGTTAGGAATTCGCCGGTGTGGATTGCCTACAAGTGAGGAACATGAGAGCCCTAAGGAATTTGATAGTAAAATTTTCGACCGTTGTTGTGCCACGCGCCAGCTGTCCCAAAATATCTTCCCATCTAACGGTCATATCATTGAAGGGCATTTATGTCTTATTCATGTCGGGCTGCTCCCTACGCTATAAATAGCCGCCCCTACAACCACTAGCTGGTTGGCTGCTCCGAGAGAAACTGACACTTGTCATTTGAGAGCATCCCATCCTCCGAGGACTTTGAGCAAAAATCATCAAGTGAGGAAAACCCAAACCCAAACACCTACAAACCCAAAGTGATTGACAATCACTGAAGAGATTGATCCTGCGCGGATCCGACGCTTGTTACCTTTGAAGACTGTGCATCTTCCAAACGGTTAGGCGTCATGGTCTAGAGCATCCAAGAGGAAATTGTGGATCGCCGAGTGACCGAGTCTGTGAAGGTTTGGAAGTCACCTGAACACTTACCACGAGTGATTGGGCGATGCCTGTGTAACCTTAGCTCAAGGGGAATATGATGAGGACTAAATGTCCTGAACTACGTGTTCAGGATTGGGTGTCCGGGACCGTGTGTCCTCAGGTTTGAATACCTAGCCTCCCTAACCAGACGTACAATTGTCACAGCAGTTGGAACTGGTCTACCAAATCATCGTCTTCACCGAGCTAACTGGTTCTATTTCCTCAACCCTTCCATTTCCTCATTTCTTTGTTGTGTGCTTGTCCATATCTGTCTCAAGACTTTGGCTGAATACTTTCTCCATTTTCTCAGTTCAATTTCTTCAATCTGTTTGTCTTCATCCTGTTTTATCCTATGCTTACGCTTTCTGTACTCTGTGTCTGTTTTCATTTCATCATGATATCCATGTTTACGTTATGTCATGTATGCATGTGAGTACTTATTCCGCTACAATTAGTTCTTTGCTTAAGAATTTCCTCACCCTGATATTCCTCAGTGAAGAATTCATAAAAATCTCCTATTCACCCCCCTCTAGTCAACTTAATGCACTTTCAAGCATCACACAACAATATATGCACATCACACAACATAAGAAGCTCGCAAAGCATAAGCATATAAGAATCTCATAAACAACAATAAGTAACATCACAAGCATATACATATCGCGGAGGTTGAGCACAAGTCACCCAAGACTGCCACAAGTCACCCAAAGGCCCCTATGCGCCAGGAGGTCGAGCACCGAGGAGGTCGTCACCGCCAAGTCCGCCGAAGCCTAGGTCGTCACTGCTAGCGGCAGCGCTACCGCCAAGACCGCCACCGCCACCGCCTCCGCCTCCATGGATCAGAGTGATCGGGCTCTGTGACATGGGAGTGCTATGAAGACCACCACCAACGGTAGATCCACCGGTTCCCTGGATGTTGAAAAGACATGTTAACGGGATATATTGTGTTGAATAAACGATATGCTTTGGGTGAATAGATTGGGGATGAACTAACCGGTGAGGGGCCAGCATTCTGTGCCAGAAACTCCTCAAAGTGAAGCAGCGTTGGTTGTGGTGGAGGAGATGCTGCTGGTTTCAATTGAGGAACTCTGTCGGCCGCCATTTCCTGAAAAGCGTGCTGCATCATGCGATTGTTCTTCTCATGGAATGCAAAAAGGCTCTGGTACCACGCCATGGTCTCCTGGCGTGTGTACTCCATGTAGGCCTACAGTATGACATGATGGAACTCATAAAACTACTCAATGCGGAAAATAAGTGAGCAATGAAGATAAGAGGGAAAATACTTACAGAATGCTGCTCCTGAAAGAGGGACTGTGACTGGGCACTGGTCATGGGCGTGCTCTTGCGCTGGCTCAGGCTCGGGTCGATAGCTCGGAGCTATGTGTAGGAAATAGACGGAGTGATCGCAACATCTAGAACCGCCTCCTGACCATGCTCTTTGGGCCCCATTCCCACCACCACCCTCTCGTCCAGATCCGTCGCAATGGGGTCAGGTGTGCCAGGATGTAAGCTCAGATACCCATCGCAGTAGGCCTTCTTCCTCTGCGCGGACTTCTTGCCAT
This sequence comes from Aegilops bicornis, assembly GCA_021605145.1. NCBI lineage: Eukaryota > Viridiplantae > Streptophyta > Magnoliopsida > Poales > Poaceae > Aegilops > Aegilops bicornis. The sequence continues at coordinate 722,870,167 of CM038675.1, forward strand.
AGTACTTGGGCTCTCCAGGCTTGGAGTCCTTCCTCGCATGGGCGATCTCCCACGCCTCCATGTGTGAGAGTGGCCGCCCAAAGGTGTCTCCTCCTGCACCACCAAACAGAGGTTAGTCATACATAAGAAAGTGACGGTAAATAGAAGAAGAATGTTTAATGAGGTTAGTCATACATTAAGTGTCTTGTGGACAAAGTGGTTTCGGTTTCCCTGAGCATGTACTCCCTCCTTCCCTCGATTAGCCTTGTTTTTTATGCTCATAGCCGCCCAGGCTCCATCCGTATCACACCAAAGATCCACCAACGCCGCCCAGGACTCGTCTTTTCCATAACACCAATTTGGACACACCTACATAATGAAAGAATAATGGCATGTCAACACAAAACGGTGAAATGTACCACAAACATCGGAATGAAAAATCTTTTATACTTACCACCAAGTACTCATGCCTCTCCAAGGTAATGCCCATCCTTCGCGCTTCTTCCTTGGTCATCTTCACACCAAGAGCATCGTGATAGTATGTCGAGATGGCCACCCAGCGCACCTCGTACTGGAGCTGGTGGGCCTTCTTCTTGGCTTGGCGCAACACGGTCTGGTCGGCTCTGTCCTTGTGCTCCGGAAGAACCCGATAGAATTTCTACAATCATGCATGAAACAAGAATGGAAGAAGCCATGAGTTAAATCATTCATGAAACTAGAATGTACTTGTGCTTCTGAAGAGAACTCACCCAGAAAGTAGTGATCACGGCCTTGGCATGGGTCTCATGGTTCGTGTGGACGGCCGCTTCCCAGTGGTCCCAGCTCGTGACCAAAACCTGACGGTCCGGGTGCCTGACTGGATCCGGACTGTACAGCCCCGGCCAGTGTAACTTCAGCAAGACAATGATGAGGCCATTGGGAATACCGGGCCCTTTAGGATATATCCAGTTGCTGCAAAAGAATGAAATATTAGCATGTGACAAGCAAAATAAATAATTACTGGAATGAGCATGTGACAAGCAAAAGAATGAAATTATTATAAAGTGGCACTTACTCTTTCCCCGTGGGCTCAATGAGCCACTTCTGCTCCTCGAGAGCAGGAATCTACTTTGGTAGCTTTGCATTACCACGCAGCCACCCCTTGTTGCCAACCCCCTCCCCGCCACCATTATCACCCCCGCCACCACCATCCTCCTCGCCTGCCTCCTCCTCCTCGTCCTCCTACCCAACCTCCTCCTCCACCTCCTCCTCGGCCTCATCCCGAACCTCCGTCACTAGAGGAGGGCCTCGAAGACAACACCCCTAAGTCGGTGAGGGTGCACTCTTTCTGGCCGCGACCCCCTATAGTGGCTCTCCCCCCACCACCTCGCCCTCTAGGGGCTCTCCCCCGCCACCTCCTCCTCTAGGGGCACCTCTCCCTCGACCTCCCTGTGAGGAGTCATCGTCAAGTAGCCGGGGAAGGATTACGTGCTCGACCACTCCGACTAGGCCGGACAACAACCTTGCATAGGAAACCCACGTCGTCGACCTTCCCCTTGCCCATGTTCCATGAACATGCATTGAAAAGAGAATAAGCAATTTGTACATTAATGAAATGAAGGAAAAGGCATAATAATAAGGGATAATAAACACATTAATAAAAAAAGTATAAAAAGGCATATCCCTAAACTATAGAAAAAAATACTTGAAACATACATCTGCTAGAACCCATACGAATCATCATTGTTGTAACCTCTTTCTCGATCGGTCTCATCATCACTATCAATCATATCATATTCATTGTCTGACGGAGGTGGAGGCTCTTCCTCGTTGTCAGTGTCTTCGTTTAACTTTTCTAGCATAAGTATGTCATTTTCATTGACAATGGTCTCACCATCATTCTGTGCATCGTCGTTGTGTGGGATCCATATCATCATCACCCAATGGTCTAGCATCATCATTTCTAACCACATCATCATCATCAGCTTGCTCTTGATAGAACACTCCCTCATATGTCATGGGGTTAATGTTGTAGTAATCGTCTTCATTCGGGTCCGGTAGCTTACCATGTGGCGACACCTTGAACACAACTTCCCAACCCTTTAGGTACTCTTTCTGGCATAGGTAAGGCGGATAATAAACTTGTGTAGCTTGGGTAGCCGCAATGAAGAGATCGGCTTCGGGATAGACGGTTGATGGTTTAACTTCGACCAAACCAATGAAAGGCGTATGTTTTACCCCCTCCCACGGATCGAACCATCGACATTTGAACACAGACAGACTTAGGGTCTCGCGTCCCTTGCGGAATTTAATCTTGTATATATTTTGTACCCTTCCGTAGTAGTCTACTGAATTTTGACCGGGGGTGTACACTCCGGTATTTATAGTTTTAGGATCAGGCCGGCTGTTCTGGTGCTCCTCTGTATGGAAGCGATACCCATTCACATCACACTTTTTACATGTCATGACGGCAGGGTCAAAACCCATCTTAATTCATCATCCATAGATATGTTCGGATCTTTACCCTACAAGTATAATTGAAATTGCTGGGTGCATTAGTTCGGTTAACTAATAAATGTTGAACAAGGTATTTAATAGGGGAATGTGGAAAATTACTTTCTCCATGAACCAAGCAACAAAAAATTTACGTCCAGGATTTCCATGACGGAGAAGAGTAAGTGCCTCCGCCTCGAGGGAGGATTCATTCCCGTCCATTCCTCTTGAACGAAATCACTAAAAGAAGAAAAGCAGTGTTAGACTGGGACTAAGTGAACATAGAACATGATGATGTGCAAGACATAAAGGAATGGTGTACTGGTATTACCTCATCCACACTTCCTCAACTTCCTTGATGTTATGCAAGATATAGAACATGAGGTCCTCCCACTCTTGTCGTGGAATGTTATAAGATTTCGAGGCCCCAACCCTCCCACCTTGCACGTTAAATAGATGGAGCCTAAGTTGGTACTTGGGCTCTGCTATATTGTATCGAGGCACCTTGTTATGCAGATGGGGAACGTGGTCTGGATAGTATGATGTCCTGAGGTCTAACACCTCCTCTAGGATAACTGCCTCAGCTATGGAAGCTTCAATCTTAGCTGTGTTTCCACATTTACATCGGAGATGCTTGTTCTGCCTCTCGTGGTCAGATCTTTGATTCTCGCACAGGACCCCTAACAGTACCTTGTTCGCGAGGTGCAGAATGAGATGTGTCGTCGGAGTAAACAAGCCTGGCGGAAAGATCTTCTCTAGCTTGACTATCAACTCTGGTGCCTTCTTATGCAATTTTTCAGTCACATCTTTACTTACTTCTTTAGCACAGAGCGTGTGGAAGAAATGGCTTAGCGCAGCAAGCACTCGCCAGACATGCTCGGGGACATAGCCTCGAACCATCACCGGCATTATCCGCTCAATCCATACATGGTAGTCATGAATCTTCAGGCCGGTCACTTTGCCCGTTGAAAGATTGACTCCCTTACTTATATTCGATGCATAACCATCGGTGAAAATCAAAATGTGTTTCAGACAGATAAGTACTTCCTTTTTTCTGGTGATTTAAGGACAAAGTCAGCATCTGGCTTGAACCAGTTTTTTCGACCGCCTGTGGGAAGCTTCATGTTTAGAGGTGGTCTATCACAAATTCTCTGTTGATCGGCTCTAGCTTTAATGTTATCCTTTGTCTAATCAGGAATGTTGAGGATCGTGCGGAAAAGGGACTCTGTCACATTCTTTTCAGTGTGCATCACATCGATGTTGTAAGGAAGTTTGAGGTCCTTGAAATAGGGAAGCTGCAAGAAGGGGGTAACGTGAGTCCAGTTGTGCGTCTCACCATATCCCTCGAAGCCTTTGGCTTTGGCTTTGACTTTGTCTTTGATTTTAGGCTTGAGATCTTTTATCTGAGTAAGAACATCTACCCCCAAAAATGTTGGAATCTCGGTTACTTCATGAACAACCCGGCCTTTCGCAAAGTTCTTCTTGTCTTCCCTGTCTGGGTGGTCTGGAGGGAGGAACTGTCGATGCAGGTCAAAGGCTACATACTTGCCACCCTTACTCAGCCAAATCATTCACAGAGCCTGCATGCACACTGGTCATGGCATCTTCCCACTTGTACACCATCCACAGAATAGAGCACAGCCGAGAAAGTCATGCATGCAATAGCGCAACCAAACTTTCATCAAGAAATTTCTCTGCAAATCCCAACCTCGGAAAGTACCAATAATGGTGCAAATCATCCACCAGTGGCTGCATAAACACCACCCAATTGCTTCCTCGGGTATTCAGGCCCCGAAACGATGAGCGACAAGAACATGGTCTTGCGTTGCATTAGGGCACCGGGAGGGAGATTGAGCGGAATTACAAACACGGGCCAGCAATGGATGGATTCGACGACATACCATATGGATTGAACCCATCACCTGATATGGCTATTCTGACATTCCCAGCCTTGGCTACTTCCTTGGGGTATTGTTCATCGAACGACTTCCATGCTTCGCCTTCTGATGGATGTACAATTTTATTTGGATTGTACCTTATACCTCCCTTGTGCCACTTCATCCTTTTGGAAGACTCCTCCGTGATCAAAAGGCGCTGCAGTCTATCTATGAAATGGAGATACCGAAGAACCTTAACGGGATGGCTAGCTGCTTTTCTCACCATCCTCAATCGACCACCTCAATGTACCGAGACGAACCGCACTCCCTACAAGATTTGTCATCCGCATACTCCTGCCTAAACAAAAGGCAATTCTTCTGCAAACATCTATTTTCTCATAATCCATAGAGAGTGCCTTCATGATTTTCTTTGTAGCGTACATGCTTTTCGGGCAGTTCATGACCCTCGTGGAGGCTGTTAGCCCATACTCCTAGGAATGCTTCGAAGCATTTTGATACGTCTCCAACGTATCTATAATTTTTTATTGCTCCATGCTACTTTATCTACTGTTTTAGGCTTTATTGGGCTTTATTTTCCACTTTTATATTACTTTTGGGACTAACTTATTAACCGGAGGCCCATCCCAAAATTGTTGTTTTTTTGCCTATTTTAGTATTTCGAAGAAAAGGAATATCAAATGGAGTCCAAACGGAATGAAACCTTCGGGAACGTGATCCAGAGAACTTGGAGTGCAAGTCAAGAAGCAACCGGACCATCCACGAGATAGGAGGGCGCCCCCCCCCCCTATAGGGCACGCCCCCTGTCTCGTGGGCCCCTCGGGCGGCCACCGACGTACTTCTTCCTATATATACATACGTACCCCAAAAACATCAAGGGGCACCACAAAACACAATTTCCACCACCGCAACCTTCTGGATTCGCGAGATCCCATCTTGGGGCCATTGCTGCACTCACGGGAGGGAATCAAGCACGGAGGGCCTCTACATCAACATCCTTGCCCCTCCGCTGAGTTGTGAGTAGTTTACCCCAGACCTACGGGTCCATAGTTATTAGCTAGATGGCTTCTTCTCTCTTTTTGGATCTCAATACAATGTTCTCCGCCTCTCTTGTGGAGATCTAATCGAAGTAATCACTTATTGCGGTGTGTTTGTCGAGATCCGATGAATTGAGGGTTTATGATCAAGTATATCTATGAATAATATTTGAATCTTCTCTGAATTCTTTAATGTATGATTGAGTTATCTTTGCAAGTCTCTTCGAATTATCAGTTTGGTTTGGCCTACTAGATTGATCTTTCTTGCCATGGGAGAAGTGCTTAGCTTTGGGTTCAATCCTTTTTGGTAGCTTTGCATTACCACGCAGCCACCCCTTGTTGCCAACCCCCTCCCCGCCACCATAATCATCCCCGCCACCACCATCCTCCTCGCCTGCCTCCTGCTCCTCCTCGTTCTCCTACCCAACCTCCTCCTCCACCTCCTCCTCGGCCTCATCCCGAACCTCCTCATCATCATCATCATCATCAGAGGGTACCTCACTAGAGGAGGGCCTCGAAGACAACACCCCTAAGTCGGTGAGGGTGCACTCTTTCCGTCAGCGACCCCTATAGTGGCTCTCCCCCCACCACCTCGCCCGCTAGGGGCTCTCCCCCCGCCCCCTCCTCCTCTAGGGGCACCTCTCCCTCGACCTCCCTGTGAGCAGTCATCGTCAAGTAGCCGGGGGGAGGATTACGTGCTCAACCACTCCGACTAGGCCGGCCAACGACCTTGCATAGGAAACCCACGTCGTCGGCCTTCCCCTTGCCCATGTTCCATGATCCTGCATTGAAAAGAGAATAAGCAATTTGTACATTAATGAAATAAGGAAAAGGCATAATAATAAGGAATAATAAACACATTAATAAAAAAGTACAAAAAGGCATATCCCTAAACTATAGAAAAAATACTTGAAACATACATCTGCTAGAACCCATACAAATCATCACTGTTGTAACCTCTTTCTCGGTCGGTCTCATCATCACTATCAATCATATCATCTTCGTTGTCTGACGGAGGTGGAGTCTCTTCCTCGTCATCAGTGTCTTCGTTTAACTTTTCTAGCATAAGTATGTCATTTTCATTGACAATGGTCTCACCATCATTCTGTGCATCGTCGTCGTTTGGATCCACATCATCATCACCCAGTGGTCTAGCATCATCATTTCTAACCACATCATTATGATAAGCTTGCTCTCGATAGAACACTCCCTCATATGTCATGGGGTTAATGTTGTAGTAATCGTATTCATTCGGGTCCGGTAGCTTACCATGTGGCGACACCTTGAACACAACTTCCCAACGCTTTACGTACTCTTTCTGGCATAGGTAAGGCGGATAATAAAGTTGTGTAGCTTGGGTAGCCGCAATGAAGAGATCGGCTTCGGGATAGACGGTTGATGGTTTAACTTCGACCAAACCAATGGAAGGCGTATGTTTTACCCCCTCCCACAGATCGAACCATCGACATTTGAACACAGACAGACTTAGGGTCTCGCGTCCCTTGCAGAATTTAATCTCGTATATATTTTGTACCCTTCCGTAGTAGTCTACTGAATTTTGACCGGGGGTGTACACTCCGGTATTTATAGTTTTAGGATCAGGCCGGCTGTTCTGGTGCTCCTCTGTATGGAAGCGATACCCATTCACATCATACTTTTTACATGTCATGACGGCAGGGTCAAAACCCATCTCAATTCATCATCCATAGATATGTTCGGATCTTTTCCCTACAAGTATAATTGAAATTGCTGGGTGCATTAGTTCGGTTAACTAATAAATGTTGAACAAGGTACTTAATAGGGGAATGTGGAAAATTACTTTCTCCATTAACCAAGCAACAAAAAATATACGTCCAGGGTTTCCATGACGGAGAAGAATAAGTGCCTCCGCCTCAGTAGGAGGATTCATTCCCATCCATTCCTCTTGAATGAAATCACTAAAAGAAGAAAAGTAGTGTTAGACCGGGACTAAGTGAACATAGAACATGATGATGTGCATGACATAAAGGAATGGTGTACTGATATTACCTCATCCACACTTCCTCAACTTCCTTGATGTTGTGCAAGATATAGAACATGAGGTCCTCCCACTCTTGTCGTTGAATGTTATAAGATTTCGAGGCCCCAACCCTCCCACCTTGCACGTTAAATAGATGGAGCCTGGGTTGATACTTGGGCTCTTCTATATTGTATCAAGGCATCTTGTTATGAAGATGGGGAACGTGGTCTGGATAGTATGATGTCCTGAGGTCTGACACCTCCTCTAGGATAACTGCCTCAGCTATGGAAGCTTCAATCTTAGCTTTCTTTCCACATTTCTGTTGGAGATGCTTGTTCTGTCTCTCAGGGCCGTACTGCCAGTGATTCTGCACAGGCCCCCCAACAATACCTTGTTCGCGAGGTGTAGAATGAGATGTGTCATCGGAGTAAACAAGCCTGGCGAAAAGATCTTCTCTAGCTTGACTATCAACTCCGGTGCCTTCTTATGCAATTTTTCAATCACATCTTAATTACTTCTGTAGCACAGAGCGTGGAAGAAATGGCTTAACTCGGCAAGCACAAGCCAGACATGCTCGGGGACATAGCCTCGAACCATCACCGGCATTATCCGCTCAATCCATACACGGTAGTCATGAATCTTCAGGCCGGTCACTTTGCCCGTTGAAAGATTGACTCCCTTACTTATATTCGATGCATAACCATCGGTGAACATCAAAATGTGTTTCAGCCAGATAAGTAGTTCCTTTTTTTTGGTGATTTAAGGACAAAGTCAGCATCTGGCTTGAACCAGTTTTTTCGACCGCCTGTGGGAGGCTTCATGTTTAGAGGTGGTCTATCACAAATTCTCTGTTGATCGGCTCTAGCTTTAACGTTATCCTTCGTCTTATCAGGAATGTTGAGGATCGTGCGGAAAAGGGACGCTTTCACATTCTTTTCAGTGTGCATCACATCGATGTTGTAAGGAAGTTTGAGGTCCTTGAAATAGGGAAGCTACAAGAAGGGGGTAATGTGAGTCCAGTTGTGTGTCTCACCATATCGCTCGAAGCCTTTGGCTTTGGCTTTGACTTTGTCTTTGATTTTAGGCTTGAGATCTTTTATCTGAGCAAGAACATCTACCCCCAAAAATGTTGGAATCTCGGTTACTTCATGAACAACCCGGCCTTTCGCAAAGTTCTTCTTGTCTTCCTATGCAGGTGGTGCTGAGGGAGGAAGCGCGATGCAGGTCAAAGGCTACATACTTGCCACCCTTACTCAGCCAAATCATTCACAGAGCCTGCATGCACACTGGGCATGGCATCTTCCCACTTGTACACCATCCGTAGAATAGAGCACAGCCGAGAAAGTCATGCATGCAATAGTGCAACAAAACTTTCATCAAGAAATTTCTCTGCGGATCCCAACCTCGGAAAGTACCAAGAATGGTGCAAATCATCCACCAGCGGCTGCATAAACACACCCAATTGCTTCCTCTGGTATTTAGGCCCCGAAACGATGAGCGACAAGAACATGGTCTTGCGTTGCATTAGGGCACCGGGAGGGAGATTGAGCGGAATTACAAACACGGGCCAGCAGCTGGATGGATTCGACGACATACCATATGGATTGAACCCATCACCTGATATGGCTATTCTGACATTCCCAGCCTTGGCTACTTCCTTGGGGTATTGTTCATCGAACGACTTCCATGCTTCGCCTTCTGATGGATGTACAATTTTATTTGGATTGTACCTTATACCTCCCTTGTGCCACTTCATCCTTTTGGAAGACTCCTCTGTGATCAAAAGGCGCTGCAGTCTATCTATGAAATGGAGATACCGAAGAACCTTAACGGGGATGGCTAGCTGCTTTTTCTCACCATCCTCACTGATCACCTCAATGTACCGAGACGAACCGCACTCCCTACAGTACCTGTCATCCGCATACTCCTGCCTAAACAAAAGGCAATTCTTCGGGCAAACATCTATTTTCTCATAATCCATAGAGAGTGCCTTCATGATTTTCTTTGTAGCGTACATGCTTTTCGGCAGTTCATGACCCTCAGGGAGGCTGTTAGCCCATACTCCTAGGAATGCTTCGAAGCATTTTGATACGTCTCCAACGTATCTATAATTTTTTATTGCTCCATGCTACTTTATCTACTGTTTTAGGCTTTATTGGGCTTTATTTTCCACTTTTATATTACTTTTGGGACTAACTTATTAACCGGAGGCCCATCCCAAAATTGTTGTTTTTTTGCCTATTTTAGTATTTCGAAGAAAAGGAATATCAAATGGAGTCCAAACGGAATGAAACCTTCGGGAACGTGATCCAGAGAACTTGGAGTGCAAGTCAAGAAGCAACCGGACCATCCACGAGATAGGAGGGCGCCCCCCCCCCTATAGGGCACGCCCCCTGTCTCGTGGGCCCCTCGGGCGGCCACCGACGTACTTCTTCCTATATATACATACGTACCCCAAAAACATCAAGGGGCACCACAAAACACAATTTCCACCATCGCAACCTTCTGTATTCGCGAGATCCCATCTTGGGGCCATTGCCGGCACTCTGCCGGAGGGGGAATCAAGCACGGTGGGCCTCTACATCAACATCCTTGCCCCTCCGATGAGTTGTGAGTAGTTTACCACAGACCTACGGGTCCATAGTTATTAGCTAGATGGCTTCTTCTCTCTTTTTGGATCTCAATACAATGTTCTCCCCTCTCTTGTGGAGATCTATTCGATGTAATCTCTTTTTGCGGTGTGTTTGTCGAGATCCGATGAATTGTGGGTTTATGATCAAGTTTATCTATGAATAATATTTGAATCTTCTCTGAATTCTTTTATGTATGATTGAGTTATCTTTGCAAGTCTCTTGAATTATCAGTTTGGTTTGGCCTACTAGATTGATCTTTCTTGCCATGGGAGAAGTGCTTAGCTTTGGGTTCAATCTTGCGGTGTCCTTACCCAGTGACAGGAAGGGTTGCAAGGCACGTATTGTATTGTTGCCATCGAGGATAACAAGATGGCGTTTATATCATATTGCATGAGTTTATCCCTCTACATCATGTCATCTTGCTTAATGTGTTACTCTGTTCTTATGAACTTAATACTCTAGATGCATGCTGAATAGCGGTCGATGTGTGGAGTAATAGTAGTAGATGCAGGCAGGAGTCGGTCTACTTGTTATTGACGTGATGCCTATATACATGATCATGCATAGATAATCTCATAACTATGCGCTTTTCTATCAATTGCTCGACATTAATTTGTTCACCCACCGTAATACTTATGCTATTTCGAGAGAAGCCTCTAGTGAAACCTATGGCCCCCGGGTCTATCTCTTATCATATTTGCTTCCAATCTACTTTTATTTACATCTTTAATTTTTGCATCTATATTATAAAATACCAAAAATATATTTATCTTATCATACTATCTTTATTAGATCTCACTTTCAAGTGGCCGTGAAGGGATTGACAACCCCTTTATTGCGTTGGTTGCGAGTTCTCAGTTTGTTTGTGTAGGTGCGTGGGACTTTTGAGGAGCCTCCTACTAGATTGATACCTTGGTTCTCAAAACTGAGGGAAATACTTACGCTACACTTTGCTACATCACCCTCTCCTATTCGAGGAAAACCAACGCAAGCTCAAGATGAGAGACTATTGCCTTGAATCACTCGTGTCTTAATATTCATGCCATGATTAGATATGTGATCAAGATGTTGGGGAACGTAGTAATTTCAAAACAATTCCTACGCACACGCAAGATCATGTTGATGCATAGCAACGAGAGGGGAGAGTATTGTCCACGTACCCTCGTAGACCGAAAGCAGAAGCGTTATCACAACGCGGTTGATGTAGTCGTACGTATTCACGATCCGACCGATCAAGTACCGAACGTACGGCACCTCCGAGTTCAGCACACGTTCAGCCCGATGACGTCCCTCGAACTCCGATCCAGCCGAGTGTTGAGGGAGAGTTTCGTCAGCACGACATCATGGTGACAATGTTGATGTTCCACTGACACAGGGCTTCGCCTAAGAACCGCTACAGTATTATTGAGGTGGACTATGGTGGAGGGGGGCACTGCGCACGGCTAAAAGATCAAACAGATCAATTGTTGTGTCTTTGGGGTGCCCCCCTGCCCCCGTATATAAAGGAGCAAGGGGGGGTGCGGCCGGCAAGGGGAGAGGGCGCGCCAGGAGGAGTCCTACTCCCACCGGGAGTAGGACTCCCCCCTTTCCTAGTTGGATTAGGAATTGGGAGGGGGATAGAGGTGGAGGAGAAGAAGGAAGGGGGGGCGCCGCCCCCTCTCCTTGTCCTATTGGGACTAGGGGGGGAGGGCCGCACGGCCCAGCCCTAGCCGCCTCTCCTCTCTTCCACCAAGGCCCACTAAGGCCCATCAAGTCCCCGGGGGGGTTCCGGTAACCCCTCGGTACTCCAGTAAAATCACTATTTCACCTGGAACACTTCCGATATCCAAACATAGGCTTCCAATATATCAATCTTCATGTCTCGACCATTTCGAGACTCCTCGTCAAGTCCTTGATCACATCCGGGACTCCGAACAACCTTCGGTACATCAAAACATATAAACTCATAATAAAACTATCATCGAAACGTTAAGCGTGCGGACCCTACGGGTTCGAGAACTATGTAGACATGACCGAGACACGTCTTCGGTCAATAACCAATAGCGGAACCTGGATGCTCATATTGGCTCGCACATATTCTACGAAGATCTTTATCGGTCAGACCGCATAACAACATACGTTGTTCCCTTTGTCATCGATATGTTACTTGCCCGAGATTCGATCGTCGGTATCTCAATACCTAGTTCAATCTAGTTACCGGCAAGTCTCTTTACTTGTTCCGTAATACATCATCCATAACTAACTCATTAGTTGCAATGCTTGTAAGGCTTAAGTGATGTGCATTACCGAGAGGTCGAGTAGATACCTCTCTGACAATCTGAGTGACAAATCCTAATCTCGAAATACGCCAACCCAACAAATACCTTCGGAGACACCTGTAGAGCACCTTTATAATCACCCAGTTACGTTGTGACGTTTGGTAGCACACAAAGTGTTCCTCCGGTAAACGGGAATTGCATAATCTCATAGTCATAGGAACATGTATAAGTCATGAAGAAAGCAATAGCAACATACTAAACGATCGGGTGCTAAGCTAACGGAATAGGTCATGTCAATCACATCATTCTCCTAATGATGTGATCCCGTTAATCAAATGACAACTCATGTCTATGGTTAGGAAACATAAACATCTTTGATCAACGAGCTAGTCAAGTAGAGGCATACTAGTGACACTCTGTTCGTCTATGTATTCACACATGTATTATGTTGCCGGTTAATACAATTCTAGCATGAATAATAAACATTTATCATGATATAAGGAAATAAATAATAACTATATTATTGCCTCTAGGGCATATTTCCTTCACAAGATTATGCTAGGTAGCATTCCACATCAAAAATTATCTTTTTTATCATTTACCTACTTGAGGACGAGCAGGAATTAAGCTTGGGGATGCTGATACGTCTCCGTCGTATCTATAATTTTTTATTGTTCCATGCCAATATTATACAGCTTTCATATACTTTTGGCAACTCTTTATACTATTTTTGGGACTAACATATTGATCCAGTGCCTAGTGCCAGTTCCTGTTTGTTGCATGTTTTATGTTTCGCAGAAACCCCATATCAAACGGTATCCAATCGGGATAAAAACGGACGGAGAATTTTTTTTGAATATTTGGAGAATACAGGAAGAAGAATCAAGGCGAGACAGTGCCTGAGGTGGCCATGAGGCAGGGGGGGCGCGCCAGCCCCCCTGGGCGCGCACCTGACCCTCATGGGTCACCCATAAGGAGGTTGCTGCTCTTCTTCGGCCGCAAGAAAGCTAATTTTCGGAGAAAAATCTGGGCGAAGGTTTCAATCCAATCGGAGTTACGGATCTCCATATATATACAAAACGGTGAAAGGGCAGAAGAGGAACGTAGAAACAGAGAGAGACAGAGAGACATATCCAATCTCGGAGGGGCTCTCGCCCCTCCCATGCCATCGAGGCCAAGGACCAGAGGGGAAACCCTTACGCCATCTCGGGAGGAGGTCAAGGAAGAAGAAGAAGGGACCCCTCTCCCCCTCTCTTCCGGTGGCGCCGGAACGCTGTCGTGGCCACCATCATCATCACTGCGATCTTCACCAACACCACCATCATCTTCCCCAACATATCCATCACCTTCCCCCATCTATCTACAGCGTTCCACTCTCCCGCAACCCGTTGTACCCTCTACTTGAACATGGTGCTTTATGCTTCATATTATTATCCAATGATGTGTTGCCATCCTATGATGTCTGAGTAGATTTTTGTTGTCCTATTGGTCATTGGTGAATTACTATGATTGATTTAATTTGCTTGTGGTTATGTTGTTGTCCTTTGGTGCCCATCATATGAGCGCGTGCGTGGATCACACCATAGGGCTAGTTGTATGTTGATAGGACAATGTATTGGAGGGCAAGAGTGACAGAAGCTTCTACCTAGCATAGAAATTGATGCATACGGGATTGAAGGGGGACCAATATATTTTAATGCTATAGTTGGGTTTTACCTTAATGAACGTTAGTAGTTTCGGACGCTTGCTAATAGTTCCAATCATAAGTGCATAGAATTCCAAGTCAGGGATGACATGCTAGCAGTGGCCTCTCCCACATAAAACTTGCTATCGGTCTAGTAAAGTAGTCAATTGCTTAGGGACAATTTCGCAACTCCTACCACCACTTTTCCACACTCGCTATACTAACTTTATTGTTTCTTTATCTAAACAGCCCCTACTTTTTATTTACGTGCTCTTTATTATATTGAAAACCTATCCAACAACACCTACAAAGTACTTCTAGTTTTATACTTGTTCTAGGTAAAGCGAATGTTAAGCGTGCGTAGAGTTGTATCGGTGGTCGATAGAACTTGAGGGAATATTTGTTCTACCTTTAGCTCCTCGTTGGGTTCGACACTCTTACTTATCAAAAGAGGCTACAATTGATCTCTTATACTTGTGGGTTATCATTTATTATTATGCTTCTTAGTATTAAAGTGCCCACATTCAATTGAGCTCTCCAATTGAAATTTGGTCACCTGATTTTGACTGGATCAACAATTTCTCAAAACTTTCTCATTCAATTCTTTATACAGTACATTATGATTTCTAATTTTTGAGGCCTCACAAATAATTGATGTCTTCAATTTAGAATTAGGTCACTCGATTTTCACAGGGTCAACAATTTCTCAAGGAGCCCTACAATTCAATTATTTTAATTCACTATATTCCCTAATTTTGACATCTTTCATTCAATTTAGGTACATTTTTGGATATAGTTTACGATTTTGATTGGACCAATTGTTTTTCCAAATAAATCAACAACAACTGGCCTATAAAAATATATCAATCCCACGCACCCTTCCACCACCTAGAAAAAAAGCCACCATGTGATACTGTAGCACCAATATACATGCAGCTACCGACGCAGAATTTTATTCACATAAATATAGGTTGGTAGCGGATAACACATAATCACACCACCAAAGGCCCAACAACTCAACACGCTACAAGAAAAAGTAAAACACACTCCATCATCTCCCCACCCGCCAAACTCAAAGATGTTTAAGTTTCCTAGCCATAGACATGAGTTGTCATTTGATTAACGGGGTCACATCATTAGAGAATGATGTGATTGACTTGACCCATTCCGTTAGCTTAGCACTTGATCGTTTTAGTTTGTTGCTATTGCTTTCTTCATGACTTATACATCTTCCTATGACTATGAGATTATGCAACTCCCGAATACCGGATGAACACTTTGTGTGCTATCAAACGTCATAACGTAACTGGGTGATTATAAAGATTCTCTACAGGTGTCTCCGATGGTGTTTGTTGAGTTGGCATAGATCGAGATTAGGATTTGTCACTCCGATTGTCGGAGAGGTATCTCTGGGCCCTCTCGGTGATGCACATCACTATAAGCCTTGCAAGCAATGTGACTAATGAGTTAGTTGCGGGATGATGCATTGCCGAACGAGCAAAGGGACTTGCCGATAACGAGATTGAACTAGGTATTGAGATACCAACGATCGAATCTCGGGCAAGTAACATACCGATGACAAAGGGAACAACGTATGTTGTTATGCGGTTTGACCGATAAAGATCTTTGTAGAATATGTGGGAACCAATATGAGCATCCAGGTTTCGCTATTGGTTATTGACCGGAGATGAGACTTGGTCATGTCTACATAGTTCTCGAACCCGTAGGGTCCGCACGCATAACGTTCTGTGACGATCGATATTATGAGTTTATGTGTTTTGATGTACCAAAGGTTGTTCGGAGTCCCGGATGTGATCACGGACATGACGAGGAGTCTCGAAATGGTCGAGACATAAAGATAGATATATTGGATGGCTATGTTTGGACATCGGAATGGTTCCGAGTGAGTTCGGGCATTTGTCGGAGTACCGGGAGGTTACCGGAACCCCCCCCCCCCGGGGAGTGTATGGGCCTTATTGGGCCTTAGTGGGAGAGAGGAGGAGGCGGCCTAGGAGGGGGGTCACCCCCCCTTCCCTTCCTCCCTCTCTCCTCTTTCCTTCCTCTCCTACTCCTACTTGGAAGGGGGGGAATCGGCGCGCCATAGAGAGGGCCGACCCTCCCCCTCCTCCACTCCTTTATATACAGGGGAGGAGGGCACCCCATAGACACACAAGTTGATCATTGTCTTAGCCGTGTGCGGTGCCCCCCTCCACCATAATCCACCTCGGTCATATCGTCGAGTGCTTGACGAAGCCTTGTGCCGGTAGCTTCATCTTCACCGTCATCACGCTATCGTGCTGAGGAAGCTCTCCCTCGACACTCAGCTGGATCGAGAGTTCGTGGGACGTCACCGAGCTGAACGTGTGCAGATTGCGGAGGTGCCGTGCGTTCGGTACTTGGATCGGTTGGATCGCGAAGACGTTCGACTACATCAACTGCGTTACTAAACGCTTCCGCTTTCGGTCTATGAGGGTACGTGGATACACTCTCCCCGCTCGCTGCTATGCTTCTACTAGATAGATCTTGCATGATCGTAGGTAATTTTTTGAAACACTACATTCGCCAACAGTGGTATCAGAGCTAGGTCTATGCGTAGATGTTATATGCGCGAGTAGAACTCAAAGAGTTGTGGGAGATAATAGTCATACTGCTTACCAGCATGTCATACTTTGATTTGGCGGTATTGTTGGATGAAGCGGCCCAGACCGACATTACATGACCGCGTTCATGAGACTGGTTCTATCGTCGTGCTTTGCACACAGGTGGCTAATGGGTGTCTGTTTCTCCAACATTAGTTGAATCGAGTTTGACTACGCCCGGTCCTTGTTGAAGGTTAAAACAACACATTTGATGAAAAATCGTTGTGTTTTTGATGCGTAGGTAAGAATGGTTCTTGCTAGAAGCCCGTAGCAGCCACGTAAAACTTGCAACAACAAAGTAGAGGACATCTAACTTGTTTTGCAGGGCTAGTTGTGATGTGATATGGTCAAGACGTGATGATATATAAATTGTTGTATGAGATGATCATGTTTTGTAACAGTTATCGGCAACTGGCAGGAGCCATATGGTTGTCGCTTTATTATATGAAATGCAATCGCCATGTAATTGCTTTACTTTATCACTAAGCGGTAGCCACTACACCACGGCATGAGTTTAAGGGCAATTAAGTGCCGGGGAAAATATGAGATACAGGGCAATGTATCTGCTAGGAATGCTCTAACTGCCGGGACAAGTAATTTAGGTCAAGATATCTGTCGGGACAACTTCTACAACTAGGTCAGTCCATCTACCGGGGACAGGTGTTTAATTGCTACGTTGGCGAGACGACAACGATGCTTCGATGGAGATCAAGTGTCAAGCCGGTGACGATGGTGATCATGACGGTGCTTTGGAGATGAAGATCAAAAGCACAAGATGATGATGGCCATATCATATCACTTATTTTGATTGCATGTGATCTTTATCTTTTATGCATCTTATTTTGCTTAGTACGGCGGTAGCATTATAAGATGATCTCTCACTAAAAATTTCAAGGTATAAGTGTTCTCCCTGAGTATGCACCGTTGCGACAGTTCTTCATGCTGAGACACCACATGATGATCGGGTGTGATAAGCTCTACGTTCACATACAACGGGTGCAAGCCAGTTTTACACATGCAGAATACTCGGGTTAAACTTGACGAGCCTAGCATATGCAGATATGGCCTCGGAACACTGGAGACCGAAAGGTCGAGCGTGAATCATATAGTAGATATGATCAACATAGTGATGTTCACCATTGAAAACTACTCCATCTCACGTGATGATCGGACATGGTTTAGTTGATTTGGATCACGTGATCATTTAGATGACTAGAGGGATGTCTATCTAAGTGGGAGTTCTTAAGTAATATGATTAATTGAACTTTAATTTATCATGAACTTAGTCCTGATAGTATTTGCATAACTATGTTGTAGATCAATAGCTCGCGATGTAGCTCCCCGTTTATTCTTGATGTGTTCCTAGTGAAATATAAGTTGAAAGATGATAGTAGCAATGATGCGGACTTGGTCTGTGATATGAGGATTTTCCTCATTGCTGCATAGAAAAATTATGTCCTTGATGCACCGCTGGGTGACAGAACTATTGCAGGAGCAGACGCTATGAACGTTTTGACAAGCTCGGTATGATTACTACTTGATAGTTTAGTGTGCCATGCTTTACGGCTTAGAACTAGGACTTCAAAAAATGTTTTGAACGCCATGGAGCATATAAGATGTTCCAAGATCTGAAATTGGTATTTCAGACTCATGCCCGAGTCAATAGGTATGAGACCTCTGACAAGTACTTTGCCTACAAGATGGAGTATAATAGCTCAACCAGTGAGCATGTGCTCAGAATGCCTGAGTACTACAATCGCTTGAATCAAGTGGGAGTTAATCTTCCAGATAAGATAATGATTGACAGAGTTCTCTAGTCACTATCACCAAGTTACTGGAACTACGTGATGAACTATAATATGCAAGGGATGACGAAAACAATTCGTGAGCTCCTCGTGATGCTGAAATCGACGAAGGTAGAAATCAAGAAAAGCATCAAATGTTGATAGTTGACAAGACCACTTGTTTCAAGTAAAAGGGCAAGGGAAAGAAGGAAACTTCAAGAAGAATGGCAAGCAAGTTGCCACTCCCATGAAGAAGCCCAAAGCTAGACCCAAGCCTGAAACTGAGTGCTTCTACTGCAAAGGAAATGGTCAATGGAAGCGGAATTGCCCCAAATACTTGGCGGATAAGAAGGATGGCAAAGTGAACAAAAGTATATATGATATACATGTTATTGATGTGTACTTTACTAGTGTTCATAGTAGCCCCTGGGTACTTGATACTGGTTCAGTTTCTATGATTAGTAACTCGAAACAGGAGTTACAAAAATTAGTTGAGGGCAAGGTGACGATGTGTGTTGGAAGTGATTCCAAGGTTGATAAGATCACCATCGCACACTCCCTTTACCTTCGGGATTAGTGTTGAACCTAAAATAAATGTTATTTGGTGTTTGCGTTGAGCATAATATGATTGGATCATGTTTATTGCAATACGGTTATTCATTTAAATCAAAGAATAATTGTCATTCTGTTTACATGAATAAAACCTTCTGTGGTCATACACCCAAGGTGAATGGTTTATTGAATCTCGATCGTAGTAATACACATATTCATAATATTGATGCCAAAAGATGCAAAATTGATAATGATAGTGCAACATATTTGTGGCACTGCCGTTTAGGTTATATTGGTGTAAAGCGCATGAAGAAACTTCATGTTGATGGACTTTTAGAATCACTTGATGCTTGCGAACATGCCTCATGGGCAAGATGACTAAGACTCCATTCTCCGGAACAATGGAGAAAGCAACTAACTTATTGAAAATAATACATACTGATGTATGCGGTCCGATGAGTGTTGAGGCTCGCGGCGGGTATCATTATTTTCTAACCTTCACAGATGATCTAAGCAGATATTGGTATATCTACTTGATGAAACATAAGCCTGAAACATTTGAAAAGTTCAAAGAATTTCAGAGTGCAGCGGAAAATCATCGTAACAAGAAAATAAAGTGTCTACAATCTGATCGCGGAGACGAATATGTGAGTTACGAGTTTGGTCTTCATTTGAAACAAAGTGGAATAGTTTCACAACTCACGCCACCTGGAACACCACAACGCAATGGTGTGTCCGAACGTTATAACCGTACTTTATTAGATATGGTGCGATCTATGATGTCTCTTACCGATTTATCACTATCGTTTTGGGGTTATGCATTAGAGACAGCTGCATTCACATTAAATAGGGCACCATCTAAATCTGTTGAGACGACACCATATGAACTGTGGTTTGGCAAGAAACCCAAGTTGTCGTTTCTTAAAGTTTGGGGCTGCGATGCTTATGTGAAAAAGCTTCATCCTGATAAGCTCCAACCCAAATCGGAGAAATGCATCTTCATAGGATACCCAAAGGAGATTGTTGGGTACACCTTCTTTCACAGATCCGAAAGCAAGATATTCGTTGCTTAGAATGGATCCTTTCTAGAGAAGGAGTTTCTCTCAAAAGAAGTGAGTGGGAGGAAAGTAGAACTTGATGAGGTAATTGTACCTGCTCCCTTATTGGAAAGCAATTCATCACAGAAATCAGTTCCAGTGATTCCTACACCAATTAGTGAGGAAGCTAATGATAATGATCATGAAGCTTCTGATCAAGTTACTACCGAACCTCAGAGGTCAACGAGTAAGATCCACACCAGAGTGGTACGGTAATCCTGTTACGACGTCATGTTACTAGACCATAACGAACCTCACGAACTATGGGGAAGCGATGATGAGCCCAGATTCCACGAAATGGCTTGAGGCCATGAAATCTGAGATAGGATCCATGTATAAGAACAAAGTGTGGACTTTGGTGGACTTGCCCGATGATCGGCAAGCCATTAAGAATAAATGGATCTTCAAGAGGAAGATGGACGCTTATAGTAGTGTTACTATCTACAAAGCTTGAATTGTCGCAAAAAGTTTACGACAAGTTCAAGGTGTTGACTACGATGAGATTTTCTCACTCGTAGCGATGCTTAAAGTCTGTCTGAATCATGTTAGCAATTGCCGCATTTTATGAAATCCGGCAAATGGATAACAAAACTACACTCCTTAATGGATTTATTAAAGAAGAGTTGTGTATGATGCAACCAGAAGGTTTTGTCAATCTTAAAGGTGCTAACAAAATGTGCAAGCTCCAGCGATCCATTTATGGACTGGTGCAAGCATCTCGGAGTTGGAATATATGCTTTGATAGTGTGATCAAAGCATATGGTTTTATACAGACTTTTGGAGAAGCCTGTATTACAAGAAAGTGAGTGGGAACACTACAGCCTTTCTGATAAGTATATGTGAATGACATATTGTTGATGGGAAATGATGTAGAATTTTCTGGAAAGCATAAAGGAGTGTTTGAAAGAGTTTGTCAAAGAAAGACCTCGGTGAAGCTACTTACATATTGAGCATCAAGATCTATAGAGATAGATCAAGACGCTTGATAAGTTTTTTCAATGAGTACATACCCTGACAAGATTTTGAAGTAGTTCAAAATGGAACAGCCAAAGAAAGGAGTTCTTGCCTGTGTTGCAAGGTGTGAAGTTGAGTAAGACTCAAAACCCGACCACGCAAAAAATAGAAAGAGAATGAAAGTCATTCCATATGCCTCAGTCATAGGTTCTATAAAGTACGCTATGTTGTGTACCAGACCTATTGTGTACCTCACCATGAGTTTGACAAGAGGGTACAATAGTGATCCAGGAGTGGATCACTGGACAGCGGTCAAAATTATCCTTAGTGGTATAAGGATATGTTTCTCGGTTATGGAGGTGACAAAGAGTTCGTCGTAAAGGGTTACGTCGATGCAAGACACTGATCCAAATGACTCTGAGTCTCAATCTGGATACATATTGAAAGTGGGAGCATTTAGCTAGAGTAGCTCTGTGCAGAGCATTGTAGACATAGAAATTTGCAAAATACATACGGGTCTGAATGTGGCAGACCCATTGACTAAACCTCTCTCACAAGAAAAACATGATCACACCTTAGTACTCTTTGGGTGTTAATCACATGGCGATGTGAACTAGATTATTGACTCTACTAAACCCTTTGGGTATTGGTCACATGGCGATGGGAACTATAGAGTGTTAAATCACAGGACGATGTGAACTATTGATGTTAAATCACATGGCGATGTGAACTAGATTATTGACTCTAGTGCAAGTGGGTGACTGAAGGAAATATGCCCTAGAGACAATAATAAAGTTGTTATTTATATTTCCTTATATCATGATAAATGTTTATTATTCATGCTAGAATAGTATTAACCGGAAACTTAGTACATGTGTGAATACATAGACAAACAGGGTGTCACTAGTATGCCTCTACTTGACTAGCTCATTGAATCAAAGATGGTTAAGTTTCCTAGCCATAGACATGAGTTGTCATTTGATTAATGGGATCACATCATTAGAGAATGATGTGATTGACTTGACCCATTCTGTTAGCTTAGCACTTGATCGTTTTAGTTTGTTGCTATTGTTTTCTTCATGACTTATACATGTTCCTATGACTATGAGATTATGCAACTCCTGAATACCGGAGGAACATTTTGTGTGCTATCAAACGTCACAATGTAACTGGGTGATTATAAAGATGCTCTACAGGTGTCTCCGATGGTGTTTGTTGAGTTGGCATAGATCGAGATTAGGATTTGTCGCTCAAATTGTCAGAGAGGTATCTCTAGGCCCTTGCAAGCAATGTGACTAATGAGTTAGTTGCGGGATGATGCATTATAGAACGAGTATAGAGACTTGCCGGTAACGAGATTGAACTAGGTATTGAGATACCGACGATCAAATCTTGGGCAACCAACATACCAATGACAAAGGGAACAACGTATGTTGTTGTGAGGTTTGACCGATAAAGATCTTCCTAGAATATGTAGGAACCAATATGAGCATCCAGGTTTCAGAATTGGTTATTGATCGGAGATGAGTCTCGGTCATGTCTACATAGTTCTCGAACCCATAGGGTCCGCACGCTTAACGTTCTGAGATGATCGGTATTATGAGTTTATGTGTTTTGATGTACCGAAGGTTGTTCGGAGTCCCGGATGTGATCACGGACATGACGAGGAGTCTCGAAATGGTCAAGAAATAAAGGTCGATATATTGGATGGCTATGTTTGGACATCGTAATGGTTTCGGGTGAGTTCGGGCATTTCGGAGATCTTAGGGAGGTTACCGGACCCCCCCCAGGGCAGTGTATGGGCCTTATTGGGCCTTAGTGGGAGAGAGGAGGAGGCGGCCTGGGAGGGCCCCCCAAGCCCAATCCGAATTGGGAGGGGGCTGGGCCCCCTTTCCTTCCTCCCTATCTCCTCCTTCCTTCCTCTCCTACTCCTACTTGGAAGGGGGGGTGGGGAATCCTACTCCCGGTGGGAGTAGGACTCCCCTAGGCGCGCCATAGAGAGGCCGACCCTACCCTCCTCCACTCCTTTATATACGGGAGGAGGGGCACCCCATAGACACACAAGTTGATCCTTGTCTTGGCCGTGCGGTGCCCCCTCCACCATAATCCACCTCGGTCATATCGTCGTAGTGCTTAGGCGAAGCCCTGCGCCGGTAGCTTCATCATCACCGTCATCACGCCATCGTGCTGACGAAGCTCTCCCTCGACACTCAGCTGGATCAAGAGTTCGTGGGACGTCACCGAGCTGAACGTGTGCAGATCGCGGAGGTGCCGTGCGTTCGGTACTTGGATCGGTTGGATCACGAAGACGTTCGACTACATCAACTGCGTTACTAAACGTTCCGCTTTCGGTCTACGAGGGTACGTGGACACACTCTCCCCGCTTGTTGCTATGCTTCTCCTAGATATATCTTGCGTGATCGTAGGTAAATTTTTTGAAATACTATGTTCCCCAAGATGGTGGGCCGCCTTGGCCACTAGCGCCGGGGACGGCGGAGCCCTGGCGGCGGCCTTGCCCTGCCATAGGTGGCGGAGCCATCGCTACGCGACCACTCCCCGCCGATCTTGGCGAGCTCGCCGTCAAGGCGGCAGCATCACCTGGCGTCCGTCTCCGCGTTGGTGAAGGAGCGACTGAGGGCCCACACGGCGACGAGGTCTGGGTCATTGCGGGCCCATTCCGGCACCACATCGGTCTTGGCGAACGCGGACCGGCGGGCGGTGTTTTGTTGGTCGTACCGTGCCTGCTGCCGGACCCCCTCTTGGAGACTACGGGCCTCGAGCACGAGGGGCCGCCGACACCGCCGCCAACGAGGTAGTGGAGGATGCGCCCCCCACCTTCGTGATCACCGGCGGCAGCTCCTCCTTGACGAGACGGTGGTTGCGGCGGGGTGGCGAGGCAGAACCATCTATGCAAGCGTACATGCTATGCCCGGCGGCGACATGAGCTCGTCCTTCACGTGGCGTTTGATCTGGACGCCGAGGTTGCAAGGGAGTGAGGACGGCTCCTCCTTGACGTGGCATCCAATCAGGACGCGACCGCGGTCGCCCGGGGAGAAGGGGCTCCTCCTTTACCCATCGGCTCCCGTTTGATGCAGTAGCGCGGCCGGGACGGTGGCTCCTCCTTGACCGGCACTGGGCCCATCTTTTTGGAGTGAACGCTCCATCATGATTTCTATCTAACGGACGAACTCTTCGTCCGTCAAAGCAACCTCAGCGAGGAGGCCCTGCTGCTGCTGCAGCTTCTGAACCTCCTCGTCGCTAGAGGAGATGACGATCTCCTCCTTGCGGGAGGAGATGGACGCCGCGGATGCCGAGGGTCCAGAGAGTGAGGGCGGCGGCGCCAAGATCCATCGGACGATGAACCGCTGCCGCCATCGCCCCTGGTTGTCGGCGCGGATAACCAAGGCTTCGGCATCATCCTTGAGTTGGAGGGGCTCAGAGAGGAGGAGAAAGGGATCGAAGAGGACGAGGAGGATGGGTTCGGTATGAATGTGTATCGCCGACACGTGACTTAAATAGCCGCGTCCACGGCCAGGCGAACGGGCAGTCGGCCCGCTTCAGGACACGTCGTCCGCATTGAAGCGGCGACGCTTGAGAGGTCGCGGCCGTCAGCGCCGTACATGTCCGGTCACGTCGCTCGGCATCATCGCTGCATGCTCTGGTCAGCATGAATGCGCGTTGGATGGAACCGCCAGCCCCCCCCCCCCCCACTTTGTCTTGGTTTTGCTGTGGAAAACACGTCGGACCGCTCGGTGGACCGATATAGGTCCGCACGGTCCGAACGTATGCGGACGGTTTAAGGGTGGCATTTAAATGCCCTTACACAATATATAACTTCAAGGGCATTCCTATTTTATTTTTTCTTACAATACAATTTACATTTTAAATATTACTACAACTTTGTACCTGTAAGGCGTTTCAAATGCCCAATACAACATGGTGGGTTGGGATGAACAGTCCGCTGCTCTACTCAAAGGCAAGTCGCGTGGCCCACACAAACATCTCCTTCCAGCTCGTCCCACGCAATTCCTCGTCGGAGCCGCCGCGGAGCGACCAGCACTGCGTGTTCCGTGCCAGCGCCTTGTACCTGGGCAGCCAGAGCTCGCGGTCTCGGTCTCGGCCGCCCACAAGGCGCCTCAGCTCCGTGCAGGTGCTCTCTACCCTCAAGAGGTCCTTCCCGTCCGGGAGCCTCGCCAGGATCGCCAGCATGGCGTCGCTCGGGAGGGACATGAGTGGGGGCTCGCCCGGCACCACGCCGTGCTCGCGGCATAGGTCCGAGAGGAGGCGCCGGCACATCCCGTCGATGACCGTCCTCCAGAGCGTGGAGGCCGTCCCGAGCAGCTGGCGCCCCGTGTCATCCAGACCGCCAGATAGGAGCGACGCGACGGAGAGCACGTCCAGGCATGCCCAGTACGTGCCGCCGGTCCTCCGGACAGAGCTGACTTGCACGTAGAAGAGGAAGCACTGCCCGTCGGTGCATATCCTCAGCGCGGCACCGTCCATGTCGTGCCGGGGCAGCAGTTGCGGCGCAGTGTACTCCAAGGACAGGGTCGAGGCCGTCGCGCCTGCCTCCGTCGGAAGCCGGCAACGCGACGGGTCCCCGCGGCGGCGTACGATGAAGCCCGCCTCGAGGAAGGCGGCGTGGACCACGATCACTAGACGGCCCAGGAGGGGCTCCGCGTCCCACCGGCGGGCGTCGACTACTCTGTGGAGGGGAGAGGCCATTGACGACATGGCTATACCTACACCTACGAGGTGAGCGAGGTCAGGTGATTGGTTACGGAAACAACAGCTGGGTGTGGTGAGTTTGCGATGGCAAGCTGGGTTATTTCTTTCTTCCCTTTTGTTTTGCGTTTGTTTTCTTTTAATTTTTCTCTTCAGTTTTGTTCTTACTTTTTGATTTTCCTTTGTTTTCAAAATTTTCCTTATTTTTTTATACCTTCATACAGTTTCAATTTATGCTCTTGTGTTTCACTTCTCTTTTTGCACGTAAACATTGTTTATGTATGAACATAAATTCACGTGTTCACGATTTATTTTCATTCAGTCTGTGAACATTTACAAATGTATAAACATTTTAATAAATGAATATAGGATGTTTTTTGCATGATCATGTTTTTAAACCGAAGATGAACACTGTATTTTATTTTACATATATGAACATATATATCAGCATACTTGTCTTTTTTTACTTTTCTACAGTATATACTTTTTCACCATTGATGGGCCGCCCACCCTTCAATGTAACGTACTCACCGCTGATGTATAATAAGCAATATGCCTTTTTCCTTAAGAAACGCACCCAGAGGGCATCGTGGACCTGACAATTATCTAGGAAAACGACCAGTACAATGAAAAGATAACTGTACTTGGAACGACTAGTAAAAATAAAATTACAATGAAAATCATTTTAGTCTTCTTCTTCCTCCGACCGATTGCTTTACTATGGTTGTTTGTGTATTATGATCTTGATTTTTTTTCGGTTTACTTCTATCATGAGCTACTCTTCACTTTAATTAACAGAACTGAGGCAAACTTTGCCCGCCCATTGCGTAAATGAAAAATTCATATGCAAAGAGTCCCCTTGTCCATCCCTATCTCTACATGGCACAATGCCTGGATTAATTCATGGGCTCTGCTAAAAATCAGTCGACTGATTTTTAGTGAAGTCTAAGTCGATTTGTTAACCGTTAGATCTTTGTGTTGCTTTAGGATCCGTGCAGCCATGTTGTTTCCTGTAAATCAGCACACATAAGGAACGAACTGGGTGGGCCTGTTTTTTTGTCTTTGCTTTTTTGGTCGGGGCAGGCTTGATATGGTGGGCTGGGCGGGGGTCCTTTTCTTTGTGTGTTGAGCTTTATTTTGCCAGTTGTTTTACAAGGTTTAGGTCAGTTTTATTTTTTATTTTTGATGTTTTCGTACAGGAAGGGAACAACCAGATAGAGTGAAGTGACTTGCGTATGTTTTTTTGTTCTTAGTTAGTGGCAGTACCAAGCACTTTATTTCATAGGCCTCGACTTTTTTAATTTTTTTCTACTATTTTTTTTCTCTGTTTAGGTTCATACGGGACTGTTAAAACTCAGTCGACTCCCTGGCCGTCAGATCGTTGTTGCTTCAAATATCCATGCAGCTATGTCTGTCTTATATTAAAATAGATTGCTTAGGTGCGCGATGGGCCAATTTCCTTTTATTTTATTGTTTCTTTTCTCTCATGTAGGCCAAATATGCGCTATGGGCTTGGCTTGAGAGGTTTATTTTTTGTCTAGTTTTGCGCTTAACTTTTCAACGGGGAAACAAACCGTCCGAAGAGGGGTGGGGAAGCGGCTGAGAACTACCAAGGGCAGATATTTTGTATCTTTTTTAGTTTTCTATTTACTTGTAAAGTGTTTTAAATGATTCTTTCGTCTATGTTCCTTGTCATGTTTGAATTTCTTTTTACATTTTGTATTTTCACCCTTTCTCTTGCTTTTATTTTTTTTCCTTTTTTATCATTGTTCTCAAACCTTTTTGGCACGATTCTAGTTACCTTATTTTTAACTTTTTACTGAGCAACAAGTTTTATTTTTGAAAATTTACATCATTGTCATCTGGTTGCACAATCTCCCTGACTTCATCGACTGGAAATCAATTGTTCTTTGTCAGGGGAGGGGGCAGCTGCATGTTTATCGCTAGGCACATATGCAAGTGTCGCACCCCGACGTAAATTTATGCCTTCAATGCGACTGCAACTATGTGGAATTTTGTTGGGAGTGGAAAATTATTTGTCTGTCACTAGGCACACAACTCCAGGTGTCGTGTCCCGACTGAAATTTTGTGGTGTTTTGTCGGGCCGGGCACTTGCATGCATGCCATGAGCCATGCAACTGCAAATATCGCCCCCTACCGCAAATTGCATATCTTCAACGTGACTGCAACTATGTGGCGTTTTTGTCGGGGAAGGGGTAGTTGCATGTATACCATTATGCATGCAACTGTAAGTGTTGCTCCCGATTCAACTCTGTGTTTCCTTGTCAGGGGAAAGGAATGGTTGCATGCTTGCCACTAGGCACGCAACTCAGATTGACCTTTTGTTTTGTCGGATGGGGCAACATCGAGAGAGAGGGTCCCAGTTGCATGCCAAACAGCAGGGGATGCAACTACATGTCTCCGAGAATGGCCGCAATTGCATGTATTATAACTGGTTGCAACTCGACTTCCATTTTTTGTTTGTACGAGGAGAGACATCAGTTTGCATGTCCCACACTAGGCACACAACTACATGTCTTCTAACTTGGTCACAACTTGGAGGGGGGCAGGATTTTGTTTTGTCGAAGGGCGCGGCATCAAGAGAGGGGCCCCAATTGCATGCCCCACACTAGGCACGCAATTGCATGTCTTTATAACTTGGTTGAAACTCGACTTCCATTTTTTGTACGGGGAGATGTGCCCGTTTTTTTGCATGTCCCCATAATGGGCACGCAATTTCATGTCTTCGAGCATGGACGCAATTTTGGGGGGACCCTTGTTTTGTCGGAGGGGGCGGCGTCGAGAGACATGGGGCCCATTTGCATGTCCCACACTAGGGACGCAACTGCATGTATTCTAGCTTTTTTGGTCACAACTAGGGGGCACCATTTGTTTTGTCGGAGGGGGCGGCGTCGAGAGACATGGGACCAAGTTGCATGTCCCACACTAGGGACGCAACTGGCTGTCTTCTAGATTTTGGTCGCAACTAGGGGGGGACCTTCGTATTGTCAGAGGGGGCGACGTCCAGAGACATGGGGCCCAATTGCATGTCCCACACTAGGCACGCAACTGGATGTCTTCTAGTTTGGTCACAACTAGGGTCCTTTGTTTTGTCGAAGGAGTGGCGTCGAGAGACATGTGGCCCAATTGCACGTCCCATACTAGGGATTCAACTGCATGTCTTCTAGATTTTTTGGACACAACTAGGGGGGGAGGGGGCGACATCGAGAGACATGGGGCCTAGTTGCATGTCCCACACTAGGCACGCAACTACATCTCTTCTAACTTGGTCGCAACTCGGGTGGGGGGGGGGGGGGGCTTTTGCTTTGTAGACGACAGGCGACATCGAGAGGGAGAGGGGCCCAGTTGCATGCCCACACTAGGCACGCAACCGCATGTCTTCAAGCATGGTTTCAACTGCATATGTTATAACTTGGTTGCAACTAGATTTCCATTTTTTGTAGGGGAGAGACACGGTTTGCATGTCCCACACTAGGCACGCAACTGCATGTCTTTCTAACTTGGTCGCAACTTCACGGGAGGGACCTTTGTTTTTGTCGGATGGGGTAGTGTCAAGAGGCGGGCCCAGTTGCATGCCCCACACTAGGCACGCAATCGCATGTCTTTTTCGAGCATGGTTGCAACTGCATTGTTTTATAACTTGGTTGCAACTCGACTTCCATTTTTCCATTTTTGTTATACGAGGAGAGGCGCCATTTTTTTGCATGTACCACAATGGGCACGCAACTAGATGTCTTCTAACTTGGTCGCAACTAGGTGGGGACCTTTGTTTTGTCGGAGGGGACGGTGTCGACAAGAATGGGGCCCAATTGCATGTCGCACACTAGGCATGCAAGTGCATGGACTCTAACCTGGCCGCAACTTTTGGGGAGGGGCCTTTGTTTTGTTGGAGGGGGCGGCGTCGAGAGATTGGGGGCCAGTTGCATGTCTCACAATAGGCACGCAACTCCATGTATCTTATAACTTGGTCGCAACTCGACTTCCATTTCTTGTTGTACGGGGAGAGGCTCCAGTTTTTGCACGTCTCACAATGGGCATGCAACTGCATGTCTTCTAGCTTAGCCGCAACTAATGTCTTATAACTTGGTTTGCAACTCGACTTCCATTTTCTTTGTCGTACAGGGGACAGGCGCCAGTTGCATGTCCCACAATGGGCACGCAACTGCATGTCTAGCTTTGGCCGCAACTGCATGCCTTATGACTTGGTTGCAACTCGACTACCTTTTTTGTTGTAGTTGTTGGAGAGGGTGACGTTGAGAGAGGTGGGGCCCAGTTGCATGTACCACACTAGGCATGCAACTGCATGTCTTTCTAACTTGGTTGCAACTCGACTTTCCATTTTTTGTTGTACGGGGAGAGGCGCCAGTTGCATGTCCCATGATGGGCACGCAACTGCATGTCTTCTAGCTTGGTCGCAACTAGGGGGCTTTTGTTTTGTCAAAGGGGGCAAACAACAAAAGAGAGAGGTGACCAACTGCATGTCCCACACTAGACACGCAACTATATGTCTTTTCGAGCATGTCGCAACTGCATGTCTTTATAACTTGGTTGCAACTCGAACTTCCATTTTTCTTGTACGGGGAGAGACGCAACACACTATAATACAAGGGGGGGGGGCTTTGTTTTGTAGGAGGGGTGGAATCGAGAGACATGGGGGCCTAGTTGCATGTCCCACACTAGGCACGCAACTGCATGTCTTCTAGCTTGCTCGCAACTAGGGGGAGCTTTGTTTTGTCGGAGGGGGCGGCGTCGAGAGACATGGGGCCTAGTTGCATGTCCCACACTAGGCACACATCTGCCTGTCTTCTAGCCTGGACGCACCGAGGGGGGCTTTGTTGTGTCGGAGGGGGCGGCGTCGAGGGACATGGGGCCTAGTTGCATGTCTCAAACACTAGGGCACGCAACTGCATCTCTTTTCTAGATTGGTCACAACTATGTGGGGGGCTTTGTTTTTTCGGGGGGTGTCGAGAGACATGGGACCTAGTTGCATGTCCCACACTAGACACGCAACTGCATGTCTTCTAGTTTGGTCTCAACTATGGGGGGGTTGTTTTGTCGGAGGGGGGCATCGAGAGACATGGGGCCTAGTTGCATGACCCACACTAGGCACACAACCACATGTTTTTCTAGATTGGTCACAACTAGGTGGGGGCCTTTGTTTTGTCGTGAGGCGGCGTCCAACAGAGATGGGGCCCAGTTGCATGTCCCACACCCGGCACGCAACTGCATGTCTTCTAACTTGGTCACAACTGGGGGGAGGGCTTTGTTTTGTTGGAGGGGGCGGCGTCGAGAGAGATGGGTTTAGTTGGCAACTGGGTTTAGTTACGACCATGCTAGAAGACACCAAGTTACGATTGCAATTGCATGCCTAGTGACAAACATGCAACTCCCCCGTGAATCCTGTACCCTCACTATGTCTCACGCGAGCACCATAACACCGTCGTTTTCCACCATGCTCGCAAACACAAATCAAGCACGCGATCTCGCAACACTAGCTTGTATTTTTTTCTTGTTTTTTTAATTCATATACATTTTTTCCTTTTTTTGCATTTTCCCCAAGGATTTAAGAAAAAAATCAGTTTGTTTTTTGTGTCTGATTCTGAGAGCGGAGCTCATTTTCTAAAAAAAAGAGCATATTAAAGGAGGGAAGAGTTACTTGTTCAGATTCTCGGACACATTTTTAATGTTTTTTTGTGAAGGCGGTGACTATAGACAGTGGGCTGCTGTTTCTTTTTTTTCTTTTTTAAGTCTCTGGAATGTGGACCCAGACTCAACATCTTTCTAGAGGCCATCCAATGACACTGTTTGAATTGAGAGAAGAGCATAGACACAGAGTGAAATCAGGAGAGGAAGGAAGGTTTTCACAATGGAAGTCGCCGGCGACGAGATGCTCGGCGATCCGGGCGCCCCTCCAAGATCGCCCCGACTACAACTCTACGGTGTTTTTTGGGGAGGGGCAGTTGCATGTTTGTCACTAGGCATGCAACTGTAAGTGTTGCGGCGACTACAACTCTATGTCGGTTTTTGTCGTGGGCAGAGGGCAGATGCAAATGCAACCATTTTTCATGTTTTAATATATTTTGTGTTTATCCTTTTTCTTTTCTAATTGTAAGATTCTTGCTACTTTTTGATTTTTAATTTATATTAGAGAATAAGTTTTTAATTTTTTTGAAATATTGCCATCTGGTTGCACAATCGCCCTTGACTGTAACTTAATAACTCAACTGGTATTTAGTGATGTTTTTTCTTCTTTTATTTTTTGTTTTATATTGTTTTCTAAAATTTTGATACTGCAAATGTGCAACCTACTGTTGCGCATGCAACTACATATACTTCACACAGCATGCAACCGCAGGTGATATAATCACACAACTAGAAGGCACGCGTGGGCGGGAGGGTGCTCGGTTGGTGTCTTTTATTATTTTTATCTTCATTTTATTTATTTTTATCCATTGCTTGTGCGCGCATCAAAATTATTATTTTTGTGAATATATTTGCTTGTGTTCAAATCCTTGTATTCTCCTCGAATGAAAAATGACAATAAGTTGCATGCCCATCTAAAAAAAACTACAAGCACCGTACTGCATATACAAGGATTTTTCTAACAAAAACTAATGCAATGATTTGAACACAAAAAAGCTGCCTCACTCGTTGAGTACTTGAGGTTGTAGTTTTTTATTCATAATTGTTAAGTTTGTAGCTGCATAGCAAAACACACACATATGTGTGGTCGTACAGCCCAAGCACAAGGAAGAGGGGAAAATCTGGCAAGAAAGCAGCGTTCACAGTGGAAGAGGTGACAAAAGCCCACTAAAAATACAAAGGCAGCCCATAACGCCAAAAACATACAAACAATTGCAGAAATAGAACAAGTCTGCATGCTGATGTCATCAATCGACTTAGACTTCGCGAAGTCTAAGTCGACTGAGACCTAGACAGATCCTTAATTCATAAGTGAAGTAAGCATTAGAGTAGAAGCGAAAAATAAACACACTGAGTGGAGTATAATGCCATACTTCATTTTTTTTTAATATTACACAACATATTTGATACCCTTTGGAATAGAACAACCGTGCTACAAGGAACTGCTCTCACTTCCCTCAACAGCAACGAAAAACAAATGATATCACACCACACAAGCCCATGCCCCACTTAGTTTTTTCTTGTAACCACACGTTGGGCCCATCAAGTTTTCTTTAATATGGGCCCATGAAGTTGGTGAAACGTCGTCTTAGCGGCCTATTGCGCAAAACGTCCCTGATAATCTAAAATTCGACTTGCAATCGTAAAAGCTATCTAATGAGTTAAATATTGGTAAATGTTTGTGGCCGGTGCGCCGGCCCAAGATTGAGCCGGTCGCTTGGGGCACGTACGATGAAACGCTATCGAACGTTTCCTGCTTCTCGTACGTCCTGCGGGACCCGCACACCACCCAACCTTCTCCTTATCCATCCACGCCTCATCCATCATCTCCCTCCTCTGCTTCTTTTCCTCACACCTTTCTCCGCTATGGCTGCCACCATCGACGAGGCTCACCTCCTCCCCTTCTGCTATGTGGTGGCCGTGGCCGGTGCCCACCCCGCCCCCCTTTTCTGCCCTTGCGCCCCCCCCCCCCCCTTCTTCCCTTTCTTTGTGGCCTACAGTGCTGCGAGCCTGCAACCCGCCATGACCGTAGCACACAATGGCCATGTCCGGCGCCACCTCCACTCTTCCCCTGGTGATGGCTGCGCGTGCGAGATTTTTTTGCTAGAGCCCGCATCCGCGTGTGCTACAAACCGCCACAGAATTGCTGCCACCGGCCACAACAACGCCGGCAGCCACAGGGTGGAGTTGTCGTGTGTTCCCCCTTCTTTTTGCTACATCGGCTTTGTTTTTTGCTGAAATCAACATCAATTTTTGCTACCACCATCTCATTTTTTGCTGGAACCATATATCTTTTTTTTGCTACCACCATCTTTGGACTTTGCTGGAAATAGCCATTTGTTTTGCTACCATCGGCTTTGTGTTTTGCTGGAACTACCACATTTTTTTGCTACAATCGTGTGGGTTCTGTGCCGGAACTAGCAATTTTTGGTACAACCGTTGTCGATTTTTGCTACAACCGGCAAATATTTTTGCTACGTTCCATTCAGGGCGAGCTGCGCCCGTCACGGCGGCGATGATGATTTTGCTGCAACCGTCGTTGATTTTTGACACAACCGGCAAATGCTTTTGTTACTTCCATTCATGGCGAGTTGGGAACCACGGCGACGACCACAGCGTTCTTGCTGCATCCGCTGTTGTTTTTTGCTACGACCGACATGTTCATTTGCTACGTCCGTTTTATGGTGCGACTGGTGGCCATTTTTGTTCGTGGAAACTCATGACGGCGAGGGCGGGGGTGAAGCACCAGAGTGCTACAACCATGGACGACAACCGAGGTGAGGTACATGGCGAGCTTGCCGGCGACCCGACGCTACTGGAGCTGCAACCCCGTGTTATGCGTAGCTGCATTTGTGGATCCGGCGAGGAAGCAAGAGGCGACGAAGAGGGTGTTGCGCCGGCGGCAGCGAGGCTGCGAGCACCGGTGGCGAGCAGGAGCGGCGGTGGTCCAAAAACAAGGGCAGCGTGGATCTGCGTTCGAGATCCAGCGAGCAGCGGCGGCGCTCGCTTTTCTCCACCTTTTCCCGTGAGGAGGATGACGAAAGGGGAGGGGGGACAGATCTGACGGTTACGCGCGTCCAGATCGAGCGGCTCTGGGTGGACCGGCCGAAATTGCGCCGGTGCACCGGCGCCTAGCATCGCCCTTCTCCAAAAAATGAAGGATTTTCAATCTTTCTTCATATAATTTTCCCTCCTATAAATTCAAGGCCATAAGTGTGCGAATATCGCATTGGTATGATTAATATACTACCAAAATATTGCCTGCGCATGCATGGAAGCCCATTAACGTCCCTGCATCATACTACTAGTATATAAGTGGAGGCCTCTCTAGTCTACACCCTGCACTCGTCGCTCCTTGCACATTTCGCTGATCCAGAAGGCTTGCCATGGCTGCTGCGACATTGCTCTTGGCGCTCGCCGTCGTCGCTCTCGGCTCCCTCCGGCCATGTCGAGGCTTTCGACCCTAACCCTCTCCAGGACTTCTGCGTCGCCGACCCCACGTCCAAAGGTACGGAAAACAAACGCCGTGATTGTGGCAGCTCTTCAGTTTCCATGTGATCATCCATGGTGATATGCGCGTACGTACCTGCAGTGCACGAGAACGGGGTGGCGTGCAAGGACCCGGCGGCGGTGGTGGCGGAGGACTTCCTCTTCGGCGGCCTGGACAAGCCGGGCGGCAAGACGAGCAAGCGCTTCGGGTTCACGGCGAACCAGGTGCAGATCCCGGGCCTGAACACGCTGGGCGAGTCCCACGTCCGCCTCGACGTCGTGCCGGGGGGCGTCTTCCCGGTGCACTACCACCCGAGGGCGGCGGAGACGGCGCTGGTGCTGGAGGGCTCCGTCTACTTCGGCTTCGTCTCCTCCTACCCGGACAACAAGCTCTACGCCAAGGTGCTCCGCAAGGGCGACGTCTTCGCCGTGCCGCAGGGCCTCGTGCACTTCCTCTACAACAACGGCACCGCGCCGGCCACGCTCTACGCATCCCTCAGCAGCCAGAACCCGGGGCTGGTGCTCCTCGGCAACTCGCTCTTCGCCGGGGCGCTCCCCGACGATCTCGTCGCCAAGACGCTCCTCACGGACAAGCACACCGTGGAGACCATCAAGGCTAACTTCCGGCGGCCTTGATGATGCATGGCCAAGCCGTGCTTTTCCCCGATCTGTATTCTTTGTATTTCCTGGGGCCGGGCACAGTAATTTGCCCGTACCGCAACCGTTGCTTCGCAATAAACATGAAATATTTGGAGCAATATCAATTCGATCGTGGTCGATCGCGTATACAAGGCGTTACGATTTGATTTAATTTTTGAACACCGTTACGATTTGATTCGAATAAATTTTCACATTCATTTTGATTCTAAAAAGGAAAGTAATGTATATTATTCACTGAAAAAGAAGTATATGTATGCTCGATATGAAAATCTGTAGAACTTATATACTCATGTTAATAAACTTAGTGTGTATTTCTAAAAGATTATTAAAACTAATTAAGGAGTACGTATCTTGTATTTCTTTCAACATGCAAACAATGTATAGGAAAGATATATCTCAGCATGTAACAATCCATTTTCATTCTTTTTTTCGGTAAAATATATTTTCATTCTTTTTCCCCGGTGAAATCCATTTTCATTCTCTCTTTTCAGTGAAATCCATTACCATTTTGTTACACTAATTATATTTTATAAATATCTTATAACTATATAATAAAGCATATGTATGTTCATTAAATATTCTCATATCAATTTCCATATAACTAAATCAGCCCAAATTCAATTGGCAATACAGGGACTAGCAGTGAATTTTGTTATCGCATGTAAGCCGAAAGCGAAGAGGAGAGTGATGGCTTGGTATAAGCCCCGGTCGGGATATATGAAACTTAATGTAGATGCCGGGTTTGATCATGACAATCTGAATGGTACGGTTGGTGCAATTCTCGGAGATGTTAATGGCAAATTTATAGCTACAGAAAACGAAAGACTGAATTTTGCTATGACTCATTTACTGCTAGCTGAAGCAACTGCTGTGAGATTTGGGTTAAATTTAGCACAACCAGCAGGATGTAGCAAGATTGAGGTTGTCTCCGACAATGAAGAAGTTGTTAATGATATGAAGGAAGGCTTCTCCAGCTCAGTGGCAAGTGCTATATTCCATGACTGTTATTACATTTCGCTAGACTCTAATCACGTCTTGTTTGATTTATGTATTAGATATAGTAATCAGGTAGCCCATGAATTGGCCAAGTTCTCTCCTCCTAGTATCTCAATGGATTCACCTCCGGATGAGATTATTCCTTTTCTTGTAAATGATACAATTGTGATTGAATAAAGGAGATGATTTGTCAAAAAAATCTCGTTGAATATATTGTAACTAAATTCATGCAGCAAAGTGTCGGGTATCATCAACATGTATTATAACTAAACAAGATTATATGTCCTAAAAAAGATTATTATGTGGTGCCAGAATTAATTATTGTGCATATAATACTTTGACTGATTTAAGAGATTGCATTGCTCGTGTCGCCTGGGCCAACATGATGGGTACACATCATCATAGTCATGTACGCCCTCCGTTTCTAAATATAAGGTCTTTTAGAGATTTTAATACAAACCACATACAGATGTATATAGATATATTTTAAAGTGTATATTCACTCACGTTGCAGAGGAAGTAGTTCATATTACAATCTAAGGTCTTATATTTAGGAACAAAGGGAGTATAACAAAGACTAGGGGTCGGTGTGCCCTTTGCCGTCTTGTGTGTTGCCATCTAGGAAAACATCCATTCCATTACCTTCTTTGATGATGGTTGTGACATTCATTTTAAGATAGTAAAACTGAACCACTTCAGCCCTCTCATCTAATTAGCGATTTCATCCATTAGATCTTGATGTTTGAACATTTTTGGCCGTCTGATCGATTTCATCTCACGAACTGGGCCACATATCGTAAAGGGTTGCTTCTCTGGAAGAAAAATCCGAAGTCTGTGGTTAACTGGGCCTATGCCCCTTCCATATTCTGGCCCAACGCCTCCCTGTTCATGATGTGCGGGGAACAACCATGGTTTTAAATAGCACAATACAGCTCCGTTATAGCAATGCTATAACGTTTAGAAAAGGTCCTGCGCGAAGGGATTTTGGTCCAAACATATAAACAAACATTTTAAATAGCGCGCTATAGTTTTTAGAAGAGCTAAAAAGTAAATAGGGTACAGAAGTAACCAGTGATGCTCGATGGTGACAGAGTATTTGTTTGACCAGTTTACTCTTCTGCCAAAGAGCTATGTGTGGTTGGAGGGGCCTATGGTTGAACACATAAGGTAAACTCTCTTTGTCTTATTCACCTCAACAACTGATTTGTCAACCAGTGCCATCGCCAAACCTTCACAGACTTCCTCTTCGTGAACCACAATTACTCTTGGTCACTGAAGGACTTGACACCTAATCGTCTAGAGAGTTGACGGCTCTCAAGAGTAATAGACGAAGCGTACTTGACTTAGATTCCAGTGATGCTAAATCACTAGCTATCTAATTTTTTGGCTCTGGGGTTTTTCTCTTGATGGATTTTAAACTCAAATCTCTCAGGAGAGGGTGCTCACACAATCTTCTCGGAATCACATGGAGCACCAAACGGTTCACGTTGGAATTGGGTGCCTATTTATAGTTGCGGTCTTCGAGGGGAAAAGATCATTTTGGACATGACAGCTAGCCAGTGCCCAACCGACATGTATCGAACGGTCGGATTTTGAGCACAGAAGTAACATTACTTGAGGAACAAGTAATGCTAATTCATCGGTCCGAATCAAATATCTCGCAGCAAAGAAGAACTACGTCTCTTGTTGGCAAGCATTTATTCGGAACACAAGGAGATTTCTCTCATTTCTCGTAGTCATAGGTTTTAGTTTAGCATCAGAGAAACATAAGTTTCAAACACTATACCCCGTTTAATAGTACGGTGGTCCTATGGCTCAAGAAAAGAGAAGAACAACAATGAAAGAAAATGCTATGTCTTATTTCCATCTTCAAACTTCTCGGTAGCAACCAAATTTATCAGGCGTGCACCGAACCAATTGTTTTGTGTAAAAAAAATTTGGGGTCACTTCTGTCACGCATATCTTCGATGATGCAGTAGATTATCTTTGGAGTTTATTCCCAACTCCACATGACTCCAAAGACTTTATCACTCTGTGTGACCTAGCAAACATATTAGATCTCACACTTTTATGACAACAATGTCCAAAACACAAGGAGGCAAATTATTGCACCAACAAGTTTCCCCCAGAGCTGCAGCGGCATCCAAGAATGATACGAGAGAACAGTTTATTGCACCAATGGCCTGAATTGCAAATGGGTGCCTAAAGAGCCCTCCCGCTGGGCCGGCTCATCCAACGCTGTTAATTCTATGTTTGTTAACACGCAAAAAGAGTTCCGTGAGTGAATCAAACCAGTGACTTCCCACGTCGAGGCTAGCTGGTATAACCGCCAGTGTCTCAAAAAAAAGCTGGTATAACCAACAGCACACAATGGGATGCGGTAATTTCAGGTTTTCTTTCTTTTTCCGCTTTTTCTTTTTCTGTTTTCCGTTTTTCCTTTTTCCTTTTTCCTTTTTTGTTTTTCCTTTTCTTTCGGGTAGATGAATTGTTTTGGAAATACATGAACGTTTACATCAAATAGATTAACATTTTTTCAAATTCGATGAACTTATTTTCAAATTTCACCAACTCTTTCAATTTTGATGATTTTTTTTTCAAAATTGATGAAGTGTTTTTCAAATTCGATTTAAAAAAATTCAAATTGGATGAATGTTTTTTAAAATTTGTGAATTTTTCCGAAATTGATGTTTTTTTCAAAATCGATGAACTTTTTTCCAAATTCGGTGAACTTTTCCTTAAAATCGATGAACTTTTGAAAACATTGAACTTTTTTTCAAAATTGATGAACACTTTTTCAAATTTGATGAACTTTTTTGCAAATGATTTTTTAAAAATATGATAACTTATTTTATATAAATCCATGAACATAATTGAATTCACGATTTTCTCTATTTTTCTTATTCCGTATTTTTTTCTAGTAATTTATACTAGATATATTATATATTTTGATGTTGTACTAGAAGAATGATCAAATAGATGTTTTCCTGATACTACCCTACAAGTTGTACGTGGTCTACTGGTTAGTGTGCTTGGCTGTTGTCCTGTCGGAGGGGAGTTCCGAGTCCTGGTTCTCTCCTATAACGAATGTACGTTCTTATCCTACAGTTTTTTTTTTGGAACACCTGTAACTACTATGACTAAGAATTACAATGAAATCTTTTGAAAACACCTTCTTCATGACATCAATCTCTACTCGAAGAAATACTCCAAAAACTTTAGTAAAGAGGTTGCAACTGGACTGGAGCAACGATGTTGTCACTCTTTCACTCGCGCGAATATTACTAATAATGGTTTTGAAAAGCGCCTTGAGTCGTCCATCCAAAAAGATAGGCAACCTTGATCAATGAATGTAATTGGGCCAGGGATGATCCCCTAGAAGTGCAGGTCGTCGAATCACTATATCTTCTCCATGGTGTCGATAAAAGATTTCACCTTCATAAAGAATCAGACCAATAAAAAAGATTTGACACAGCAACACAAACTCATCAGATCTGAATAATCGTATCTGCGAGGACAGAAAACTCTAATCTCATGGCACCGCCAAAAGAACTAGAGAAAATTTATTCTCACAAAACTATAATGATCACTAGACGATGGCTATAACGCACACCCTCGACTGTCTTTGGCCAAGCCCATTTTTATTTTATTTTTTCCTATGTCATTCATTCATTCTTTTTCTTTTCTGTTTCTTTTCTTTTTATTTATCTCTTTCTATTTTTTGTCTTTTTGGTTTGCCTTTGTTTTGAATCTTTCCTTTTTATTTTTTATTTTTATACGGTTTCTATTTATGTGTTTGTCTTTTACTTCTCTTTTTGCACGTAAACTTTTTTAAAATTGTATGGACATAAATTCGTGCATTCCGGAATTTTTTATTTCAGTCTGACAACTTTTCTTACAAATGTATGAACAATTTAATACATGAGTATAGAATTTTTTACAGAATCATGTTTTAAGTAGAAGGTTAGCATTGTATATTATTTTACATATATAAACATATATATCAACATACATGAGCATTTTCTTTCTTTTTCTACAGTATATACTTTTTCACCATTGATGGGTCGCCCACCCATCAGTGGTGACGTACTCACCATTGATGGATAAAAAACAATGGGCCTTTTTTCTTAGGAAAGACACCCCAAAGGGAATCGTAGACTTGATAATTATCTAGGAAAACGACCAGTACAAAGATAACTGTACTTGGAACGACTAGTAAAAATTAAAATTACAATGAAAATCGGACTAGTCTTCTCCTTCCTCCGATCGATTGCTTTACTATGGTTGTTTGTGTATTATGATCTTGATTTTTTTTCTCAGTTTACTTCTTTCATGAGCTACTCTTTCACTTTAATTAACAGAGCTGAGGCAAACTTTGCCCGCCCATTTCGTAAATGAAAAATTCATATGCAAAGAGTCACCTTGTCCATCCCTATCTCTACATGGCACAATGCCTGGATTAATTCATAAGTGAAGTAAGCATTAGAGTAGAGGGGAAAATAAAACACACTGTGTGGGGTAAAATGCAATACTTCATTTTTTAAAGGATTGTACAGCATATTTGATACCCTTTGGAATAGAACAACCGTGCTACAAGGAACTGCTTCCACTTCCCTCAACAGCAACAAAAAATAAATGATATCACACCACACAAGCCCATGCCCCATTTGATTTTTTCTTGTAAGCACATGTTTGGCCCATCGAGTTTTTTTTAATATGGGCCCATGAAGTCGGTGAAACGTCATCTTAGCAGCCTATTGAAGGACCCACTCCCACATTCTCGCTCGTGTTCCGTTTTCCTTGTGGTTCCCGTAGTCGAAGCAGCTTAACGAAGGTCAGGTTTGGAACTCGTGAGGGATGTTTCGTTGCATGTGGATCTTCCGCGCCTACTTTGTCTTAAATTTGGTCACCCATGCACTTTTCTAGTTAGGGCTCGACTGGGTCCTTTGATAATATAGGTAAGTCGGGCTTCTTTTCAAGCAATATCATGATTAGAATCTTGAGAGGATGACTACGTCCTCCTCGGGAACCTTAAATTCGACTTGCAATCTTAAAAGCTAAATAATGAGTTAAATACATTCTAGAAAATAATGATTTAAATCTTTCTTCATATAATTTCCGTCCTATAAATTGAAGGTCATAAGTGTGCGAATGTTGCATTGGTATATGATATAAGATACAACCAAAATATTGTCTGCGCATTCATGGAAGCCCATTAATGTCCCTGCACTATTTAGTGGAGTCCTCTCTAGTCAATACTCAATACCCTGCAGTCGTCGCTCCTTGCACATTTTTCTGATCGAGAAGGCTCGCCATGGCTGCTGCAACGTTGCTCTTGGTGCTCGCCGTCGTCGCTTTCGTCTCCGGCCATGTCGAGGCTTTCGACCCTAACCCTCTCCAGGACTTCTGCGTCGCCGACCCCACGTCCAAAGGCAGGGAAAAATAAACGCCGTGCTTGCAGCAGCTCTTTAGTTTCTATGTGATCATCATCCATACACACTAGCCCCGATTCCCGTCGGGACAGGCCTATGCCGACGGCCACCGTCGGCATAGGGCCGTCGGCAACATATGCGTCAGCGTACCCCCGGAGGCCGTCGGCATAGAAAGATGGTTCTAAACTACGCCGACGGCCAAGCCGTCGGCATAGGTCTGTAACGTGGGGCTAGGTGGGCACCTGGGGCAGGGCTATGCCGATGGCCAGGCGGTCAGCTGTGACGCCCCCGATTCAATCATACACTAATCATACACGCAAACGTGTACGATCAAGATCAGGGACTCACGGGAAGATATCACAACACAATTCTACAAATAAAATAAGTCATACAAGCATCATATTACCAGCCAGGGGCCTCGAGGGCTCGAATACAAGTGCTCGATCATAGACGAAGTCAGCGGAAGCAACAATATCTGAGTCTGGACATAAGTTAAACAAGTTTGCCTTAAGAAGGCTAGCACAAACCGAGATACAGATCGAAGAGGCGCAAGCCTCCTACAGGATCCTCCTAAACTACTATTGATCGTCATCGGTGACACCTTGCGTAGTAGTAGGCACCTCCGGTCTTGATGGGAGTCGTCGACGGTGGCATCTGGCTCCTGGGCTCCAACATCTGGTTGCGACAACCAGGTAGAATGGAAAGGGAGAAAAGAGGGAGAAAGCAACCATGAGTACTCATCCAAAGTACTTGCAAGCAAGGATCTACACTACATATGCATGGGTATCTATGTAAAGGGCCAATATCGGTGGACTGTACTGCAGAATGCCAGAATAAGAGGGGGATAGCTAGTCCTATCGAAGACTACGCTTCTGGCAGCCTCCGTCTTGCAGCATGTAGAAGAGAGTAGATTGAAGTCCTCCAAGTAGCATTGCTACGTCTTGAGCTTGCGTTGGTTTTCCCTGAAGAGGAGAGGATGATGCAGCACAGTAGCGTAAGTATTTCCCTCAGTTTTTGAGAACCAAGGTATCAATCCAGTAGGAGGCCACGCGCAAGTCCCTCGTACCTGCACAAAACGATAGCTACTCGCAACCAACGCGATTAGGGGTTGTCAATCCCTTCACGGTCACTTACGAGAGTGAGATCTGATAGAGATAATATTTTTGGTATAAAGATGCAAAGTGAAAAGTAAAAACAAAGTAAAAACAAAGCAAGTAAATAAAGTGATAGAGATTGATATGATGAGAATAGACCCGGGGACCATAGGTTTCACTAGTGGCTTCTCTCAAGAGCATAAGTATTCTACGGTGGGTGAACAAATTACTGTTGAGCAATTGACAGAATTGAGCATAGTTATGAGGTTATCTAGGTATGATCATGTATATAGGCATCATGTCCGAGACAAGTAGACCGAAACGATTCTGCATCTACTACTATTACTCCACTCATCGACCGCTATCAGCATGCATCTAGAGTATTAAGTTAAAAACAGAGTAACGCCTTAAGCAAGATGACATGATGTAGAGGAATAAATTCATGCAATATGATAAATACACCATCTTGTTATCCTCGATGGCAACAATACAATACGTGCCTTGCAACCCTTCCCGTCACTGGTTAAGGACACCGCAAGATTGAACCCAAAGCTAAGCACTTCTCCCATTGCAAGAACTACCAATCTAGTTGGCCAAACCAAACCGATAATTCGAAGAGAATTGCAAAGATAACTCAATCATACATAAAAGAATTCAGAGAATATTTAAATATTATTCATAGATAAGATGGATCATAAACCCACAATTCATCGGTCTCAACAAACACACCGCAAAAAGAAGATTACATCGAATAGATCTCCACGAGAGAGGGGAGAACATTGTATTGAGATCCAAAAGAGAGAAGAAGCCATCTAGCTACTAGCTATGGACCCGAAGGTCTGAAGTAAACTACTCACACTTCATCGGAGGGGCTATGGTGTTGATGTAGAAGCCCTCCGTGATGGATGCCCCCTCCGGCGGAGCTCCGGAACAGGCCCCAAGATGCGATCTCATGGATACAGGAAGATACGGCGGTGTAATTAGGTTTTTGGCTCCTGTTCTGATCGTTTGGGGATACGTAGGTATATATAGGAGGAAGGAGTACGTCGGTGGAGCGTCAGGGGGCCCACGAGGTAGGGGTGCGCCCAGGTGGGGGGGGGGGGGCGCCCTCCACCCTCGTGACCGCCTCTGGCACTTCTTGGAGTAGGGTCCAAGTCTCCTGGATCACGTTCGGTGAGAAAATCATGTTCCCGAAGGTTTCATTCCGTTTGGACTCCGTTTGATATTCCGTTTCTTCGAAACACTAAAATAGGCAAAAAAAACAGCAATTCTAGGCTGGGTCTCCGGTTAATAGGTTAGTCCCAAAAGTAATATAAAAGTGGAAAATAAAGCCCAATATAGTCCAAAACAGTAGATAAAGTAGCACGGAGCAATCAAAAATTATAGATACGTCGGAGACGTATCAGGCATCCCCA
Source organism: Aegilops bicornis (assembly GCA_021605145.1). Lineage (NCBI taxonomy): Eukaryota > Viridiplantae > Streptophyta > Magnoliopsida > Poales > Poaceae > Aegilops > Aegilops bicornis. Next base: position 722,914,622 of record CM038675.1, read on the forward strand.
AGCTTAATTCCTGCTCGTCCTCGAGTAGGTAAATGATAAAAAGAGATTTTTTGATGCGGAGTGATACTTTGGCATAATTTCAATATAAATCTTCTTACTTGTGATATGAATATTCAGATCCGAAAGATTTAAGACAAAGGTTCATATTGACATAAAAATAATAATACTTCAAGCATACTAATCAAAGTAATCATATCTTCTCAAAATAACATGGCAAAAGAAAGTTCATCCCTACAAAATCATATAGTTAGGCTATGCTTCATTTTCGTCACACAAAGATGTTCCCAACTTCTATACCCCCGATGACAAGCCAAGCAATTGTTTCATACTCAAATAATCTCAAACTCTTTCAACCTTTACGCAATACATGAGCACGAGCCATGGATATAGTACTATGGGTGGAATAGAATATGATGATGGGATTGTGTGGAGAAGACAAAAAAGGAGAAAGTCTCATATAGACGAGGATAATCAACGGGCTATGGAGATGCCACTACTAGGGAAAAGGCTAGCAGCAGCGCGGGTTTTAGGTGTATCGATGGCTGGGGTGAGGCGCTGACTAACACATAGCGATGGCAGCGTGCTCACCAGCTACTGCTACACAAGTGTAGCAATGGCGCACTTAGTGGAAGCTTCGCTATTGCTAGTAGCTCTAGCGGCGCTCGGCTGGATCGCGCCATCGCTATCGGCGCTTTGCTAACTTTCATACACTCGCTATTGCTAATTTTAGTAGTTTTTTGTTTTTTTTCGGCATATTTGTTTTGTATTTGAATAGGCTTTATAGATGAATCTTTAGCACATACAAATGTCATCATGATACACATACAAATGCCTGCGAGACCACAAATGTAATCATAGCATATACATACAAATAGTCTCATCATAATCATCATCCAACACAAAAGTGGTCTCTCGTCATCATCTCGAAAATAGCGATACAAGTCTCGATTACTTGCAAATACATCGTCATCCATCTAAACAATGATATCTGTGAGAAGAGCTATCACTTTGAGTACATGAGTTCGTATCCCTCTCTCCCATTAGTGTGAACCTAAACTAACTACTGCCTGTCGTCAAAACCGGAAACGGTACACTGGCACGACACTCCGGCCACTTGTCATATATATACTCCTGGCGTAGCACTTATTCACCATCGATGATCTATGCACCTGCATCGTCACATGAGTCGATGATATGGAACATATATATATAGTTGAGCAACAGAAAGAGACAGACTTGGCAAAAATAGAAACAACATATCATAAGCATAAATAACAAAGTTCATCGTACCCCAAAATGCCCTAACTAGAGTGATTTTCGCTAGTCGAGGAGGAGGACGGTTTAATTACATCACAAATAAAGTTTCACCGTGCATAACTCAAAGTTTTGTCATACAGAAAGTATGGACTAAGCGGACACATTGTCATATATCGACAATCACTCCAACATGTCGTTCCATCCATCCATGTCAGGGAGATAGTCCCCGAGCCTAGTGAAAGGCTTCAGGTCGAGACGCTGAGCGGCTACCCGTGTTCGGACGTCTTCCCACGACATTTGTCCTTCTTCGTAGAACATCCATGTTTTTCCGACGACCTCCTTCATGATGATTTGAGCAAGTTCGCGCTGGATGTGATAGAACTCAGCTCGAAGTCGATGATCCTCGATATCTCCTACGTTCTTTGCCCATTGCAGAATATGGGCATCACCGGATGTAGGTGACATGCGAAGGTTCTGGTGATCCCGTCTGTACTCCAGCATGTGGTGTAGGACATAGAATCCATCATTAAGAGAATCGTTCGGTTGCTGGATGCAGCAGAAGTCGGTCTTATGGCCGAAGGCGAGCCCGCCACCCCTTCTCTTCTTGTCCCTAACCTCTCCACCCCTTGCTTGGTAGTAAAACATAGCACTGTCGAGAACATCCTTGATGTGGGTGTAATCCTTTTTGTGAATGTTCTTCGATGAGTCCAAGTAAAGAGCGTAGGAGAATCGGGGGTATAGGATGATGAGGACGGCGCGCCCGCCGCTGCGCAAAATAAGTACACCTCAAATTACTTAGCCTCCACCGTGCAAATGAATGATTGAAATCGAAGGAAGGATAGCAGCGCGGATGACTTACACGGGATGATAAGGCACGAGAATCGCCTCCTTGTCCTTATTGGCGAGCATGAAACTGACGATGTAATCCCTCGTGTAATCACGGTGCTCTGCGCAGACTCCCAAGAAGCCCTCGTGCATGTAGTACGGGTCAGCGACACAAATATGAGATATCTGCTCAAACCCGGTGATGTAGTTCATGTGCAAGGCATAAAGGCGGACAAACGTAAAATCCAGCTTCTTCACGTGAAACATGTCGAATATGTAATCGAATCGGAGGAAGAACTTATCCATGGGGAAGGCTGTCGACGCACGACATTTGCCATGAACGTTAACCACGTAGAGTGGGTATCATGGATCTGTCGAGGCGATGAGGCCTTTCTCTACCCACAAAGCACATCGTCATGAAGTGTCCTTAGATCGCGAATCTGGCCCTAAGCGCTCTTGCAGGTAGGATTGGTTGACCGGGGATATGCCATTTATCCGCATCGGGGATATCTATACGGTCCTGAAGCCGAGGCTGCTGAGGCGGCTGGATCATAGAATCAACTTTTTTGCCTTTCCTCGCTCTCTTCCTAGACTTCTTTACTATCGGAAGGTCATCAATAATACGTTGAGACGGCAATTCAGGCACCGACTCATGACGCTCAAACCCTGAGGAGGCGCCAGTATAGACATACCGGCTCCGCTCCCCGAGGCAGCGCCGGTCTCAGTCTCAGCACTGGTCTCGACGTCGATGCGAGTCTCGCCGGTCTCGATCTCAAAGACCGGTCTGCGTGTCGGTCTCGATCCCGATGCCACCGGTGGGCCTAGCAACAACATCGGTTGATCGTTGGTAAGGCTAAAAATTAAATCTGCCGCCCGGTAGACGCGTCGTGCATAATCACCAGAACCTGTCCTTCATCGTTGCTAGCCATGTTTCCTATGATTAAATCTAGTCAATTAATTCTAGACCTAATAAAATGAATAATGACATAAAAAAGGCCTATTGTTTTGCAGGAACGTTGACTCCTTCCTGCTGCGGCAAATCCCGGGCACTCGGTATGTCCTAGTTTGTAGCACAAGTCATGCCGAAATTCACGGAAAATTTCGGCATGACCTTTGCTAAAAAAGTGAACAAATCGAGAACCTGAAATTTGTCGGAACGGAAATGAATCAACATTCCGGGAAAACATATATAGGCCACTCAGCTTCATTTAAACAACAAAGCCACTTGGGCACAATCGAACCACTTCAATGAAAAGATATAACATGACCACTTCAATGAAAAGATATAATCAACAATAAAAGTCTAGGAAGGGATCATCTTTAAAATAAAACTTGCCTAAATAAACCTAGATAATTAACCTAATTAAAGTAGTTAACCTGACTAGTTCTCTGTTAAAGCCCTAACTAAAATTTTGCCTAAATAACCTAGATAATTAACCTATGCATGAGAGAGAGAGAGAGAGGGAGAGAGAGGAGGGGTGGGGGCTTACAGTGGATGGCTCCGGTGGTGGCGAGGAAGGCAGGGGCGTCTCTGGTGACGGCGAGGGAGGAAGTTGTGGCGAGGGAGGATCCGGTGGCGTCGACGACGGCTCCGGTGGCGTTGATGAGGCCGCGCGGCTCCGCGGCATTGGGGGTGGCTCCGGTGGCGTCGACGGCGCACGGCTCTGGTGGCTCCGGGGGCGTCGACGTCGGCAGGAGACAGCGACGAAGTGGGGCGACGGCGAATCGGGGAGATGGCGGCGGGGTGGGTCGAGAGATTTGGGGGGAAATGGTGGCCGGGGGGAAACGGTTTTTTGGTTAAGTCAAACGTAGCGGTAGCGCGTTTCGAAAAACGCGCTATAGCTAACTTAGCTATAGCGCGTTTTACGCGCTACTGCTACGGCTATGTAAATTTCTCCCTTTTTTTATTTCCTTTTCTGTTTCTACATCAGGGGTCTAGGAAACGCGCTACAACTATGTTAGCTATAGCGGCTCTTTCGAACACACGCTACAGCTATACCTTTCTATGTTTTTTCGCTTTTTCATTTATTTTGCTTTACATTTTATTTTTTTTCTTTCTCCTTTTCTGTTTCTTTCATTTTCATTTACTTTTCTATTTGTTTTTCATTTTTTTTCCGTTAGCAGTAGCGCTCTTCTTGTGAAACATGCTGCTACTCATGCCCTAGCTCTAGCGCGCTTCCTCCAAGCCTGCTACTGCTATGCGTAGCCTATCATTTCACCAATGGGAATATTAGTAGTAGCGCTTTTACGATCACACGTGCTACTGCTACAATTGTATCTGCAGCGCGGTTTTTTCTCAACCGCTACTGCTATCTAGCACTAGCGTCCTTTTTTGACCCGCGCTGTTGCTAAATTTCTGTGTATAAGGTTTTCCCTAGTAGTGTGCCCATCAATTGATGTCAACATAAGGAGTAGGGATTGACATGCAACGGATGCAATAGAGCTATAAGTATATGAAAGCTCTACAAAAGAAACTAAGTGGGTGTGCATCCAACTTGCTTGCTCACGAAGACCTAGGGCACTTTGAGGAAGCCCATCATTGGAATATACAAGCCAAGTTCTATAATGAAAAATTCCCACTAGTATATGAAAGTGACAAAATGAGAGACTCTTTATCATGAAGATCTTAGTGCTACTTTGAAGCACAATATATGAGACTCACTACATGAAGAACAAGGTGCTACTTTGAAGCACAAGTGTGGTAAAAGGATAGTAGCATTGTCCCTTCTCTCTTTTTTTCTCATTTTTTTAGGCCTTTCTTTTTTTTGGCCTTGCTTTTTTTTTATTTCGTCCGGAGTCTCATCCCGACTTATGGGGGAATCATAGTCTCCATCATTCTTTCCTCACTTGGGACAATGCTCTAATAATGATGATCGTCACACTTTTATTTCTCTTACAACTCAACAATTACAACTCGAAACTTAGAACAAAATATGAATCTATATGAATACCTCCGTGGTGTGCGGGATGGTGCAATGAATCAAGAGTGACATGTATGGAAAATAATGCATGGTGGCTTTGCCACAAATACGATGTCAACTACATGATCATGCAATGGCAATATGACAAAAGTAATGTATGTCATGATGATGATGGAAGTTTCATGGCAATATATCTCGGAATGGCTATGGAAATGCCGTGATAGGTAGGTATGGTGGCTGTTTTGAGGAAGATATAAGGAGGTTTATGTGTGAAAGAGCATATCATATCACGGGGTTTGGATGCACCGGCGAAGTTTGCACCAACTCTCAAGGTGAGAAAGGGCAATGCACTGCATCAAGAGGCTAGCAAATGCGGAAAGGTAAAAGTGCATATAATCCATGGACTCAACATTAGTCAAAAGAACTCATATACTTATTGCAAAAATTTAGAAGCCATCAAAATCAAGTACTACGCCGCAATGCTCCTAGGGGATAGATTGGTAGGAAAATACCATCGTCGTCCCCGACCGCCACTCATAAGGATGCACAAGCCAGGTACACTTCATGTTTCAAATTTGTTACACAACTTTAACCATACGTGCATGCTACGGGACTTGCAAACTTCAACACAAGTATTTCTCAAATTCACAATTATCAACTAGCACGACTTTGATATTATTACCTCTATATGTCAAAACAATTATTAAGCATTAAATTTATCTTAGTATTCAATTCACACAAAAAAAAGTTTCACATATCTTGAATACCAAGTATATTAACATTAAGCAAATTACCATGCTATTAACGACTCTCAAAATAATCTAAGTGAAGCATGAGAGATCAAGTTTCTTTAAAACAAATCCACCACCGTGCTCTAAAAGATCTAAGTGGAGCACTAGAGCAAAAATTATCACGCTCAAAAGATATAAGTGACGCACTATGAGCAAAACTATCAAGCTCAAAAGATATAAGTGAAGCACATAGAGTATTCTAACAAATTCCAAATCATGTATGTCTCTCAAAAGGTGTGTACAGCAAGGATGATTGTGGTAAACTAACAAGTAAAGGCATAAATAATACAAGACGCTCCAAGCAAAACACATATCATGTTGGTGAATAAAATATAGCTCCAAGTAAATTACCGATGGAAGTGGGCGAAGAGGGGATGCCTTCCGGGAATCCCCAAGCTTTGTCTTTTGGTGTCCTTGGATTATCTTGGGGTGCCATGGGCATCCCCAAGCTTAGGCTCTTGCCACTCCTTGTTCCATAATCCATCAAAAGAATTCACCCAAAACTTGAAAACTTCACAACACAAAACTCAATAGAAATCTCGTGAGTTCCGTTAGAGAAAGAAAACAAAATACTACTTTAAGGTACTGTAATGAACTCATTCTTTATTTATATTGGTGTTAAAACTACTGTATTCCAACTTATATATGGATTATAAACTATTTTACTAGCCATAGATTCATCAAAATAAGCAAACAACACACGCAAAACAGAATCTGTCAAAAACAGAACAGTCTGTAGTAATCTGTAACTAACGCAAACTTCTGGAACTCAAAAAATTCTACGAAAATTAGAAGACCTGGAAAATTTGTTTATTGATCAGCATCAATTGGAATCAGTATTTTATCACGTTCTGGTGATTTTTAACAATTCGGGCACTGAGCGCAAAGATTCTGGAAATTACAGCAAGATCAAATAACTATCTCCCAAGAAGATCTAATAGGTTTAACTTGGCACAAACACTAATTAAAAGATAAAACCACATATAAACAGAGGCTAGATGGATTATTTATTCCTAAACAGAAGAAAAAGCAAAAAACTAAAAATAAAATTGGGTTGCCTCCCAACAAGCACTATCGTTTAATGCCCCTAGCTAGGCATAAAAGCAAGGATAGATCTAGGTATTGCCATCTTTGGTAGGCAATCCAGAAGTGGCTCTCATGATAGATTCATATGGTAATTTTATTTTATTTCTAGGAAAGTGTTCCATGCCCTTTTTAAGGGGAATTGGAATCTAATATTTCCTTCCTTCATATCAATAATTGCACCAATCGTTCTAAGGAAAGGTCTACCAAGAATAATAGGACATGAAGGATTGCAATCTATATCAAGAACGATAAAATCTACGGGCACATAATTCCTATTTGCAACAATAAGCACATCATTAATTCTTCCCATAGGCCTTTTAATAGTGGAATCCGCAAGATGCAAGTTTAGAGAGCAATCATCAAAATCACGGAAATCTAGCAAATCACATAAAGTTTTGGGAATAGTAGAGACACTAGCACTCAAATCACACAAAGCATGAAACTCATAATCTTTAATTTTAATTTTGATAGTAGGTTCCCACTCATCATGGAGTTTCCTAGGGATAGAAACTTTCAACTCAAGCTTTTCTTCATAAGATTGCATCAAGGCATCAACAATGTGTTCGGTAAAGGCCTTATTTTGACTATAAGCATGAGGAGAATTTAGCACGGATTGCAACAAGGAAATACAATCAATTAAAGAGCAATTTTCATAATTAAATTCCTTGAGATCCAATATAGTGGGTTTAGCAATATCTCGATTTTTATTTCTTTCAATCCGATTTCATCATCAAGTCTAAAACTCCAATTCTTAGAACGCCTTCTAGGTAAAGGAAGATCATATTAAGTTTCATCAAGATTCATATTGCAAAACAAAGATTTAATAGGGGACACATCAATAACTTTTAGATCTTCATCTTGATTTTCATAGGAATTAGAAGAACACGCTTTAATAAAGGCATCTTTGGTAGCACGCATCCTAGTGGTTCTTTCTTTGCACTCATCAGTGGAAATTCTCATAGCTTTGAGAGACTCATTGATATCATGCTTATGAGGAATAGATCTAAGCTTTAAAGAATCAATTTCAAGAGAAATTCTATCAACGTTCCTAGCCAAATCATCAACTTTAAGCAATTTCTCTTCAAGCAAAGCATTAAAATTCTTTTGTGAATTCATAAAATCTTTAACACTACTCTCAAATTCAGAGGGCATCTTATTAAAATTTCCATAAGAGTTGTTGTAGGAATTTCCATAATTATTAGAAGGATTACTAGGATAAGGCCTAGAATTAAAATTACCTCTATACGCGTTGTTACCAAAATTATTCCTACCAAAAAAATTCACATCCATAGATTCATTATTATTCTCAATCAAGGCAGACAAAGGCATGTCATTAGGATTAGAAGAAACACTCTTAGCAAATAATTTCATAAGTTCATCCATCTTTCCACTCAAAACATTGATTTCTTCTATAGCATGCACTTTTTTATTAGTAGATCTTTCAATATGCCATTGAGAATAATTAACCATAATATTATCTAGGAGTTTAGTAGCATCTCCTAAAGTGATTTCCATAAAAGTGCCCCGCGGCCGAATCTAAAAAGATTTCTAGAAGCAAAATTCAATCCAGCATAAATTTTTTGTATAATCATCCATAAGTTCAAACCATGAGTAGGACAATTACGTATCATTAATTTCATTCTCTCCCAAGCTTGTGCAACATGTTCATGGTCAAGTTGCTTAAAATTCGTAATATCATTCCTAAGAGAGATAATCTTAGCGGGAGGGAAATACTTAGAGATAAAAGCATCTTTGCACTTGTTCTAAGAATCAATACTATTTTTAGGCAAAGATGAAGACCACGCTTTAGCACGATCTCTAAGCGAAAAAGGAAATAGCTTCAATTTAACGACATCATTATCGACATCCTTTTTCTTTTGCATATCACATAAATCAACGAAGCTATTCAGATGAGTAGTGGCATCTTCACTAGGAAGGCCGGCGAATTGATCTTTCATAACCAGATTCAACAAAGCAGTATTGATTTCACAAGATTCAGTATTGGCAAGAGGAGCAATCGGAGTGCTAAGGAAATCATTATTATTGGTATTGGTGAAGTCACACAATTTGGTAGCATCTTTAGCCATCGCGACGAACAAGCAATCCAACACACGAGCAAACAAAAAGCAAGGAAAAAGGCAACGGAAAGAGAGGAGGAGATTGGGAAAGAGAGCAAATAAAACGGCAAGGGTGAAGTGGGGGAGAGGAAAACGAGAGGCAAATGGCAAATAATGTAATGCGAGAGATAGGGATTGTGATGGGTACTTGGTATGTTGACTTTTGCGTAGACCTCCCCGGCAACGGCGCCAGAAATGGCTCGTTGTCGGGAGTCCAAATGTTGACTTGACTTTTGCGTAAGCCTCCCCGGCAACGGCGCCAGAAAATTTCCCCGAAGAGGAGAGGATGATGCACCACAGTAGCGTAAGTATTTCCCTCAATTTTTGAGAACCAAGGTATCAATCCAGTAGGAGGCCATGCGCAAGTCCCTCGTACCTGCACAAAACAATAGCTACTCGCAACCAACGCGATTAGGGGTTGTCAATCCCTTCACGGTCATTTACGAGAGTGAGATCTGATAGAGATAATATTTTTGGTATTTTTGGTATAAAGATGCAAAGTGAAAAGTAAAAGCAAAGTAAAAACAAAGCAAGTAAATAAAGTGATAGAGATTGATATGATGAGAATAGACCCGGGGCCCATAGGTTTCACTAGTGGCTTCTCTCAAGAGCATAAGTATTCTACGGTGGGTGAACAAATTACTGTTGAGCAATTGACAGAATTGAGCCTAGTTATGAGGTTATCTAGGTATGATCATGTATATAGGCATCACGTCCGAGACAAGTAGACCGAAACGATTATGTATCTACAACTATTACTCCACTCATCGACCGCTATCCAGCATGCATCTAGAGTATTAAGTTAAAAACAGAGTAACGCATGTAAGCAAGATGACATGATGTAGAGGAATAAATTCATGCAATATGATAAATACCCCATCTTGTTATCCTCGAGGGCAACAATACAATACGTGCCTTGCAACCCTTTACATCACTTGGTAAGGACACATAAGATTGAACCCAAAGCTAAGCACTTCTCCCATTGCAAGAACTACCAATCTAGTTGGCCAAACCAAACGGATAATTCTAATAGACGTGCAAAGATAACTCAATCATACATAAAAGAATTCAGAGAAGATTCAAATATTATTCATTGATAAGCTGGATCATAAACCCACAATTCATCGGTCTCAACAAACACACCGCAAAAAAAAGATTACATCGAATAGATCTCCACGAGAGAGGGGGAGAACATTGTATTGAGATCCAAAATGAGAGAAGAAGCCATCTAGCTACTAGCTATGGACCCGAAGGTCTGAAGTAAACTACTCACACTTCATCAGAGGGGCTATGGTGTTGATGTAGAAGCCCTTCGTGATGGATGCCCCCTCCGGAGGAGCTCTGGAACAGGCCCCAAGATGGGATCTCGTGGATACAGGAAGGTACGGCGGTGGAGTTAGGTTTTTGGCTCCTGTTCTGATCGTTTGGGGATACGTAGGTATATATAGGAGGAAGGAGTACGTCGATTGGGCGTCGAGGGCCCACAAGGTAGGGGGAGGCGCGCCAGGGGGCACCCTCCACTCTCGTGACCGCCTCGCACTTCTTGGAGTAGGGTCCAAGTCTCTGGATCACGTTCGGTGAGAAAATCACGTTCGAAGGTTTCATTCCGTTTGGACTCCGTTTGATATTCCATTTCTTGAAACACCGAAATAGGCAAAAACAGCAATTAGGCTGGGCCTCCGGTTAATAGGTTAGTCCCAAAAGTAATATAAAAGTGAAAAATAAAGCCCAATATAGTCCAAAACAGTAGATAAAGTAGCATGGAGCAATCAAAAATTATAGATACGTCGGAGACGTATCAAGCATCGCATAGCATAATCCTACCCGGCGATCCTCCCCTCGTCGCCCTGTGTGAGAGCGATCACCGGGTTATATCTGGCACTTGGAAGGGTGTGTTTTATTAAGTATCCGGTTCTAGTTGTCATAAGGTCAAGGTACAACTCCGGGTCGTCCTTTTACCGAAGATCACGGCTATTCGAACAGATAAACTTCCCTGCAGGGGTGCACCACGTAACCCAACACGCTCGATCCCATTTGGCCGGACACACTTTTCTGGGTCATGCCCGACAGCGGAAGATCAACACGTCGCAGCCCCACCTAGGCACAACAGAGAGGTCAGCACGCCGGTCTAAATCCTATGCGCGCAGGGGTCTGGGCCCATCGCCCATTGCACACCTGCACGTTGCGTACGCGGCCGGAGAGCAGACCTAGCAACCTCCATTTCAAAGGAAGTTGCGTTACGCGGTCCAACCCGGCGCGCGCCGCTCAGTCGCTGACGTCACGAAGGCTTCGGCTGATACCACGACGTCGAGTGCCCATAACTTTCCCACATAGTTGGTTAGTGCGTATAGACCAAATGGCCAGACTCAGATCAAATACCAAGAACTCGTTAAGCGTGTTATTTTTAAGTTATCATGACGCCGACCAGGGCCAGGCCCACCTCTCTCCTAGGTGGTCTCAACCTGCCATGTCGCTCCGCCACAAAGTAACAGTCGGGGGCCGTCAGGAACCCAGACCCACCTCTATCGGGATGGAGCCACCTGTCCTTTCAGCCCCCTCATCAGAATCACTTGCGGGTACTCAACAAGCTGACCCGACTTTAGTCACCACATGTGTCATGTATATAAAGTACATAGTATATACCCGTGATCACCTCCCTAGTGATCACGGCCCGATAGTATAGCATGGCAGACAGAAAAGAATGTAGGGCCCCTGATGGAACGCTAGCATCCTATTCTAAGCAGTAGGATAGCAGGTAAGGGTAACAACTATAGCAACAATGACAGGCTATGCAACATAATAGGATTAACCAAAAGCAGTAACATGCTACACTACTCTAATGCAAGCGGTATAGAGAAGAATAGGCGATATCCGGTGATCAAGGGGGGCTTGCTCGGTTGCTCATACAAGAAGGAGGGTTAAATCGGTGGCGTAGTCGACCACAGGGGCATCAGCATCGTCACGTGGTCTACCGGAGAGAAGAGGGGGAGAAATAGTAAATACATAGCAAGCAAGTGCATAACAGGACAACATGCAGAGCTAGACGTGTTCTAACGTGGTATGAGGTGATACCGGTGAAGGGGGGGAAACATCCGGGGAAGTATCCCCGGTGTTTTGCGTTTTCGGGCAGATGAACCGGAGGGGGAAAGTTGCATGTTTGCTATGTTAGGGATGTGTGGCGGACGAACGGGCTGCGTACCTGGATTCGTCTCGTCGTTCTGAGCAACTTTCATGTAGAAAGTATTTTCATCTGAGCTACGGTTTATTTTATACGATTTTCTAAAATTTTAAATCATTTTTAGAATTTATTTAATTATTTAAATCGAACATTATCCAGAACAGTGAAAAGTGATGTCAGCATGGCATCACCATGACGTCAGCAGGTCAAACCCAGCTGACCAGAGTCAAACTTGGCGTGTGGGTCCAGTGGGACCCACCTGTCATTGAGACAGAGGTGAAATAGGGTTTGTTTTAAACTAATTAGGATTAGTTAAGTGTGGGCCCCATTAGTCAGTGACATATTAGTGTGTTAATTAACTAATTAGGTTAATTAATCAGGGTTAATTAATTAATTAATTAATTATATCACTATTATTATTATAATTTTTCCTTTTCATTTAAACGTTTAGGGATGGGCCCCGGCTGTCAATGGGCCAGGGGCCTTAGCGGTTGTGGGGTTTACGGGCGCCGGGCGTGGACACCCGAACGGGCGAGACCCAAGCGGAGCCAGCCGGGGCGCTACGGGTGGCTCGCCGGGGCGCGGCCACGGCGAACAGACGAGGGAGGGCGCATCCACCCACAGATGGCGCCAGCGGAGGGAGGCGGGTCGGCGAGTGGCGGCGAGCAGCGACTGAGGCGAGCAGAGGGCAGCGGCGGGGCAGGACGGCTGCCAGCACGCGTGGCTGAAGGGGATGCGGTCGGCGTAGGCGGGCTCGGCAACCGAAGATGGGGGCAGGGGCGACGGAGGCGAGGCCCGGGCGGCGCGGCACGGGCGCGGTGGTGCGGGGTGTGGTGGCCGGGACCAAGCGGCACGGCGGACGGTGCAGCACGGCGACGCAGGGCGTGCGAGGCGCGGTCAGCGCGGGTGCACGCATGAGGGTGCGTGCTAGGGGGGCGGAGCGGGCAGTGCGGTGGCGCGAAGCAGCATCATCAGTTTGCGGGAGCAGAGGGGAAGAGGAGGTCGAGGGCCTAATGGTCGCGGCTAACGACGCGCAAGGGCGGAGGTAGAGGGGAAGAGGCCGGGGGCCTCACCGTTGGGCGTAGGGACATGGCAGTGGGGGTTGAGGAGGAGGGCGGAGACATAGTTCCGGCGGGGAGGCAGGCCGTCGTGGTGGCTCCGGGCGGCGGCGGGGTCCGGTGACGGCGTTAGGCGGCGGCATCTGGGACGTCGAGCGGGGATGGGGGTCGCGGCCCCAATCCAGATCGGATCGGGAGGGGGGAGCGAGAGGGAGTGGGGGGAAGTGGGGCGGTTGGGCTAGGGTTCCGGGTGGAGTGGGGGGTTATGGGGATGCGGGGGTGGGCTGGCCTGGTGGGTCGTGGCCCAGTTGGGCGATGGCTTTCTTGGGCGGAGCCCCGGGGCTTTCTTTTCCTTTTTTGTTTGTTTTTCTCTTTTGTATTTTCTTTCTTTTATTTATTTTCTATCTGTTTTAATTCAATTTAAAATATTTATGCATTTTATAAAACTGTGTCTTCTACACCATAATTACCTATGTAATATTTAGTACAAACCGAACATTTTTATTTTAATGTTTGAAAACTTTTATAATTTACCAAATTTTGAATTTTTGGACCGGTTTTGATCTAACGATCGATTAGCGACAGTAAAAGAGGTAAGGTGGCACCATTAGCGTGGGATTACTGTAGCTTAATTACCCGGGCGTCACAATTCTCCTCCACTACAAGAAATCTCGTCCCGAGATTTAAGAGGGGAAGTAAGGGGGAAGGGATTTGGTCGCGAAATTCTAATGAGCCTTCTCGGTCTTGGTTGCTCTTCTTTAAGTGGTCGATCCATAATGTTGATGTCTTCATACCTCAGCTTCAGGTCATCATGATGAAGTCGTCATCCTTTCTTCGGAGTCTTCATTGTACGTATGAAGGACAAGGGGTAACTTCGGAAAAACGGACCTCTGAAAGGTCGACTATCTAGTTGATAACATCGGGATGGTGGCGGAAAGTAACTCTCGAATGGAAACTTAAGACAATATCGAGAGCAAAGTAAGTAAGTACCATGAGATGTTTCGAGCGGGTAGGCAATCGTTCGATGCCTGAAACAAAGTGTGAAAGGGGTCCAGAGCAACGAAAATAAGTATCGCGTCTGATACCAGATTAGATCATCTCTAGTAAGGTGGCTGGTGATCTTCATACGAAGCCAATCGTGAGGAATAACTTCGAAGATAGGGGTATACAGGAGAGTCAGGTTTCGGTCCTGGGACACATGGGTTATGGGCCCAGCATGTGGGTTAAAAGTAGAAAGGGCGGTGATATTTTGCACAGTCATGATAACAAGGCATGTCAGAGGATAGCCTATCAATTATGTTGGCAACAACATCGGTACCAAGGGCGAGGGACGAAGAGAACCATTTTCCTGCTCGTTGAACGAGGCGGACCAATAGGCAAAGTTCTCGTCCATCGGTGGCTACCGGAATGTCATCAACAATAGTAACAGGGTCTCACTAACAGAGTTGTACATTGAGGTGTTTGCATATGTTGGGAATTATTTCTGCTTAGATCATATAATTCCCAAGAAAGGTCAAACAAAACCATGGAAAGGGAAATGTGATTTCCGGATTAAATAGAACAATCGAAAGGAAAATGTGTTTAAACACATATTTCAGGGGTATATCCTCCCCAAGGACAAGCAGAGCATGATACCTATAACATGATAGAAGGTAGAAAACCATTTAGGTAAGGGAGAGGAATTTCATAACATTACCCATACATCGGTGTTTGTATAATTGATGAATAAAATTTAGTATTGTGTTTCAAATGTTCTTATTGAAAATCGGAGTACCACAGACATGACTCGAGATGGCATTGGCATGGTCTTCAAGCAAAGGTCAGACTTTGGATACACGAAGGATTCATCAGGAACAACTTGTAGAATAAGTCTTACAATTTCCTCATGGAAGAGTGGATAACCTTACTGAAAAGGAAACTATAACAATAGGGCCTCTGGCCAGGTGTGATAGGCACGACATCACCTTACTGACATATAAGGACCAATGTTATAACTCTTGGGAATATGTCCCAACCATCATATCTGACTGAGATTCAGATCTGATTGGTGTCAGGATACCTCAGACTCAGGATGCCTAAGAAGAAAAGGTGCAACGCAATTGACGAGATGACATTGTAAAATTCTTAGGAAATGAACTATGGAAGCGAGTTTCGAAACAAGAGTTCATCAGTAAACCAACGAGAGGATGAGGAGGTGGCTGATGGAATCAGCGATAATTCATCGAGATTAACAAAAGATGGATTTCCACAATTATGTGAACAAGGAGATAACATTTGTCAGCTCAATTGGTATAGAGATGTATGCTCGAGGAAAACATACACAATTAAACATTGGTTGAAAGGTGCACCCGAATATGGGCTGGGGTGCATGACCAACGTCGGAATGGTGATTCAATAATCAATAGTCTAAGACTGAACGGCCGACCATTAACTTCAAAGTAATAGGGTTGCTAGAAGGGCAGAATCCAAACAACACCGCTCACTTGTTGGTACCCCGGTTGAAATCAACACGAGTACCCAAGAAGGAATGGTGATGATGAGAAGTATCACCATGCCAAGAATTCTTAAGAGGTGGTGAAATTCCCACGACATTCTTGACATAAAAGGTGGTAATGTTCAAGGTAAAGAAGAACAATGCTGGGTAGCAAGGAACTCAAGGTATAACACAAAACACGAACAAGTTTGTGTTGGGGAAAGGCAAAAATGTTGTTGATGATAAGACAAATCATCAAGGGGCAAGGATGGTATTTCCCATCATGAATTCGATTGATATTCTGGAAGATCTCAAAATGTTGATGATGATCACGACAGAGTTCTCAAGAGATTTCATGAAGGTGTAATCGATCGGCGATGACATCAAGTCAAAGGAATGATGAAGCAAAAAGTTATTGGAACCACGAGTACGTCACAAACTCGGAATCCAGCTTGTTGTTCAAGGCAAAAAGATATGACGAGGAAAGTCGACGTAAGCTTAGCTCATCGTCAAAAATTGTGCTCCGGGAAGAAGGACCAGGTAGCACAGTTAAAATTAGCACGATAATGATGTAGCCGATCAGGCTCGGAATGACGTGATGGAGTATTTAAACTTCTCAAAGAACGGCAATCGGAAATCTTGAATCACAGTGTTGATTTGATTCACAAATCGGTGTTCTCGGTTGATGACAACCCAGAACCCGTGGAGTGACCGTGACGGGGAAAGGTACTCCTTGATCAGAAATTCACAAGATGTAGTGTAATGGGTTGATATCCTCGAGATACCAGGGGGTATTACTCGAAGGTAGATCAAAATAGAGGTTGGGCAGGCGTATTGATCTGTAGAAGGCAAGTACTTCAACTTGTCCGAGAAAAGGATCAAAGATGATCAATCATGTTCGGAACCACGTTTGCAAAGGACCAACATGGATACAAGATGAACTTATAACAAGGGGACCATTATTAATACAAGAAGCTTCCATGTTAAGTTCCACATCGGGTCCATGGGCATGAACACAAAGTTCAAGGTCGACTCCCACTTCTCCAAAGCACAATCTTACATTCACTTCTAGTTGTCAATAATGACATTAGTGTTGAAAGTTTTACCTGGTGAAATACGAGATGAGTATGGCCCGTGAAATCTTTTGAGCTCACATAGATTAGATAAGGCATTGGTTCAACCCATCAGGGCCTCTTAGGAACATATACCACAAACATCAGGAGTAAATAACACAAGCTCGAAGCGAGCATGCTCGACAAGGCAGAGGATACAATTTACCGAAGGCATTATGTATCAGGGAAAGAACTTCTCGAGGTTTTTGTATATGAAGGACATTATCGAATAAAATCCAACAAAGGATCCGATGGTTCTCAAGGGATCTGATGTAAACATCGGTACTCAAACAGAGGAAGAAACAATGCAAAGGCTGAAACAACTAACTAATTCAAAGCCCAAATGCAAAGGCATTCTGATTTCCAAATCAAGGGATCAGAAGCAAACGCTCTGATTAAGGATGGATAATTTGAGTAGGCTTAGGGATACCATCGATGGTAATTTGATTGGTCAAGATCTAGCTCATGTTCAAAATGACATCTAAGCCGGAAAGATAATTTAAAAGGATCAACCGATGATTGCGGGCATTCACACTCATGTTGAATCAATAGGATCAAAAGACGGCGTCAAAGGAGACTAATGAATATAGCCAGACATATGGGAAGCATCCATAACGCAAGCAGACAAGTATTTGCAGAGCAATGAGCTAGCTACTAAGGATTTTCGGAGGACCGAATAGTATTTCAAAGACTTTTGTGAAACACCTGAACAACTGGGGACGAGCGGATACTCGGTAAGTGCGAGGAATTATCCGTAGGGGTTTTCATGTGGCCAAGAACTGCAAGGCAGTAGGCACAAAGTATTCTCTGAACATTAGAGAGAATTTCGGGTATCTTGTAATAAAAAGATCAACGGGAATGATTGTATGAGTGGCAAGTGTAAGTAGTTATCCATAAGGATTTATCGGTGGTCGGGAATAGCAAGAGTGGTGGGCACAGAGTATCGAGAGAATATCGGGAGTATCTTGAAATCTTCTTGTGCACCCGGCGATCATCTGGATGAAGGGCTCTTCGGGAGAAAGTATTTTCGTGAACCTAAAGTTAGATTTTTAGTAAATTCATTAAACCCGAATAGAAGAGAGATCAACATCCCAGAGTATGGGTCGAGGAATAAAAGATCCTAATACCACCCAAATGGCGACGTGGGCCTGTAAGACACACGGCCATGTTAGTAAAAGTTTTGTAATTTCTAGACTCGACTTCGGCCAAGGAGTGTGGAAGGGGGATTCCAAAAGGCAGTCGACTCTGATACCAACTTGTGACGCCCCCGATTCAATCGTAAACTAATCATACACGCAAAGCGTACGATCAAGATCGAGGACTCACGGAAGATATCACAACACAACTCTACAAATAAAATAAGTCATACAAGCATCATATTACAAGCCAGGGGCCTCGAGGGCTCGAATACAAGTGCTCGATCATAGACGAGTCAGCGGAAACAACAATATCTGAGTACAGACATAAGTTAAACAAGTTTTCCTTAAGAAGGCTAGCACAAACTGAGATACAGATTGAAAGAGGCGCAAGCCTCCTGCCTGGGATCCTCCTAAACTACTCTTGGTCGTCGTCAGCGGCCTGCACGTAGTAGTAGGCACCTCCGATGCAGTAGGAGTCGTCGTCGACGATGGCATCTGGCTCCTGGGCTCCAACATCTGGTTGCGACAACCAGGTAGAATGGAAAGGGGGAAAAGTGGGAGAAAGCAACCGTGAGTACTCATCCAAAGTACTCGCAAGCAAGGATCTACACTACATATGCATGGGTATCTGTGTAAAGGGCCAATATCGGTGGACTATACTACAGAATGCCAGAATAAGAGGGGGATAGCTCGTCCTATCGAAGACTACACAGCTGGCAGCCTCCGTCTAGCATCATGTAGAAGAGAGTAGATTGAAGTCCTCCAAGTAGCATCGCATAGCATAATCCTACCCGGCGATCCTCCCCTCGTCGTCCTGTGTGAGAGCGATCACCGGGTTATATCTGGCACTTGGAAGGGTGTGTTTTATTAAGTATCCGGTTCTAGTTGTCATAAGGTCAAGGTACAACTCCGGGTCGTCCTGTTACCGAAGATCACGGCTATTCGAATAGATAATCTTCCCTGCAGGGGTGCACCACATAACCCAACACGCTCGATCCCATTTGGCCGGACACACTTTTCTAGGTCATGCCCGGCCGCGGAAGATCAATACGTCGCAGCCCCACCTAGGCACAACAGACAGGTCAGCACACCGGTCTAAATCCTATGCGTGCAGGGGTCTGGGCCCATCGCCCATTGCACACCTGCACGTTGCGTACGCGACCGGAGAGCAGACCTAGCGACCTCCATTTCAAAGGAAGTTGCGTTACGCGGTCCAACCCGGTGCGCGCCGCTCAGTCGCTGACGTCAAGAAGGCTTCGGCTGATACCACGACGTCGAGTGCCCATAACTTTCCCATGTAGTTGGTTAGTGCGTATAGACCAAATGGCCAGACTCAGATCAAATACCAAGAACTCGTTAAGCGTGTTATTTTGAAGTAACTGCGGACGCCGACCAGGGCCAGGCCCACCTCTCTCCTAGGTGGTCTCAACCTGCCCTGTCGCTCCGCCACAAAGTAACAGTCGGGGGCCGTCAGGAACCCAGGCCCACCTCTACCGGATGGAGCCACCTGTCCTTTCAGCCCCCTCATCAGAATCACTTGCGGGTACTCAATGAGCTGACCTGACTTTAGTCACCACATGTGTCATGTATATAAAGTACATAGTATATACCCGTGATCACCTCCCTAGTGATCACGGCCCGATAGTATAGCATGGCAGACGGAAAAGAATGTAGGGCCACTGATGGATCACTAGCATCCTATTCTAAGCGATGGGATAGCGGTAAGGGTAACAAGCTGTAGCAACAATGACAGGCTATGCAATGTAATAGGATTAACTGAAAGCAGTAACATGCTACACTACTCTAATGCAAGCAGTATAGAGAAGAGTAGGCGATATCTGGTGATCAAAGGGGGGGCTTGCCTGGTTGCTCAGACAAGAAGGAGGGGTCGTCGATGACGTAGTCGACCACAGGGGCATCAGCATCGTCACGGGGTCTACCGGAGAGAAGAGGGGGGAGAAACAGTAAATACATAGCAAGCAAGTGCATAACAGGACAACATGCAGAGCTAGACGTGTTCTAACGCGGTATGAGGTGATACCGGTGAAGGGGGGAAACATCCGGGGAAGTATCCCCAGTGTTTTGCGTTTTCGGTCAGATGAACCGGAGGGGGAAAGTTGCGTGTTTGCTATGTTAGGGATGTGTGGCGGACGAACGGGCTGCGTATCCCGATTCGTCTTGTCATTCTGAGCAACTTTCATGTAGAAAGTATTTTCATCTGAGCTACGATTTATTTTATATGATTTTCTAAAGTTTTAAATCATTTTTAGAATTTATTTAATTATTTAAATCGAACATTATCCAGAACAGTGGAAAGTGATGTCAGCATGACGTCACCATGATGTCATCAGGTCAAACCCAGCTGACCAGAGTCAAACTTGGCGTGTGGGTCCAGTGGGACCCACCTGTCATTGAGATAGAGGTGAAATAGGGTTTGTTTTAAACTAATTAGGATTAGTTAAGTGTGGGCCCCATTAGTCAGTGACATATTAGTGTGTTAATTAACAAATTAGGTTAATTAATCAGGGTTAATTAATTAATTAATATATTATTATTATTATATTTTTCCCTTTTCTTTTAAACGTTTTGGGCTGGGCCCTGGCTGTCATTGGGCCAGGGGCCTTAGTTGGTGTGGGGTTTACGGGCGCCGGGCGTGGACACCCGAACGGGCGAGTCCCGAGCGGAGCCAGCCGGGGCGCTACGGGTGGCTCGCCGGAGCACGACCACGGCGAGCAGACGAGGAGGCGCACCCACCCGGATGGCGCCCGATGGAGGAGGCGGGTCGGCGAGTGGCGGCGGCAGCGACTCAGCGAAGCAGTGAAAGGCGGGGGCAGATTGCCGGCGCAACAAGACGTGGTGAAGGGGATGCGGTCGGCGCAGGCGGGCTCGGCAATCGGAGATGGGGGCAGGGGCGACGGAGGCGAGGCGGCGCAAGGCCACGCGCCGGTGGTGCAGTGGTGTGGTGGCGGGACCAAGCGGCACGGGCGGAAGGTGCAGCAATGACGTTAGCAGGCTGAGGCACGATCATGGGCACGTGACGTATGCTAGGGGGGGCGGAGTGGGCAGTGCGGTGGCGCGGAGCAGCAGCAGCAGTTTGCAGGAGCAGAGGGGAAGAGGAGGTCGAGGGCCTCATGGTCGCGGCTAACGACGCGCAAGGGCGGAGGTAGAGGGGAAGAGGCTGGGGGCCTCACCGTTGGGCGTAGGGACATGGCAGTGGGGGTTGAGGAGGAGGGCGGAGACATAGTTCCGGCGGGGAGGCAGGCCGTCGTGGTGGCTCCGGGCGGCGGCGGGTCCGTGTGGCGTCGGGCGGCGCAAGGCCCGGACGCCGGTGTGACGGGGTTATGCCTGATCCAGATCGGATCGGGAGTGGGAGCGAGAGGAGTGGGGAAGTGGGGCGATTAGGCTAGGGTTCCGGGTGGAGTGGGGGGGTTATGGGGATGCGGGGTGGGCGGCACGGTGGGTCGTGGCCCGGTTGGGTGATGGCTGCTAGGCCGGAGCCCCGGGGGGTTTCTTTTCCCTTTTTTTGTTTGTTTTTCTCTTTTGTATTTTCTTTCTTTTATTTTATTTTCTCTTCTGTTTTAATTCAATTTAAAATATTTATGCATTTTATAAAACTGTGCTTCTACATCTACACCATAATTATCTATGTAATATTTAGTATAAACCGAACACTTTTATTTTAATGTTTGAAAAGTTTTATTATTTACCAAATTTTGAATTTGAATTTTTGGACCGGTTTTGATCTAACGATCGATTAGCAACAGTAATGGAGGTAACATGGCACCATTAGCGTGGGATTACTGTAGCTTAATTACCCGGGCGTCACATCAGCGTAGTTTAGAACTATGCCGATGGCCTGGCCGTCGGCATAGCCCTGCCCCAGGATTTCCCAGTTGACGCCACATGGCACCTATGCCGACGGCCTAGCCGTTGGCATACGTGCTAATGGCGACTCTTGAGCTTCAGCAACCCTATGCCGACGGCTAGGCCGTCGGCATAGTTTCAGTCTGTTTTATTTTCTATTTCTATTCAACTCAATTCATTTCAATATATACAACATATATAAGAATCATACAACAATATATGCATCACATAACAATAAGGAGCAGCATTGTAAGTGCATCTAGTGCCCCTTAGTGATTTTTGTGTATTGAAGACTTATAAGTTAAGGGACTAATGCGTTTGTGAGTGTACACAGGTCTATAAGTCTATGAGGAGTTTGATATTTACAGAGAAAGTCGACCCCTAAAAATGAAGTTCTTCTATTGAAGATTTTGGATTTCTGAAGACTTTCTGAAGACTTTGAAAGTGAAGAAATTGGTGTGACCGTGAAGACTTGGTATTCATTCGAGGAACATGAAGCGTGAAGACTTTTGTTTTTGTAGTTTTTTTATATTTCTTGAGTTATAGAAAACACCGTACTGTTAAAGGGGGTTGAGGAAATACTAAGGAAAAGTTTCCAAGTGATGCTCAACTCAAAATCCTACACCTACCAATCCCTTCGAGTGAAGCCATTGGAAATCTTATGTAGTTCAGTCAATTTCTTCAGTGACAGAGACGAAGTTCTTCTGGTCTCTGAGGAGTTTGTTTTGACTGAGGAGTTAGGAATTCGCCAGTGCGGATTGCCTACAAGTGAGGACCATGATTGCCCTGAGGAATTTGATAGTCAAATTTCCGACCGTTGCTGTGCCACGCGCCAGCTGTCCCAAAATATCTTCCCACCTAACGGTCATATCATTGAAGGCATTTATGTCTTATCATGTCGGGCTGCTCCCTAGGCTATAAATAGCCGCCCCTACAACCACTAGCTGGTTGGCTGCTTCGAGATAAACTGACACTTGTCATTTGAGAGCATCCCATCCTCCGAGGACTTTGAGCGAAAATCATCAAGTGAGGAAAACCCAAACCCAAACCCTCCGAGGACTTTGAGTAAATTGCTTTTTTTTTGCCTATTTCAGTGTTTCGCAGAAAAGGAATATCAAACGGAGTCCAAACGGAATGAAATCTTCTGAGCGTGATTTTTGGAACAAACGTGATCCAGAGGACTTGGAGTGGACGTCAAGCAATCAACGAGGCGGCCACGAGGTAGGGGGCGCGCCCTCCACCCTCGTGGGCCCCTCGTGGCTCCACCGACCTACTTCTTCCTCCTATATATACCTATGTACCCCGAAAACATCCAGGAGCACCACGAAAACCTATTTCCGCCGCCGCAACCTTCTGTACCCGAGAGGTCCCATCTTGGGGCCTTTTCCGGAGCTCTGTCGGAGGGGGCATCGATCACGGAGGGCTTCTACATCAACACCATAGCCTCTCCAATGATGTGTGAATAGTTTACCACAGACCTCCGGGTCCATAGTTATTAGCTAGATGGCTTCTTCTCTCTCTCTCTCTCTTTGGATCTCAATACAAAGTTATCCTCTATCTTTTTGGAGATCTATTTGATGTAACTCTTTTTGCAGTGTGTTTGTTGAGATCCGATGAATTGTGGGTTTATGTTCAAGATTATCTATGAACAATATTTGAATCTTCTATGAATTATTTTATGTATGATTGGTTATCTTTGCAAGTCTCTTCGAATTATTAGTTTGGTTTGGCCCCCTAGATTGATCTTTCTTGCAATGGGAGAAGTGCTTAGCTTTGGGTTCAATCTTGAGTTGCTCGATCCCAGTGACAGAAAGGGAAACGACACATATTGTATTGTTGCCATCGAGGGTAAAAAGATGGGGTTTACATCATATTGCTTGAGTTTATCTCTCTACATCATGTCATCTTACCTAATGCATTACACTATTCTTATGAACTTAAAACTCTAGATGCATGCTGGATAGCGGTTGATGTGTGGAGTAATAGTAGTAGATGCAGGCAGGAGTCGGTCTACTTGTCACGGACGTGATGCCTATATACATGATCATGCCTAGATACTCTCATAATTATGCACTTTTCTATCAATTGCTCGACAGGAATTTGTTCACCCACCGTAATACTTATGCTATCTCGAGAGAAGCCACTAGTGAAACCTATGGCCCCCGGGTCTATTTTCCATCATACAAGTTTCCAATCTATTTTATTTTGCAATCTTTACTTTCAATCTATATCATAAAAATACCAAAAATATTTATCTTATTATTATTATCATCTCTATCAGATCTCACTCTCGTAAGTGACCTGAAGGGATTGACAACCCCTTTATCGCGTTGGTTGCGAGGTTCTCATTTGTTTGTGTAGGTACGAGGTGACTTGCGTGTGGCCTCCTACTGGATTGATACCTCGGTTCTCAAAAACTGAGGGAAATACTTACGCTGCTTTGCTGCATCACCCTTTCCTCTTCAAGGGAAAACCAACGCATGCTCAAGAGGTAGCAAGAAGGATTTCCGGCGCCGTTGCCGGGGAGGATTATGCCAAGTCAAGACATACCAAGTACCCTTCACAACTCTTATCCCTCGTATTACATTATTTGCCATTTGCCTCTCGTTTTCCTCTCCCCCACTTCACCCTTGCCGTTTTATTCGCCCTCTTTTTCCTTCCATCTCTTCTCTCTTGCCTTCTACGTGCTCGTTCTTTCTGCAGTTTGTTTCCATCATGTCTGAAATTGGGGAGGTTATCGTTGATAAGGATAAGAATATGGAAAACTTTGATTCTATTGATGATCCTCTTGAAAATCCTACTATTCTTCACACTAAAAAGTTTCGGATTAGTAGTGGTAATATTATTGGAAAAGGAGTTATTCAAGATTGCTTTATTTGTGCCGGTGCTTTGCCCACCATGAGCGGGTCTATTCTTCATAAAACTAGTAGTCTCGCGGATGCTATTTCTTTGCTCATAGTTGAACTTGAAAGACAATTTTTACATATGCATCCTTCCATACAAAGGATTTTCCTAGAATTTTATATTATTGAGCATTCTTATGTTAAGCGAGCAGATACTATCTTTTTAGCTCATGAGTTCAGATTTATAATAAAAGAGGCCAATGAAATTTTCACGCATTATAGGGTGGATGCCGGCCGTCCTCCCATAGAAGCAATCTTTTTTTATCAAGAAGACATAATGCGTTTACGATCTTTAGATCATGTTGCTTTTAATGAAAACCTGAGAAAAAAAGGTTCCTACCGATGTTCTTGTTGGCAGGATCTATGAACTTAATGATAATTTTGATATCCATAATAATGGGTTAGGTTTTCCCCTTGAACAAAGGCTCATGCCTTTTTTTCAAAAGAATACTTATAATGATGAATTGGTTGTGCAATGAGGGGCCAAAGGAGGAACCAATACCTCCCGAGCTTGATCTTGGGGATTTTTGTCCCATTAAATTTAGCCCTTTTGATTACTTTTGCTTGCCACAAAGAAAACTTACTGCTGAACGTAGGGAGTATGAGATGAGTTTTCGCGATTTACCTTATCATTATCATGACAATACCTAGATCTATCCTTGCCTTTATGCCTAGCTAGGGGCGTTAAACGATAGCGCTTGTTGGGAGGCAACCCAATTTTATTTTTGTTCCTGTTTAGTAATAAATAATTTATCTAGCCTCTGTTATGGTTGCGTTTTTGTGTTTAATTAGTGTTTGTGCCAAGTAGAACCTTTTGAAGACTTGGGGAAAGTCTTTGCGATCTTGCTGTAAAAAACAGAAACTTTAGCGCTCACGAGATTAGCTACAATGTTTTACTGGAGAGAGATATTTAGTTGATTCTTTTTGCAGATGATTAATACATAAATTCCACACGTCCAGCAATTTATTTTAGAATTTTTGGGGTTCCATAAGTATACGTTTGATACAGATTACTACAGACTGTTCTGTTTTTGACAGATTCTGTTTTTCGTGTGTTGTTTGCTTATTTTGATGAATCTATGGCTAGTAATGGAGTTTATAAACCATAGAGAAGTTAGAATACAGTTGGTTTAACACCAATATAAATAAAGAATTAGTTCATTACAGTACCTTGAAGTGGTGTTTTGTTTTCTTTCGCTAACGGAGCTCACGAGATTTTCTGTTAAGATTTGTGTTGTGAAGTTTTCAAGTTTTGAGTAAAGATTTGATGGATTATGGAACAAGGAGTGGCAAGATCCTAAGCTTGGGGATGACCAAGGCACCCCAAGGTAAAATACAAGGACAACCAAAAGCCTAAGCTTGGGGATGCCCCGGAAGGCATCCCTCTTTGTCTTCGGCCCATCGGTAACTTTACTTGGAGCTATATTTTTATTCACCACATGATATGTGTTTTGCTTGGAGCGTCTTGTATGATTTGAGTCTTTGATTTTTAGTTTACCACAATCATCCCTTCTGTACACACATTTTGAGAGAGACACACATGAATTGGAATTTATTAGAATACTCTATGTGCTTCACTTATATCTTTTGAGTTAGATAATTTTGCTCTAGTGCTTCCCTTATATCTTTTTAGAGCACGGTGGTGGTTTTATTTTATAGAAATAACTGACCTCTCATGCTTCACTTATATTATTTTGAGAGTCCTTTAGAACAGCATGGTAATTTTCTTTGGTTAAAAATTAGTCCTAATATGATAGGCATCCAAGATGGGTATAATAAAAACTTTCATAAAAGTGCATTGAGTACTATGAGAAGTTTGATACTTGATAATTGTTTTGAGATATGGAGATGGTGATATTAGAGTCATGATAGTTGAGTAGTTATGAATTTGAGAAATACTTGTGTTAAAGTTTGTGATTCCCGTAGCATGCATGTATGGTGAACCGTTATGCGATGAAGTCGGAGCATGATTTATTTATTGATTGTCTTCCTTATGAGTGGCGGTCAGGAATGAGTGATGGTCTTTTCCTACCAATCATCCCCCTTGGAGCATGCGCATAGTACTTTGTTTTGATAACTAATAGATATTTGCAATAAGTATGTGAGTTCTTTATGACTAATGTTGAGTCCATGGATTATACGCACTCTCACCCTTCCACCATTGCTACCCTCTCTATTACCGCACAATTTTCGCCGGTATCATAAACCCACCATATACCTTCCTCAAAACAGCCACCATACCTACCTATTATGGCATTTCCATAGCCATTCCGAGATATATTGCCATGCAACTTTCCACCGTTCCGTTTGTTATGACATGCTTCATCATTGTCATACTGCCATGCATGATCATGTAGTTGACATCGTATTTGTGGCAAAGCCACCGATCATAAATTTTTCATACATGTCACTCTTGATTCATTGCATATCCCGGTACACCGTCGGAGGCATTCACATAGAGTCATATTTTGTTCTAAGTACTGAGTTGTAATTCTTGAGTTGTAAGTAAAAATAAGTGTGATGATCATCATTATTAGAGCATTGTCCCAGTGAGGAAAGGATGATGGAGACTATGATTCCCCCACAAGTCGGGATGAGACTCCGGATGAAAAATAAAAAAAAGGAAAAAAAGAGGCCATAAAAAGAAGAGAAAAGGCCCAAATAAAAAACGGAGAGAAAAAGAGAGAAGGGGCAATGCTACTATCCTCTTACCACACTTGTGCTTCAAAGTAGCACCATGATCTTCATGATAGAGAGTCTCCTATGTTGTCACTTTCATAAACTTGTGGGAATTTTACATTATAGAACTTGGCTTGTATATTCCAATGATGGGCTTCCTCAAATTGCCCTAGGTCTTCATGAGCAAGCAAGTTGGATGCACACCCACTTAGTTTCTTTTGTTGAGCTTTCATATACTCATAGCTCTAGTGCATCCGTTGCATGGCAATCCCTACTCACTCACATTGATATCTATTGATGGGCATCTCCATATCCCGTTGATACACCTAGTTGATGTGAGACTATCTTCTCCTTTCTGTCTTCTCCACAACCACCATTCCATTCCACCTATAGTGCTATGTCCATGGCTCACGCTCATGTATTGCGTGAAAGTTGAAAAGGTTTGAGAACATCAAAAGTATGAAACAATTGCTTGGCTTGTCATCGGGGTTGTGCATGATTTAATGTTTTGTGTGATGAAGATAGAGAATAGCCAGACTATATGATTTTGTAGGGATAACTTTCTTTGGCCATGTTATTTTGAGAAGACATGATTGCTTTGTTAGTATGCTTGACGTATTATTATTTTTATGTCAATATTAAACTTTTATCTTAAATCTTTCGAATCTGAAAATTCATGCCACAATAAAGACAATTACATTGAGAAATATGTTAGGAAGCATTCCACATCAAAAATTCTGTTTTTATCATTTACCTACTCGAGGACGAGCAGGAATTAAGCTTGGGGATGCTTGATACGTCTCCAACGTATCTATAATTTTTTATTGTTCCATGCTATTTTATATTCTGTTTTGGATGTTTAATGGGCTTTATTATACACTTTTATATTAGTTTTGGGACTAACCTACTAATCCAAGGCCGAGTGCAAATTGCTGTTTTTTTTCCTATTTCAGTGTTTCGCAGAAAAGGAATATCAAACGGAGTCCAAACGGAATGAAACCTTCGGGAGTGTGATTTTTGGAACAAACGCGATTCAGAGGACTTGAAGTGGACATTAAGCAATCAACGAGGTGGCCACGAGGTAGGGGGCGCGCCCTCCACACTCCTGGCTCCACCGACCTACTTCTTTCTCCTATATATACCTACATACCCTGAAAACATCCAGGAGCACCACGAAAACCTATTTCCACCGCGCAACCTTCTGTACCCGAGAGATCCCATCTTGGGGCCTTTTCCAGAGCTTTGCCGGAGGGGGCATCGATCACGGAGGGCTTCTACATCAACATGATAGCCTCTCCGATGATGTGTGAGTAGTTTACCACAGACCTTCGGGTCCATAGTTATTAGCTAGATGGCTCCTTATCTCTCTTTGGATCTCAATACAATGTTCTCCTCGATCTTTTTGGAGATCTATTTGATGTAACTCTTTTTGCGGTATGTTTGTCGAGATCCGATGAATTGTGGGTTTATGAACAATATTTGAATCTTCTCTGAATTCTTTTATGTATGATTGGTTATATTTGCAAGTCTCTGCAAATTATCAGTTTGGTTTGGCCCCCTAGATTGATCTTTCTTCCAATGGGAGAAGTGCTTAGCTTTGGGTTCAATCTTGCGTTGCTCGATCCCAGTGACAGAAAGGGAAACGACACGTATTGTATTGTTGCCATCGAGGATAAAAAGATGGTGTTTACATCATATTGCTTGAGTTTATCCCTCTACATCATGTCATCTTACCTAATGTGTTATCTATTCTTATGAACTTAATACTCTAGATGCATGCTGGATAGCGATCGATGTGTGGAGTAATAGTAGTAGATGCAGGCAGGAGTCGGTCTACTTGTCACGGACATGATGCCTATATACATGATCATGCCTAGATACTCTCATAATTCTGCACTTTTCTATCAATTGCTCGACAGTAATTTGTTCACCCACAGTAATACTTATGCTATCTCGAGAGAAGCCACTACTGAAACCTATGGCCCCCGGGTCTATTTTCCATCATACAAGTTTCCAGTCTATTTTGTTTTGCAATCTTTACTTTCAATCTATATCATAAAAATACCAAAAATATTTATCTTATTATTATTATCTCTATCAGATCTCACTCTGGTAAGTGACCGTGAAGGGATTAACAACCCCTTTATCGCGTTGGTTGTGAGGTTCTTATTTGTTTGTATAGGTACGAGGTGACTTGCGTGTGGCCTCCTACTGGATTGATACCTTGGTTCTCAAAAACTAAGGGAAATACTTATGTTGCTTTGCTGCATCACCCTTTGCTCTTCAAGGGAAAACCAACACATGCTCAAGAGGTAGCAAGGGTGTCAAATTCCTCAAGGACCATTTGTGTGGAGCTTGTGAAGCCGGAAAGATGACCAAGGCCAAGCATCCCTCAAAGACCATCATGACTACCACTCGTTCATTTGAATTGCTTCACATGGATCTCTTTGGCCCTACTCACTATGCCACATTTACTAATGCTGCATCTTTATATGTCTTTGTCATTGTTGATGATTATTCTCGACATACATGGGTGCATATCATCACTTACAAAACTGAAGTGCAGGAAGTCTTCAAACGATTTTCCTCGAGGGCTTCAACCAACTTTGGTGTGAAGATCAAGCACATCAGAAGTGACAATAGAACTGAGTTCAAGAACACTGGTCTCGATGACTATCTTGATGAACTTGGTATTACTCATGAGTTATCTGCTCCTTATACTCCTCAATAGAATGGCGTCGTGGAGCGCAAGAACAGGACTCTTGTTGATATGGCCCGCACTATGCTTGATGAGTACAAGACGCCTCCTCGCTTCTGGCCTGAGGCAATTGATACTGTGTGCCACATCATCAACAGAGTATATCTTCACAAATTCTTCAAGAAGACTGCATATGAACTCCTCACTAACAAGAAACCCAATGTGAGTTATTTCAAAGTCTTCGGTGCTAAATGCTGGATTAGAGATTGATACGTCTCCAACGTATCTATAATTTATGAAGTATTCATGTTATTATATTATCAACCTTGGATGTTTTATATGCATTTATATGCTATTTTATATGGTTTTTCAGACTAACCTATAAACCTAGAGCACAGTGCCAGTTTCTGTTTTTTCCTTGTTTTAGAATATGGCAGAAAAGGAAAACCAAACGGAGTCCAATTGACCTGAAACTTGACGGAGCTTATTTTTGCACCAGAAGAGGGCCGTAGAGTAAAAGAGTTGGGCCAGAAGAGTCCTGGGCTGCCCACGAGGGTGGGAGGCGCGCCCCTATCTCGTGGACAGCCAGGAGACCCCCCTGACTTGTTCTCGACGCCAAAACCTCTTATATATACAGAAACCTCCAGAAATTAACCTAGATCGGAAGTTCCACCGCCGCAAGCCTCTGTAGCCATGAGAAATCAATCTAGGCCCTCTCTGGCACCCTGCCGGAGGGGGCCATCATCACCGGAGGCCATGGAGGAGGATCCCGGAGGGGCCATCATCGCCATGAAGGCCAAGGACCAGAGGGAGAACCTCTCCCCATCCAGGGGGAGGCCATGGAGGAGGAAGCACAAGGGGGAGAACCTCTCCTCCTCTCTCTCGGTGGCGCCGGAGTGCCATCGGGAGGGGAATCATCGCCGCGGTGATCGTCTTCCTCAACATCACCATCATCATCATCGCCCTCATCTATTTTACGCGGTCCACTCTCCCGCACCCCGCTGTAATCCCTACTTGTACATGGTGCTTTATGCCAAATATTATGATCCAATGATGTGTTGCCATCCTATGATGTTTTGAGTAGATATCCTTTGTCTTTCGGTTGATTGATGATCTAGATTGGTATGAGTTGTATGTTTTACTTTGGTGCTGTCCTAAGGTGCCCTCCGTGTCGCGCAAGCGTGAGGGATTCCCGCTGTAGGGTGTTGCAATATGTCCATGGTTTGCTTATTATCTGTGTTGCGTGAGTGACTGAAACACAAACACGGATAAGCGGGACATGGCGTATGGGAATAAAGAGGACTTGATGCTTTAATGCAATGGTTGGGTTTTTACCTTAATGATCTTTAGTAGTTGCAGATGCTTGCTAGAGTTCCAATCATAAGTGCATATGATCCAAGAAGAGAAAGTATGTTAGCTTATGCCTCTCCCTCATATGAAATTGCAATGACGACTATCGGTCTTGTTAACAATTGCCTAGGACAATTCCGCACACGGATCCACCATTATTCCACACTCGCTATTTATAATATTTAGTAATATATTCTAACCTTATGATAACAGCACCTACTTTTATATTTTAGCTCTCCGATATCATGCAAAGTTATCCTCTTCATACCCACAACGTAGTTTTATTTCTCCTTTCTAGTTGGAAGCAAACGTTCGGTATACGTAGAGTCGTATCAGTGGCAGATAGGGCTTGAGAGAATATTGATCTTACCTTTAGCTCCTTGTGGGTTCGATACTCCATAGTTATCACTTCCACCTTTGGAAATTGCTATGATGATTCCCTTCACTTGGGGATTATCAAGTTCTTTTCTGGCGCCGTAGCCGGGGAGCAATAGCGTGGGGTTGGTGTTCTTGTGTGTGCTTGTTTGCTTTCTTCACTAAGTAGATTTTGTTTTTCCTTTTTGTTTCTGTTTAGTTGTGGGTGAAACATACAATTTTTTTTTAAATAATGAAAATACAAAAAATTTACTTGCCTCTCATGCCTAAAAAGTTTTTCAAAAAGAGAAGTGATTGGAAAGTTATGCATTGAAGAAGTGAGGGTCGACCTTGAGCACTTGTGTTCATGCTCACAGAAAAAATGTAGAATTTTTCATGGAAGTTTCTCTGTAAATAATTATCCCCTTGTATATATCCATTGTATTATAAAAATAATGTGCCAAGCTTTGGTTTTAGGATGATTAGATTGCTTGTTTACTATGTGCAGAACAAAAACAGAAACTTTGGCTGTAGCGCGTGATTTTAATTTTTTTACTGGATAGTCAAATGGGTCTGAAACTTTTTGCACATTACTTCTGTAAAAATTGTTCAAATTTTCAAATTTATTTCATAATTTTTGGAGTTACAAAAGTTTACTAAACCTCCAGATTACTACAGACTGTCCTGTTTTAGACAGATTCTGTTTTCTATGTGTTGATCGCTTATTTTGATGAATCTATGGGTAGTATCGGGAGGTATGAACCATGGTGAAGTTGGAATACAGTAGATATAGTTCTAATATGAAATTGGAATGAGTTTTAAACAGTACCTAAAGGTAGCGATTTGCTTTATTATACTAATGGATCTCATAAAGTTTTTGTTAAACTTTTGTGTGGATGAAGTGTTCGAAGATCGAGGAGCTATCAGTATGAGAAGAATAAAGAGAGGCAAGAGTTCAAGCTTGGGGATTCCCAAGGCACCACAAGTAAATATTTTATAGGATACACAAGCATCTAAGCTTGGGGATGCCTCAGTTGGCATCCCATCTTTCTTCTTCAACAAATATCGGTATACCTCGGTTTTTGTTTTGTTCACATGATTTGTGTCATTTGTCTTTTTCTTTTTCTTTAAGAACCATGATAGTATGAGATGTCCATTCATCAATTTATAGAATACTTCTTGTGCTTCACTTATATTTTTTAAGTATGATCTTATGGAAATTGCTCTTTGAGCTTCACTTAAATCTTTTGAGTATGGTTTTATAGAATGCTTCGTGTGCTTCACTTATATATTTTGAGCTTGGATATTGGTTAGTCTTGTAGAATGCTCCATGAACTTCACTTATATATTTTGGAGTATTAATAATACTATCATCTAAAGCGGGTTTGGAAGAGTGTCAACCTTAGGAACTATTGATCCCGCTATTCCGGATGAGAAGAATTTTGCTTATGTAGAGAGTATAAAAAATTCTATGCTTGTAGAAAAGAATGCTTTATGTGATGGTTATATTGTCGAATTCATGCTATGCTACTGAAAATTATTATGAGGGAGGAATATATGCTTGTAGGAGTTGCAATAATATCAAGTTTCCTCTCTATCTGCTTAAAGTTTTTAAGTTATACTTGTTTTGCCTTTCTATGCTAGTTGATTCTTGTTCCTATAAATTATGTATTCACAAAATCTCTAGCATAGGAAGTTGGTTAGATTCAAATGTGCTAGTCCTATTCTTCATGATGCTCTCTTTATGTTTCAATTCTTATCTTTTATGTGAGCATCATTGAAATCATCATGCCTAGCTAAAAGGCATTAAAGAAAAGTGCTTGTTGGGAGACAACCCAATATTTACCCTTACTGTTTTTGTATGTTTACATGATTAAGATACTGTAGTAATCATGTTTTATAGCTTTTGTTTCAACTAGCAAAGGGCCCGTATGCTGTAACGGGAGAAAAAATCATTACATTTGATTTGATTTATTATGACCCAAAATCAATTATTTCATCCCTTAGTATTCAACTTCTAACCATGACTCTCGGTATACACTTCTAATATTAGGTTTTAAATAATAAAAGAAATTCAACCATGATAAATGTGCACCTGTTAGTTGCAAGAAATTCTGTTGGTACCAAATTCTTCACCATATATTGAAAATAAGTATACTTGTACAACTTCTACATTCTTGAAACAAGAATGGGTTGGTTGTTTCAAATAGAAGATCTCTGAAAACTTATGGACCAAACTAAATATGAATGTAGGAAATAAGATACACAAATTAGATTTATCTAGGTAGACCTTATTTTCATGACCAAAATGAATGCACCTTGTTTATCGTGTTGCTTCAGAGTAACTCGCATACATAAGCAAAGTTAGCACATAACCAATAGAAGTAAGATAACCACTACAGACCTCTCACATTACAAAACAATTTGCCCCTTCCTTTTAGTTCGTTTTTCTTTACAGTTTTTCTTACTGTTTGGCATTCTATGACCATCTAGACAGTATTTTCAGATAATTTTGTTGTCCCTGCTACTAAAGTTCAGTTCTAGACACGTTTAACTCCATGTACTACGCTTCTACGCAAAAAAAATGTACTGCTATCCTGAAGCAATTAAAGCGAGACCCTTCCCTCATGCAATCCAACTGGTTCAGTTGGAACCGACATTCTCGTAGATAGTGAGGTGCTTGTCGTGACTTCATCAGTTTCAAAACCTATCGGTTTATTCTCTTGGTGCTTATAGAGGTATGATATGCATGTGTACTTTTATACGGCCGAGTGTATGTACATGTTTGTGAGCATCGGCGTCTATGCTGTGCCTTTTTAAAAAAAGAAGTTCCACTTACACCTTTGCATGCATTAACTTAATGTGCTCGTGCGTTGCACTGGAAATAAAAATCGTCTACTCACATGTTGCCACTTTTCATGTTCGCCGTCACCGACGATTTTCATGTTCACCACCTCCGTTCATGATGGTATGATTCTCAGTGTCCTCAAATTTTTTTATATTAGCTGAAAGAGTGGTGATGGATCCAAGTGGGATTATTTCTATAAATTTTTTATATTCGAAAGCGAGTGTGTTATTACTATCTTAATTTTGTTGGGAGAATGTTAGTTGTTTGGTTTACAAGATTATATTTCTTCTTGTTGCACTATTTTTTAACACAATACAGGCGCAGGCGCTCAAACATACGCGTATACACTCACCCCTATGAACGTACACATGCACACCTACCTCTATGAGCATCTTAAGATTTACGAAGTCACCGTAGACGTCTCTTCTTCAATGGGAACGTCTCTTCCACTAAAAGCGCATCGCCGAAAATCCTAAATTAAATCTAGAAATAATGCGAGCATCAGGATTTGAACCTTGGTGAGCTAGAAATACCACTGTTCCTCTAACCATCCAACCATTCATCTGAACACAAACATTTCATGTAGACAACATATATGCTCTTTGTCTAAAACAGATAGTAAAAAACTGCATGCACATATATTCCCGTGCCAATTCTCAATAAGAAAACTTTTCTATATTTCCGTGAGTAAACTTCTCCGCCGCATGTAAACAGTAAACACACAACCATCATTCATCAATTATTAAATCGGAGGTTGAGCGGCCGCCACGCATACAGCCCCATCACATGTACGCCTCGCTTCTCCGGGGGCATTCTGATGTCACTCATCCACATGTTGTTGCTTCATCCTGTCCACCGCTTCAGGGAGAGATAAGAGAGAGCCGCCCAGGGAGAGATGGTGGCGGCTGCTGCCCAAATCTTGCTTCAGGAAGGCGACGCCGGTCTTGCTCCAAGAGGTCCGACCTGCTGGTGAATCTCTAGCCCCGCCCCCTTCTGCTGCCATCGAGCGCCTTCTGTTGCCATTGAGCGTGTTCCCGCTGCGCCTCAGCTCTCGGCCGACCGGCTCCTTCCTACTTTCCTTTTTCTTGTGGAGATAATTCTTTTGCATTATCCTCTTCATCTCTGCTTATCAATTTTCACGGCCGCTTGTTTCGATCACCAGGGCATGCATATATAAACCGATGAGATTAGATGTAAAACTGCAATGTGGGATTATTAACTGAAAGGAGAACATGTGGCTTTTGTATAGGTGAGTCAAGTGCACGCACTGTCGTTGAGTAGCCCACTACAGGTAAAAATAAAATATGAATCCTTTTGCAACAGAGCGGGCTGAGGCCGGAACACATGTATCGCTACGGCAGCCCAAAGACGGATAGGAAAAAGCGGACGGGAATTTTAGTACCACCTCGAAAAGGAGTGGAAGAAAATAACTTCAAACTGAAAACGTAAATTACGAGAAGAAGCGTGACAGACGGTGAACCCACGGAGTCAATCCGTGCTTTATTATTAGGGAAAGATAAAGTGCCAAGTAAGACCTTTGGGAAGAGTTGGGTGAAAGTTGATGTGATCTTGCTGTAAAAAACAGAAACTTTGCGCTCACGAGATTAGCTACCATTTTTTTTATAGAAGAGTGCTTTTGAGTTGATTCTTTTTGCAGAAGATTAATAGACAAATTCCTCACATACACCAATTTATTTCATAATTTTCGTAGTATCAGAAGTATGGTTGCTGTTCAGATCATTACAGACTGTTCTGTTTCTGACAGATTCTGTTTTCATTGCATAGTTTGCTTGTTTTCTAGTTTCTATGGCTTATATTTCTCAATATAAATTGTAGAAATGATATGGTAAAGTAGACATTGTGTGGGAACAATTATGAACCTTGTCTTTGATAGTACCAAAGTGAATGGTTTACTCTTTATCATACTAACCTATCTCACGAAGTTTCGTTAAGTTTTGTGTGATTGAAGTTTTCAAGCTTTGGGTGAGATATCGATATGAGGAGAATAAGGAATGGAAAGACCCTAAGATTGGGGATGCTCAAGGCACCCCAAGGTAATATTCAAGGAAGACTCAAGCACCTAAGCTTGGGAATGCCCCGGAAGGCATCCCCTTTTTCGTCTTCAAAACTATCGGTATACCTTACTCGGAGCTATATTTTTATTCGTCACATGATATGTGTTTTGCTTGGAGCGTATTTTAAATTTTACTTGCTGTTTGAATAAAATCATTGGATCTGAATTATTGAATGAAAAAGAATCCTCCCATGGCTAGTTAACTATTTGACTACTCGGTGTTCTTCATCTATATCTTTTGGAGTAGTTTGTCATTTACTCATGTGCTTCACGTATATCCTATGAGTAAATGGTTGAATGAATCGAGTGTCATAAATCTGAATTTATATATGTTTCATATGCTTATAACATGGGGAGTAATGACTTCACACATAATAAGTATAGGAAGTAAACTCATTGAAAGTTAGCAAACGTAGAATTGGTCACTTGAACAATTTATGAAAGAATATTGAAGGAAGAGAGATTTCACATATAAATATACTATCTTGGACATCTTCTGTAATTGTGAGCACTCATTAAAACATGACATGCTAAAAGGTTGATGTCGGATAAGGAAGACAACGTAATGGGTTATGTTTTCTTATATCCGAAATAAAGTATATTGTCTTGCATCATCCAACATGTTGAGCTTGCCTTTCCCTCTCATGCTAGCCAAATTCTTAGCACCAAGTAGAAATACTATTTGTGCTTCCAAACATCCCTTAAAACGAGTTTTGCCAGGAGAGTCCACCATACCTACCTATGAATTGAGTAAGATCCTTCAAGTAAGTTGTCATTGGTACATGCAATAAGAATTGCCCTCTAAATATGTATGATCTATTAATGTGTAGAAAATAAGCTTTATACGATCTTGTGATGTGGAAGAAATAAAAGCGACAGACTGCATAATAAAGGTCTATATCACAAGTGGCAATATAAAGTGACGTTATTTTTCATTAACATTTTGTGCATCTAACCATAAAAGCGCATGACAACCTCTGCTTCCCTCTGCGAAGGGCCTATCTTTTATTTTTATCTTCTACCTTATGCAAGAGTCATGGTGATCTTCACCTTTCCTTTTTACATTTTATCCTTTGGCAAGCATATTGTGTTGGAAAGATCCCGGTATATATATCCAATTGGATGTAAGTTATCATGAATTATTATTGTTGACAATACCCTTGAGGTAAAATGTTGGGAGGCGAATCTATAAGCCCCTATCTTTCTCTGTGTCCGATTAAAACTTTGAACCCATAAATATCATGTGAGTGTTAGCAATCGTGAAAGATTAAATGATAGTTGAGTATGTGGAGTTTGCTAAACCGAAGCTCTGACATAAACCCTTCCTGAAAATAAGATGAATTGCAATTGTTTGATGACTGAGAATATAGTTTGTTAGTTTCAAGAAAGTTTATGATCTATACTTTAACACGTGAATAGCTTGTTACTTGATCATGAAAAGTTTCATGAAGATGAGCTACTGATATGACATATAATGATGCTAGAAAAAGTGACTGGAACTATCATTGATAAAACTTCTGCACTTGCTAGCATTCACACTTCATAAATTATTTCTTTTATCATTTACCTACTCGAGGACGAGCAGGAATTAAGCTTGGAGATGCTGATACGTCTCCAACGTATCTATAATTTATGAAGTATTCATGCTATTATATTATCAACCTTGGATGTTTTATATGAATTTATATGCTATTTTATATGGTATTTTGGGACTAACCTATTAACCTAGAGCCCAGTGCCAGTTTCTGTTTTTTCCTTGTTTTAGAATATCGCAGAAAAGGAAAACCAAACGGAGTCCAATTGGCCTGAAACTTGACGGAGCTTATTTTTGGACCAGAAGAGGGCCATAGAGTAAAAGAGTTGGGCCAGAAGAGTCCCGGGCTGCGCACGTGGGTGGGAGGCGCGCCCACCCCCTGGGCACGCCCCCAACCTCGTGGACAGCCCGGAGACCCCCCTGACTTGTTCTCGACGACAAAACCTCTTATATATACAGAAACCTCCAGAAATTAACCTAGATCGGAAGTTCCACCGCCGCAAGCCTCTGTAGCCATGAGAAATCAATCTAGGCCCTCTCTAGCACCCTGCCGGAGGGGGCCATCATCACCAGAGGCCATGGAGGAGGATCCCGGAGGGGCCATCATCGCCATCAAGGCCAAGGACAGAGGGAGAACCTCTCCCCATCCAGGGGGAGGCCATGGAGGAGGAAGCACAAGGGGGATAACCTATCCTCCTCTCTCTCGGTGGCGCCGGAGTGCCATCGGGAGGGGAATCATGGCCGCAGTGATCGTCTTCATCAACATCACCATCATCATCGCCACCCTCGTCACTTTTACGCGGTCCACTCTCCCGCACCCCGTTGTAATCCTTACTTGAACATGGTGCTTTATGCCAAATATTGTGATCCTATGATGTGTTGCCATCCTATGATGTTTTGAGTAGATATCCTTTGTCTCTCGGTTGATTAATGATCTAGATTGGTATGAGTTGTATGTTTTACTTTGGTGTTGTCCTATGGTGCCCTCCGTGTCGCGCAAGCGTGAGGGATTCCCACTGTAGGGTGTTGCAATATGTCCATGGTTTGCTTATTGTCTACGTTGTGTGAGTGACTGAAACACAAAAACGGATAAGCGGGACATGGCGTATGGGAATAAAGAGGACTTGGTGCTTTAATGCTATGGTTGGGTTTTTACCTTAACGGTCTTTAGTAGTTGCGGATGCTTGCTAGAGTTCCAATCATAAGTGCATATGATCCAAGAAGAGAAAGTATATTAGCTTCTGCCTCGCCCTCATATGAAATTGCAATGACGACTATCGGTCTTGTTAACAATTGCCTAGGACAATTCCGCACACGGATCCACCATTATTCCACACTCGCTATTTATAATATTTAGTAATATATTCTAACCTTATGATAACAACACCTACTTTTATATTTTAGCTCTCCGATATCATGCAAAGTTATCCTCTTCATACCGACAACGTAGTTTTATTTGTCGTTTCTAGTTGGAAGCAAACGTTCGGTATACATAGAGTCGTATCTGTGGCAGATAGGGCTTGAGAGAATATTGATCTTACCTTTAACACCTTGTGGGTTCGACACTCCATACTTATCACTTCCACCTTTGGAAATTGCTACGATGATTCCCTTCACTTGGGGATTATCAGAGATCCTCATCACAGTTCTAAATTTGTACCGAAAGCACATGAAGGTTTTATGCTTGGTTATGGTAGGCATCAAGACACCTACATAGTCTTCAACACCTATCACCACAAGGTTGTTGAAACTGTAGATTCTTGGTTCAATGAGACTAATGGCTCGCAAAGAGAGCACCTACCTCCTGTGACAGATGAAATACCTCCTGAGGAATCTATCAAGTTCAAGGCTATTGAGGATGTCATTCCTACCGAAGAATCTGCTGAAGAAGTCATTCCAGAATGTGAAGAACGTCATGCTGATGCACCTGAGGGAAATGGTGCCGAAGAAAATGCTGATCAAATTCCTCAACGACAACCAGCTCATCCTCGCGTTGCAAATCAAGTGCAGATTGAGAAAATCATCAGCAACATCAACATTCCATGTCCTCTCACACGCTCAAGAGCTTCACATTTGTCTAACTTCTGTGGGAACTTTGCTTTCGTCTCTATCACAGAGCCCACAAAGGTAGATGAAGCATTTCTGGAGCCTGAGTGGATTCAAGCTATGCAAGAGGAATTACATCAATTCAAGCTCAACAACGTCTGGGAACTGGTCAAATGTCCAGATCCTTGCAAGCATAATATCATTGGCACAAAGTGGATCTACCACAACAAGCAAGATGAAAATGGCCTTGTGGCGAGGAATAAGGCACGACTTGTAGCTCAAGGCTACACACATGTTTTGCAGATCCAAAGCATCCTGACAAACACTTCAGACTCAATAAGGCCCTCTATGGCCTGAAGCAGGCCCCTCGGGTGTGGTATGATACTTTGAAGGAATTCCTCATGAAGAAAGGCTTCAAACCTGGTTCACTTGACCCAACTCTTTTCACTAAATCTTATGATGGTGAATTGTTTGTGTGCCAAATATATGTTGATGATATCATTTTCGGCTGTACTGACCAACGTTACAGTGATGAATTTTCCTATATGATGAGTGAAGAATATCAAATGTCTATGATGGGAGAATTGAAATACTTCTTAGGTCTTCAAATCCGTCAACAATAAGAATGGCATATTCATATCTCAGAGAAATACCTCAAGGATGTCTTGAGGAAATTCGCATGCAAGACTGCAAAGGAGTCAAAATCCCTATGCCCACAAATGGCCATCTATGCACTGATGAAAATGGTATTGACTTCGATCAAAAGGTATACTGCTCCATGATTGGTTCTTTATTATATTTATGTGCATCTAGGCCAGATATTATGCTTAGTGTTTGCATGTGTGCCCGATTTCAAGCAACACCGAAGGAATCACACAATAAGGCCGTGAAGCATATTCTTCGATATCTAGCTCACACGCCAACACTTGGATTATGGTATCCCAAGGGCTCGGCTTTTGATCTCATTGGATATTCAGACTCTGACTATGCTGGTGATTGTGTGGACTGCAAGTCAACATCAGGCACATGCCATTTCCTCGGACGATCCTTGGTCTGTTGGTCCTTGAAGAAACAGAATCACAGATCACCGCTTCATTTGAAGCCGAGTACATTGCTGCTGGTTCTTGCTGTGCTCAATTGCTGTGGATGAAGCAAACCCTCAAGGACTACGGCGTCAACATGAAGAATGTGCCTCTCTACTGTGAAAATGACAGTGCCATCAAGATTGCTCATAACCCTGTTCAGCACTCGAAGACAAAGCACATTTAGATTCGTCATCATTTTCTTCATGATCATGTTGTGAAGGGCGACATATCTATTGAGCATGTGAAGACTGAAGAATAGCTAGCCGATATCTTCACAAAGCCCTTGGATGAGAAGAGATTTAGCAAGTTGAGGTGTGAGCTAAATATCCTAGAATCTTATGCGAAGAAACGTTTTTCTTCAATCAATGAAGACTAACACTCTAAGTGTGAAGAAATTAACGAAGAATTTGATTTTCAGAACCCTACGACAATTGTACGTGGTGTCTAAAATCATCATTCTTATACGGTGGGTGATATGTCCATTTTTCATCATACTTTTATGTCCATATTTATTGCATTATGGGCTGTTATTACACGTTATGTCACAATACTTATGCCTATTCTCTCTTATTTTACAAGGTTTAAATGAAGAGGGCGAATGCCGGCAGCTGGAATTCTGGACTGGAAAAGGAGCAAATATTAGAGACCTATTCTGCACAGCTCCAAAAGTCCTGAAACTTCACGGGAGTTATTTTTGGAATTAATAAAAATACTAGCGAAAGAATCCATCAGAGGGGGCCCACACCCTGGCCACGAGGGTGGGGGGCGCGCCCCCTACCTCGTGGGCCCCCTGGCAGGTCTCCGGGGCCCATATTCATCTATATGAAGTCTTTCATCCGAGAAAAAAAATCATAAGCAAGCTTTCGGGAAGAAACTCCGCCGCCATGAGGCAGAACCTTGGCGAAACCAATCTAGGGCTCCGACAGAGCTGTTCTCCCGGGGAAACTTCCCTCCGGGAGGGGGAAATCATCGTCATCGTCATCACCAACGATCCTCTCATTGGGAGGGGGTCAATCTCCATCAACATCTTCACCAGCACCATTTCCTCTCAAACCCTAGTTCATCTCTTGTATCCAATCTTTGTCCCAAAGCCTCAGATTGGTACCTGTGGGTTGCTAGTAGTGTTGATTACTCCTTGTAGTTGATGCTAGTTGGTTTATTTGGTGGAAGATCATATGTTCATATCCATTATGCATATTAATACCCCTCTGATTATGAACATGAATATGATTTGTGAGTAGTTACATTTGTTCCCGAGGACATGGGAGAAGTCTTGCTATAAGTAGTCATGTGAATTTAGTATTCGTTCGATATTTTGATGAGATGTATGTTGTCTTTCCTCTAGTGGTGTTATGTGAACGTCGACTACATGACACTTCACCATTGTTTGGGCCTAGAGGAAGGCATTGGGAAGTAATAAGTAGATGATGAGTTGCTAGAGTGACAGAAGCTTAAACCCTAGTTTATGAGTTGCTTCGTAAGGGGCTGATTTGGATCCATCTGTTTCATGCTATGGTTAGGTTTACCTTACTACTTCTTTTGTAGTTGCGGATGCTTGCAATAGGGGTTAATCATAAGTGGGATGCTTGTCCAAGAAAGGGAAGTACCCAAGCACCGGTCCACCCACATACCAAATTATCAAAGTAACGAACGCGAATCATATGATGAAAACTAGGTTGACGATAATTCCCATGTGTCATCAGGAGCGCTTTTCTCTATATAAGAGTTTGTCCAGGCTTGTACTTTGCTACAAAAAGGATTGGGCCATCTTGCTGCACCTTATTTACTCTCTTTACTTGTTACCCGTTACAAATTACCTTATCACAAAACTATCTGTTACCGATAATTTCAGTTCTTGTAGAGAATACCTTGCTGAAAACCGCTTATCATTTCCTTCTGCTCCTCGTTGGGTTCGACACTCTTACTTATCGAAAGGACTATGATAGATCCCCTATACTTGTGGCTCATCAAGACTCTTTTCCGCACCGTTGCTGTGAG
Organism: Aegilops bicornis; assembly: GCA_021605145.1. Classification (NCBI taxonomy): domain Eukaryota; kingdom Viridiplantae; phylum Streptophyta; class Magnoliopsida; order Poales; family Poaceae; genus Aegilops; species Aegilops bicornis. Next base: position 722,958,012 of record CM038675.1, read on the forward strand.
TGAAGCGCCTTTGGTAGGTGGAATTTGGTAAGGAAAATTTTGTATAGTGTGCTGAAATTTACTGTCACTTGTTACTATGGAAAGTAATCCTCCGAGGGGCTTGTTCGGGGTATCTTCACCCCGACCAGTAGAGCAAAGAGTTGCTCCTCAACCTACTGAAACTACTGAAAAATGTTTACTTTGAAATTCCTTCGGGTATGATAGAGAAACCGCTAGCAAATCCTTTTACAGGAGATGGAATATTACATCCCGATTTGCACCAATCTATGTGGATGAAGTTTGTGGATTATTTAAGCTTGCAGGTATGCCCGAGGATGTTATCAAGAAGAAGGTCTTCCCTTTATCTTTGAAGGGAGAGGCATTGACATGGTATAGGCTATGTGATGATATGGAATCATGGAACTACAACTATTTGAAATTGGAATTTCATCAGAAGTTTTATCCTGTGCATCTTGTTCATCGTGATCATAATTACATATATAATTTTTGGCCTCACGAAGGAGAAAGAATTGCTCAAGCTTGGGGGAGGCTTAAGTCTATGTTATAATCATGCCCCAATCATGAGCTCTCAAGAGAAATGATTATTCAGAATTTTTATGCTCGGCTTTCTCTCAATAATTGCTCCATGCTCGATACTTCTTGTACTGGATCTTTTATGATGAAGACTATTGAATTCAAATGGGATTTATTGGAAAGAATTAAACGCAACTCTGAAGATTGGGACCTCGATGAAGGTAAGGAGTCGGGTATAACACCCAAGTTTGATTTTGTTAAATCTTTTATGGATCCCGATGTTTTCCGTGAATTTAGCACTAAATATGGACTTGACTCTGAGATAGTAGCTTCTTTCTATGAATCCTTTGCTACTCATGTTGATCTCCCTAAGGAGAAGTGGTTTAAATATAATCCTCCCATTGAAGTAAAAGTAGTTGCACCTATTAAAGTTGAAGAAAATACTATCACTTATAATGATCCTGTCATTCCTACTGCTTATATTGAGAAGCCACCTTTTCGTGTTAGAATAAAGGATCATGCTAAAGCTTCAACTGTTGTCAACAAAAGTAACATTAAGACACCCAAACCCCCTGAGAAAATTAAAGTAGAACCTAGTGTTGCTATGGTTAAAGATCTCTTGGCTGATAACATTGATGGGCATGTTATTTACTTCTGTGAGGAAACTGCTAGAATTGCTAGACCTGATACTAAAAATAAACATAGACCTGTTGTAGGCATGCCTGTTATTTCTATTAAAATAGGATATTATTGTTATCATGGCTTATGTGATATGGGTGCTAGTGCAAGTGCAATACCTCATTCCTTATATAAAGAAATTATGCATGATATTGCACCTGCTGAGATAGAAGAAATTGATGTTACAATTAAGCTTGCCAATAGAGACACTATTTCAACAATCAGGATTGTTAGAGATGTTGAGGTCTTGTGTGGAAAAGTTAAATATCCTGCTGATTTTCTTGTTCTTGGTTCCCCACAAGATAACTTTTGTCCCATCATATTTGGTATACCCTTCTTGAATACTGTTAATGCTAGGATAGACTGCGAGAATGATGTTGTTACTATTGTCCTGGGGGATATGTCTCTTGAGTTTAACTTTGCTAAATTTCATAGACAACCCCATGATGAGGAATTGCCTAGTAAAGATGAAATTATTGGTCTTGCTTCTATTGCTGCGCCTCCTAGTGATCCTTTAGAACAATATTTGCTAGATCATGAAAATAATATGCATATGAATGAAAGAAGGGAAATAGATGAATATTCTTTAAACAGGGACCTATTTTGAAACCCAACTTGCCCGTTGAAATCCTAGGGGATCCTCCTCCACCCAAGGGTGATCCCGTGTTTGAGCTTAAACCATTACCTGATACTCTTAAATATGCTTATCTTGATGAAAAGAAGATATATCCTGTTATTATTAGTGCTAACCTTTCAGAGCATGAAGAAAAGAAATTATTGAAAACTCTGAACAAGCACCGTGCTGCTATTGGATATACTCTTGATGATCTTCAGGGCATTAGTCCCACTCTATGCCAAAGACAAAATAAAATTGGAGAAATACGCTAAACCAGTTGTTGATCACCAACGATGGTTAAATCCTAAGATGAAAGAAGTGGTAAGGAAAGAAATACTAAAGCTTCTTGAGGCAGGTATAATTTATCCCGTTGCTGATAGTCAGTGGGTAAGTCCTGTCCATTGTGTCCCTAAGAAGGGAGGTATTACTGTTGTTCTTAATGATAAAGATGAATTGATCCCACAAAGAATTGTTGCAGGTTATAGAATGGTAATTGATTTCCACAAATTAAATAAAGCAACTAAAAAGGATCATTACCCTTTACCTTTTATTGATCAAATGCTAGAAAGACTATCCAAATATACACATTTTTGCTTTCTAGACGGTTATTCTGGTTTCTCTCAAATACATGTGTCAAAAGAGGATAAAAAAAGACCACTTTTACTTGCCCTTTCGGTACCTTTGCTTATAGACGTATGCCTTTTGGTTTATGTAATGCACCTGCTACCTTTCAAAGATGCATGATGGCTATATTCTCTGATTTTTGTGAAAAGATTGTTGATGTTTCCATGGATGATTTCTCCGTATATGGAACTTCTTTTGATGATTGCTTGAGCAACCTTGATCGAGTTTTGCAGAGATGAGAAGAAACTAACCTTGTCTTGAATTGGGAGAAGTGCCACTTTATGGTTAATGAAGGTATTTTCTTGGGGCATAAAATTTCTGAAAGAGGTATTGAAGTTGACAAAGCTAAAGTTGATGCTATTGAAAAGATGTCGTGTCCCTAGGACATTAAAGGTATAAGAAGTTTCCTTGGTCATGCCGGTTTTTATAGGAGGTTCATTAAGGACTTCTCTAAAATTTCTAGGCCTCTGACTAATCTCTTACAAAAAGATATTCCTTTTGTCTTTGATGATGATTGTGTAGAAGCATTTGAAATACTTAAGAAAGCATTAATTTCTGCACCTATTGTTAAGCCACCTGATTGGAATTTGCCGTTTGAAATTATGTGCGATGCTAGTGATTATGCTGTAGGTGTTGTTCTAGGGCAAAGAGTTGATAAGAAATTAAATTTTATCCAGTATGCTAGTAAAACTCTAGACAGTGCCTAGAGAAATTATGCTACTACTGAAAAATAATTTTTAGCGGTTGTATTTGCTTGTGATAAGTTCAGACCTTATATTGTCGATTCTAAAGTAACTGTTCACACTGATCATGCTACTATTAAATATCTTATGAAAAAGAAAGATGCTAAGCCTAGACTTATTAGATGGGTTCTCTTGCTACAAGAATTTGATTTGCATATTATTGATAGAAAGGAGCTGAGAACCCGTTCCTGCATAACTTGTCTAGGTTAGAGAAAGTTCTTGATGACCCACTACCTATTGATGATATCTTTCCCGATGAACAATTTGCTGTCATAAATGCTTCTCAGATCGCTCCATGGTATGCTGATTATGCTAATTACATTGTTGCTAAATTTATACCACCTAGTTTCACATACCAACAAAAGAAAAAGTTTTTCTATGATTTGAGGCATTACTTCTGGGATGACCCACACCTTTATAAACAAGGAGTAGATGGTGTCATTAGACGTTGTATACCTGAGCATGAACAGGAACAGATCCTACGCAAGTGTCACTCCGAGGCTTACGGAGGACATCACACCGGAGATAGAACTGCGCATAAGGTATTGCAATTCGGTTTTTATTGGCCTACTCTCTTCAAAGATGCCCGTAAGTTTGTATTATCTTGTGATGAATGTCAAAGGATTGGTAATATTAGTAGACGTCAAGAAATGCCTATGAATTATTCACTTGTTATGGAACCATTTGATGTTTGGGGCTTTGATTATATGGGACCGTTTCCTTCCTCTAATGGTTATACACATATTTTAGTTGTTGTTGATTATGTTACTAAGTGGGTAGAAGCTATTCCAACCAGTAGTGCTGATCATAACACCTCTATTAAGATGCTTAAAGAAGTTATTTTTTTGAGGTTTGGAGTGCCTAGATATTTAATGACTGATGGTGGTTCACATTTTATTCATGGTGCCTTTCGTAAAATGCTTGCTAAGTATGATGTTAATCATAGGATTGCATCTCCATATCACCCCCAGTCTAGTGGTCAAGTAGAATTGAGTAATAGAGAGCTCAGATTAATTTTTCAAAAGACTGTTAATAGATCTATAAAGAATTGGTCCAAGAAACTTGATGATGCATTATGGGCCTATAGAACTGCATATAAAAATCCTATGGGTATGTCTCCGTATAAAATGGTTTATGGAAAAGTATGTCACTTACCTCTAGAACTAGAACATAAGGCATATTGGGCCATTAAAGAGCTCAATTATGATTTCAAACTTGCCGGTGAGAAGAGGTTATTTGACATTAGCTCACTTGATGAATGGAGAACCCAGGCTTATGAGAATGCCAAACTGTTTAAAGAAAAGGTTAAAAGATGGCATGACAAAAGGATACAAAAGCATGAGTTTAATATAGGAGATTATGTGTTGCTATTCAACTTTCATTTAAGATTTTTTGTAGGAAAAGTTCTTTCTAAATGGGAAGGTCCTTACGTTATCGAGGAGGTCTATCTTTCCGGTGCCATAAAAATCAACAACTTCGAAGGCACAAATCCAAGGTGGTGAGCGGTCAAAGAATCAAACATTATATCTCACATAATCCTATAAATGTTGAAACCAATGTTATTGAAACCCTAACCCCAGAGGAATAAATAAGGGACACTTTCCGTAACGCTTTGAGACTCAAAAGGAATAGGTATGTGGTACGGTAAGTAAACTGACTCCAAAACAATTCTAATGGCAATTTTCTCCGTTTTGGAATATTTAAGAAAATAGGAAAATAAGAAGTAGTCCGGGAAGGAAATGAGGCTTCCATGAGGGTGGAGGGCGCACCCTATCCCCCTGGGCACGCCCCTGCCTCGTGGGCACCTCGTGTTCTCTCCGGACTCCATTTTCTTGCAGGATACTTCTTTTGATCGGTAAAAATTCATTATATAATCTCCCAAGGTTTTGACCACCCTACCATACAAATATCTTCTGTTTTCGTTTCGAGCTGTTTTCTGCCAGCGTTGTCAAGGCCAGGCATCATGTCGCCCCCCTCCTCCAACGTTGGTGATAACGATGCTTGGCTAATGAAGATAGAGCTGAAGAGAGAAGAACCCGGTAAGATCAACAAGGATGATGGGATCAAGAAGGCCATTGAGGACCAAGTTCCGGCAGCAGAAGACATCCTTCAACTTGATCACAATCTTCTTACCCCAACTGAGATCGAAGCTTTCAAGATGATTAAGTTAGCTCATATACAAAACAAGTATCTCACACGTGAAAATATTTTGTTGAAGGAGCATATCATCGCACTCAAGGGCATTATCCGCAAATTGGAGGACATCCTACGCTCGATGTGCGACTATCCATCAACAACTCCATCTCCTTCACCGGCAAAAGAGACATAATCACATGGGTATGGGCAATCCCCTTGGCAACTGCCAAGCTTGGGGGAGGTGCCCCGGTATCGTATCACCATCACACTCCTATCTTTACCCTTTTTCTTGATCTAGTAGGATAAAGTTTTAGTATGATTTAGTTTTGAGTTTTGCTTTATGATCCTTCTATGTAATCGAGTCCGTGAGCTATATATAGTAAAGATTAGTGTTGAGTCAAGGGCTTGATTATCTTGCTATGATCGTGAGGGAAGTAAGAAAAAATAAAGAATAAAAAGAAGTAGAGAGATCATACTGATCTTATGGAGAGTAATGACTTCACATAAAAAGAGTGTGATGAATAAAAGTTGTTGAGACTTGACAAACATAGTTTTGGTCATTGCTGCAATTAATAGGAAGTAATAAAGAAAGATAGGTTTTCACATATAAATATACTATCTTGAACATCTTTTATGATTGTGATCACTCATTAAAGTATGACATGCTAAAGAGTTGATGTTGGACAAGGAAGACAGCGTAATGGGTTATGTTTTCTTATATCTGAAATAAAGTATATTGTCATGGATCATCCAACATGTTGAGCTTACCTTTCCCTCTCATGCTAGCCAAATTCTTTGCACCAAGTAGAGATACTACTTGTGCTTCCGAATATCCTTAAACCCAGTTTTGCCATGAGAGTCCACCATATCTACCTATGGATTGAGTAAGTTCCTTCAAGTAAGTTGTCATGTTGCTTGCAATAAAAATTGCTTTCTAAATATGTATGATCTATTAGTATGGAGAAAATAAGCTTTATACGATCTTGTGATATGGAAGCAATAAAAGCGACGGACTGCATAATAAAGGTCCATATCACAAGTGGCAATATAAAGTGACGTTCTTTTGCATTAAGATTTCGTGCATCCAACCATAAAAGCACATGACAACCTCTGCTTCCCTCTGCGAAGGGCCTATCTTTTACTTTTGTCTTATTCCTTATGCAAGAGTCATGGTGATCTTCACCTTTCCTTTTTACATTTTATCCTTTGGCAAGCACCTTGTGTTGGAAAGATCCTGATATATATATATCCAATTGGATCTAAGTTGGCATGAATTATTATTGTTGACATTACCCTTGAGGTAAAAGGTTGGGAGGCAACATTATAAGCCCCTATGTTTCTCTGTGTCCGATTATAACTCCATACCCATAAGTATTGCATGAGTGTTAGCAATTATGAAAGACTAAATGATAGTTGAGTATGTGGACTTGCTGAAAAGCTCTTATATTGACTCTTTCCGATGTTATGATAAATTGCAATTGCTTCAATGACTGAGATTTTAGTTTGTTGGTTCTCAATGAAGTTTCTGATTTATACTTTACATTGTGAATAGATTATTACTTGAGCATAAGAGATCGTATGAAAAAATCCATATATGTTGTTGTTATAAGAATGATCATGATGCCCTCATGTTTGTATTTTATTTTATTGACACCTCTATCTCTAAACATGTGGACATATTTTTCGTTATCGGCTTCCGCTTGAGGACAAGCGAGGTCTAAGCTTGGGGGAGTTGATACGTCCATTTTGCATCATGCTTTTATATCGATATTTATTGCATTATGGGCTGTTATTACACGTTATGTCACAATACTTATGCCTATTCTCTCTTATTTTACAAGGTTTACATGAAGAGGGAGAATGCCGCAAATGGAATTACGGATCGAAAAGGAGCAAATATTAGAGACCTATTCTGCACAGCTCCAAAAGTCCTGAAACTTCACGGAAGTTATTTTTGTAATTAATAAAAAATACTGGGGAAAGAATCCATCAAAGGGGGCCCACACCCTGGCCACGAGGGTGGGGGGCGCGCCCTACCCCCTCGGGCGCGCCCCCTACCTTGTGGGCCCCCTGGCAGGTCTACGGTGCCCATCTTCTGCTATATGAAGTCTTTCGTCCGAGAAAAAAATCATAAGCAAGCTTTCGGGAAGAAACTCCGCCGCCACGAGGCGGAACCTTGGCGGAACCAATCTAGGGCTCCGGCAGAGCTGTTCTGCCGGGGAAACTTCCCTCCGGGAGGGGGAAATCATCGCCATTGTCATCACAAACGATCCTCTCATTGGGAGGGGGTCAATCTCCATCAACATCTTCACCAGCACCATCTCCTCTCAAACCCTAGTTCATCTCTTGTATCCAATCTTTGTCCCAAAGCCTCAGATTGGTACCTGTGGGTTGCTAGTAGTGTTGACTACTCCTTGTAGTTGATGCTAGTTGGTTTATTTGGTGGAAGATCATATGTTCAGATCCATTATGCATATTAATACCCCTCCGATTATGAACATGAATATGATTTGTGAGTAGTTACGTTTGTTCCTGAGGACATGGGAGAAGTCCTGCCATAAGTAGTCATGTGAATTTGGTATTCGTTCGATATTTTGATGAGATGTATGTTGTCTTTCCTCTAGTGGTGTTATGTGAACGTCGACTACATGACACTTCACCATTGTTTGGGCCTAGAGGAAGGCATTGGGAAGTAATAAGTAGATGATGGGTTGCTAGAGTGACAGAAGCTTAAACCCTAGTTTATGAGTTGCTTCGTAAGGGGCTGATTTGGATCCATCGGTTTCATGCTATGGTTAGGTTTACCTTAATACTTCTTTTGTAGTTGCGGTCCAAGAAAGGGAAGTAGTGTCGGGGAGGCTGATCTGACCCACGAACACCTATGGGACCGACGGACCGAGCCCCTTTCGGTTCGGCGGGGGGCGGAGGTCGCACGAAGAGCAGATCGAGGCGAAGCACACGAGCCGTTTACCCAGCTTCGAAGCTCTCCGGAGAGATAACACTCCTACTGCTACATGTCTGAGTGTATTGAGTTCTTGCTCAGGAGCGCTGAGTGCTACAGTACACACAAGGTGCTAACGAGACTGAGCGTGAGGTCCAGCTTTTCCAACCCCCCTCTACGTTGCGCATGGGCCTCCTTTTATATGCTAAAGGGTCTCCGGCGGTGGCAACTAGACAAGGGTAAAATGGAAAAGGAGTGGTTGGTACAGCTACTTGTACAGGTACGTTGTATCATACCTAACCCCGACGGCAGGGGACAAAGGCATTAAATGCCCGCTTCACGCCGCCTCTAACAAAGGCGTAAAGGGACCGCTGTGGGCGCCACCGCTTGCCGATGGCAATCTTGTCAGCCGCCGCACATCAGCGCTCCGCTGGTCAAGACGGGTTTCTTGCCACGCGCGCTACCGGAAAGGTCCTGTATGACACGTTAGTGGATGTGCTGGAGCGCAGGTACAGAGTGGTGGTCTGCCGCGGCAAGCTCCTTGCCGTGGTTGTTGTCTTGTCGCGTCCGGAAGCTTGTCGCTCACCGGGCCTTCCCGGCAAGCTCCTCTTGCCAGGGCCTTGCCCCTAGGTGCCTTGGGTGGCCTTCCCGGCAAGCTCCTCTTGCCGGGGCCTTGTCTCCTTGGCTTGAATACTTTTTTCTTGAATGGCTCCAAAGGAACCACGGAGGACCTTGGCGGTCACCCGGTAAGCCTTGCCGCGGAGGGCTGCAACTGCCCGTGCACAAGTTCGGGATACTAGGGTACCCCTACTCTACTACACCGACAGGAGCCCCCGGGCCTGGGCCACACACGGTGCCGAGCGCTGTTGGGCCAGGCCCAAAACAGGGCACGGGCACGCGTGGCCTGGGTTACACCGTAACTTTCCCCGGACCCACCACGCCCTCCACGAACGGCACGCGTCGAATGCGGCGTCATGTGAGAGATCGTGGGCGAGATCGTGGTTGGTTTCTTTATTCGAAAAAACGGAACGTCCGCCCCCTCCCTCTTTATAAGCAGGGGAAACAGGGGCAGTCCGCCCATCTCGCCAGTTGCTGTCCAATCTCGAAAAATCCTCGCTGCCTCCCCTTGTTCCCAAGGCTGAAGAGAGAGCAAAGGTTCACGCCCATCGCCACCAAAGATCACCAACGCCATCAATCTCCCTCACCACCTCCACCATGGCTCCGAAAGCCGACAAGGGGAAGGCCGTGAAGTCGGCCGAGGCGCAGCGGCTTGCGGCGCCGCGGAAGGAGCGGGCAATCTTTCCCCCCCAGCTCGCCGCGAGGGAGCTGAGGGAGAACTACTACCTCTTCTGGTCGACGGAGACGCGAGCGCATCCGCGCACGAAGGTACTTCCAGCTGCTGCTTCGGAACTAGCTCCGAACGGATATCCCTTCTTCGCGCTCTTCTTCTACTGCGGGCTCTGCCCGCCTTTCTCTGAATTTTTCTGTGACATCATGAACACCTACGGGTTCCGCCTCCTTGATTTCACCCCCAATGCCGTTCTGACCATGGCAGTTTTCGCACATCTCTGCGAAAAACTTTGTCGGAGTCCATCCAAACGTAGCCCTTTTCCGCCACTTCTTTATACCCCGAGTTGAGAGAGGGGAGCCTCTTGCCGGAGGAATCGCTTGGATCTCGAGGGTCGGCAAGAAGGAAGCCTATCTGGAGGGAGAGCTCCGAGAAAATGGGAGGAATGGAGGCGGATTGGTGCTGGATTGTCGAGGAGAACCCGCAGCCGCCACCGCCCAACGCCAAACCCCAATAGTGCGGCAACGATTGGAGCAACGTGGCCGGAAGATGCTAGGCTGAAGATTGCAGTCACCCGAATCTCTTCGCCTTAGACTTGCCGGGGCTCACCGAGGGCACCGTTGGCGATACTTTCTTCGCCGCAGACGCCTTTGCAGGAGAGGAGGAGACCACCGGGAGTTCCAACCCGGCAGATATCATGAGGCTGCGCCCAGGCCTCAACTTCAACTTCACCGTCTTGGAACTTGACGCGATGCTCTTGGAGCTGTTCAAGCCCGATCCCGATCATCCAGAAATGTTTAGGTTGCCGAGGGCGTCGTTCATTGCAACAATTCCTCGCTTGACCGCATCCGTGCAATGATTCCGTTGCGCGACTCGCATGGAATTGTCCCAACTTGGCAAGAGCTCGCTGATGACGTCGGCGGCAGTTCTTTGATACCGATAGAAGTGCCGATCCGCCCGACGTAGCGTAAGAGCCTCACCCGCGACACCACCGATGATGAGATGCAGCGCATCGCCACCAGGCTGGAAGAGGCGGCAACAGCTGCGGCCGCGGGCGAGTTCAGATTCATCATGGAGGAGGCAGAGGCAGCAGCGGCGACAAGCCTTGTCGAGCGAAGGGAGTTTGCCAGCGAGGAGGAGCTTGCCGAGCCTGAAGCTAAGTCGAGCGAGCCCGCCGAGGGCGCCTCCTCCCCACCTTCAAACAGCTTGCCGCGAGCGGAGCCCCCAGCTCCACCAAGAAGGCGTCTTCGCAAGGCCGGAGACGTAGCGGGGCGGCAGACGGGCCAACAGCCGCAGCGCTGCGCGACGCGCTCCACCGCGGCAAGTACTATTGCTGCGGGAGCACCTCACGCCGCTGCGGCAACTGGAGCGGGGCCCTCGCAGACCACCGCTTCTGCTCCCGCCAAGCGGCCAAGGGAACCTACTCCTCCGCCGCCGCAGCGGGAGGCGAGCCAGACTTGATCTCTTCCGCGCTCAGCTCGGACGAGGAAGAAGAAGAGTAAGATTCTTTGCAGCATTTGTAGTTCTTCGATTTGTTGCTTTGTCTTGTATCTGACTTGCTTCACTCTGAACCCATTCCTTTTCAGGATGCTGGCCCAGAGAGCGTCGAAGAGAGCCAAGGCCCCGGTGATTGTCGTCGAGGACGAACCCACCGCGACAGCAGGAGGCGCGTCCGAGACCACCTTGCCGGACGCGGCAACTCTTCCTCAAAGCAGCCCCCAGCGTAAGTATATGGTTTACTTCCCGCTGTTAGGCGTGCATGGGTACCCTTTCTTTGCTGATATCTGACTGCTGATTTGTGTAGGAGCAGAGCAGCCTTACCAGGAGTGCCACTGCCGCCCCGGCATGCCTTCTACTTCGACTACACCGCCAAGGGAGGATTCCCCGGCAAGGGAGCGTTCTCCGGCAAGGGAGACTTCTCCGGCAAGGGGCAGTTCTCCGGCAAGGGACAACTCTCCGGCAAAGGACAGCACCAGCGATCCCCTGGCGGCGGAGACCATGACTGCAGATCCTAGCACAGGTAATCCTCTTGCTTGAAAACTTCCCTTGTGTTCTTCTTCTTCTGATTTCCTTTTTGAATATTTTCTTGACTATTCTTCATTTCCCGGTCGTCAGAACCATCCGCCACAGAGCCAATGGAGACCGAGGCTGTCGGCGAGGAGGACGCGCGCGGCAATACTGACGACGCCGCTGCCATCGGAGAAGAAGCTGGCGCTGACGAGCCCGCCGGCGAAGAGGCCGCCAAAGCTGCCGCCGCAGAAGCCGGGCGAGGGCCCGCGATCGCGACCGACAGACTGAGGCCGCAGGAGCGCCAGCGCCACGCCGACCGCCGATCCTCCGCCGCTGCGGCAGCTCGGGTTCAAGAGCCCCAGCCTGGTGCCTATTTGAAGGTCGGCGATGGCGTCTTCATCAAGCTCCCATGGGCGCCGAGCTCTGTGGCGCCCGGCAAGGAGAAACTTTCGATGAAGAGCTGCTCGCCTCACTGGATCGACGCTGGTCGACGCAAACAAACAGCAATGGCGAAGTCCGAGGAGCAGCTGCTGCGGAAGCTGTTGTCGCTCTACCGCGCCCGACAAGCCAAACTGGAATCCCGGGAAGCGCTTGTCGCGAAGGCGGGAGCAGACATCGAGAAGCGCGCGGAGGAGCTCCGGGGCCTCAACCAGGAAGCTCTCCGGTCCTTGGCAGAGGAGCGGGAGCGACTCGCCGAGGAGCGCAAAGACTTCCTCCTCGAGAAGGCTGAAGCTGAGGAGCAATAGCGGCTTGCCGCCGAGAAGCTATCTGCGCAGGAAGGTGAGTTGGCGCAGAGGAAGGTTAATCTTGACAGCCATGAGGAGGATCTAGCCACGCGCGAGCAAACATTTGGCGGGGCACTCAAGGAAGCAAAGGATGCTGCCGCAGCTGCCGAGGCCGCCAAGAAGGAGCTGGAGACGAAGGTGGCGCAGTTGGAGGCCAATCTCAAGGAGAGCGGCGAGGAGCTTGCTGCACTCAAGCATGAGCGCGAGAAGGACGCCTACACTCTTGGCGAGCTGCAGGGCCGTCTCGCCGAGAGGAGCAAGGAGCTCAGCGCCGCCAAGGACTCCAACGCGGATCTGGAGTTGAAGCTGACCACCTTGACTCGGGCCGGACGGCGCCAAGGAGCAGGAGGTGGCCTTGAAGGAGAAGATCAAGGCCGACGAGGCGCCGGGCGAGGCTTCTGCCGCCTGAGAATCACCTTTAGGGAAAATGTGGAGCACTGGACCGAGGGTCTCGTGGATGTTGCTGCAGCCATTGACAGGGAGCTGGCGGAGCTGGGGATGGTGGATCTTGGATATTCCTCCGATGAGCACCTCCAACCCAGCGCCAAGCTCAGCTTGTTCTTCAAGGGTGTGGTGACGGCCCTCCAGCGACTCCGGGAAGAAGTCCCAAAGCAGCTGGCCGAGGAGTCGCGCCAGATCTGAGCGGGAGCTCTTCAAAAGGTGCTGATGAAGGTCGCCTTCCGCAATCCAGGCCTCAACCTCACCAACGTCCTCAAGTCCTTGCCACGGATGCTGATGTGGGCGCTCAAGACCCTTGTCGCACTCATCGTGGACAGGGTGAGCGGGATCAAGAGGGTTGAGGGCGATCGCCAGAGATTAGGCCGCCCGCTTTCTCTTTTTCTTGCCGCAGCTGGTCATGTTATGAGAACAATCTATTAGAGCTGCGACAAGCTATCTTGTAATATAACTCTATTTTGGGTAGCAATTGCTATGTTATTTCCTTTACTTGATCCCTTCCTTTGTATGTTTTTGCCCTATGCTTTTAGGGAACTTGTCACACAGGCACTGGTCATGGCGCTGAAAAGTGGACGCCAAAGAGTTGGCGGTGCTTCTACCGACAAGAAACCTTGTCGCAACTAGTCGCAGCTCACTTAAATTGTTGAGCGGACTCGAAACAAAGTAAGGGCGCAACTAGCTACGAGTTGGTTCCTCCGCAAACAGGTTTTCCATACAAAGTACGGTCGTTCGAGGAGAATAACTTAGAAATTTAAAACTGATTGCTCAAACTTTAGCAACTTAGCTTTTCATCGTTTTCTTCCGGTAAGGCTAGACTTCCTTGAGCGACGCTTGGTCCACACCATTATCTTCTCCTTTCCCCGGCAAACTTGTGGGCGAGGGAACCTTCCTTTCTTTGAGAGAGAGAAAGAGGAGAAAATAAAGATATGGAGCCTTATGGCTCGTTATTGCTTACCGGGGTAGGTGCTGCACAAAGTGTCAGATAACGCATGCAAGTAGAAAGCATGAAATTGACAAGATGTGCGAAGCACGTTAGCTTAACTTATGCACGGGGTCTGCGCCCGGCTTTGTACAAAGGATTACATGCAACAGCGGCAAGACTTGTACAAAAGGTGGTTGCCGGAACAGGTTCCGGCAACCGCGCCCTACGGGTAAAACTTACGAAGATGCTCAATGTTCCAGGAGTTGCTCACGGAATGCCATCTTCGGTCTCAAATGACGATGCTGTGCCTAGTGACTCGCTTCACCCAGTAAGGGCCTTCCCACTTCAAGGCCAACTTGTTGGAATTCTTGGCGGACTGAACGCGGCCAAGAACAAGGTCGCCTTCCTCGAGACTTCGGCATTAACTTTGCGGCTTATGGTAGCGGGCGCAAAGCTTGCCGGGTATCGAGCAGCTCGTACAACAGCACGAAGACGATCCTCCTCAAGGAGCAGCGCGTCATCTTGTCGCAATTGCTCTTGCTCAAGCTCATCATAAGCGAGCACTCGAGGTGATCCGTATCACGAGTTCCGTGGGGAGAAGCGCCTGCTGCTCCATAGACTAGAGCGAAGGTGTCCGCCGCTGGCTCGATTTGGCGTCGTCCCGATCGACCAAAGAACCACCGGCAGCTCCTCAATCGATTCTTTCCGCACTTGTGCAGCACTGTCGAAAGTTCTCGGTCTTGAGCCCGCGCAGCACTTCAGCATTCTCCTCTCCGCTTGACCGTTACTTCTCGGATGAGCAACAGCGAAGCGGAACCTTGGCGCCAAGATCTTGGACGATCGCATGAAGGTGCGACTTCGTGAATTGCGTGCCGTTGTCGGTGATGATCTGTTAGGGATTCCAAACGACAAACAACCGACCTAAAGAACTTGATCACGATCAGGCTGTCACCTTCCTCATCGCTTCCACTTCCGGCCACTTTGTGAACTTGTCGATTGCAACGCATAAGTACTCAAAGCCCAAACAGCTTCGGGGAAAGAGGCCGAGGATGTCGAGCCCCAGACCGAAAATGGCCAGGATAAAGGGATCGTCTGGAGAGCTTGAGCTGGCTGGTGTATCTGCTTGGAATGGAACTGGCACGCTTCACACTTGGTTACTTGTGCAGTTGCATCCTGGAGGGCTGTCGGCCAAAAGAAACCTTGCCAGAACGCTTTGCCGGCAAGTGCTTTAGCGCCAATGTGGTGACCACATATGCCTCCATGTATCTCTCGCCAACAGCTTTTGTCCGTCTTCCGGTGAATACACTTCAATTTCACACCGTTGAGTCTTCTTACAGACAGTGTGTTGTCGACAAACTGGTACATACTTGACTGCCGGCTACTCTTTCCGCTTCTTCTTGCTCTTGGGAAGTTCTCCGGTCTCAAGGAAGCGGACAATCTGCTGTGCCCATCTTTGGAGCTTGCGGCTCGACAAGAAGGACTAAAGGCACATCTGCTGCTGCGGAACATCAGCTTCCACGGCGAGAACATGCGGCTCACCGGAAAGCATGACGTTCCCGGCAAGCTTGCCGGAGCAAAACTTGTCGGGAGCGCTCGCTTCAACGGAACAAACCCTAGGGCTTGCCGGAGCAGATCGCTTCCTCGGCACCCTTGGTGTTGATCTTGAGGACCTTCTTGACGGTGACTTCGGAAGCTCTGCCAGAAAATAGTCACCAGAGATCAACTTCCTCTTCTTGCTCTGTCCGGTTGAGGGCGTTACAGACGGTTGAGTCAGCTTGAGCACAAAAATCCCTGGTTCCACAGGTAACTTAAGTGCATCGCACTTCGACAGGCCATCGACAATATCATTTTGAGCTCTTGGAACATGTTCCATTTGTAGGCCGTCAAAGTGCTCTTCTAGCTTTCTCACTTCATCAACATCAGCTTCCATCAGCGGACTCTGATAACTCTTGTTCACTTGGCGGATGACAAGCTGTGAGTCACCCCTGACAATGAGCTTCTTGATCCCAAGGTCTACTGCGATCCTGAGACCGGCAAGCAAACCTTCATACTCTGCAGTATTGTTTGTTGCTTGCTCCTTGGGAAAGTGCATCTGGACTACGCATTGAGGTTCTCTCCGGTGGGTGCAACAAGTAGCACGCCAAGACCGGGCGCCTTTGCAGCGAGAAGGCACCATCGAAGTACATCAGCCACTCTTTGCTTGCTTCCTTGACGGGATGATCGCTTTCGAATTTCTTCATCTTGTGTTGGCGTCCATTCTGCTATGAACTCCGCCAATGCTCTGCTTTGGATAGTTGAAGTGCTTTCAAACTTGAGGCCAAAGCTTGACAGTTCCAGTGCCCACTCGACAATCCTGCCTGTTGCCTCTGGATTTTGCAGTATCCTCTTTAGCGGAAAACGAGTGACGACTGTGATCTCATGTGCTTGGAAGTAATGGCGCAGCTTTCTCGAGGCCATGAGGAGGCCGAAAAGCAATTTCGCACACCGTAGTACCTTGACCTAGCCCCTCGCAGAAGGGAACCGACAAAGTAAACTGGGCGCTGCACCATTCTTTTCGCATCTTCTCATGCATCTGCAAGCATATCCATCCTTGTCGGGACCAGAGCTTGCGGTGAAGCCCCCGCTCGTCGCCGGATGCATACGCCATGGTTGCTAGCTCATCATCCGCCTCCCTCTCCGCTACTAACGCAACACTAACCACTTGATTGGTTGCCGCTATATATAGCAGCAACTTCTCTTGTGGTTTAGGTGCGACAAGTGTTGGAGTGGAGGACAGGTATCTCTTCAAGTCCTGCAGCGCAGCCTCCACTTCCGGAGTCCATTTCATCGGACCTGCCTTTTTCAAAATTTTGAAAAATGGCATGGTGCGCGCAGCAGACCTAGAGATAAACCTGCTGAGAGCAGCTACGCAACCGGCAAGTCTTCGTACATCCTTGACGCGCTTTGGTGCTTCAATCTGCTCAATGGCCTTGATCTTGTCGGGATTGGCTTCAATTCCCCGCTGAGACACGAAGGACCCGAGAAGCTTGCCGGAAGGGACTCCAAACACACACTTCTCAGGGTTGATCTTGATGTTGATCTTGCGCAGATTTGCAAAGGTTTCGTCTAAATCTTGAATCAGAGTCGCCTTGTCCTTGCTTTTGACCACTATGTCATCCATGTAGGCTTCCACATTTCCGTGCATTTGCGGCTCAAAAGCGTCATGGACTACTCTTGCAAATGTTGAACCAGCATTCTTTAATCCGGAAAGGCATCCGTGACGAAAACAAGATGTGTCACATGGGGTGATGAATGCGGTCTTCTCCTCATCCTCTTCTGCCATGAAGATCTGATGATATCCTGAGTATGCATCCAGAAATGAAAGCAAATCACATCCTGCCGTGGAGTCAACAATCTGGTCGATGCGCGGCAAGGAAATGGGTCTTTGGGACAAGCTTTATTGACATCGGTAAAGTCGATACAAAGCCTCCATTTCCCGTTAGCCTTCTTGCATAACCTACAGGATTGGCCAACCACGTAGGATGGAGCACTCCTCGACAAGGCCCGCTGCTTCCAATTTCTTGATTTCTTCTGCGATGAATTCTTGGCGCCCACCGCCGCTTCGACTTTACGCTTGACGGGCCGCGCATGAGGACAAGCGGCAAGATGGTGCTCAATTACTTTCAGGGAACACCGGGATGTCGACGGTTGCCACGCAAACACGTCGACGTTCGCCCGCACGAAGGCAACGAGCGCGCCTTCCTATTTAGGGTCGAGAGTGGCACTGATGGTGAAGGTACCACCAGTGCCGTCCTCCCTGGCGGACACCTTCTTGGTCTCTGGTGGAGCTGCCATCGTCTTCTTACACTTGCCGGTGGAGCTCGATGGTGCGTCCTCGACGGTAGCGCAGCACTCCGAAGAGGTGCGCTTGCCGGAGTGGGCATCAGAGCTCTTGCTGGACTTGGTCTTCTTCTTCGCCCCGGGAGCTTGGTGACAAGTGGCTTGCAATCATCGCAGCTGCTGCTTCCGGTAGATCTTGTCGGCGCATTTAAGAGCATCCTTCTTGTCGCCAGGGACGGAGATGACACTCATCGGGCCTGGCATCTTCAGCATGTTGTATGCATAGTGAGAGGCTGCCATGAATTTGGCGAGTGCTGGACGGCCAAGTATCCCATTGTAAGGCAATGGAAAGTCAGCAACGTCAAAAGTGACCCTCTCAGTCCTGAAGTTCAACTCATTGCCAAATGTCAGCGACAACGTGATCTTTGCCTTCGGCTTGCTCCTTCCCGGGTTGATTCCTTGGAATGTGCCGGTCTCTTCGAGCTCGCCATCAGGGATCTGGAGTTTCTGGAGCACCACGGAGGAGATCAGGTTCAAGCCGGCCCCGCTGTCAACTAGCATCTTGGTGACCTTGAGGTTGCGGATAGTTGGTGAAACCAACATCGGCAAGCACCCGACCGCGATTCTGTGATCAGGGTGGTCCTCAATATCGAAGATGATAGGCGTGCTGGACCATTTCAGAGGCTTGCGTGACTCGACGGACGGTTCTGCCGCATTGACTTCCCGCATCCACTGCTTGAGCTGGCGGTGTGAAGTATGCAGAGAAGCACCGCGTCAACACACAGGACCTCTGTGGCTTTCTGGAACTCCTGCTCATCAGTCTCGTCATCATCCATGTCTTCATCATCGTCGTCATCTTCATCCTTGTCGCGGCCGCGGGGAGGTCTGTCTCCTTGCCGCTGCTTGGCCTTGCCGTGGCGTCCTCCTCGGCCAGGACGTTTCTTGCTAGCTCCTCCAGCACCCTCCTGGGCCTTCTCCTTGTCGCGTCGTTCGTATTCAGCCTTCTGCTGCTCGACAAGCTGCTCAACCTTTTTGCAGCTCTGGAGGTCATGGCCTTGGTGCGGTGGATCTTGCAGTACTGTTTGTTGGAGCCGTCTTGCTTGTCGGCGACCGCCACTGGCGATTGGTGCGGCGGCAATCTCCTTGCCGGAGCTACCAGCTTTGGCTTTCTTGGCGCCACCTCCGTTGCGGACTGCTCAACAACTAGCACATCTTTGCCTTTCTTCTTCTGTTGCTCATACCGGTTTTTTCTTTGCAGGCGGTCTCCTCCTGCTCAGATCCTCCTTCTTGATATTATCTCCGGGAGTCTCCTCCCTTCCTCAAAGACGCGTGCACACTTGTCGGCCGGGCATATAGCTCAGCAGCGTCTACGATCTTGCACATTGCCAGCTCCTCCCGCATCCTGCGGTTTAAATGACGTTCGATGGAACGCGCTGATTACTCGCAGGGTGGACATCTGGGATGTTGTGTCAGACGCAGCTGAATCTCCGAATGTACTTGCTGTGAGGCTCCCCTTCCTTCCGGGCGAGAAGATGAAGGTCGCTTTCTTGGCCATGGGGCTTGTGGCCGCTGTAAAAGGCGCCGACAAACTGATGGCATAGATCTGCCAAGAGGATATGGAGTTGTCCGGCAAGTGCATGAGCCAGGATCGACATTGGGCTTGAGCACCGGTGAAGTAGTTGGCGGGATCTTGTCGTCTCACCCGGCAGCCTGCACTGCGATGGTGTAAATGCGAGGAACTCCGACGGATGCGTCTTGCCGCTGCGTACTTCTACGCACGTCGGCTTGAAATTCTTCTTGCCGGGCCCTTTGGACTTGCCGCAGCTCACGAGTGAACGCAGGGCAACCTACCGGCACGGCAAGTGGCCTGGTTCCTCTGGCGCATGCATGTCGAAGAGGGCCCAGCGCTTGTCGGATTGACGCGCGCCTCTCTTGGCGCTTCGATGCGAGTTCGGCGTCTTCTTCTGTCGTTCGTGAAGAACTTGGCGCTGATCGCGACGAGCTCGTGGATCCGATGATGCGGTGGAGTCACTGCCGAGGTGGATCCGGCGAGTCGGCGATCTTGGCCTCCGGGGCGGAGAGTGCATGGTGGTTGCACCCCCACGGTTTAAATGCCGCCATCGGCTCGTGTTTGGCAGTCCTGCCGCGGCAGCGATGCACTCGGCTACCACGGAGCATCGCCGTTGGTAAAGCCGATGAGACTCTGAATGCTGGCCCTCCATTCATCGACCTTGTCGGCTGTTGGAGGGTAATCCAGGAGCAGTTGAGCTCTCGCCAAAGCTTACGCTGGAGTGGTGGGTGGCGATGGCGAGCGGCGCGAGGCGGGATATGCTCGGACTTCTAACTATGTTAGAAGGAGCGATATCCCGTCCAGTGGCGTGCCTCGCTTCGCGCCCGGCATGTTGGCGTGCATGCTGGTCTTGAGCATCCCGAGATCCACCAGCTCGATCTTGGTCCAACGAGCGTATGGCGTTGTGAATACCATGGCGCCCGTCGGTCCCGCGCCTCTGAGACGGGCGCGGTGCATGTACGGACGCCGAGGTCTGCGCTGCCTTGTCCTTAGACTTGGCAGCACCGTGGGCTCCCCCGTCGACGTCCATTCTTCCGTCGGCGTCTACCCCACCACCCGTTTGCTCCGGTGGTGGTGGGTTCGACGCGGACGGAACATCTGCCGCCGAAGCCTTCTTCTTCGGTGGCATGTCGATGAAGATGATGAAGATCTAACTTCGTGTGGGCGCGGATCAGGTTCACACAATCTCGACGCCCCCTACAGCGCGCCAAAGATGTCGGGGAGGCTGATCGACCCACGAACACCTATGGGACGGCGGACCGAGCCCCTTCGGTTCGGCGGGCGGAAAATCGCCGAAGAGCAGATCGAGGCGAAGCACACGAGCCGTTTACCCAGCTTCGGAGCTCTCTGGAGAGATAATACTCCTACTACTGCATGTATGAGTGTATTGAGTTCTTGCTCAGGAGCGCTGAGTGCTACAGTACACACAAGGTGCTAACGAGACTGAGCGTGAGGTCCAGCTTTTCCAACCCCCCTCTACGTTGCGCATGGGCCTCCTTTTATATGCTAAAGGGGTCTCCGACAGGTGGCAACGTAGACAAGGGTAAAAATGGAAAAGGAGTGGTTGGTACAGCTACTTGTACAGTGTACAGTGTATCATACCTAACCACGGCGGCAGGGGACAAAGGCATTAAATGCCCGTCTCGTCGCCCTAACGGTCTGAAAAGGGACCGTCGGGCGCCACCGCTTGCCGGATGGCAATCTTGTCGACTCCGCTTGCCACGGCGCTCCGGGCCCGCATACGGCCTCTTGCCACCCTGTAGCGCTGGAAAGGTGAGGCGACACGTTAGTGGATGTCTTTGGGCGCAGTCTGAGTGGTGGTCTGCGCGGCAAGCGCCTTACTTGATTGTTGTCTTGTCGCGTCCGGAAGCTTGTCGCTCACCGGGCCTTCCCAGCAAGCTCCTCTTGCCGGGGCCTTGTCTCCTAGGTGCCTTGGGTGGCCTTCCTGGCAAGCTCCTCTTGTCGGGGCCTTGTCTCCTTGGCTTGAATACTTTGTTCTTGAATGGCTCCAAAGGAACCACGGAGGACCTTGGCGGTCACCCGGTAAGCCTTGCCGCGGAGGGCTGCAACTGCCCGTGCACAAGTTCGGGATACTAGGGTACCCCTACTCTAGTACACCGACAAGTAGTAAGTAGATTATGGGTTGCTAGAGTGACAGAAGCTTAAACCCTAGTTTATGAGTTGCTTCGTAAGGGGCTGATTTGGATCCATCTGTTTCATGTTATGGTTAGGTTTACCTTAATACTTCTTTTGTAGTTGCGGATGCTTGCAATAGGGGTTAATCATAAGTGGGATGCTTTTCCAAGAAAGGGCAGTACCCAAGCACCGGTCCACCCACATACCAAATTATCAAAGTAACGAACACGAATCATATGAGCGTAATAAAAACTAGCTGGACGATAATTCACATGTGTCCTCGGGAGCGCTTTTCTCTATATAAGAGTTTGTTCAGGCTTGTCCTTTGCTACAAAAAGGATTGGGCCATCTTGCTGCACCTTATTTACTTTATTTACTTGTTACCCGTTACAAATTACCTTATCACAAAACTATCTGTTACCGATAATTTCAGTGCTTGCAGAGAATACCTTGCTGAAAACCGCTTATCATTTCCTTCTGCTCCTCGTTAGGTTCGACACTCTTACTTATCGAAAGGACTACGATAGATCCCCTATACTTGTGGGTCATCAGTGGGTCATGCCACCATCAAAAGTTGAAAATCTTCAATTTGAGTTTTTCCTCTTTTTTTAAATTCCTCAGTTGTTCATTTTCTTCAACTTAGCAATGTCTTCACTCTTTCCGTTGTTGTTCTTCATTGGCAATATATATATATATATAGGACAAATTTTATCTACCACCAGTGGTAGTTACCACCACTTGAGTTTTGTATGTTGTATGTACTATCTATCAAATCGGAGAGTAATATGCAGCGTAGTATGTAGTATATAAGAATGTTTAGGTAGTATATATACTATTTTTTGTGTAGTATGTATCGTATTTTGAGTATGCTCTTTTTTACATACAAATATATACGTATTTCACAAATATAATAAAAATCATGGGCTAACTTGCAATTTTTTCATGTAACCCACTTTGGAGTATCTTATATATAGTATATGAACATACTTAAAATGATAAAGTAGAATATATACTACCATTAGGTGGTATATGAGACATGTGGGGTAACTACCCCGGTGGTAGGATGAATTTTTCCTATATATATATATATATATATATATATATATATATATATATATATATATATATATATATATATATACTACAACATTCACTTATTGCTATTTCTTCAAGTTGCTTTTTCTGCTAAGTTAATGTGATCGGAACATTCCCCCTCTATGCTAAACTCAACCCAGTCTATTCACAAATTCTTCATGTGCGTTCTATTTCAAACCCGTTCAAAATCTTCACCGTGTCCTCGTCAGCTCAAGAATTTGCGAACGAACCTTTAAACTTATCTTATCTGAATTTTCGGCTGTTGCCGCTCAAACCATTCCACTTTCCACGATATATTATCCTATTCACCCACGATCGCACACAATCGCCACCTCTCAGTACGTGGGTGACACATGTCACGCGAATGAGAAGGGTCAGGGGCACGTTCGTCCAATTTCCTCGGGCGAGCAATTTTTCACTTTGGCTATAAATACCCCCTCCCTTCCTCACTTCGTTTTTTACTCCGCTGACCTCACTCCCTCGCTCGAGCTCTCAAAACCTAGCGCCGCCGCTACTTCCATCGTCACCGGTGAGGAAGAACTTCACTGCCTCGACCTCGTCATTAAATACTTTCATGACTCTGGATTTCTTCACTCCGCCGCCGCCGTAGCTGTCTTCCTCTGCCAAGTTAGGGCGTGGAAGATCCTAACTGACGAGCTTCTAAATCTACTCTTAGCAGTTCGTCGTGTTCTTCGTCAAGGGTAATTAAAAGTTACTGTTACTGCCCTTGTTTATTCTGATGTTTTCTACAAAATCTTCAAAAAGCGTTTATTCTTCAAATCTTCACACACTAAACACCTCACATATCATATGTTCTTGATCTGTTTCCCTAAGCAACATTTTTCTTCAAGATTCCTCAATTGTGTGGATTTTCAAATCTGTACAACTCTGGAACCTAAGTCAAAGAACGCTTAGTGAGATTCCTCAAGACTCATCTGGTCAAATTCCTCGAACTTGTTGTTTTTGCAAAAACTTCTGAGAACGCATGTGACCTCTCAAAATTCTTCGCACCTATACTCTGTTCACATGTACACATGTCCGCTACTGAATCTCTAGGTTCTCATCAACTTAACTCATTTGCACCGTTCCTTGAAGAAAAGTTGCATACCTCCTCACAGAACTCAATAGCTCAAAATCCTCAGCTGAAGAAAATGGCAGATGGCAAGAAACCTCAGAAGGGAGGTAATAAATT
Organism: Aegilops bicornis; assembly: GCA_021605145.1. Classification (NCBI taxonomy): domain Eukaryota; kingdom Viridiplantae; phylum Streptophyta; class Magnoliopsida; order Poales; family Poaceae; genus Aegilops; species Aegilops bicornis. Next base: position 722,981,536 of record CM038675.1, read on the forward strand.
GGAAGTCAACACAGCGTTTGAAATCCCTGAGGATATATATGATGAATATTGAACTCCTGATGAGGCCAAACATGGAAAGGAGACCAAAAATCAGCGCAAGGTGCACATACATAAGATAGAGAGGAGATGGGCACCGGAATGGAGGGAATATCGCTACGTTATACCCAAGTACATGAAGAAATTTGCTGTACACCCTCCATGCCCAAGACCTCCATTGGCACCTGGCCAAGTTGCTGATCCCTCTAGCATCAGAAGAGGCGAGGAATTTCCCAAGGAATGGGCAAGCGTCAAGCTAAGCTAGCCAAAATGGCAAAAGAAGCAGTGAAGAAATTTAATGAAGACTCTGCTGCTGCCACCGCTGAGGCCTCTGCTAGCAAGCCTAAAAAGGCTATGCTCAAGAAGCCTGCTCACAAGCCCAGTGCTTCAACTTCTATGCCCTCACGGCCAAGCTCCTTAGCAATGCCCTCACGACCAAGTTCTGCAAAGCCCTCATGGCCAATTCCTGATGATGCACCAACCCCTCCAAAATCCTCAGCTCCTCCTTCCAAATCCTCAGCACCTGCGCATCTCGCCTCGTGCCAAAGGACAACAGGCATCTCTATTGCCTCAGGAGCCACTACAAGTTCTTCTGCTCCTCCGCATTCTTCAACTGGCCCCACCTTGCTGAAGACAAAGGCCACTGCTGGACGAGGTTCTCGACCAAGTCCTCACAAGAAGCAGGTCACCTTCCAAGTACCGTTCGATGACGACGAAGCTGATGATGAAGAACTCGCTGAAATCATTAGAGACAGGCAGCACAGGGCCGCTAGAACCAAAGGCAGTAATGTGCCATTGATGCAGGATCCAAAGTTGATCCTCGACTTCATCGACTTGTGGAACAAGGACCCCAACACACCTCTGCCTGAGATGAACCTCACTCCTGGTCAAAGTCATGTGATGACTGCCTTCATTGATGAAGAGGAATGGAAATATGAACAGGGGAGGAAGGTGAAGAAAGCACGATTACAAGAAATAACGCTACGAAGCAAAAGCGTCTTGAAGCTTTCACTGAAGAACTTGTAGCTCTACAATCGGAGATCAAGAACACGAGTGATGAATTTGATCGCTACTATGTTGACTAACTTGGAGCCAAGGTCGATTCGTCAAGATGACCTGAAAAGTTCACTACCAATGTTGCAGCTCAATGCAACAAGAAATTCCTCAGTGAGGCATCTGCTCAGCCTCTGAAGAACATGCCTGACCGGCGATGAAAATCAGACTCTTGATGAATCTGCTAGTACCGGGGCTGATGGCGCATTCCAGTCGCTGATGAAACTGCCACGGCAACCACTAGTGTTGCTCGTGAAGAAAGTGTCAGGATAGCTGAAGCTTCAACCGCTGTGCCTGAAGAAACTGATCATGCCAGGGCAACTGCATCAGTTGTGCCTGAAGAAAATGAACCAATTTCCTCTACTCCTCCTGCAGCTACACCAAGTCATATTCTTCCTTCTGCCTCAGAAGCGAAGAAGACCAAGGCTGCGGAGCGTGCAACTATGAAGAAAAGGAAAGCATCAACTTCATCAGAATCTTCAGCTCCGAAGATGATGAAGAAATTGACCATCTCTTTTGAGAAATGTTGTTCCTGTCTCAAGGACTCCATCAAAGGAAGTCATTCCTTTTGATAAAGAATATGTGATCCCAAGCGGATTCGATGAAGATATTCCTTCTGCTGCTTCTTCAGAGCTGTTGGATGAAGAAATTGAAGTGGATGCAATCCCTTCAACCCCAGTTGTCTCATCGCCCATGCCTCAGTTCACTGGTGAAGAGGCCGGCGTTGAAGAAATGAGTGAAGAAGATGAGGATGTGGACATTGGGAGCACAACACCCGTGGTGAATGATGACTTTTGGGAAAGTCAGTACCCTAATTCTTCTTTGTTCACTCCTTTGCAGCAAATTCCTCAGTCCCGAGTGAATACCGAAGTTCAAATGGGATCTGAAGAACCACACCCCACTCCGTCTATTCATGAAGAGATTCCAACAACTAGTGATGATGAAATTGCTGCTGAAGAATTGAAAACCCAGGCTGCCACTGAAGAAGAAACTGAAATTCCTCAGCCTGTGGATCCTGAGATTGCGATTCCTGAGGTTGTGATGCAACTGATTGACACTCCTTAGCCCAAGCCAAAGGATCCTTTCTCAAAGAAGCAAAAATTCAAGGTTGATGACTTCTTCCACGAGCACGTATTCTTCACGGACTACAACCTCTATGACTCTGGTCACCTTAGAAAGAAGCGTTTCTAGACTGACAGCCAAGCCAACTTCTATTCTTCGCTGCTTTTCAACAAAGACAAAGTCTTCGACCATGAGCATATTCCTCACGTGGACATGGAATCACTGCCTTGCTTCACGCCAGTCCTCAGTGTTCTTCATAATGCAGGACTGCTCAACTTTTGCACTGATATTGTTGATTGGAATGAAGAGCTAATTCTTCAGTCCTATGCAATGCTGCACATCACATGAGATGCTTCTGATGTGAACTCTTGGGTATTGGACTGGATGACAGAGAATACTCACTTCAAAGCGCCGGCCTCTGAATTGCTTCATGCCCTGCCCGTCAGTCCTCCCCTTGAAGGTGCACGTTGTATATATCATGAACCTAAACTTTCTGACTAGTACATGCAAGTGTTGATGAAGCCGCTGAAGCATGGTCAAGCCCCAAGGACCAAATTCCTCGTGTAGGAATTGCTGTTTGTGCCTAGAACTGTCTATCGCATTTTGTTGAAGACATTGAGTACAATAAAAGGCCACGACTCGAATGATGAAGAAGTCATTGGTATCATGAAGAATCTGCTATTCAACCTCATTCATGGCATTCCTGTCAACTACCATGATTTCTTCATGAGTACTCTGGCAAATATTGCACTCTCTCCGTTTGAGTTGAAGCCTTATGCTCCTTGGATTTTGAGATTCCTCAGAACAAGGTCTTCACTCAACTACAAGGCTGATTTTCAAAATCACGTTAGTTACTTGCCCCCAATAGAAGTCCTCAAGCGGACATTGTCCTCAGCTGATGAAAAGGGCAAGGCTACTGTTGTTATTGATGAAGGCATTGCTACCTCTTGAGCACTGCGTTGGATTTCCTTGAAGAGGAAAGGATGATGCAGTAAAGTAGAGTAAGTATTTCCCTCAGTTTTTGAGAACCAAGGTATCAATCCAGTAGGAGGCTACGCGCGAGTCCCTCGTACCTACACAAAGCAAATAACTCCTCGCAACCAACGCGATTAGGGGTTGTCAATCCCTTTACGGGAACTTACAAGAGTGAGATCTGATAGAGATGATAGATAATATTTTTGGTTTTTTATGATAAAGATGCAAAGTAAAATAAAAGAAAAGTAAAAGCAAAGGCAATAAATAAAGTGATGGAAGATTAATATGATGGAGATAGACCCGGGGGCCATAGATTTCACTAGTGGCTTCTCTAAAGAGCATAAGTATTTCACGGTGGGTGAACGAATTATTGTTGAGCAATTGACAGAATTGAGCATAGTTATGAGAATATCTAGGTATGATCATGTATATAGGCATCACGTCCGAGACAAGTAGACCGACTCCTGCCTGCATCTACTACTATTACTCCACTCATCGACCGCTATCCAACATGCATCTAGAGTATTAAGTTCAAGAAAACAGAGTAACGCCTTAAGCAAGATGACATGATGTAGAGGGATAAATTCATGAAATATGATAAAAACCCCATCTTGTTATCCTCGATGGAAACAATACAATACGTGCCTTGCAGCCCCTATTGTCACTGGGAAAGGACACCGGAAGATTGAACCCAAAGCTAAGCACTTCTCCCATTGCAAGAAAAACCAATCTAGTAGGCCAAACCAAACTGATAATTCGAAGAGACTTGCAAAGATAACCAATCATACATAAAAGAATTCAGAGAAGATTCAAATATTATTCACAGATAATCTTGATCATAAACCCACAATTCATCGGTCTCAACAAACACATCGCAAAAAGAAGATTACGTCGAATAGATCTCCACGAGAGAGGGGGAGAACATTGTATTGAGATCAAAAAAGAGAGAAGAAGCCATCTAGCTACTAACTATGGACCCAAAGGTGCAAGTAAACTACTCACACTTCATCGGAGAGGCTATGGTGTTGATGTAGAAGCCCTCCGTGATGGATGCCCCCTCGTGAACTCAGAACAGGTCCCAAGATGGGATTTCGTGGAGTCTGAAGGTTGCGGCGGTGGAATTAGGTTTTGGCTCCGTGTCGATCGTTTGAAGTGCGTAGGTATATATAGGAGGAAGAAGTACGCCGGTGGAGCAACATGGGGCCCACGAGGGTGGAGGGTGCGCCCTGGGGGGTGGGCGCGCCCCCCTACCTCGTGCCCTCCTTGAAGCTTCCTTGACTTAGGGTCCAAGTCTCTTGGATCACGTTGAGTGAGAAAATCACGTTCCCGAAGGTTTCATTCCGTTTGGATTCCGTTTGATATTCCGTTTCTGCAAAACTCTGAAATAGGCAAAAAAGCAACAATTCTGGCTAGGCCTTCGGTTAACTGGTTAGTCCCAAAAATAATAGAAAAGTGGAAAATAAAGCCCAATATTGTCCAAAACAGTAGATAATATAGCATGGAGCAATAAAAAATTATAGATACGTTGGGGACGTATCAGGCATCCCCAAGCTACATTCCTGCTCGTCCTCGAGTAGGTAAATGATAAAACAGAATTTTTGATGCGGAGTGCTACTTGGCATAATTTCAATGTAATTCTTATTAGTTGTGGTAAGAATATTCAGATCCGAAAGATTCAAGACAAAAGTTCATATTGACATTAAAATAATAATACTTCAAGCATACTAACTAAGCAATTATGTCTTCTCAAAATAACATGGCCAAAGAAAGTTCATCCCTACGAAATCATATAGTTTAGTCATGCTCCATTTTATTCACACAAGAATGCTCTCATCATGCACAACCCCGATGACAAGCCAAGCAATTGTTTCATACTTTAGTAATCTCAAACCTATAAACTTTCACGCAATATATGAGCGCGAGCCATGGACATAGCACTATGGGTGGAATAGAATATGATGATGGGGGTTATGTGGAGAAGACAAAAAAGGAGAAGGTCTCACATCAACGAGGCTAATAAACGGGCTATGGAGATGCCCATCGATTGATGTTAATGCAAGGAGTAGGGATTGCCATGCAACGAATGCACTAGAGCTATAAATGTATGAAAGCTCAACAAAAGAAAACTAAGTGGGTGTGCATCCAACTTGATTGCTCATGAAGACCTAGGGCACTTGAGGAGGCCCATTGTTGGAATATACAAGCCAAGTTCTATAATGAAAAATTCCCACTATTATATGAAAATGACAAAACAAGAGACTCTCTATCATGAAGATTATGGTGCTACTTTGAAGCACAAGTGTGGTAAAAGGATAGTAGCATTGTCCCTTCTCTCTTTTCATCTCATTTTTTGGGCCTTCTGTTTTTTATGGCCTTTCTCTTTTTTATTCCTCACTTGGGACAATGCTCTAGAAAATGATGATCATCACACTTCTATTTATTTAAAACTCAATGATTACATCTCGAGACTAGAACAAAGTATGACTCTATATGAATGCCTCCGGTGGTGTGCGGGATATGCAATGAACCAAGAGTGACATGTATGAAAGAATTATGAGCGGTGGCTTTGCCACAAATACTATGTCAACTACATGATCATGCTAAGCAATATGACAATGATGAATGTGTCATGATAAACGGAATGGTGGAAAGTTGCATGGCAATATATCTCGGAATGGCTATGGAGATGCCATAATAGGTAGGTATGGTGGCTGTTTTGAGGAAGATATAAGGAGGTTTATGTGTGGAAGAGCGTATCATATCACGGGGTTTGGATGCACCGGCGAAGTTTGCACCAACTCTCAATGTGAGAAAGGGCTATGCACGGTACCGAAGAGGCTAGCAATGATGGAAGGGTGAGAGTGCGTATAATCCATGGACTCAACATTAGTCATAAAGAAATCACATACTTATTGCAAAAATCTACAAGCCATCAAAAACCAAAGCACTACACGCATGCTCCTAGGGGGTTAGATTGGTAGCACTACAAAAAAAATACACTTCCGTGATGATACATGTTTGTCATAGTAGGTCGCGTTTTTTGTCATGCATGTACATCCATGACAAATTTATGACAGAATCAAGATAGTCATACTGTCTTTGTCGTAGAGAAGTGTTCCATGACATTACCAAAATTATCATCACGGAAGTGTCCACTTCCATGACGATAAATCACGCGTCACAGAAGTGCTTTCGTCAAGGGTGACCGACATGTGGCATCCACCGTAACGGAACACCGTTAAGCTATCGGGGCGGATTTTGGATCCGATAACCCGTTAACAGCCCTGACCAATGGGAAATTTCCACGTAAAATTCTAATTGGCCGAAGGGAACAATTGTCAGCTCGTCAGTGGGCCAGATGTCGCCCGTCCATTGGAGGAGACATGCCTATGATACGTCGACACGTGGCTGGGCCCAACAGAGGCCCATATAGGTTAAAAAGGCCGGCCCAATCAAAGGCCCGTAGAACTTAATCAGGTACTAGTGGGCCAGCCCAATAACGGCCTGCTTAATAAAGGCGCATTTATGGCCCGAAGACAGATCTGACCCGTTAATTGTTCGCCCAATATTTGGGCCCGTTTACGGAAGGCGAATCTGGCTCGTTAATTGTTCGCCCAATATTTGGGCCCATTTATGACCCAAAGCCGATCTGGCCCGTTAATTGTTCGCCGAATATTTGGGCCCAACTGCAGCCCAGTGACTTTCGGCCTGTTAGAGGCCTGATGTAGACATGGGCCCATTTCAGCCCGATGTGAATTTCGGCCTGGGAATGGCCCGTGCTGCACATGGGCCATATATGGTCCGACGGGACATCGGGCCCACTAACGGCCCGTGCTAAAGGTGGCAACAGTTAAGCCCAACGTGACTTTGGGCCTGTTAAAGGCCTGTCGCATAATTCGGCCCGTTGATGCCTGTACTAAGCTTTCGGCCTCTTAAAGGCCCATGATATCAGTGGGCCAACTAAGGCCCGAGATATGTTTCGGCCTGGTAACGGCCCGTGAGCTAACTGGGCCCAAAACGGCACGGTCTACATTTCGGCCTGCTGAAGGCCCGTCAACGACTAGGGAAAATTGAGGCCCAACAACATGCATTTTGGCCTGCTAAAAGCCCGTGGTTTCATCTCGGCCGTAACAGGCCAGTACAATATTCAGCCTGTTAATGGCCCAAGGCTACCTGGGCCAAACTAAGCGCTGGGTCGACAAAAGGCCCAACTAAAATATAGGCCGGTGTAAGTTTGGGCCTAGCGCAATGTGTGAAGGCCCCAATCATTCGAGCCCAAGAAATACGTAGGCCGGCCCAATTGTGGCCCGCTAAAAACCTGGCCCGTTAGAGTCGAATGTTTCGGTCCGGTCGACTACATCTGAATTTTTTCAGATAGCGAATGATGGCAGTAACTAGTAGGAATTAAGAACAAACCTACTCTATACAACAAAGAAATTACGGCATAGTAACTAAGAATAAACCTACACTATACAATAAAGGATTTAAGGTACATTACATCCACTAGGCATCGAAGTTCGCCACCAGTGATCATAAAGCGCAACGAAGAAGCAGATTACAAAAACTGGGCACCATTGCAGCGTAACAAAATAATATTGAACCGAGACCACTTCCAAGACAGTTCAAGAAAGGTTAGCCTTGCGTGGAAGCTGCTGCATAAGCTATGAACAAAGGCTGTGAGACCGCCTAGCATGTCGGTCATAGCTTCAGTGTAGTTGTTTAGCGATGAGGTTCTCATTGGTGTTCTCCACAATCTTTCTTAGAGATAGGACTTCAAGTCGAAGTTGAGTTGCGAGAATGCCTTTACGCTAGAACTTGGGGTGAAGAAGTCGAACTGATTCAGACAACGAATTACGTGAGCTTGTCATTGTTAGTCTCAAGTAACTTGAACACTGCATCAAGACAAGACTTTGGGGTTTCTCGCTATCTTCAAGATGTTTTGCCTTCTTTGCTGCAATATATGTTGGGTTTGTCTCACAGCCTTTAGCAGACTTGTGCATGCCATCAGGCATATCACCCTGAAACAAAGCAGAAAGATGACAGGTTTGCACGTGTATAAACAAAGATGATAACTGTTCTGTCAATTCTATCCAATTTCAAATTAGAAAATAAAGAGTAAGTTCAAAATATCAATAGCATAATTTGGCATTGTTCATAATGCGGGGAGCTTCACCACACTTCTGGATTACCATGTCAACATAACAAGCATAGATGAAGGGCAAAGAAAATCATTGTATCTATTTTGGATAATGTGCATGGCATGTTGTTCATATCATCAGCCACATTAGTAAGATAAATCAGGAGATGACAAGGTGCAAACGTGGGCTACTTCACCACACACGGGATTATAGATCCACAAAAACAAGCATACATATAGGGAGTATTAAGTAATGTGCATGGTATGAATAAGGAATTTGGTTTTACAAGTAAAACTTAGAACTTACGGTTCTTACGAACATGCATTTTGGTAGAAACAACAAACTAAACAGCAAGAAAGCGATAGGGAGTATGAGCAAATTAAACAGCAGTTTAGGATAAAGGCTTTAGAAGGACTGACTTACATTAACGATTAACACCAGCTTTATAATGCCCTTCTCCATGTCAAGGGAAGGATAACTCAAGAATTTCAACCTGAGAATGTTCTTCATAAGCATTGCCTGTACTCTACATTTTGTAGAGAGTAATTATAAATATGATAATACTGGAAGGGATAGAGGATAATGAAGATAAGATGCAGATTGATGCTACATAATCAACTACCAATCGCTGGAAGTAGCTGTTAATGTAAGTACAGTGATAGACCACGTTCAGTCCTTACAAGAGGACTGCAGAGCTAAACCTCTTCAAAAGCATTGGGTTGATTCTAAATTTATGTAAGAGTCCATACGGATCTTATAATGTCCACCAGATGGACGATTACGAGGCTAACATGTGCAATGATGCTACATAATCAAACAATTATGAAAGTAAGTATGGTCATACAGGGCAAGAGGTACTCACAAGAGCAATGCGATTATGCGATGCGATTGCGAGATTCTGTGGTCCCTTGAGCGGATGTTCTTTTGCTAACAGTTTTCGTACAAGTGAGACATTAAGGCAAATGCAGAAATGTAGTTCAAATTGTGATGTGATATCATAGAGCGGTACCTTACGCCATGGCCAGAGACCAATGTGTAACAAGATTATTCGATCACCGTCGGATAAATGTAGCACCGGAGACTTTACAGAAATTTCGTTCAGAGGCTTGCCATCGAAGTGCGCTTGCCTCAGGTAGGAACGATACTTCATCAACGAGTGCTTGAAAAGCGCAACCAACCCTTGCTCGTCATCACAATCCAGTTTGCTCCTCGCCTATTTAAAAGAATGAAATCTTGTGTCTTCTGTCAGTAGAAACATTTGCAGTAATGACCATGAATAACATTAGTACATTACTTATGCGTAAGTTGCGGAGGAAGATTGGAAATTTTTCTATGTCTGCGGTATAATCTTTCCATGAAGGAAAGATGCGCACAAAGTTCCTGACAACAACATAAGCTTCGTTTTCTAAACTGGGAAGAAATGGAACAGGGGTCCTATTTGCTGCAATTGGGGCTCTCTCTGGTTCGAAAAGGATTTGGCAAGCTGGATTTGGTGTACTCTTTCTTTGGAATGGGGGTTTTGCGTCGTACTTTGGTGATATGTCAACCGGCTTAATCATCTTGTTGCTGCAGTTGGGGTCTGCTGAGTTGGGGCATCAGAAATGACCAGTGTAGTAGGGCTAGGGTCTGCTAGAGTTGGGGTATTTTGTGGGTCAGGTGATATTGCAACTACACCTAATGGGCTATTTGATTTATCAGGTGCCACTACCTTTTGCAAATACTTTGCTCGTGCTCCTCCACGATCAGCAATTGCCCTCTTCCTTTTGAACGTCTAATACACAAGAACAACATTTGAATGGATAAATACGGTATGATGACAGATGGAATATGTACTGAAAATGGATACGCAGGGCGTATTCACATATACGATGTGTAAACTAAGCTAATGGCAGTTCAACAAAGTAGAAGCAATGCAAAGCATCAGTTGCAAGATATGTGCGAGCAATGTAACCTTGGAAAGTTAGAGAAAGTACCTTGATGGGTGAATAAGATAGGGCATCTTCCTCTGACTCCTCCACTAGGGAGCTACATTGACTTAGGTCTCCCTCTAGCTCAGAATCACTGCTAGGATCATATTCTGAGCACGAATCTGTAGGTGGAGAGCGTTTGCATTGCATTGCATCCAGACTTGATTTTAGTCCCTTAATGCCAAGTTTCACAGCCATGGCATTATTCTGCTTTATTCTTTTCATGCACGCAAGCTCATAATCATAATCATTATGCTGTTCAGAATCTGAGATCCATGAAAACATAAAAGTAGTCAGATTATCTATGGAATGCATTGCGGATTCAACTCAGAGAGTGTCTCCCTATAAACCCCTGCATATGCAAAGTTCACCTCCCCAACCGTCTTGACGGACCACACAAATAAATACAAACCCCTTATGTCTCTATAACAGGCAGGCACACATTTCAAAACTGAAGTAGGAACATTAGAATCATATGAAATTCGTATTTGAACAAATAAACTAAGCAATTATGAGTGGCGTAATGTTTAGCTTAGGGTGGAGTGTTGGTAGTGCGACACAAAGCAAGTAGGCAGATTGTATTCCATGTAAAAGATCGAAACCTATGTAAAAGCTGGAAATGACACTTTCTTTCTATATAATGCAGTGTTCGTTACCCACACATGATGGAAGAGATCACATAGAGAAATACTATTCACTCATGTCTACGGTTCCAGTATTTAGAAACAGGGTGGTCCACCCTAAAAGAATATTGATAACAAATATGACAAGGCAAGCATAGATGTAGTGAATCAATCATTTACTTGTGAGCTTATTAGGACAAGTATGCAGAATTGTAACTGCAGTAAGAGACCGTCCAAAATCTGAATGAAGAAGTTTGTCTAGCACTTATTGCTTGCAACTAATCGAAAGGAATAATTGGATATTATATCGAATGAGTAAGAAAGACAAGTAAAATTGTCAACAAACCTGGCTTGCAGTAGTAATCTGGGTCAATGTCACTACGACCAACAATCCAAAATGACTAGTTTATGTTCCGAGAGCCAAAATTTTGAAAACCCTGTGAACTTTAGAGGTACTAAAGATTACCGAAATACATCTGAACCATTAAGTGTAGGTAGCACTGAGCACACAACAAACCCTAATGACAGTCCTGCCTAATGAGTAATGAATCAATTAGAAAGTGGGTGTTGAGGAGTGGGCTCACGAGTGTTGAGGACGTATCTCAGGATAAATCGGGTTGGCTTGGTGGGTGCTGCACGCTGCTACCTCTTGAGCACTGTGTTGGATTTCCCCGAAGAGGAGAGGATGATGCAGCAAAGTAGCGTAAGTATTTCCCTCAGTTTTTGAGAACCAAGGTATCAATCCAGTAGGAGACCACGCGCAAGTCCCTCATACACCGCACAAAACGATAGCTACTCGCAACCAACGCTTAGGGGTTGTCAATCCCTTCACGGTCACTTACAAGGGTGAGATCTGATATAGATAATATTTTTGGTATTTTTGGTATAAAGATGCAAAGTAAAAAGTAAAAGCAAAGCAAGTAAATAAAGTGATGGAGATTGATATGATGAGAATAGACCCGGGGGCCATAGGTTTCACTAGTGGCTTGTCTCAAGAGCATAGATATTCTACGGTGGGTGAACAATTACTGTTGAGCAATTGATAGAATTGAGCATAGTTATGAGGTTATCCAGGCAATGATCATGTATATAGGCATCACGTCCGTGACAAGTAGACCGAAATGATTCTGCATCTACTACTATTACTCCACTCATCGACCGCTATCCAGCATGCATCTAGAGTATTAAGTTAAAAACAGAGTAACGCCTTAAGCAAGATGACATGATGTAGAGGAATAAATTCATGCAATATGATAAATACCCTATCTTGTTATCCTCGATGGCAACAATACAATACGTGCCTTGCAACCCTTTCTGTCAATGGGTAAGGACACCGCAAGATTGAACCCAAAGCTAAGCACTTCTCCCATTGCAAGAACTACCAATCTAGTTGGCCAAACCAAATGGATAACTCGAAGAGACTTGCAAAGATAACTCAATCATACATAAAAGAATTCAGAGAAGAATCAAATATTTTCCATGGATAAGCTGGATCATAAACCCACAATTCATCGGTCTCAACAAACACACCGCAAAAAGAAGATTACATCGAATAGATCTCCACGAGAGAGGGGGAGAACATTGTATTGAGATCCAAAAAGAGAGAAGAAGCTATCTAGCTACTAGCTATGGACCCGAAGGTCTGAAGTAAACTACTCACACTTCATCGCAGGGGCTATGGTGTTGATGTAGAAGCCCTCCGTGCTGGATGCCCCTCGGCGGAGCTCGAACAGGCCCCAAGATGGGATCTCGTGGATACAGGAAGGTACGGGCGGTGGAATTAGGTTTTGGCTCCGTCCCGATCTGTTGGGGTGCGTAGGTATATATAAGAGGAAGGAGTACGCCGGTGGAGCGTCGGGGCCAACAAGGCGGCGCGCCTGGGGAGGGCGCGCCCCACCCTCGTGACCGCCTCGCACTCCTTGGAGTAGGGTCCAAGTCTCCTGGATCACGCTCGTGAGAAGATCACGTTCCCAAAGGTTTCATTCCGTTTGGACTCCGCTTGATATTCCGCTTTCTTCAAACACTTGAAATAGGCAAAAAACAACAATTACAGGCTGGGCCTCCGGTTAATAGGTTAGTCCCAAAAATAATATAAAAGTGGAAAATAAAGCCCATTATAGTCCAAAACAATAGATAAAGTAGCATGGAGCAATCAAAAATTATAGATACGTTGGAGACGTATCACACGCCTGAGCCCTGAACGGACTAGGAAGGTAGGCACGGCGGCGCGCCCGGGTAGCGGTGACGCTGTTGGGAGAGCGGCTCCTGGCCTCCTGTTAGTCCATCGTCTCCTCCTAGAGTCATGTCGTCCGGGGACGGCAAGTCAAGTAGGCAGGCGGCGAAGCAGTAGAGATCGGAAGCGTGCAGCAGAACGAGAGGGAATCGGGGCTGGGGCGACCCAAAATCCTGTGGTGGGCGGCCCACCGTGGGCACCTCAGAGAGATACACACCCGGCGGCGAACATGCATTTTGGAAACTAATTTAGGAACATTTAGCTGACCAATTAAACAACTCGCTTTTAATAATATCGATTCAGATTTGAACAACTAAGCTTGTTTAGCTTGATGGCTGGAGCAGTGTTATTATGACACGAAGCACGTATTCTGATCGTATAGTGATCATAAAAGGGGGAAACTCTAATCATATTTTTTTAGCAAAAGAGGGTCTCCCCTCCGATTTCTATTAAAGAAACCACCACGGAACCAACATGATCAATTAAACCGTAAGCATGATCAATTAAACCGTATTATGGCTGTGCCATGTTAGATTTGAAGCTGCAAACCATATAAATGATATTTAGCATCCATTGTTTGCTTCGAACTAAGAACTAAATTCTAAGAGCTGAAAAGAAAGTAGAGTAACCAAGTTAAGATCTATTTTCTGGTTGAGATCAAAAAGTTGAGGAGATATGAAGTACCACCTCTCTTGCGGCGCCATGTAGGCATTGGGGGTGCGATGGCTGTCGGTGGCGTTGAAACAGATCTGCGACGGTAGACGGGTGCATCGGGGGATAAGTCCCGTTGCGGTGGAAGAGAAGGTCGTGTGAGCGGCCCCGACAAAGAAGACGATGGCGCCGATCAAGCGAGAGGACGCGAAGCAAGGCTATTGGTCCGTCACCGTGGATGAGAAATGACCATCTCTAGCAGTGGACGACACGGTCTTGGTAGGCGCTCCGGCATGGTGGAGGACGGTGGCGATGGATGTGGTGGAGGACGGCGGCGATGGATGGGGTGGCGGACGGAGGCTGGTGTGGGGATGGGGTGTTCTAGCGCGGACGGTTTATGAATGGGAGAATGGAGGGAGAGGTACGAGAAACCATGTTTTTGGGACCCGCCTGTCTGAAATATGGGAAAGTTACGAACTTAGCCCCCGTTTAAAATTTGGACGTCTCGTCGGTTGGGGATAGGACGGTAATCTCGCATCTCGCCAATATTTGCCTGCAGTGATTTGGCGAGGAGAGGGTAGTTGGCGCCCATGTTTGGCGCCCACGGTGTATGAACGGGGCTGACAGGTAGGGCGGTTGTGTCACGTCTGAGTGAAGTTACAAACCTGCCCCTATTGAAAATATTTGCCTACATCGATGTCGGCCGAGTCGAGTTTGTTTTGCCACCAACCGTGTATGAATGGGGAAATGGAGAGAGAAACAGAGGTATTTCGGATGAGCTTGAATCAAATGTGTTTTGCCGCCCATGTTTGGCACCCACCGTGTCGGAATGGGCTTAGAGACGGTCGTGTCACGTCTACTTGAAGTTACTAACCTACCCCTATTGAGAGCAGTGGAAATCGGGCCGATGGATTGTCTGTGTAAGGGGTAGACAGTAATTTCCATCTCCCAAACACTTGGCTTCGGGCAGACGACGTGGGAGTGGACATGTTGCCGCTTCTTTTGAATTTTGGGACAATAAGCATCCACGTTTACCCTGGCAACTAAATTCGAATCCATTTTGTATTCCTATACGAATCTTTATGAATCATTCTATGTGTTTTTATATATCTTCAAAAGCACGGCAAAGATGTATTCCACGGTCATATATGAATATGATTTACAAACACCGATACTCAAATTCAAAAGCTAGAATCCAGTTTAAGGTGAATTCGAATATTTGGAACACTTTATGTCCAACTCAAATGTCACACGCAGCATAATGTGTACTCCCATTTAGATATGTACACAAGCGATGTATCAAGATTCAAATACCGAGTCAATCAGCCAATAATGTACACAACTAACAAACATATAAACACTTATATAGTATATGGATCAATAATATCAACTAACATACATAAGCCAGACCGCTGTACTTTTTTTGGCTACAACAACATCCTTTTTTTAGTCAGCATCTTGGCCCTTTCTGATGCATGCCACTTATGGTCCATCTATACTACTACTGTTGTTGAATGCACATTCAGCCCGATTGGCATATTTGTAGGTCTGGCACAGCAATCCAAATGAAATGTCTCCAAGTCTTATCAATTAATACAGACTTGTGCTCAAATAAAATTACAAACCAAAAAAAAAACAGTTATTACATGATCTCTAAAACAAATGGTTTGATTGATTACATGAACAGACAACACAAAGGTTATTCAACTATGGAAAGAACATTTCACCTATGATTTACCAAGTAGGAATTTAATTTCCTTTTTTCCTTCAGGACCTTAACAATCTGGTCAGTCTCAGCTTGCTTCGCTTTTGAAATTCACCAAATATTTAATGGTTGTCTTGAGTATCGCTTGTGATTGTGCTGTTTGCTTCCTCATCATGTCAACTTCATCTCTAAGTGCGTATGTAATCTCTTTCTACCACTAGTTTAGCCTCTAGAGCATCAGCAGTTGGCAATTCATAATGCATGATTGGGCCGGTGCCACTGCTGTGGGATGATGCACCGTCCATGGGGACCTCGCTCTTTGATCTTGGGCTAACTTTTTTTCCATTAAAGTTCCGATTGGATTCAGAAAAGTTGAAGTTAGCAAAACATCTCAACTGGGAGTTATAACAGCAAACCAGTTAAACAAACAAGGAATTAAAGAGTTTCAATTCGATGCTGAAAAGTAGTTATTAACATCACTGTAACCCGATGTTGCAGCAACAATGCAGTTAAACAAACAAGTAGATATTTAAGTTAAGGCAAACAGGTAATTCTTAACAGTAAGTATCAAACACATAGATAGGCGCAGTCTACAATATGATTAATAGGCTGTGCCATTATGTAATCAGTAGCAAACTAAATTAAGCCAAGCAACGTAATTGAACAATTTTGCAATAAGTGGCTAACTAAAATTCGAGAAGCGGTAAATGAACTTGCGCTTAGTTCTTTGTACAAACATCGCAACTTATTTTTCACTTACAAGGTTGTACGAAGGAGTCCATGGCATCAATTGCTTGGATACGCCGGTCCCAATACTTCTTTCTTCCCACAATCGCATGGGTAAGTTGAATGGTTAAACAGGAAAGATGGTGCGTCCTTGATATGTTATATGAGGACGTTTAGTCAGACTAGTTGCAACCAAACACATCACACGGGCTTTTACTTGTATATTTCATGCGATTATTTTGGCATATCGAGATCTAAGCATTCTACAATAGGATGAAAATATCGCATCCTTCACATTATTGGCGAACTCAGTTCATAGAAACAAGCAATTCAACCATTACGTGGGTAAAACAAAAGCGCCTAATCGAATTTTTTTCACTATCCAATCATACACGCAAAGGGGCGACGCCACCATAGGGGCTGGTATGGGCGGCCGCCTCGTGTGGCTGGAAAGTGTGCACCTAGTTTAAGTCGTCCAGGTTGGCCCACACTAGTTTTGTTCGTCCCAACGCACGAGCAGGCAATGTAAAAAATGAAGAAAAATGTTTCAATTTGGATGGGACAATAACATAAGTGCAAGGCAGGCCCTATAGCAGGCTCGTGGCCCAAACGAGCGCCTCCCATATCGATCGACAGCAGGAAAAATCCCAATTCATTCGCTCCAGCCTCTAGTCTAGTTTGCTCCTAACCTAGCCACCGCTGGACAGACCGACACAGCACTTCCTCGCGCCCCCGTTGGAGGGCGGTCGCCGGGCTTCAAGCGAACGGAAGGACAAGAAGATGAAGATCCAACCCTGGGTGTAGCCTGCGTGGGAGTTAGCGGCGGCAGCACGGGCATGGCATCAAGCTTGCGCAATTGGACAGTCGCAGCTTGCAAGAGTAGCATGCGCAACGAGCAGGTACATCACATCCCTGATTATATCTAATTCAACTCTTCAATTTCTGGCCAATAGTTAAACCTGACGGTGTTGTAAAACTGCTTGTATGTTGGGAATCTATGAGAAAATGAAACCAATTTCTACTTATTTTATAACTCCCCCAATCAATACTGAACTGACTGAATCTGATGTATCTAATCAAGTTTCCGGTGCAAACATACAAGCTCATGTTGTTCTTGAGCTCAAGTGTCTAATGAATGCATTGCTAATGAAGAATTTGATGCAAACATTTTACATGCTCCTAGTGATGAACATATAGTGTCTAATGAGGGATCTAATGCAAGCATTTTGCAAGCTCTTTGAAGGATTTAGTGTCTAATGATGATCTACTATGTTGAGAGAGACAGATATTTGCAGGCATTGTTGACAAGCAAATTATAGTGCATTTTCATAGCTTGAGGAAACGTCGAGGCCATCTACCAGAAAGTCCCCGTATCATGACATCATAGCATAAATATTTTTCTAATCTGTTGTTTGAAACTATTGGCATACTTGTGCAGGATAGATATATTGATATGCAGTTTGCGCACTGGTTATACGTGCAATTACACTTCAATACTTTCAGCCAGAGAACGAATAATTCAAGCAGGTACATACCATGTTTGTAGTCCATGTACACCATGTTGCATTTTGTGTTTTTTGGTGCTTGCATCATTTAGTGTTTATAACCTGAAATACTTTGGATCATTAGCTGGTTTTCAAAGTGCATGTAGCTTCACATTTCTCAAGTTATGTTGATTTCCGGAGTGCAAGTGCCTTCGTATTTTTTAAGTTAAATATTCGCCGGTAACTTGAATTCGTGGATCAACCATCGCACACAAATCATACACCTAATGCCAGATGAATTAAATGAAATGCGTGGACTTACGCTAGCTTGTTGTACAGGCCCAATGCAGCTCTGCTTGTGCTTGGGATGTTCCATGTACAAGTCCATGTTACCACTTGCTTGGATGTGCAGGCCTTGTGCTCCTTGCATCCCCCTCTGCATTTTTGACACGGCGAATGGTGATCAAATAAGAGGAATCGAACTTGATGTTGTACCGGAGGACAGATACTTACAAGGTTATACGCGTGTGCAGGATGTGTACCAGATCCCGTAGCGCCGTCATGCTTCGCTAAAAAATGGATTTGCTTGTTTCAGATGATATATCCAGAAGAAATAAGAGTTAAAGTCAGAATTGCATAGGCGTGTAAGCTAAGAGAACAGTGAAAGGATATCCAAACATCGTTGGAACAGTGCACAAGGGAGTGATGTGTGGATACCTAGTTCGGGCCGGCGTTTGGGCATGCTCGCCAAGCTAGAGTGCGGGTCACTTCAGAGCCGTTGAGGGTGATGCGCTGGCGTTGGCTGGCCGCGCACAGATGCAGATCTTGAGTGGCATACGATGCGGTGGACGAGACCGTTGGTGAAGCCCCAATGGCCTCGGGGGGCGGAGGTGCGACGATGTGCTCAGTGAAGTAGCCCCGGTGAGCTGGGAGACGGCGTCGGTGAAGCGCACCTGATGCGGTGGAAGTCGGCGTCTGTGAGGCACGTCGGTTGCGGCGGCCGACGTTGTCGGTGGACCACCCGGTGCGGTGGACGAGGGCATAGATGAGGTAGCTCCAGTGCGGTGGTGAAGCGCGACCATCGTCTTCATCGTCGTCGTCCGACACAGAGGTGGGGAACGGTGGGGTGATACGTCTCCGTTATATCTATAATTTTTGATTGTTCCATGCCAATATTATTCAACTTTCATATACTTTTGGCAACTTTTTATACTATTTTTGGGACTAACATATTGATCCACTGCCGGTGCAGTTCTGTCATTTGCATGTTTTATGTTTCACAGAAACCCAATATCAAACGGAGTCCAAACGGGATAAAAACGGACGGAGATTTTTTTTGGAATATTTATGATTTTTGGGAAGTAAAATCAACGCGAAACAGTGTCCGGGGTGGCCACGAGACAGGGGGCCGTGCCCCAGGGAGGCAGGCGTGCCCTGGGCTCTCATGGGCCACAAATAAGGAGGTTGACGTTCTTCTTTTGGAGCAAGAAAGCTAATTTTATGAGAAAGATCTGGGCGAAAGATTCACCCCAATCGGAGTTACGGATCTCCGGATATTTAAGAAACGGTGAAGGGTAGAATCTGAGAACGCAGAAACAGAGAGATAGATCCAATCTAGGAGGGGCTCTCGCCCCTCCCAAGCCGTGGGAGCCAAGGACCAGAGGGGAAACCCTTCTCCCATCTAGGGAGGAGGTCAAGGAAGAAGAAGAAGAAGGGGGCCTCTCTCCCCCTTGCTTCTGGTGGCGCCAGAACGCTGCCGGGTGCCATCATCATCACCGCGTTCTTCACCAACACCGCCGTCATCTTCACCAACATCTCCATCACCTTCCCCCTTCTATATTCAGCGGTCCACTCTCCCGCAATCCGCTGTACCCTCTACTTGAACATGGTGCTTTATGCTTCATATTATTATCCAATGATGTGTTGCCATCCTATGATGTCTGAGTAGATTTTCGTTGTCCTATTGGTGGTTGATGAATTGCTATGATTTATTTAATTTGCTTGTGGTTGCTGTCCTATTGTGCCCTCCGTGTCGCGCAAGCGTGAGGGGTTCCCGCTGTAGGGTGTTGCAATACGTTCATGATTCTCTTATAGTGGGTTGCTAGAGTGACAGAAGCTTAAACCCGAGTAAGGGGATTGTTGCATACGGGATTGAAGGGGGACCAATATATCTTAATGCTATGGTTGGGTTTTACCTTAATGAACGTTAGTAGTTGCAGACGCTCGCTAATAGTTCCAATCATAAGTGCATAGAATTCCAAGTAAGGGATGACATGCTAGCAGTGGCCTCTCCCACATAAAACTTGCTATCGGTCTAGTAACGTAGTCAATTGCATAGGGACAATTCCACAACTCCTACCACCACTTTTCCACACTCTCTATATTTACTTTATTGCTTGTTTATCTAAACAGCCCCTAGTTTTATTTACGTGCTCTTTACTTTCTTGCAAGCCTCTCCGAAAACACCTACAAAGTACTTCTAGTTTTATACTTGTTCTAGGTAATGCGAATGTCAAGCGTGCGTAGAGTTGTATCTTGGTCGATAGAACTTTAGGGAATATTTGTTCTACCTTTAGCTCCTCGTTGGGTTCGACACTCTTACTTATCAAAAACTGTTGCGATCCCCTATACTTGTGGGTTATGAAGACCTTTTTCTGGCGCCGTTGCCGGTGAGTGATAGTGTGGGGTGAATATTCTCGTGTGTGCTTGTTTGCTTTATCACTAAGTAATTTTTATTTTCTGTTCTTAGTTATTTTCTATCTTTAGTTATGGGTAGGAAACGCAAAATACCAAAGAAGGAGTTGTACCTACTACACCAATGGTTGAAGAACCACTCAAAATCTATCACACTACTGAAGCTTTTTACTTGGATCATCTTCGATCTCTTTGTGCTTCAGGTCTGAAACCCCAACTAGCTTAGTTGAGGGCAAATCTTTGGATGAGCATGCTTGTTATGTGTATAATCGTATATCTGAAAAAGGGAAACTATTATGGGATCAAATTCAACGTTTGTAATGCTATGCTTGGAATTTATGTGAAATATACGATGTTACTTGTTGTTCTGAAAACCCTAAGAAACACCTTCCCTACCAATGTGAGTTTGATAATGGAATCATATCTTCGTATGCTAAGGGTGTTTATAATTACTATGATGTTCAACAAATTGAAGAATTTGTTGCTTTTAAGGTTGCTTTTGAAATTGCTTCTTTGATTGAAAAGTATGATGCTACTCTTTACAAATCTGAAAGTTTTGCCATACTTGAATATTGTTATGATAATTGTGCTTCTAATGCCTATGTTAAACCATATATTGAGAAATTCTCCGCTGTCCAAGAAGAGAATAATATCTTGTAGGAAGCTATGGAATAAGAAATTGATGAAACAGTGAGCTCATTGGATGAAAAAGATGATGAGGAGAGCGAAGAACAAAAGGAGGAAGAGCGGATTAGCTACCCGTGCCCACCTTCTAATGAGAGTAACACTCCAACTCATACATTATTTAATTCCCCTTCGTGCTTACCGAAGGATGATTGCTATGATGACTATTATGATCCCGTTGATTCTCTTGAAATATCCCTTTTTGATGATTCTTGCTATGCTTGTGGCCAAGATCCCAATATGAATTATGCTTATGGAGATGAACTTGCTATAGTTCCTTATGTTAAACATGAAATTGTTGCTATTGCACCCACACATGATAGTCCTATTATCTTTTTGAATTCTCCCGATTATACTATATCGGAGAAGTTTGCTCTTATTAAATTGATGGGTTGCCTTTTACTATTACACATGATGATTTTGATAGATATAATATGCATGTGCTTGCTGATCCTACTTGCAATTATTATGAGAGAGGAATTATATCTCCACCTCTCTATGTTTCCCACACGATAAAATTGCAAGAAACTGTTTATACTATGCATTGGCCTTTACTATGTGTGCATGAATTGTTCCTTTATGACATGCCGATGCATAGGAAGGGAGTTAGACTTCGTCATTGCTTGATATATGTTTCTTTGTGCTCACTACTAAATTCTAAATCATTGCTAATTAAAATTGGCTTTGATATACCTTGGGATCCGGGTGGATTCACTACTTGAGCACTATATGCCTAGCTTAATGGCTTTAAAGAAAGCGTTGCAGGGAGACAACCCGGAAGTTTTAGAGAGTCATTTATTTCTGTTGAGTGCTTTCATATAGTTTAAAAACAACAAAAATAAAGAGGGGAAGCCAAAACTTTTTCAAAAAGAAACGTGAAAGTGAGAGAGACGAGCATTGTGAAAGTGGGGGACGTCCTTGAACTTTGTTCATGCCCATGGGAACTTTGTGAATCTTAATTACAGAAAATTTTCAATAAAAATAATTATCCCCTTGTACAATTCCATTGTATTATAAAAAGAATGTTCCTAAGTTTTCCTTTAGGATGTTTGCAATGCTTGTTGGTTTGTACGGTGCAGGACAGAAACTTTGCATGTAGTGCGCGAATTTTAATTTTTTACTGGAACATCAAATGGTTCCTATTCTTTTTTCACTATCTTTATATACAACTTTTTTACTTTTCGTAATTTTGGCAGAATTTTTAAAGTAACAGAAGTACGGTGAATGTTCAGATTGCTACAGACTGTTCTGTTTTTGACAGATTCTGTTTTTGATGCATAGTTTGCTTGTTTTGATGAATCTATCAATTTATATTAGTGGATTAAGCCATGGAAAAGCTATATTACAGTAGACACAATGCAAAAACAAAATATGAATTGGTTTGCAACAGTACTTAGAGTGGTGATTTGCTTTATTATACTAACGGATCTTACCGAGTTTTCTGTTGAAGTTTTGTGTGGATGTAGTGTCTAATCGAGGATGTCTCGATATGAGGAAAAGGAAGAGAGGCAAGAGCTCAAAGCTTGGGGATGCCTGAGGCACCCCAAGTAAATATTCAAGGAGACTCAAGCGTCTAAGCTTGGGGATGCCCTGGAAGGCATCCCCTCTTCCTTCAACAAGTATTGGTATGTTTTCGAATTCGTTTCGTTCATGCATTATGCGCAAGTCTTGGAGCGTCTTTTGCATTTAGTTTCCACTTTTCTTTTATGCACCATGCTGGTATGATATAGACCTTGGTTGATTTATAGAATGCTCATTGCACTTCACTTAAATCTTTTGAGTATGGCTTTATAGAATGCTTCATGTGCTTCACTTATATCATTTGAAGTTTGGATTGCCTGTTTCTCTTCACATAGAAAACCGCCATTTGTAGAATGCTCTTTTGCTTCACTTATATTTGTTAGAGGGTGGGAATATCTTTTGTAGAAAGAATTAAACTCTCTTGCTTCACTTATATCTATTTAGAGAGATGACAGGAATTGGTCAATCACATGGTTAGTCATAAAATACTACATAAACTTGTAGATCGCTGAATATGATATGTTTGATTCCTTGCAATAGTTTTGCGATATAAAGATGGTGATATTAGAGTCATGCTAGTGGGTAGTTGTGGATTGTAGAAATACTTGTGTTGAAGTTTGTGATTCCCGTAGCATGCACGTATGGTGAACCGTTATGTGATGAAGTCGGAGCATGATTTATTTATTGATTGTCTTCCTTATGAGTGGCGGTCGGGGACGAGCGATGGTATTTTCCTACCAATCTACCCCCCTAGGAGCATGCGTAGTAGTACTTTGCTTCGAGGGCTAATAAACTTTTGCAATAAGTATATGAGTTCTTTACGACTAATATGAGTCCATGTATTATACGCACTCTCACCCTTCTATCATTGCTAGCCTCTTCGGTACCGTGCATTGCCCTTCCTCACCTCGAGAGTTGGTGCAAACTTCGCCGGTGCATCCAAACCCCGTGATATGATACGCTCTATCACACATAAGCCTCATTATATATTCCTCAAAACAACCACCATACCTACCTATCATGGCATTTCCATAGCCATTCCGAGATATATTGCCATGCAACTTTCATCATCATCATATACATGACTTGAGCATTCATTGTTACATTGCTTTGCATGATCGTAAGACAGCTAGCATGATGTTTTCATTGCTTGTCCATTTTTTGATGTCACTGCTACGCTAGATCATTGCACATCCCGCACATCACCGGAGGCATTCATATAGAGTCATATCTTTGTTCTAGATATCGAGTTGTAATATTGAGTTATAAGTAAATAAAAAAGTGTGATGATCATCATTATTAGAGCATTGCCCCAGTGAAAAGGATGATGGAGACTATGATTCCCCCACAAGTCGGGATGAGACTCCGGACATTACAAAAAAATAAAAGAGGCCAAAGAAGCCCACAAAAAAAGGAAAATAAAAAAATGAGAGAAAAAGAGAGAAGGGGCAATGCTACTATCTTTTTACCACAATTGTGCTTCAAAGTAGCACCATGTTCTTCATAGAGATACTCTCCTATGCTTTCACTTTCATATACTAGTTGGAATTTTCATTATAGAACTTGGCTTGTATATTCCGATGATGGGCTTCCTCAAATGCCCGAGGTGTTCATGAGCAAGCAAGTTGGATGCACACCCACTTAGTTTCAGTTTTAGCTTTCATACACTTATAGCTCTTAGTGCATCTGTTGCATGGCAATCCCTACTCCTCGCATTGACATCAATTGATGGGCATCTCCATAGCCCGTTGATTAGCTGCGTTGATGTGAGACTTTCTTCCTTTTTGTCTTCTCCACTTAAACCCCCACCATTATAAACTATTCCACCTATAGTGCTATATCCATGGCTTGCGCTCATGTATTGCATGAGGGTTGAAAAGGCCGAAGCGTGTTAAAAAGTATGAACCAATTGCTCGGCTTGTCATCGGGGTTGTGCATGATTTGAATGCTTTGTGTGGTGAAGATGGAGCATAGCCAGGCTATATGATTTTGTAGGGATGAGCTTTCTTTGGCTATGTTATTTCGATAAGACATAGTTGCTTGGTTGGTATGCTTGAAGTATTATTGTTTCTATGTCAAATGATAGACTATTGCTTTGAATCACTTGTGTCTTAATATTCATGCCATGATTAGACATATGATCAAGATTTTGCTAGGTAGCATTCCACATCAAAAATTATCTTTTCATCATTTACCTACTCGAGGACGAGCAGGAATTAAGCTTGGGGATGCTGATACGTCTCCGTCGTATCTATAATTTTTTACTGTTCCATGCCAATATTATTCAACTTTCATATACTTTTGGCAACTTTTTATAATATTTTTGGGACTAACATATTGATCCAGTGCCGAGTGCCAGTTCCTGTCTATTGCATGTTTTATGTTTCGCAGAAACCCAATATCAAACGGAGTCCAAACGGGATAAAAACAGTCGGAGATTTTTTTTGGAATATTTATGATTTTTGGGAAGTAAAATCAACGCGAAACAGTGTCCGGGGTGGCCACGAGACAGGGGGCCGCGCCCCAGTGAGGCAGGTGCGCCCTGGGCTCTCATGGGCCACCCGTAAGGCGGTTGACGCTCTTCTTTTGGCGCAAGAAAGCTAATTTTATGAGAAAGATCTGCGCGAAAGATTCACCCCAATCGGAGTTACGGATCTCAGGATATTTAAGAAACAGTGAAGGGGTAGAATCTGAGAACGCAGAAACAGAGAGATAGATCCAATCTCGGAGGGGCTCTCGCCCCTCCCAAGCCATGGGAGCCAAGGACCAGAGGGGAAACCCTTCTCCCATCTAGGAAGGAGGTCAAGGAAGAAGAATAAGAAGAAGGGGGCCTCTCTCCCCCTTGCTTCCGGTGGCGCCAGAACGCTGCCGGGGGCCATCATCATCACAGCGTTCTTCACCAACACCGCCGTCATCTTCACCAACACCAACGTCAAGCGTGCGCAGAGTTGTATCGATGGTCGATAGAACTTTAGGGAATATTTGTTCTACCTTTAGCTCCTCGTTGGGTTCGACACTCTTACTTATCGAAGACTGTTGCGATCCCCTATACTTGTGGGTTATCATGGGGAAAAAAACGAGACGAGGGGCGATTCGAGGGTTGGCAGCGAATTAGGGATTTGAGCAATCTGGGCGCGGAAGGGGACGGCGGAGAAGAGATATTTTGCAGGGCTGGAATTGGGGCCGACAGATATTTCAATCCGGAACGTGGAAGCGCGAACTTATATTGTCGTCGTCCTTTTTTTTGGGGGGGGGGGGGGGGGGAGGGGGGGTGGGTGGCTGGGTGCAACGCGTCCGTCCGATACACGCGACCACACCCACAGGACTATGCTTAGGTGCCTTAAGGCACATGCCTTTGTGTCCATGACATGTGGGCCCAACAGGTTGCTGGCCCACATGTCCGATCACTAAAAGCGATTGCCTTTAAAGGCACCAAGCGGCGATCCACCGACATGACCACAATGCCTGGTGCACCTACATTTGAGAATGCAAACAAATCTTCTTTTCATTTGCAAATGAATATGTATGTATTACCATGGCCGTGTTTTCCTTGCAATAATTAGTCATTCGAAACGAGATACTCCATCCGTTCACTTTTGTAAGTCGTTTCAGACAACTTAAAATGAACTATTTTGCACATTGTCTGAAATGTCTTCAAGGTCTTATAAAAGTGAACAGTGGGAGTACTATAAATTAATTAATGAGCAGTTATTTGAAAAAAATCGAAACGGTACCCACGCTAACGTGGATTAGTGTGTGTCACATAATTAGTTATTTGAATTAGAGTGTGTGCCACGTAGTTAGATTTTTGAATTAGAGTGTGTGTCACGTAGCGATCTCAAATTCTAACGTGGATTTCGCATTTCACTGTATCCATGCTACTTTTTTAATACAAATTCATATGTATATGATGAACACCATGGTAGTGAGAAAACTTTTGGATGGATTCAAACATATGACCTACAAAATAGCACAACAAATTGAGTCAATGTCAACTTTTCAAAACTTAGTATGGCACGAAATTGAAATAATTACCCGTATGCCTGGTCCTCGGTTCAAATCTTACAATGTACATCGAATTGAAACATCGATATTAAGTCTCATACTATATGCATTCAAATGTTGTTTGTAGCCCTCAAGACAAACGCTACATACTTCCTGTGTCGGTCAATCTTCCTCTCCTAACCACCTTAGGAAGCTATCGGTTTCCAACACACGTACATTCTTTCTCTCCATGTTTCGATCTCTAAGTCTCTCAACTACACAACCCCTTTTTCCACTCTGTTACCAAATGTATTTACCTCACACACCCGCCATTGCACCCCATGCCAAGCTCTCTCTCTCTCTCCCCCTCTCCCTCTCACCCTCTCGCGCTAAATACATGCATGCATTGCCTATCTAGCCCCCCAACCTCTCGTGCAAACGCAAGCACGTTGTATATCTAGGTCACTCCCGCGAGACTGTCTCACTCTTTCTTCCGCACGGCGGGCCACACTCACTCAATCTTGCTCTCTTTATCTGAGTCTCGTTTAACCTCGTTTTCTTTCACACACAAATGATATATCTCCCTCTTTGGGCCTCGATCTACACACTCTATACTCTCTCACGCAGATTGTCTATCTAGGTCAATCCATCCAAGCCACCACCACTCTTTCGACCTCATGGTGGGCCACACTCACTCAGTCTCTCTCCCTCTCTCTCCGTATGTCTCGATTGACCTCGCTCTTTCTCGGACAAAAATGATATATCACTATATTTGAGCCCAATTCGACCTATTCACATTGTATACTCTCTCACGCACATCATCTATCTAGGCCACTCTCTCCAACCCGTCTTCACTTCTTTTCGATCGTGACGCCACCCTATGTGATCGGTTGACCTTGCTTCCTCCCACGCACAAAATATATCTACACATCTGTGACTGGATCATCTCTCAAGCTCTATCTTACAGCCCTCACCCTTGCCAAAAGCTCAATCGGACAATATCTCTCCAGAGAATATATATTTGTTCAATGAATGTCGGACCACACTCACTTTGTCTCTCTATCTATATGTCTCTCGATTGACCTCGCTTTCTCACACCGTATCTTCCACGCGTTGAAGCTACTACCTCTCCATCCCCCGCAAAGCCAGAGCTATTTACATTGCAAGGGTCACTCCAACCTTGGATTAATTTGTGTAGGCATTTATTCCGGTCGGTTTAGATTATATTTTCGTAGCATTCGGCCCACAACTACTCCAAACACCGTTGCAACCCACGCAACTCCCCTAGTTGATTTCCCTCTGGCTCGGTCATCGCTCTCTCGCACGTCCTTTCTCGCCTTCATCGTCGCACCATGGTATTATTGAAAAAACTATGTTGTTCTCTTTAATTATTATAAATAACCTACAAAACTACACATCGATAGTCCACTTGGAATGGAACAAATTTTGACCCACAAATTAAAGTGCTACAAACTACACACCGAGGGGCCCACATGTCATGAAACAAATTTGGACCCATATACAAATTAAAAAATAAAGGACGAGGATCAAACATGCGACCGGGCCTTCAAGCTGCACGTCAATAGGCAACATACGTAGAATATGAATGTTTCTTGTACCCCCTTTGTTCACATAATGTTTTTATATTACCACAGCCTAATTAATGGATAACATGTAATATTATTTTTAGTACTATTCGCCTTCACTTACTGGTGGGTTCCATGTGTGCTCTCTCTCTCCTCCCCTTCTGCATTTAGATGCACGGGCAAACAGGAAGAACTCGCGGGCGATGTTGCCGTTGACCATATCTGGATGCGTTCACAAGTCACGGCACCAGTTTCACGTACTAGCAGCACTAGTCAGTGTGTACGTGCAATGCACGTTAATTTGGAAGTATATGAAGTGCATGCGGATATTAACTAATAGGATATTATTTGCGTGTTGTCATGTGATTAGCACTATTTTTTGCATGAAATTAACTGCACGCTAAACGTGTTGAGCGCTCGTTGAAGCAGTCTAGGTCGTTGGATGACAAGAAATACATGTGGCTTGATGACGTTTTATATTTAATTTGATACGGCTCTAGCAGAACATTCAATCGATCAAACCATACATTTCGTTCAGTCTGACTCCGACTTTAAATTATACGACGATCGATATAAAATAATCGGGAATGATAAACGTTCGGATTTTAAGCATGGCAATCCGTACGTTTTTCATGGAAAATTTAGATTACGCGGCAGCGGTGGGGGCGTCTCGTGGTGGGAAGCGGCTCCTCTGCCGTGCTCTGTGTGTCGTCGGGCCACTGACCAACGGGGACGGTGGTGTCTTGCGCCGTTGTTGGCGTACTCCTGGACGTTGGCCTAGCTTCAAGGAAGGCCAAAATGTTCTGGACTTCGGAGCGAGTCAACTGGCGGGAGGAGGTGACTGGCGTTGGTGCAAGGAAGCGGTCGACGGCGGCCATCCATGCCGCTGAGGGGGGCACTGGCACCCGCGCGGGGACATGCACTGTCAACGGCGCGGCGGAGACATTCATGTGCACCGGCACCGGCACGGGCACGCACGCTGCTGCACGCGCAGCGATGCGGCCGACAGTGCACGGGCACCGGTGCCAGGCGCTGCTGCTGCACGCGCAGGCGCATGCGCTGGCAGGTGCACGGACGCGTGAAAGTCGGCGGGGACCTCGTGGAACCCCATGGCATCAAGCTCGGTGACAATGTGCGGCTCCAGCCCATCAATGCCACGGCGATGGGCGCTTGCGCAGTCGGGGCGACAGAAGCCGGAACTGGAGCGGGGACAGGCGCCGCGTCTTCCCGCAAGGCCAGTTCAAGCTCGTCCCAAAGCGCCTTATGTTCTTGAGACTCCGGCTGGGTGTCTTCATCAGGAAACTGGAACACTAAGGGCAGACCATCGTGATACGGCATGGCATACATTTAGGCCAGGCTAGTTGGAGGTAGACGACAGGAGAATCAGAGAGGAAGAGAGAGGATTGTAGCGATACCGGGTAGTGCGGGGTTGATTTTAAACTGCGGCGCCGGCGACATTAAAAGTGGGAGCAGTTGGGACGACGGTGGGCGGCGGAGCCTGGTCAAAGGGCTCGCCTCCCGGTGAGTCTGCACAGCGGTCTGCTCGCACGCCTCCCGTCGACTCACACGCTTGCTGGGACGGCACCTGCCGATGAGAAGCGAGGACTCATGGCGCACGTAAACGCCCACGGTTTCAATAGTGAAAGCGTTCGCCTTAACGTGACAGGTCTTTGTTCCAAAATACCTTGGCTCTTCATTTGTGCAACTTGTCATAAGCAGCTTGTCTCGAATTGAAGAAAAAACTTACGAAGTAATATTTGTGCCATATCACGTGACCATGCTCAGTTTCAAGAATTTATGCTCGCTTTTGGATTATCTGAAATGTAAGATCCAGGATTCGAAACAATATCATAACTTGCATCATGCAATAAATTTTCAAGTCGTACATCTATCCTGTTGTATTTCTTAAGAAAGGATTTGGTCAAACATTTTGCTTAGTTAGACTTCAGACAAGTTATATATGCAGAGTAAAAGGATAATCCCTCCGTACCAGTGCCTTGCCTGATATATTAACTCAAGTACTAGGCATGAACAAACGGGCTCAATTATGTGCTCATCCTGGTGTAGTAGTAGTAGTACTAGGCAATGCAGTTGACGGGTGACCTTGACGAGCGGCAACCGAGGGAATTGAACCGTGCTCGGCACGGTAGGTAACGTTGTCTAGTTACTAAAGCATCCCTCCGTTGTTCATCGGTAGTCATTATGGACCGGGGACATGAGGGGAATTTCCTAGGGCTGGAATTATGGCCGCCAGATATTTCGACTTGAAACGTCGAGGCTCGACTGGTTGGGGTTGCCTAATGCGCATTACCATACGCCGCCCGAGGACACGAGCCCGGTTTTTTAGGATCAACACGAGCCAAGGTCTGGCTGGTACGCCGTTGGGTCCTACCATTCGATAATACGAAAGGAACCTTTTAAATTGCCGAACTAATCTATGTGTATTACAATAGCCATATTTTCCTTGCAAATACTAATCTTAACGTGGTAATTGATTTATGACGAGTTGTTGAATTAGAGTGAGTTTGTGATATAGTGATCTCAACGTGGATTTCACATTTCATGGTATCCCTAGTAAGTTTTCCAATGCAGATTATAATTTAAAAGATGAACAATACGGAGGTGAGAAAACTTTGTATATCAAGCATATGACCACACACAAACACACACACAAAGAGAGAGACACACACGCATGAACACAACAACAATCCAATAAGTATAGTGCATCTATTTTTCCAAACCATGCATGTATGACACGAATTCAAAAATACTCCTTCTATTCCTAAATACTAGTCTTTTAGAGAGTTCAACAAGTGACTACATACGGAGCAAAATGAGTGAATCTAGACTCTAAAATATGTCTATATACATCCGTATGTGCCAGTCCATTTGAAGCCTCTAAAAGACTAATATTTAGGAACGAAGGAGTAAAATGTAAGACATCCATGGTCCTCAGTTCAATATTTAAAATGAACATGACACTTTGAAACATGAATATTAAGTCTAGTACTACAGACATGCAAATGTTGTGTTTAGGCGGAGCTATGATTGTCGGGGGTCAACCCCTCGACCTTAGATAAAATTGTGGAGCTCTGTTTAGGGTTATTTAGATTATATTTGTCCCCACCCCTATCGGTGTACTAGAGTAGGGGTACCCTAGTATCCCGACTCGTGCACGGGCAGTTGCAGCACCCCGCGGCAAGGCTTGCCTGGTCACCGCCAAGATCCTCCGTGGTTCCTTTGGAGCCATTCAAGAACAAAGTATTTAACCAAGAAGACAAGGCCCCGGCAAGAGGAGCTTGCCGGGAAGGCCACTCAAGGCACACAGAAGACAAGACCCCGGCAAGAGGAGCTTGCCGGGAAGGCTCGAAGAGCGACAAGCCTCCGGACGCGACAAGGATTCAGCCGCGGCAAGGCACTTGCCGCGGCAGGCAACCTCTCTTCATCTCCGCTCCAGCTCATCCACCAACGTGTCGCCATGGGACCATTCCATGCGCGCGTGTCAAGAGGTTGTGCAGCCAGTGGGGAGCAGCGATAAGCGGCGCTGACAAGCTTGCCATCGTGGCGAACGGTGGCGCTCCTGACGGTCCCTGTTGCACTGTTTAGGCGACAGGGACGGGCATTTAATGCTTTTGTCCCTTGCCGTCAGGGTTAGGTAGAGTACATTGTACACTGTTCAAGTAGGTGTACCAACTACTATTTTTTCATTTGTACCCTCATCTACGTCGCCACCTGTCGGAGACCCCTTGAGCATATAAAAGGAGGCCCATGCGCAACGTAGAGGGGGGTTCGGTTCGATTCCAACGTAACCAGAGAACACTCAGGCTAGGTCTTGTAGCTCTCATCGCTCCTTAGCAAGAACACAATACAATTAGACAAGCAGCAGTAGGAGTATTATCTCTCCGGAGAGCTCCGAAGCTGGGTAAACTGCTCGTGTGCTTCGCCTCGATCCGCTCTTCGTGCGATCTCCGCCCCCCTCAGAACCAAAAGGGGCTCGGTCTGCCGGTCCCATAGGTGTTCGCGGGTCAGATCAGCCTCCCCGACAACCCCCCCAACCACCGATTGGTTGTGCACCCCCACCCCTGCTCCCCGGGAGAATATCATGTGCCCCCATACCTTAGATGCTATATGCCGATACGAGTTGCTTGGAGCTTGTAGATCTGAGATATAGCAGCTCACATGATGTGTCTTAATATTTTGCAGAAACCTTGATGAGTTTGAGAATTGCACACAGTTTGTACAAAAACTACTTAGATGCCCTTTGATCCCATATCCAATGACCTCGAAAGTCAGATCACCATAGCATCTAAGATGAAGGAGGACATCATATTCTCCTGTATGTAAGAATATCATGTGCTACCACACCTTAGATGCTTTGGTGATACAAGCTCTTCGGAGGCGTTGGATTTGTGACCCAACACCTCCTCGGTGGTTCGAATGGTTTTTTGCAGAAAAGCCCCAAAAGAGTTTGGCCACTACTTACAAGCAAAAAGACTGCTCAGATGCCATTGGATCTCAGATCAAACAACCTCCAAGCTCGTATCACCGTAGCATCCAAGCTGCGATAGCACCTTATGTTTTCTCGCACGGGAGAGTATGAGGTGCTCCCGCACCGTAGATTCTATGGTGATACGAGTTCACTGAGATCTAACGGCCCACAGTAGGATGCTTGAATGTTTTTGCAATATACGGCTGATAGAGTTTGGGAAATGCGCAAAAAGTACAAGTACTACGCATGTGCCATCTGATCACTGATCATACGACCTAGATGCTCATATCACCGTAGCGGGTAATTAAGCTACGGGGAGCACCTAATATGAGCACCGGGGAGCACCTAATATGTGCTTCCCTGCATACTTCCCACCGCCAACTCAAGCAGTGGATGTGGGAAGTTAATGCAGCTGAACCATCTGTAGAGTCACGCAAGCCTCTGAAGTGGTCCAGCACACCTATCATCTTTGATATTGAGGACCACCCTGATCGCATAACTGCAGTCGGGTGCTTGCCGATGTTGGTCTCACCAACTATCCGCAACCTCAAGGTCACCAAGATGTTAGTTGACGGGGCGGCTTAAACCTGATCTCCTCCGCGGTGCTCCAAAAAGCTTCAGATCCTCGACAAATGAGCTCGAAGAGACCGGCACATTCCAAGGAATCAATCCGGGAAGGAGCAAGTCAAGGGGAAGATCACGCTGTCGGTAACATTTGGCGTGAGCTGAACTTTAGGACTGAGAGGGTCACATTCGACGTTGTTGATTTCCCATTGCCTTACAATGAGATACTTGGCTGTCCAGCACTCGCTAAGTTCATGGCAGCCTCTCATTATGCATACAACTTACTCAAGATGCCAGGCCCGATAAGCATCATCTCTGTCCATGGCGACAAGAAGGATGCTCTTACATGTGCCGACAAGATCTACCGGGAAGCAGCAGCTGCAACAGAAA
This sequence comes from Aegilops bicornis, assembly GCA_021605145.1. NCBI lineage: Eukaryota > Viridiplantae > Streptophyta > Magnoliopsida > Poales > Poaceae > Aegilops > Aegilops bicornis. The sequence goes on from CM038675.1 coordinate 723,015,101, forward strand.
GCAAAACACTTGCGCTGAAGCTCCCGGGGGGAAGAAGACCAAGTCCGGCAAGAGCTCTGATGCCCACTCCGGCAAGCGCACCTCTTCGGAGTGTTGCGCTACCGTCGAGGACGCACCATCGAGCTCCACCGGCAAGTGCAAGAAGACGATGGCAGCTCCGCCAAAGACCAAGAAGGTGTCCGCCAAGGAGGACGGCACTGGTGGTACCTTCACCATCAGTGCCACTCTCGACCCTAAATAGGAAGGCACGCTCGTTGCTTTCCTGCGGGCGAACGTCGACGTGTTTGCATGGCAACCGTCTGACATCCCCGGTGTTCCTGTGAAAGTGATTGAGCACCGTCTTGCCGTTTGTCCTCATGTGCGGCCCGTCAAGCAGAAAGTCAGGAAGCAAGCAGTGGAGCGTCAAGAGTTCATCGCGGAAGAAATCAAGAAACTGGAAGCAGCAGGCCTTGTCAGAGGAGTGCTCCATCCTACGTGGTTGGCCAATCCTGTAGTTGTGCGCAAGGCTAACGGGAAATGGAGGCTTTGTATCGACTTTACAGATGTCAATAAAGCTTGTCCCAAAGATCCATTTCCTTTGACGCGCAGCGACCAGATTGTTGACTCCACGGGCGGTTGTGATTTGCTTTCATTTCTGGATGCATATTCAGGATATCATCAGATCTTCATGGCAGAAGAGGATGAGGAGAAAACCGCATTCATTACTCCATGTGGCACATACCGTTTCATACGGATGCCTTTCGGTTTGAAGAATGCTGGTTCAACGTTTGCAAGAGTAGTCCATGACGCTTTTGAGCCGCAAATGCACAGAAATGTAGAAGCCTACATGGATGACATAGTGGCCAAAAGCAAGGATAAAGCTACCCTAGTTCAAGATTTAGATGAAACCTTTACAAATCTGCGCAAGATCAACCTCAAGCTCAATCCCAAGAAGTGCGTGTTTGAAGTCCCTTCCGGCAAGCTTCTCGGGTTCTTCGTGTCTCAGCGGGGAATTGAAGCCAATCCCGACAAGATCAAGGCCATTGAGCAGATTGAAGCACCAAAGCGCGTCAAGGATGTACGAAGACTTGCCGGTTGTGTAGCTGCTCTCAGCAGGTTTATCTCTAGGTCTGCTGAACGCGCCCTGCCATTTTTCAAGATTTTGAAAAAGGCAGGTCCAATGAAATGGACTCCGGAAGCGGAGGCAGCGCTGCAGGACTTGAAGAGATACCTATCCTCCACTCCAACGGTTGTCGCACCTAAGCCACAAGAGAAGTTGCTGCTATATATAGCGGCAACCAATCAAGTGGTTAGTGCTGCGTTAGTAGCGGAGAGGGAGGCGGATGATGAGTTAGCAACCATGGCAGACACATCCAGCGACAAGCAGGGGGCTTCGCCGGCAAGCTCTGGTCCCGACAAGGACGAATCTACGCAGACGCATGAGCAGATGCAGAAAAGGATGGTGCAGCGCCCAGTTTACTTTGTCAGTTCCCTTCTGCAGGGGGCTAGATCAAGGTACTCTGGTGTGCAGAAATTGCTTTTGGGCCTCCTCATGGCCTCAAGAAAGCTGCGCCATTACTTTCAGGCACATGAGATCACAGTTGTCACTCGCTTTCCGCTGAAGAGGATACTGCAAAATCCAGAGGCAACAGGCAGGATTATCGAGTGGGCACTGGAACTGTCAAGCTTTGGCCTCAAGTTTGAGAGCACTTCAACTATCCAAAAGCGAGCATTGGCGGAGTTCATAGCAGAATGGACGCCAACACCGGATGAAGAAATTCCAGAGACGAGCATTCCCGTCAAGGAAGCAAGCAAAGAGTGGCTGATGTACTTTGATGGTGCCTTCGCTGCAAAGGCGCCGGTCTTGCGGCGTCTTGCTTGTCGCACCCACCGTAGAGCACCTCAAGTACGTAGTCCAGATGCACTTTCCCAAGGAGCAAGCAACAAACAACACAGCAGAGTATGAAGGTTTGCTTGCCGGTCTCAGGATCGCAGTGGACCTTGGGATCAAGAAGCTCATTGTCAGGGGTGATTTGCAGCTTGTCGTCCGCCAAGTGAACAAAGATTATCAGAGTCCGTTGATGGAAGCTTATGTTGATGAAGTGAGGAAGCTAGAAGAGCACTTTGACGGCCTACAAATGGAACATGTTCCAAGAGCTTAGAATGATATTGCCGATGGCTTGTCAAAGTGCGCCGCACTTAAATTACCTGTGGAACCAGGGATTTTTGTGCTCAAGCGGACTCAACCGTCCGTAACACCACCAACAGGACAGGGCAAGAAGAGGAGGTTGATTTCTGGTGACTACTTTCCGGCAGAGCTTCCCGAAGCCGCCGCCACGAAGGTCCCCAAGATCGACACCAACAGAGCTGAGGGGCAGTCTGCTCCCACAAGCCCCAGGGTTTGCTTCATTGAAGCAGACGCTCCCGACAAGTTTTGCTCCGGCAAGCTTGCCGGGGAACATCAAGCTCCGGCTGAGCCGCAGGTTCTTGTCGTGGAAGCTGATGTTCCCGCAGCAGCAGATGTGCCTTTAGTCCTTGTTGTCGAGCCGCAAGCTCCAGCATGGGCGCAGCAGATTGTCCATTTCCTTCAGACAGGAGAACTTCCCGAATAGCAAGAAGAAGCGGAAAGAGTAGCCCGGCAGTCAAGTATGTACCAGTTTGTCGACAGCTGCTGCGTAGAAGGAGACTCAACGGTGTGAAATTGAAGTATATTCCCCGGGAAGACGGACAAAAGCTGTTGGGAGAGATACACGGAGGCATATGTGGTCACCACATTGGCGCAAGAGCACTTGCCGGCAAAGCGTTCCGGCAAGGTTTCTTTTGGCCGACAGTCCTCCAGGATGCAACTGCACAAGTAACCAAGTGTAAAGCGTTCCAGTTCCATTCCAAGCAGATACACCAGCCAGCTCAAGCTCTCCAGACGATCCCTTTATCCTGGCCATTTTCGGTGCAGGGCTCGACATTCTCGGCCCCTTTCCTCGAAGCTGTCGGGGGCTTTGAATACTTGTACGTCGCTATCGACAAGTTCACAAAGTGGCCGGAAGTGGAAGCAGTGAGGAAGGTGACATCACAGTCAGCAGTCAAGTTCTTCAGGTCGATTGTTTGCCGTTTCGGAATCCCCAATAGGATCATCACCGACAATGGCACACAATTTACGAGTCGCACCTTCATGCAGTACGTCCAAGATCTTGGCGCCAAGGTCTGCTTTGCTTACATTGCTCATCCGAGAAGCAACGGTCAAGCGAGAGAGGGCAAATCTTGAAGTGCTTGGCGGGCTCAAGACCAGAACGTTTGACAGGCTGCACAAGTGCGGAAGAAATGGGATTGAGGAGCTACCGGTGGTTCTTTGGTCGATCAGGACGACGCCGAATCGAGCCACTGGCCAGACACCTTTTGCTCTAGTCTATGGAGCAGAGGCAGTTCTCCCCACGGAACTCGCATACGGGTCACCTAGAGTACTCGCTTATGATGAGCTTGAGCAAGAGCAGCTGCGACAAGATGACGCGCTGCTCCTTGAGGAGGACCAGCTTCAGGCCGCTGTACGAGCTGCTCGTTACCAGCAAGCTTTGCGTCGCTACCATAGCCACAAAGTTAGTGCCAGAAGCCTCGAGGAAGGCAACCTTGTTCTTCGGCGCGTTCAGTCCGCCAAGAATTCAAACAAGTTCACGCCGAAGTGGGAAGGCCCTTATCGGGTGAAACGAGTCACTAGGCCTGGCGCTGTCCGCTTTGAGACCGAAGATGGCATTCCGGTGAGCAACTCCTGGAACATTGAGCATCTTCGTAAGTTTTACCCGTAGGGCGCGGTTGCCGGAACCTGTTCCGGCAACCACCTTTTGTACAAGTCTTGCCGATGTTGCATGTAATCCTTTGCACAAAGCCGGGCGCAAATCCCGTGCATAAGTAAAGCTCATGTGTTGCGCACAACTTGTCAAATTCATGCTTTCATCATTTTATTGCATGTTTTGGCTAACACTTTGTGCAGCACCCACACCCGGTAAGAAATATCGAGCCGCTGGGCTCCATAACTTTATTTTCTCTTCTTTCTCTTTTCTCAAAGAAAGGAAGGTTCCCTCGCGCACAAGTTAACCAGGGGGGAAGGAGAAGATAATAGTATGGACCAAGCGTTGCTCGAGGAAGTTTCGCCTTATCGGAAGCAAACGACAGAAAAGCTAAGTTGCCCAAGTTTGAGCAATCAGTTCTTAAATTTTTAAGTTATCTTCCTCGAACGATAGTCCTTTGTATGGAAAACACATGCGGCGGAGGAACCAACTTCGCAGCTAGTCGCGCCCTTACTTTGTTTCGAGTCCGCTCAACAACTTAAGTGAGCTGCAGCTAGTCGCGACAAGGTTGCTTGTCGGAGGCAGCACCGCCTGACGAAGCTCTTGACGTTCACTTTCGGCCTCGCGGCAAAGGTGCCTGCACCGACAAGTTCCCTAAAAGCGTAGGGCAAAAACGTACAAAGGAAGGAATCAAGTAAAGGAAATAACATTGCAATCATCGCCTAAGATAGAGTTATATTACAAAATAGCTTGTCGCAGATCTAATAAATTGTTCTAAACATGATCGGTAGCGACAAGGGAAAGATAAAATTGGCGGCCTAGTCTACGCGATCGCCATCAACCCGCTTGATCTTGCCCACCTTGTCCACAATGGGTGCGACAAGGGCCTTGAGCGCCTCCACATCGGCATCTGGCGGCAAGGATCTGAGGACGCCGTTGAGGTTGAGGCACGGATTGCGGAAGGCCACCTTCATCAACACCTTCTGGAGAGCTCCTGCACAGATCTGGCGCGATTCCTCGGCCAGCTGCTTTGGGATCTCTTCCCGGAGTCGCTGGAGAGCCGTCACCACACCCTTGAAGAATAAGCTAAGCTTGGCGCTGGGTTGGAGGTGCTCGTCGGAGGAATACCCAAGATCCACCATCCCCAGCTCCATCAACTCGCTGTGGATGGCGGCGGCAGTATCCACGAGACCTTCGGTCCAGTGCTCCACACTCTCCCTCAAGGCACTCTGGGTGGCAACAGCATTCGCCAGTAGCTCCTCGTTGGCCTTGATCTTCTCCAACAGGCCCACCTCCCGCTCCTTGGCGCCGTCCAGCACGCATCGAGTGGTCAACTTCAGCTCAAGATCTGCCTTGGAATCCTTGGCGGCGTCGAGCTCCTTGCTCTATCGGCGAGACGGCCTGCAGCTTCGCCAAGAGTGTAGGCGTCCTTCTCGCGCTTCGTGCTTGAGCGCAGCAAGCTCCTCGCCGCTCTTCCGGAGATCGGCCCCGGCTGCGTCACCTTCGTCTCCAACTCTTTCTTGGCGGCCTCGGCGGCTGCGGCAGCATCCTTCGCTTCCTTAAGAGCCCCGCCAAGTGACTCCTCGCGCGTGACAAGCTCTTCCTCATAGCTGTCAAGATTGATCTTCCGTTGCACCAACTCGCCTTCTTGCGTAGATAGCTTCTCGGCAGCAAGCCTTTGCTGCTCCTCGACCTCAGCCTTCTCAAGGATGAAGGCTGTGCGCTCTTCAGCAAGTCGCTCCCGCTCTTCAGCTACGTTCCGGAGAGTTTCTTGGTTGGCGCCCCGGAGCTCTTCTGCGCGCTTCTCCATGTTCCGCTCCGCCCTCGCGACAAGTGCTTCCGGGACTCCAACATGGCTTGTCGGACGCGAGCGATAGGCGACAACAGCTTCTTCAGCTTGCTCCTCCTCGAACTTCGCCCTGCTGCTGCTTGGCGCGTCCACCGGCGTCGGCCAAGCGAGGCGAGCAGCTCTCCGTCGAAGGTCTCTCCTTCGACCGGCGCCTGAGCTCGGCGCCTGTGGAGCTTGATGAAGACGCCGTCGCCGGCCTTGAGATAGGGCGCTGGCTGGGGCTCTTGAGCCCGACGCTGCACCGATGGCGGAGGATCGGCGGTCGGCGTAGCGCTGGCGCTCCTGCGGCCTCGTGGTCGTCGGTCGATCGCCCGACCCTCGCCAGCCTTTGCGGCGGCAGCCTGGCGGCCTCTTCGGGCGGATCCATCGGCGCCAGCCTGTTCCTCCATGGTGGCGACGTCGTCAGTATTGTCGCGCGTCCTCCTCGCCGGCGACCTCAGTCTCCATTGGCTCTGCGACAGATGGATCTGACGATCAGACAAAGAAAGAACAGTCAAGCAAATGTTCAAAAAGAAAAACAGAAGAAAACGAGCCCAAGGGAAATTTTCGTGCAAGAGGATTACCTGCAATGGGATCTGCAGCCATGGTCTCGACCACCGGAGGATCACTGGTGTTGTCCCTTGCCGGAGTAGTCTCCCTTGCCGGAGAACGCTCCCTTGTCGGAGAATCCTCCCTTGGCGGCGTAGTCGAAGCAGATAGAATTTCGGGGCGGCGTCCGAGCCCTCCCCGATGAGGCTGCTCTGCTCCTACACAAACCAACAGTCAGATATCAATGAAGAAGGAGCACCCATGCACACCTAACAGTAAGGAGAAAACCGCATACTTACGCTGGGGGCTGTGCTGGGGGCTGCTTTGAAGGAGAGTTGCCTCACCCGGCAAGGTTGTCTCGGACGCGCCTCCTGCCGTCGCAGTGGGTTCGTCCTCGACGACAATCACCGGGGTCTTGGCCCTCTTCGACATCCTCTGGGCCAGCGTCCTGAAAAGGAATGGATTCAGAGTAAAGCAGATCAGATTCAAGATGAAGCAACAAAATTGAAGAAATACAAGCACAAGATTGAAGCTTACTCTTCTTCTTCCTTGTCGGAGCTGAGCGCGGAGAGATCAAACTCCGGCTCGCCTCCAAAGGCGACGAGGCGGAGGTGGGCTCTCTTGACCGCTTGGCGGAGGTGTCGGCGGTGGCACGGGAGGATCCCGCCCGGTTGTCGCAGCAGTGTGGGGTGCTCCAGGCAACATTGCTTGTCATGTAGAGCAAGGCGGCTGCTGCTGGCGCTGTTGGGTCTGCCTGCCACCCCGTCTCATCTCCGGCCTTGCGGAGACGCCTCTTTGGCGGAGCCGTGGGCTCCGTTTGCGGCAAGCCGCTGGATGGTGGGGAAGAAGCGCCCTCGGCTGGTTCGCTCGACTCGGCCTTGGGTTCGGCAAGTTCTTCCTCACCGGCGAACTCCCTTCGCTCGGCAAGGCTTGCCGCCTCTGCTGCATCTGCCTCCTCCACGGTGTACCCGAAGACGCCAGCGGCAGCAGCTGCTGCCGCCTCCTCCAGCCTGGTGGCAATGCGCTGCATCTCGTCGTCGGTGGTGTCGCGGGTGAGCTTCTTCTGCTCGTCGGGGCGGATCGGCATTTCTTCCAAGCTGTCGAAGAATTGCCGCACGACGTCGTCCACAGGCTCTTGCCAGGTTGGAACGATCCCATGAGAATCGCACAACGATATCATGGCACGGATGCGGTCGAGCGCAGAATTGTTGCACAATGGGACGACCCCCCTCGGCAACCTAAACCACTCGGGGTGATCGGGGTCATGCTTGAACAGTTCTAGCAGCATCGCATCCAACTCCAAGACAGTGAAATTCCAATTGAGGCCCGGGCGCAGCCTCATGATGTCCGCTATGCGTTTTGGAACTCCCAAGCAGGTCTCCTCCTCTCCTGCAAGGGAAGCGTCTGCGGCGAAGGAAATCTGCGCCAACTGCGCCTACAGTGAGTCCGGCAAGCCTGAGGCGCAAGATCCGGGTCACAGCAATCTTCAACCTAGCATCTTCCGGCGCCAAGTTGCTCCAATCGTTGGCGCAGGGCAGTGAAGGGCTGCGGGTTCTCCTCAATGATCCAACACCAATTGGCTCTCCACTCCTCCCATTTGCTGCGGAGCTCTCCTTCCAGATAAGCTTCTTTCTTGCCGATCCTGGAGATCCAAGCAATCCCTCCGACAGCGGCTCCCTCTCTCAACGCTGGGCATGAAGAAGTGGCGGAAGAGGGCTACGTTTGGGTGGATCCCGACAAAGTTTTCGCAAAGGTGTGCGAAAACTGCCATGGTCGAGACAGCATTGGGGGTGAAATCAAGGAGGCGAAGCCCGAGGGTGTTCATGATATCGCAGAAGAATTGAGAAAAGAGGCGGGCAGAGCCCGCAATAGAAGAAAATCGCAAAGAAAGGGTACCCAGTTGGGGCTAGTTCAAGCGGTGGCGGGAGTACCTTCGATGCGGCGGATGCGCTACGTCTCCATCGACGAGAAGAGGTAGTAGCCCTCCTCGCCTCCTTTGCGCCGAGCTGGGGCCCGCTCCTTTCGCGGCCATGAGCCGCTGCGCTGGCCGTCTTCACGCCCTTCCCCTTGTCGGCTTCCGGAGCCATGGCGGAGGCGGTGGAGGAGACCGACGGCGTTGATGGCGCTGTGGCGAAAGGGGGCAGAGCGCTGCTCTCTTCGCACTAGAGAAGAAGGGGGGAGCGGCGGTGGTTTTCGAGACGAGACAGCAATGGCGAGGTGGGCGACCTGCCCCTGTTTCCCCTGTTTATAAGGAGGGAGAGGGGGCGGACGTTCCGCTTTTCCTAATAAAGAAACCCCCCATGATCTCTCCCACGACACCACGTTCGACGCGTGCTGTTCGTGGGGGACGTGGTGGGTCTAGAGCAAGTTACGGCGTGATCAAGGCCGCGTGTGACCGTGCACTGTTTTGGGCCTGGCCCGACAGCGCTCGGCACCGTGTGTGGCCCAGGCCCGGGGGCTCCTGTCGGTGTACTAGAGTAGGGGTACCCTAGTATCCCGAACTCGTGCACGGCGATTGCAAGACTGCGGCAAGGCTTGCTCGGTCACCGCCAAGATCCTCCGTGGTTCCTTTGGAGCCATTCAAGAACGAAGTATTTAGCCAAGAAGACAAGGCCCCGGCAAGAGGAGCTTGCCGGGAAGGCCACTCAAGGCACGCAGAAGACAAGACCCCGGCAGGAGGAGCTTGCCGGGAAGGCTCGGAGAGCGACAAGCCTCCGGACGCGACAAGGATTCAGCCGCGGCAAGGCACTTGCCGCGGCAGGCAACCTCTCCTCATCTCCGCTCCAGCTCATCCACCAACGTGTCACCATGGGACCATTCCAGGCTCACGTGTCAAGGGGCTGTGCAGCCAGCGGAGAGCAGCGATAAGCGGCGCTGACAAGTTTGCCATCGTCTTTGAAGGTGGCGCTCTGACGGTCCCTGTTGCCTTTGTTTAGGCGGCAGGTGGACGGGCATTTAATGCTTTTGTCCCATGCCGTCGAGGTTAGGTAGAGTACATCAGACATCGTTCAAGTAGGTGTACCACCTACTATTTTTCCATTTGTACCCTCATCTACGTCGCCACCTGTCGGAGACCCCTTGAGCATATAAAAGGAGGCCCATGCGCAACGTAGGGGGGGGGGGTTCGGCTCGATTCCAACGTAACCAGAGAACACTCAGGCTAGGTCTTGTAGCTCTCATCGCTCCTTAGCAAGAACACAATACAATTAGACAAGCAGCAGTAGGAGTATTATCTCTCCGGAGAGCTCCGAAGCTGGGTAAAGCCTTTCGTGTAGCCGCCTCGATCCGCTCTTCGTGCGATCTCTGCCCCCCTCCGAACCAAAAGGGGCTCGGTCCGCCGGTCCCATAGGTGTTCACGGGTCAGATCAGCCTCCCCGACAACCCCCCAACCACCGATTGGTTGTGCACCCCACACCCCTCCTCCCCGGGAGAATATCATGTGCCCCCATACCTTAGATGCTATATGCCGATACGAGTTGCTTGGAGCTTGTAGATCTGAGATATAGCAGCTCACATGATGTGTCTTAATATTTTGCAGAAACCTTGATGAGTTTGAGAATTGCACACAATTTGTACAAAAACTACTTAGATGCCCTTTGATCCCATATCCAATGACCTCGAAGTCAGATCACCATAGCATCTAAGATGAAGGAGGACATCATATTCTCCTGTATGTAAGAATATCATGTGCTACCACACCTTAGATGCTTTGGTGATACAAGCTCTTGGAGGCGTTGGATTTGTGACCCAACACCTCCTCGGTGGTTCGAATGGTTTTTGCGTAAAAGCCCCAAAAGAGTTTGGCCACTACTTACAAGCAAAAGACTGCTTTCAGATGCCATTGGATCTCGATGAAACGACCTCCAAGCTCGTATCACCGTAGCATCCAAGCTGCGATAGCACCTTATGTTTTCTCGCGGGAGAGTATGAGGTGCTCCCGCACGGTAGATTCTATGGTGATACGAGTTCACCGAGATCTAACGGCCCGATGAGGATGCTTGAATGTTTTTGCAATATACGATCGATAGAGTTTGGGAAATGCGCAAAAAGTACAAGTACTACGCATGTGCCATCGATCATCGATCATACGACCTAGATGCTCATATCACCGTAGCGGGTAATTAAGCTACGGGGAGCACCTAATATGAGCACCTGGGAGCCGTTGGATCAAAGATGCAGCGGCACACACGAGGCCTGAATGTTTTATTTGCAAAAAAAACCTTTGGAGAGTTCGGAAATTGCGCATAATTACAAAGACTACTACCAAGCCATTGGATCTCACTTCCAATGGTGTAGAAACTCGTATCACCATAGTATCTAAGCTGCAGGGTGGATATGATATTCTATGCCGCTGTCATTTTTGTTCATAAACTTGCAAAATACGTGTAACTCCTGCCGTTACTTGTCTAACCGCGTAAAGTGTTTGTTAAAAAAAACCATCCTACACTGAAATATCGGAACAACACACGGGGGTCCCACTTGTCATTAATCAAATTTGGATCTAAAACTAACAAATCTGAAAGACGAGATTCGAACTGGCAACCTGGACTACAAAGCGTAAGTCAATAGCCTGAAAAAATGAACGGTTGTTGGCTTTGTCCCATAACTTGATTTTATACAGTACTTGTGTTGAGTAGAGTAGAGGGAGTGCCTCGTCAACACGTGCATGACCGTTGTCTCACTTACTGGTGGGTCCCAGGTATGCGATCTCGATCTATCTTCTCTCCATCGTCTAACCTTTGCACGGGCACACACGAAGAGCGGCGCTAGCTTGCCGTGGTGTTATTACAACTAAAAAAAGCTTGGGAAATAGAAGAATCGCCTAGAACAAGAGACGTTGTGGCTGGTCGAGACGGAGCTAACCACATCTATCCTCCGTGCCATGTTTGTATGATGAAGCTGTGTGGCTAGTGGGGTGTTTTCGACCGACTGGCTGGGTCTCGAGGTCGAACCATAGGTAGTACGTCTGATACAATATATTTTTCCACGCACATTTTTTCTCCGTGCCGAGACATGGAACACCCTACCGTGCGGTTTCGGGGTCCTCCCGGGTGGTGCACACATATATTCTTCCTGACGTGGGACACCCTACCGCGCATTTTCTGGGTCCTCCTCGGTCGTAGCGCCGAAGCAAGTAAATGAGTCGTCAAATCACGGAAGACCACCTTTCCCGCCGAGAACATCAGTGAAGCACGGTGGCTAGCTAGTTGGGTTAGTTTGACTGATTAGCTAGGACGCCGCCACATTTGTTTTTTCACCCCTTTTTTATCTACTTGCCGGCATGTAAATTTAAATATCCACCGCGGCGTTGCTCTGGTGTTTGGGTGCGGCAGGATTTTTAATTTTTTAATTGACGGGAGCAGGCGCAGCAGAATTTTAAATTTTTTGATTGACGGGAGCAGGCGCGGCAGCAATTAGTCACGATGACTCCGCTGTAAAACCCTTGCTCCCTGATGTGAGAAGTCGTCGACTGGTGTTTTACCGTGGTGAAAACCAAAATATTCCCCGCTCCCTCCGCCTTCCCGTAGATTGCATTGCCTTTCAGCCATTTCGCCCCCTTTGCTTCCTCTCCCCATTGCTTCTACCTGGTGCCATGGCGGCCAGCAGATCACGGAGTCCGAGGTGAGGCGCCTGACACAGGAGCTCCATGCCAAGGATGCGGAGCACAGGGCCAAGGACGTGGAGCTCCGTGAGCTCAAGGAGGAGATGAGAGCCATACTCCTCCGTTATGTGCGGGAGTTCATGGAGCTTCAAAAGCGGCAGGCGTCCACCACAAAGATGCTTGAGGCATCGGCGACGTTGCTGCAGAAAGCGGGAGATATGATAGGCCGTCAGGGGAGCCGGCTGGAGCGCGAGCGGGCCGTTCGTGACGAGGTCCAGGATCACCTCAGCCACTTGGTGAACCAAGTTGCCACACACGTGTTGCGGCTGCGCGATGCCTACTGTCGTGCCAGCGCGACGATGCCGGCCGTCGGGCAAAACCCGTTCGACCACCCGGTCGACTTCAACGAGCTGCGGCTTCCTGACATGGTCTCCTTCTTCACCTATATCTCCGAGGAGCTGAGCCATCTCCACGCGATGGTGGGGGCTGAGCTGGACAAGGAGGGGTTGCGGGCTGCCGTCGCCGTTGCCGGGCGAATCCTTTCAGGGCTCCGTCACCGGAATCCATTTGTGCCATTGGACGCCGACTTTGACGAGCGGGCTCCCATCGACCGAGAGCGGGCTCTGCGGGCGGTTGCACCCTGCATCACCAACGTCATGCGCCTCGAGAAGCAGAGGGACTTCGGTGGTGTTTAGGCGCCCTCTGCATGGGCATGTCCATGTCTCGGCGCAACATGACCGTTGGATCAAACTCAGACGGTGTAGATCAGTCACTGTAGCACAAAGCGTGTGGGTGTGTTTGGTTGCATTCTCATCTCAATATAGTTGTTTCCTCTTCGTGTATTTTTGTCAACCTACTAGTGTGGACTCCTGCCAAACACCCAAAAGTGGGTCGAGAAGGGAACTTTTGCTCCCATCCCGTGCACCCTTCATACACCCTGCCTAACACTATTCGTGCTTCATATGGTTCATTTTTCGTGGAGTACATGTAGCACCGCATTCTCCGCTACTGTGGACCTAGTTACATTAACATTGATCCCAATTCATTCTCGATCGGACGGTCGAAAAAGCGGTACTATGTTACATATAGGAGTAGTTGACATGCGCACAACATCATTTGTTATCGTCATATCTTAGTACACTAGCAACAAGATTGTGTAGTACTGACGTATGAACCACTGCACATGCCTAGTGGTAGGAGCACTGTGTATGTTCAAGTGGCTGCCGTGTTTCGCACTCCTCCGTCGTAAGAGTGGAAACGCTTGTCGTAATCATTTTTTTCTTCAGAATGAAAAACAGTGGACACGCTCTACCGTGTGGATCCTCCTCCAGCCATGCACTAAATTACTCACTTTTGCCGATGTGTGGGACAGCCAGCACCTGGGTCCACCAGCCATGCACTAAATTACTCCATAGTAGAGTGACGGTAGACTACCCCAATCGAACCGCCGCACTAATGCCCAATGAGCCGTCAAATCACAAAACCCCCTCCTTTCCAGCAGTAAGTTGGACGGACGAAGCAACCATCATTTGACTCTTCTCTCTCAGCTTCCTCTCTTGAAGAAAACCCCACTCGCTTAGCTTCTCCCTCATCTCGTTCCTCCTTTCACTCTTCTCTGTCAGCTTCCTCTCTTGGATGGACGCCGGAGCACCGGCCGACGTGATGTCTATGGCTCTGGCCAAAACCGTCGAGGCTCATGGTACGAAGAAGCGCAAGCACCCCGCCGAGACTACCGCAGGCAAGCTCAAAGCCATTGCCCTGTCCAAGCCCCCCTCTCTGGGATCCCTCATTAAGCAAGTCCATGTAATGTCTCTTGTTGACGATCTTTTTCTCGATCTTGATTGTGTTTTTTCATCTAACACACAGTACTAGTACTAGTAGTACAACTTTCTGGGTGATCTTGCATGTGATTTTAGTGTGCCAAATGACGGTTCTAAATTCCTCTTTTGACCAAAACATGCGAGAGGTTGACACTGATTTCTTATAGATTACTTTCAACTACTCCCTCTGTCCCAAATTTCTTGTCTTAGATTATTTTAGATATGGATGTATCTAATACTAAAATGTGACTTGATACATCCGTATCTAGACAAATCTAAGACAAGAATTTTTGGACGGAGGGAGTACTTTATGAACATCAATGCTACCTTTTAAGAGGGTATATTTGCCTCAGTAACTTGTGTTATGGATATTGCATGTAATCCCTTTGCTCTCATGCCTTTGAAGACATGTTCTAGTGTCTTTGTTCACTCATTTATGTGCGTATATGTAGTCATATATGGAGTATAATATCGATAATCATCTTATATTTTTGAACGGAGGTAGTAATAAAATATGGTTTCTGTTTGAATTAGAACTAGGTCCGCGGTGGAGATGAAGTTCTCAAAGTCATGTTGTGTGAACTGGAAGACACGATGATGAGTTCTCTTTGCTGAACTATCCAGCTGTTGTGTCCTTGTCGCCACGTGTCCTGAACTAGTGTTTTCCTGTAGCATTGTTGTCGCGTGTTCTCGAGGTTGTACTTGACCACAACAATTTCTGGGTGTGCCTTCGATTCTGAAGGGTGTGGTTCTTGTAAAGCTTCCCAACAAATCTGATGCGGCCTGTCTTCATCATCATGTTTATGAGTGGAAAGACCACTCTGTTAGGGTTCTCCAAGGTTGACAAGATGGTGATGGTGCATGTAGACATCTCACACGAAGTCCATGGCCTAGTCAAGAATGTCACGGGTTTAAATCCCGTGAGGTCGGTGGCAAGAAATAGTCTGCAAAGTTTAGTTAGTGCAACTTTTCTTGTCTGTAGTAAGTCTGTTATTCGATTACTTGATTTGTGTTTGTGAACCCTGTATTGTTTATTAGTACTGCCGCTTTTGGTGTGTGGTCAGTCTGAGAACGGTCTATGTTAATGTCTGTCCACTCAATTCAGTCTGTATATTTTGAAGTATCCAGATCATATTTTTTGTGAGGACGGTTTATCAATTATGGTTACACTCCAATATCTGTATGCATTGCAGGGTTTATCGCACCCACCAGGATTTCCAGCCCCATGGATGTTCGGTCCATACGATTTGTCACGACCTTTGGACAGTCCTGCTTGTGGGAGTAGGCGGGGGCCCTGCATGCCACACGTAGTTGGACGATCAATCTTCTGTTTAGTACTTTAACATAGTGATTTCCTGGCAAGGATTCTCTCGTGTCACATCAAGTAAATATTATTGATTTACTGTCTAAATCTTATTGATTTAATGTCATGTTTTCTTTCTTTTCCTGTAAATTTACGATGCAGGTTTTGCCATGTGACATTCATCACAGAATAAAACGTTCGGTTTGCTCTACGATGGCTATTTTTGTAGGTTTCACTTCTTATGTCGTGTCAGTAACGAAGTCACTGTCCATCACTTATATTACTGGAAAAAATTGGATTAGTCTGTTGTCTGAGTACAAGCTGAATCCCTATGATGAACTGCAGTTTGGTTTAACAAAAACGCCACAATTAGTCCTTCTCGCGTTTAAAAGAAATGAAGAAAAAAACTGGATCATGGTCACAGGTCCTTGTCAAGTTAGAAAGCTGATTATAGCAGACCAGACACGATCGCCGCTGTCTCGCACAGATCGATCACCGGCAGTTGCTCTAGCACTGACAGCGGCAACAGCCCAGTCTGATCCAGCTGAGGATTGGGCATCGATCGTGTCGCAGATCACCGATCTACCGGAGGATCGGGCATCGACACGGCACCTGCTCCGACACCGGCACCAGCTCTACAAGGAGCACCATCTCCAGCAGCAGCGGCGGCTTCGCACCTGCACCAACACTTGCACTTGCATCTGCTTGCCCGGCCGTGCGGTTGCACCGCAATGATCGGGCTGCAGTTCGCACTTCATATACCAAAGTCCTTACAAAAACCGACATGTCCACCTTCTTGGTAAGCATTGGCCGCCCAAGTGCTTCGTTCTTTTTCTTTCCATGTTGTTTCACATGATTCACGTGTTGATCTAACTGTTTGGGTATGTCTTCTTGTTTGCAAACAGAGAATTCCTAGAAACAACGAGGGAGTCGTTCAACAATCCGGCGCATCATGCCAAGTTTCTCTTACCATGCGCAGCCTTGGTGTGAATGAACCTGCTCAATATACCGTATGTACAAAGGATGGTCGCATGATGATTGATGCTAAAGGATGGTCAAGGTTCAAATCTAAATCATATCTTGCGGTATGGATGATGTCAAAATCGAACTTTCTCAACAAGGAGAGCTGGTCCAAATCAACTTTGAAATTCTTCAGTAGCAGCACGCAACTACCGAACTGATCTATCCTCCGAGAGATTTTGATGTAATAATCTGGCATGGTGAAACAAGTGTTCTGTGTGTATAAGTAGTACGACAGTATTATTTATCACATGGTATATCGTTGATAGAATTGCAACTCTGATTACTGGTTGGAACTGTCGTTCGATTTCATTCCAACATCTGTCGTGCTTTATTCAATTTTGTGTATTCGCCTTGCGACAACATCTAAAACCAGCGCCGTACTGATCGATCGCAGTATGAAAAGCGCTGAGGTAGAACACATGGGCCCCCAAATATGCAGGGTCGGCCTGCGGCCCAAAGTCCAGAACCGTGAGCCTATCTGAGTATTATATTCTCAGCTGAACCCCCATAAAAAAGCTGAAACCCCATAATGCACGTGCGTTGCAGAGGGAGTATATTTCTCGGCAAGGTGAGCCTGTGATATAAAAGATTTGTATATATCTTTACAGAGGGAGTATCTCTCTGTCAAAAATATATTTATGTGTAACTAGTTACTCCTGTCTTTCTACTTCCTTTCGCTGATATGTGGGGCACCCGACAACGGGGTCCACGTGCCATATGCACAAATTAGAGTGCACAACTTCACGGTAGATACACCCCGGTCATACCGCCGCAGTAATGCCCAATGAGCCGTCCAATCACAGCCCCCCCTTCCAGCTTAAGCAGTAAGCTGGACGGACGAAGCGGCAATATTTCACTGGGCCTGAATCCCCTTCTCCCTCGTCTGCTTGTTCAGAGAAAACCCCCTCTCGGCGATTGCATAGGGTTTTCTCATGGAGAACCAGGTACAAATTCTTCATCCATCCCCGATAAATCCAAGTCCCTTGGTCGCAGGTAACCCTAGGACGGCAGCCGCCGCCGTTGATGCATTTTTCTTCCTACTGAATCTAGTGTTGTTTCATTTGCAGTGCCCAAAGTGCGAGTACCCTACAGGTTTCTGCGCCCTCGGCGAGACGCCACACTTGTTCCTTCTCATCCACACAAAGCATTTTGAAATGCGCACAGTATGTTCCTAGAATCCTCTTTTCTATCCGGGAGGGTGGGGTTTTTTTGAACATGCTGTGTTCTCATATTAGTTTTCCTGCGGTGTATTATTTGCTCTGCCAGAACACATGTACTCAAGATGCTTGGCCTTGCCATAACTGAATACACTAGTTTAATGGTCACAGTGAAGACAAGCCATGGATATAAGTTCCGAGTTGGGTTCATGAACCAAGAAGATCGCTGCTATTTTTGTGGCCGAACTTGGATAAACTTTCTCAAGTGTTACGGACTGAAAGTTGGCGCACGAATGTTGATGGAAATAGCAGAACCTGGTCTCATCTTCACTGCGATCTTCCACCCCGACGTAAAGCATAAAATTCATGATCCTTAATCTTAATTTTAGTAGTTGGTTCCCACTCATCATAAAGTTTTCTAGGGATAGAAACTTCCAACTCAAGTTTTTCTTCATAAGATTGCATCAAGGCATCAACGATATGTTTAGGAAACGCTTTATTTTGACTATAAGCGTGAGGAGAATTTAGCACGGATTGTAACAAGGAAATACAATCAATCAAAGAGCAAATTTCATAATTAAATTCCTTGAAATCGAAAATAGTGGGTTTAGCAACATCTAGGGTTTTGATTTCTTCAATCCCACTTTTATTAATTTTAGCATCAAGATCTAAAAACTCCTAATTTTTTGAATGCCTTCTAGATAAAGGTGGATCATGTTCAGTCCCATCATTATCAAGATTCATATTGCAAAACAAAGATTTAATAGGGGACACATCAATAACTTTTAGATCTTCATCTTTATTTTCATAGGAACTAGAAGAACACGCTTTAATAAAGGCATCTTTCGTAGCACGCATCCTAGCGGTTCTTTCTTTGCACTCATCAATGGAAATTCTCATGGCTTTGAGAGACCCATTGATATCATGCTTAGTAAGAATAGATCTAAGCTTTAAAGAATCAACATCATGAGAAATTCTATCAACGTTCCTAGCCAATTCATCAACTTTAAGCAATTTCTCTTCAAGCAAAGCATTGAAATTCTTTTGCGAATTCATTAACTCTTTAACACTAGTCTCAAATTCAGAGGGCGTCCTATTAAAATTTCCATAAGAGTTGTTGTAGGAATTTCCATAATTATTAGAGGAATTACTAGGATAAGGCATAGGATTAAAGTTTCCTCTACACGCGTTGTTACCAAATATTATTCCTACCAACAAAATTCACATCCATAGATTCACTATTATTCTCAATCAAAGTAGACAAAGGCATATCATTAGGATCAGAACAAACACTCTTAGTAGCAAATAATTTCATAAGTTCATCCATCTTTCTTCTTTTGCATATCACACAAATCAACGAAGCTATTTAGATGAGTAGCGGCATCTTCACTAGGAAGGCCGGCGAATTGATCTTTCATGACAAGATTCAACAAAGCAGCATTGATTTCACAAGATTCAGTATTTGTAAGAGGAGCAATCGGAGTGCTAAGGAAATCATTATTGTTGGTATTGGTAAAGTCACACAATTTGGTATTATCTTGAGCCATCGCGACAAACTAGCAATCCAACACACAAGCAAACAAAAAGCAAGAGAAAAAAGGCAAACGGAAAAGAGCGGGCGAATAAAACGGCAAGGGTGAAGTGGGGGAGAGGAAAACGAGAGGCAAATGGAAAATAATGTAATGCGGGAGATAAGGGATTGTGATGGGTACTTGGTATGTTGACTTTATGTAGACTCACAGCAACGGCGCGAGAAATTCTTCTTGCTACCTCTTGAGCACTGCGTTGGATTTCCTTGAAGAGGAAAGGATGATGCGATAAAGTAGCGTAAGTATTTCCCTCAGTTTTGAGAACCAAGGTATCAATCCAAGAGGAGGCTACTGGCGAGTCCCTCATACCTCTGAAGCAAATAACTCCCTCGCAACCAACGCGATTAGGGGTTGTCAATCCCTTCACGGTCACTTACGAGAGTGAGATCTGATAGAGATGATAGATAATATGTTTGGTATTTTTATGATAAAGATGCAAAGTAAAATAAAAGAAAAGTAAAAGAAAGGGCAATAAATAAAGTGATGGAAGATTAATATGATGGAGATAGACCCAGGGGCCATAGATTTCACTAGTGGATTCTCTCAAGAGCATAAATATTTCACGGTGGGTGAACGAATTACTGTTAAGCAATTGACAGAATTGAGCATAGTTATGAGAATATCTAGGTATGATCATGTATATAGGCATCACGTCCGAGACAAGTAGACCGACTCCTGCCTGCATCTACTACTATTATTCCACTCATCGACCGCTATTCCAGCATGCATCTAGAGTATTAAGTTCAAGAAAACAGAGTAACGCCTTAAGCAAGATGACATGATGTAGAGGGATAAATTCATGCAATATGATAAAACCCCATCTTGTTATCCTCGATGGCAACAATACAATATGTGCCTTGCTGCCCCTACTATAACTGGGAAAGGACACCGCAAGATTGAACACAAAGCTAAGCACTTCTCCCATTGCAAGAAATACCAATCTAGTAGGCCAAACCAAACTGATAATTCGAAGAGACTTGCAAAGATAACCAATCATACATAAAAGAATTCAGAGAAGATTCAAATATTGTTCATAGATAATCTTGATCATAAACCCACAATTCATCGGTCTCAACAAACACACCGCAAAAGAAGATTACATCGAATAGATCTCCATGAGAGAGGGGGCGAACATTGTATTGAGATCCAAAAAGAGAGAAGAAGCCATCTAGCTACCAACT
The DNA here is from genome assembly GCA_021605145.1 of Aegilops bicornis. Lineage (NCBI taxonomy): Eukaryota > Viridiplantae > Streptophyta > Magnoliopsida > Poales > Poaceae > Aegilops > Aegilops bicornis. The sequence continues at coordinate 723,034,911 of CM038675.1, forward strand.
ATGGACCCGAAGGTCTGAAGTAAACTACTCACTCTTCATGGGAGAGGCTATGGTGTTGATGTAGAAGCCCTCCGTGATGGATGCCCCCTCCAGCGGAGCTCCGGAACAGGCCCCAAGATGGGATCTCGTGGAGTCTGCAGAAGGTTGCGGCGGTGGAATTAGGTTTTGGCTCCGTGTCGATCGTTTGAAGTGCGTGAGGTATATATAGGAGGAAGAAGTATGTCCGTGGAGCAACATGGGGCCCACGAGGGTGGAGGGCGCGCCCTGGGGGGGTGGGCGCGCCCCCTACCTCGCGCCCTCCTCGAAGCTTCCTTGACTTAGGGTCCAAGTCTCCTGGATCACGTTCGGTGAGAAAATCACGTTCCCGAAGGTTTCATTCCGTTTGGACTCTGTTTCATATTCCATTTCTGCAAAACTCTGAAATAGGCAAAAAAAATAGCAATTACATCTTTGGGCCTCCGGTTAATAGGTTAGTCCCAAAAATAATGTAAAAGTGGAAAATAAAGCCCAATATTGTCCAAAACAATAGATAATATAGCATGGAGAAATCAAAAATTATAGATACGTTGGAGACGTATCAGACATTCGTCCATTGGATGGTCAGTTCGGCGAAGCTGCATCCTACTCCACCAATGATGACTCTACCACTCATGACTCTGCCGCCAATGCCTCAAAGCAAAATCCTCAAGCCTCAACTCCAAGGGTGATGACTGATCATGAGCTTCTCCTCAGTATTCACCAGAAGGTCGACCGCAAAGACAAATGGGTTAAGCGTCGTTTGGTTCTATTGTTCGCAACATGACTGCTACACACAAATGTAGTGAAGAAAAACCATTACTACCTCCATGAAGTCTTCGGTCGCACCTGGGCTGTTCTGTCACATCTTTATGGTGAAGAAGATCTGAAGCAAATGGGTCTCAAGCAGGACTTTGACTAGTCTCAGCCACCAGCAAAGAAATTCAAGAAAACCAAAGTTCCTTCCTTGGTAGCCAGCTCATATTCTTCATCACGCGCGACTGATGAGCATGAAGATTTGGACGACACTGCGGCAGACCCTACCTCAACAACCGACCCCAACAATGCTGGCGCTCCTTCATCAACTCACTGATGATATTCTTCAGGGGCGTTAGTCCTCATACTTCGACCCTTTTGGTCATTCGATGACAAAGAGGGAGAAATTTGAGTTAGTCTTCAAGCGGGTCTACTTATATGGGCGATTTTTCTAAGTTACAACTCTCGTTCTCTTGAAGACTTTGCTTGATCGAGTTGTAAACTTAAAACCCGATGGTGGTCTGATACTTTTGATGTGTTCTTCTGCATGCTTATTCCTCATATATGATAATGCACGCATGCTGAATTACATCAGTCACCATATTTCAACATGCATTTCAAATTCTTCATATTATATGTTAAATGCGTGTTTGAATTACAAGATATAGGGGGAGATCTCCATGATTCTACTCTTCAAGTGTGCATTGCTTCAAAAGAAAATTCCTCACTATGCACATCTTCAGGGGAGTTCTTCTATATCTTGCAATCAAATTCCTCAATATCAGTATTTACACTTCATATGTTTATCCCCGTTGAAAACTTAACCTATATTGTCATCAAACACCAAAAAGGGGAGATTGTAAGTGAATCTAGTGCCCTTAGTGATTTTGGTGTATTGAAGACTTATAGGTTAAGGGACTGACTCATTTGTGAGTGTACACAGGTCTATAAGTCTATGGGGAGTTTGATATTCTGAGAGAAAGTCGACCCTAAAAATGAAGTTCTTTGATTGAAGACTTTGGATTCCTGAAGACTTTCTGAAGACTTTGAAAGTGAAGAAATTGGTGTGACCGTGAAGACTTGGTATTCATTCGAGGAACATGAAGCGTCAAGACTTTTGTTTTCGTAGTTTCGTTTTTATCTTTCTTGAGTAATAGGAAACACCGTACTGTTAAAGGGGGTCGAGGAAATACTAAGGAAAAGGTTCCAAGTGATGCTCAACTCAAAATCCTACACCTACCAATCCCTTCGAGTGAAGGCATTGGAAATCTCATGCAGTTCAGTCAATTTCTTTAGTGACAGAGACGAAGTTCTTCTAGTCTCTGAGGAATTAGTTCTGACTGAGGAGTTAGGAATTCGCCAGTGTGGATTGCCTACAAGTGAGGAACATGAGAGCCCTAAGGAATTTGATAGTCAAATTTTCGACCGTTGTTGTGCCACGCGCCAGCTGTCCCAAAATATCTTCCCATCTAACGGTCATATCATTGAAGGGCATTTATGTCTTATTCATGTCGGGCTGCTCCCTACGCTATAAATAGCCGCCCCCTACAACCACTAGCTGGTTGGCTGCTCCGAGAGAAACTGACACTTGTCATTTGAGAGCATCCCATCCTCTGAGGACTTTGAGCAGAAATCATCAAGTGAGGAAAACCCAAACCCAAACACCTACAAACCCAAAGTGATTGAGAATCACTGAAGAGATTGATCATGCGTGGATCCGACGCTTGTTACCTTTGAAGACTATGCATCTTCCAGACAGTTAGGCGTCATGGTCTAGAGCATCCAAGAGGAAATTGTGGATCGCCGAGTGACCGAGTCTGTGAAGGTTTGGAAGTCACCTGAACACTTACCACGAGTGATTGGGCGATGTCTGTGTAACCTTAGCTCAAGGGGAATACGATGAGGACTAAATGTCCTGTACTACGTGTTAAGGACTGGGTGTCCGGGACCGTGTATCCTCAGGTTTGAATACCTAGCCGCCCTAACCAGACGTACAATTGTCACAGCAGTTGGAACTGGTCTACCAAATCATCGTCTTTGTTGTGTGCTTGTCCATATCTGTCTGAAGACTTTGACTGAAGACTTTCTCCATTTCCTCAGTTCAATTTCTTCAATCTATTTGTCTTCATCCTGTTTTATCCTGTGCTTACGCTTTCTGTACTCTGTGTCTGTTTTCATTTCATCATGATATCCATGTTTACGTTATGTCATGTATGCATGTGAGTACTTATTCTGCTGCAATTAGTTCTTTGCTTAAGAATTTCCTCACCCTGATATTCCTCAGTGAAGAATTCATAAAAATCTCCTATTCACCCCCCTCTAGTCAACTTAATGCACTTTCAAGCATCACACAACAATATATGCACATCACACAAGATAATAAGCTCGCAAAGCATACGCATATAAGAATCTCATAAACAACAATAAGTAACATCACAAGCATATAAGTATCGCGGAGGTTGAGCACAAGTCACCCAAGACTGCCACAAGTCACCCAAAGGCCCCTATGCGCCAGGAGGTCGAGCACCGCGGAGGTCGTCACCACCAAGTCCGTCGAAGCCTAGGTCGTCACTGCTAGCGGCAGCGCTACTGCCAAGACTGCCACCGCCACCGCCTCCACCTCCATGGATCAGAGTGATCGGGCTCCGTGACATGGGAGTGCTGCGAAGACCACCACCAACGGTAGATCCACTGGTTCCCTGGATGTTGAAAAGACATGTTAACGGGATATATTGTGTTGAATAAACGATATGCTTTGGGTGAATAGATTGGGGATGAACTAACCGGTGAGGGGCCAGCATTCTGTGCCAGAAACTCCTCAAAGGTAAGCAGCGTTGGTTGTGGTGGAGGAGATGCTGCTGGTTTCAATTGAGGAACTCTGTCGGCCGCCATTTCCTGAAAAGCGTGCTGCATCATGCGATTGTTCTTCTCATGGAATGCAAAAAGGCTCTGGTACCACGCCATGGTCTCCTGGCGTGTGTACTCCATGTAGGCCTACAGTATGACATGATGGAACTCATAAAACTACTCAATGCGGAAAATAAAGTGAGCAATGAAGATAAGAGGGAAAATACTTACAGATTGCTGCTCCTGAAAGAGGGACTGTGACTGGGCACTGGTCATGGGCGTGCTCTTGCGCTAGCTCAGGCTCGGGTCGATAGCTCGGAGCTATGTGTAGGAGATAGACGGAGTGATCACAACATCCAGAACCGCCTCCCGACCATGCTCATTGGGCCCCATTCCCACCACCACCCTCTCGTCCAGATCCGTCGCAATGGGGTCAGGTGTGCCAGGGTGTAAACTCAGATACCCATCGCAGTAGGCCTTCTTCCTCTGCGCTGACTTCTTGCCATAGTACTTGGGCTCGCCAGGCTTGGAGTCCTTCCTCGCATGGGCGATCTCCCACGCCTCCATGTGTGAGAGTGGCCGCTTCAGTGTCTCCTCCTGCACCACCAAACAGAGGTTAGTCATACATAAGAAAGTGACGGTAAATAGAAGAAGAATGTTTAATGAGGTTAGTCATACATTAAGTGTCTTGTGGACAAAGTGGTTTCGGTTTCCCTAAGCATGTACTCCCTCCTTCCCTCAATTAGCCTTGTTTTTTATGCTCGTAGCCGCCCAGGCTCCATCCGTATCACACCAAAGATCCACCAACGCCGCCCAGGACTCGTCTTTTCCATAACACCAATTTGGACACACCTACATAATGAAAGAATAATGGCATGTCAACACAAAACGGTGAAATGTACCACAAACATCGGAATGAAAAATCTTTTATACTTACCGCCAAGTACTCATGCCTCTCCAAGGTAATGCCCATCCTCCGCGCTTCTTCCTTGGTCATCTTCACACCAAGAGCGTCGTGATAGTATGTCGAGATGGTCACCCAGCGCACCTCGTACTGGAGCTGGCGGGCCTTCTTCTTGGCTTGGTGCAACATGATCTGGTCGGCTCTGTCCTTGTGCTCCGGAAGAACCCGATAGAATTTCTACAATCATGCATGAAACAAGAATGGAAGAAGCCATGAGTTAAATCATTCATGAAACTAGAATGTACTTGTGCTTCTAAAGAGAACTCACCCAGAAAGTAGTGATCACGGCCTTGGCATGGGTCTCATGGTTCGTGTGGAGGGCCGCTTCCCAGTGGTCCCAGCTCGTGGCCAAAACCTGACGGTCCGGGTGCCTGACTGGATCCGGACAGTACAGCCCCGGCCAATGTAACTTCAGCAAGACAATGATGAGGCCATTGGGAATACCGGGCCCTTTAGGATATATCCAGTTGATGCAAAAGAATGAAATATAAGCATGTGACAAGCAAAATAAATAACTACCGGAATGAGCATGTGACAAGCAAAAGAATGAAATTATTATAAAGTGGCACTTACTCTTTCCCCGTGGGCTCAATGAGCCACTTACGCTCCTCAAGAGCAGGAATCTACTTTGGTAGCTTTGCATTACCACGCAGCCACCCCTTGTTGCCAACCCCCTCCCCGCCACCATAATCATCCCCGCCACCACCATCCTCCTCGCCTGCCTCCTCCTCCTCGTCCTCCTACCCAACCTCCTCCTCCACCTCCTCCTCGGCCTCATCCCGAACCTCCTCCTCATCATCATCATCAGAGGGTACCTCACTAGAGGAGGGCTCGAAGACAACACCCCTAAGTCGGTGAGGGTGCACTCTTTCTGGCCGCGACCCCCTATAATGGCTCTCCCCCACCACCTCGCCCTCTAGGGGCTCTCCCCGCCCCTCCTCCTCTAGGGGCACCTCTCCCTCGACCTCCCTGTGAGGAGTCATCGTCAAGTAGCCGGGGGGAGGATTACGTGCTCGACCACTCCGACTAGGCCGGACAACGACCTTGCATAGGAAACCCACGTCGTCGGCCTTCCCCTTGCCCATGTTCCATGAACCTGCATTGAAAAGAGAATAAGCAATTTGTACATTAATGAAATGAAGGAAAAGGCATAATAATAAGGAATAATAGACACATTAATAAAAAAAGTATAAAAAGGCATATCCCTAAACTATAGAAAAAAATACTTGAAACATACATCTGCTAGAACCCATACGAATCATCACTGTTGTAACCTCTTTCTCGATCGGTCTCATCATCAGTATCAATCATATCATATTCATTGTCTGACGGAGGTGGAGGCTCTTCCTCGTCGTCAGTGTCTTCGTTTAACTTTTCTAGCATAAGTATGTCATTTTCATTGACAATGGTCTCACCATCATTCTGTGCATCGTCGTTGTGTGGGATCCATATCATCATCACCCAATGGTCTAGCATCATCATTTCTAACCACATCATCATCATCAGCTTGCTCTTGATAGAACACTCCCTCATATGTCATGGGGTTAATGTTGTAATGTCGTCTTCATTCGGGTCCAAAGAGCTTACCATGTGGCGACACCTTGAACACAACTTCCCAACCCTTTAGGTACTCTTTCTGGCATAGGTAAGGCGGATAATAAACTTGTGTAGCTTGGGTAGCCGCAATGAAGAGATCGGCTTCGGGATAGACCGTTGATGGTTTAACTTCGACCAAACCAATGAAAGGCGTATGTTTTACCCCCTCCCACGGATCGAACCATCGACATTTGGACACAGACAGACTTAGGGTCTCGCGTCCCTTGCGGAATTTAATCTCGTATATATTTTGTACCCTTCCGTAGTAGTCTACTGAATTTTGACCGGGGGTGTACACTCCGGTATTTATAGTTTTAGGACCAGGCCGGTTGTTCTGGTGCTCCTCTGTATGGAAGCGATACCCATTCACATCACACTTTTTACATGTCATGACGGCAGGATCAAAACCCATCTTAATTCATCATCCATAGATATGTTCGGATCTTTACCCTACAAGTATAATTGAAATTGCTGGGTGCATTAGTTCGGTTAACTAATAAATGTTGAACAAGGTATTTAATAGTGGAATGTGGAAAATTACTTTCTCCATGAACCAAGCAACAAAAAATTTACGTCCAGGATTTCCATGACGGAGAAGAGTAAGTACCTCCGCCTCAGTAGGAGGATTCATTCCCGTCCATTCCTCTTGAACGAAATCACTAAAAGAAGAAAAGCAGTGTTAGACCGGGACTAAGTGAACATAGAACATGATGATTTGCAAGACATAAAGGAATGGTGTACTGGTATTACCTCATCCACACTTCCTCAACTTCCTTGATGTTATGCAAGATATAGAACATGAGGTCCTCCCACTCTTGTCGTGGAATGTTATAAGATTTCGAGGCCCCAACCCTCCCACCTTGCACATTAAAAAGATGGAGCCTGGGTTGGTACTTGGGCTCTGCTATATTGTATCGAGGCACCTTGTTATGCAAATGGGGAACATGGTCTGGATAGTATGATGTCCTGAGGTCTGACACCTCCTCTAGGATAACTGCCTCAGCTATGGAAGCTTCAATCTTAGCTTTCTTTCCACATTTCTGTCGGAGATGCTTGTTCTGTCTCTCAGGGCCGTACTGCCAGTGATTCTGCACAGGCCCCCCAACAATACCTTGTTCGCGAGGTGCAGAATGAGATGTGTCATTAGAGTAGACAAGCCTGGCGGAAAGAACTTCTCTAGCTTGACTATCAACTCTGGTGCCTTCTTATGCAATTTTTCAATCACATCTTTACTTACTTCTTTAGCACAGAGCGTGTGGAAGAAATGGCTTAGCTCAGCAAGCACTCGCCAGACATGCTCGGGGACATAGCCTCGAACCATCACCGGCATTATCCGCTCAATCCATCCATGGTAGTCATGAATCTTCAGGCCGGTCACTTTGCCCGTTGAAAGATTGACTCCCTTGCTTATATTCGATGCATAACCATCGGTGAACATCAAAATGTATTTCAGACAGATAAGTACTTCCTTTTTTCTGGTGATTTAAGGACAAAGTCAGCATCTGGCTTGAACCAGTTTTTCGACCGCTTTGTGGGAGGCTTCATGTTTAGAGGTGGTCTATCACAAATTCTCTGTTGATCGGCTCTAGCTTTAACGTTATCCTTTGTCTTATCAGGAATGTTGAGGATCGTGCGGAAAAGGGACTCTGTCACATTCTTTTCAGTGTGCATCACATCGATGTTGTAAGGAAGTTTGAGGTCCTTGAAATAGGGAAGCTGCAAGAAGGGGGTAATGTGATTCCAGTTGTGCGTCTCACCATATCCCTCGAAGCCTTTGGCTTTGGCTTTGACTTTGTCTTTGATTTTAGGCTTGAGAGCTTTTATCTGAGCAAGAACATATACCCCCAAAAATGTTGGAATCTCGGTTACTTCATGAACAACCCGGCCTTTCGCAAAGTTCTTCTTGTCTTCCCTGTCTGGGTGGTCTGGAGGGAGGAACTGTCGATGCAGGTCAAAGGCTACATACTTGCCACCCTTACTCAGCCAAATCATTCACAGAGCCTGCATGCACACTGGGCATGGCATCTTCCCACTTGTACACCATCCGCAGAATAGAGCACAGCCGAGAAAGTCATGCATGCAATAGCGCAACAAAACTTTCATCAAGAAATTTCTCTGCAAATCCTAACCTCGGAAAGTACCAATAATGGTGCAAATCATCCACCAGTGGCTGCATAAACACACCCAATTGCTTCCTCGGGTATTCAGGCCCCGAAACGATGAGCGACAAGAACATGGTCTTGCGTTGCATTAGGGCACCGGGAGGGAGATTGAGCGGGATTACAAACACGGGCCAGCGGCTGTATGGATTCGACGACATACCATATGGATTGAACCCATCACCTGATATGGCTATTCTGACATTCCCAGCCTTGGCTGCTTCCTTGGGGTATTCTTCATCGAACGACTTCCATGCTTCGCCTTCTGATGGATGTACAATTTTATTTGGAATGTACCTTATACCTCCCTTGTGCCACTTCATCATTTTGGAAGACTCCTCCGTGATCAAAAGGTGTTGCAGTCTTTCTATGAAATGGAGATACCGAGGAACCTTGACGGGGATGGCTAGCTGCTTTTTCTCACCATCCTCACTGACCACCTCAATGTACCGAGACGAACCGCACTCCCCACAGTACTTTTCATCCGCATACTCCTGCCTAAACAAAAGGCAATTCTTCGGGCAAACATCTATTTTCTCATAATCCATAGAGAGTGCCTTCATGATTTTATTTGTAGCGTACATGCTTTTCGGCAGTTCATGACCCTCAGGGAGGCTGTTAGCCCATACTCCTAGGAATGCTTCGAAGCATTTTGATACGTCTCCAACGTATCTATAATTTTTGATTGCTCCATGCTACTTTATCTACTGTTTTAGGCTTTATTGGGCTTTATTTTCCACTTTTATATTACTTTTGGGACTAACTTTGCCTATTTTAGTATTTCAAAGAAAAGGAATATCAAACGGAGTCCAAACGGAATGAAACCTTCGGGAACGTGATTTTCTCGCCGAACGTGATCTAGAGAACTTGGAGTGCAAGCCAAGAAGCAGCGGAGCCTCCACGAGATAGGAGGGCGCCCCCTATAGGGCGCGCCCCTATCTCGTGGGCCCTCATGACCACCGACGTACTTCTTCATCCTATATATACCTACGTACCCCAAAAACATCCAGGGGCACCACAAAACACAATTTCCACCGCCGGAACCTTCTGTATTCGCGATATCCCATCTTGGGGCCTTCGCCGACACTCTGTCGGAGGGGGAATCAAGCACGGGGGGCCTCTACATCAACATCCTTGCCCCTCCGATGAGTTGTGAGTAGTTTACCACAGACCTACGGGTCCATAGTAATTAGCTAGATGGCTTCTTCTCTCTTTTTGGATCTCAATACAATGTTCTCCCCCTCTCTTGTGGAGATCTATTCGATGTAATCTCTTTTTGCGGTGTGTTTGTCGAGATCCGATGAATTGTGGGTTCATGATCAAGTTTATCTATGAATAATATTTGAATCTTCTCTGAATTCTTTTATGTATGATTGATTTATCTTTGCAAGTCTCTTCGAATTATCAGTTTGGTTTGGCCTACTAGATTGATCTTTCTTGCCTTGGGAGAAGTGCTTAGCTTTGGGTTCAATCCTTTTTGGTAGCTTTGCATTACCACGCAGCCACCCCTTGTTGCCAACCCCCTCCCCGCCACCATAATCATCCCCGCCACCATAATCATCCCCGCCACCACCATCCTCCTCGCCTGCCTCCTGCTCCTCCTCGTCCTCCTACCCAACCTCCTCCTCCACCTCCTCCTCGGCCTCATCCCGAACCTCCTCCTCATCATCATCATCATCAGAGGGTACCTCACTAGAGGAGGGCCTCGAAGACAACACCCCTAAGTCGGTGAGGGTGCACTCTTTCTGGCCGCGACCCCCTATAGTGGCTCTCCCCCCACCACCTCGCCCTCTAGGGGCTCTCCCCCCGCCCCCTCCTCCTCTAGGGGCACCTCTCCCTCGACCTCCCTGTGAGGAGTCATCGTCAAGTAGCCGGGGGGAGGATTACGTGCTCGACCACTCCGACTAGGCCGGCCAACGACCTTGCATAGGAAACCCACGTCGTCGGCCTTCTCCTTGCCCATGTTCCATGAACCTGCATTGAAAAGAGAATAAGCAATTTGTACATTAATGAAATAAGGAAAAGACATAATAATAAGGAATAATAAACACATTAATAAAAAAGTATAAAAAGGCATATCCCTAAACTATAGAAAAAAATACTTGAAACATACATCTGCTAGAACCCATATGAATCATCACTGTTGTAACCTCTTTCTCGGTCGGTCTCATCATCACTATCAATCATATCATATTCGTTGTCTGACGGAGGTGGAGGCTCTTCCTCGTCGTCAGTGTCTTCGTTTAACTTTTCTAGCATAAGTATGTCATTTTCATTGACAATGGTCTCACCATCATTACGTGCATCGTCGTTGTGTGGGATCCATATCATCATCACCCAATGGTCTAGCATCATCATTTCTAACCACATCATCATCATCAGCTTGCTCTTGATAGAACACTCCCTCATATGTCATGGGGTTAATGGTGCAGTAATCGTCTTCATTCGGGTCCGGTAGCTTACCATGTGGCGAGACCTTGAACACAACTTCCCAACCCTTTAGGTACTCTTTCTGGCATAGGTAAGGCGGATAATAAAGTTGTGTAGCTTGGGTAGCCGCAATGAAGAGATCGGCTTCGGGATAGACGGTTGATGGTTTAACTTCGACCAAACCAATGAAAGGCGTATGTTTTACCCCCTCCCACGGATCGAACCATCGACATTTGAACACAGACAGACTTAGGGTCTCGCGTCCCTTGCAGAATTTAATCTCGTATATATTTTGTACCCTTCCATAGTAGTCTACTGAATTTTGACCAGGGGTGTACACTCCGGTATTTATAGTTTTAGGATCAGGCCGGCTGTTCTGGTGCTCCTCTGTATGGAAGCGATACCCATTCACATCATACTTTTTACATGTCATGACGGCAGGGTCAAAACCCATCTCAATTCATCATCCATAGATATGTTCGGATCTTTTCCCTACAAGTATAATTGAAATTGCTGGGTGCATTAGTTCAGTTAACTAATAAATGTTGAACAAGGTACTTAATAGGGGAATGTGGAAAATTACTTTCTCCATTAACCAAGCAACAAAAAATTTACGTCCAGGGTTTCCATGACGGAGAAGAATAAGTGCCTCCGCCTCAGTAGGAGGATTCATTCCCGTCCATTCCTCTTGAATGAAATCACTAAACGAAGAAAAGTAGTGTTAGACCGGGACTAAGTGAACATAGAACATGATGATGTGCAAGACATAAAGGAATGGTGTACTGGTATTACCTCATCCACACTTCCTCAACTTCCTTGATGTTGTGCAAGATATAGAACATGAGGTCCTCCCACTCTTGTCGTGGAATGTTATAAGATTTCGAGGCCCCAACCCTCCCACCTTGCACATTAAATAGATGGAGCCTGGGTTGATACTTGGGCTCTTCTATATTGTATCAAGGCACCTTGTTATGAAGATGGGGAATGTGGTCTGGATAGTATGATGTCCTGAGGTCTGACACCTCCTCTAGGATAACTGCCTCAGCTATGGAAGCTTCAATCTTAGCTTTCTTTCCACATTTCTGTCGAAGATGCTTGTTCTGTCTCTCAGGGCCGTACTGCCAGTGATTCTGCACAGGTCCCCCAACAATACCTTGTTCGCGAGGTGCAGAATGAGATGTGTCATCGGAGTAAACAAGCCTGGCGGAAAGATCTTCTCTAGCTTGACTATCAACTCCGGTGCCTTCTTATGCAATTTTTCAATCACATCTTATTTACTTCTTTAGCACAGAGCGTGTGGAAGAAATGGCTTAGCTCGGCAAGCACTCGCCAGACATGCTCGGGGACATAGCCTCGAACCGTCACCGGCATTATCCGCTCAATCCATACATGGTAGTCATGAATCTTCAGGCCGGTCACTTTGCCCGTTGAAAGATTGACTCCCTTACTTATATTCGATGCATAACCATCGATGAACATCAAAATGTGTTTCAGCCAGATAAGTAGTTCCTTTTTTTGGTGATTTAAGGACAAAGTCAGCATCTGGCTTGAACCAGTTTTTTCGACCGCCTGTGGGAGGCTTCATGTTTAGAGGTGGTCTATCACAAATTCTCTGTTGATCGGCTCTAGCTTTAACGTTATCCTTCGTCTTATCAGGAATGTTGAGGATCGTGCGGAAAAGGGACTCTGTCACATTCTTTTCAGTGTGCATCACATCGATGTTGTAAGGAAGTTTGAGGTCCTTGAAATAGGGAAGCTACAAGAAGGGGGTAATGTGAGTCCAGTTGTGCGTCTCACCATATCCCTCGAAGCCTTTGGCTTTGGTTTGACTTTGTCTTTGATTTTAGGCTTGAGATCTTTTATCTGAGCAAGAACATCTACCCCCAAAAATGTTGGAATCTCGGTTACTTCATGAACAACCCGGCCTTTCGCAAAGTTCTTCTTGTCTTCCCTGTCTGGGTGGTCTGGAGGGAGGAACTGCCGGTGCAAGTCAAAGGCTACATACTTGCCACCCTTACTCAGCCAAATCATTCACAGAGCCTGCATGCACACTGGGTATGGCATCTTCCCACTTGTACACCATCCATAGAATAGAGCACAGCTGAGAAAGTCATGCATGCCATAGTGCAACAAAACTTTCATCAAGAAATTTCTCTGCAGATCCCAACCTCGGAAAGTACCAAGAATGGTGCAAATCATCCACCAGCGGCTGCATAAACACACCCAATTGCTTCCTCCGGTATTTAGGCCCCGAAACGATGAGCGACAAGAACATGGTCTTGCGTTGCATTAGGGCACCGGGAGGGAGATTGAGCGGAATTACAAACACGGGCCAGCAGCTGTATGGATTCGACGACATACCATATGGATTGAACCCATCACCTAATATGGCTATTCTGACATTCCCAGCCTTGGCTGCTTCCTTTGGGTATTGTTCATCGAACGACTTCCATGCTTCGCCTTCTGATGGATGTACAACTTTATTTGGATTTTACCTTATACCTCCCTTGTGCCACTTCATCATTTTGGAAGGCTCCTCCGTAATCAAAAGGCGTTGCAGTCTTTCTATGAAATGGAGATAACGAAGAACCTTAACCGGGATGGCTAGCTGCTTTTTCTCACCATCCTCACTGACCACCTCAATGTACCGAGACGAACCGCACTCCCTACAGTACTTGTCATCCGCATACTCCTGCCTAAACAAAAGGCAATTCTTCGGGCAAACATCTATTTTCTCATAATCCATAGAGAGTGCCTTCATGATTTTCTTTGTGGCGTACATGCTTTTCGGCAGTTCAGGACCCTCAGGGAGGCTGTTAGCCCATACTCCTAGGAATGCTTCGAAGCATTTTCATACGAATCCAACGTATCTATAATTTTTGATTGCTCCATGCTACTTTATCTACTGTTTTAGGCTTTATTGGGCTTTATTTTCCACTTTTATATTACTTTTGGGACTAACCTATTAACCGGAGGCCCAGCCCAGAATTGTTGTTTTTTTTGCCTATTTCAGTATTTCGAAGAAAAGGAATATCAAACGGAGTCCAAACGGAATGAAACCTTCGGGAACGTGATTTTCTCGCCGAACGTGATCCAGAGAACTTGGAGTGCAAGTCAAGAAGCAACCGGACCCTCCACGAGATAGGAGGCCCCCCCCCTATAGGGCGCGCCCCCTGTCTCGTGGGCCCCTCGGACGGCCACCGACATACTTCTTCTTCCTATATATACATACGTACCCCAAAAACATCCAGGGGCACCACAAAACACAATTTCCACCACCGTAACCTTCTGTATTCGCGAGATCCCATCTTGGGGCCTTAGGCACTTTCTGCCGGGAGGGAATCAAACACGGTGGGCCTCTACATCAACATCCTTGCCCCTCTGATGAGTCGTGAGTAGTTTACCACAGACCTACGGGTCAATAGTTATTAGCTAGATGGCTTCTTCTCTCTTTTTTGGATCTCAATACAATGTTCTCCCCCTCTCTTTTGGAGATCTATTCGATGTAATCTCTTTTTGCGGTGTGTTTGTCGAGATCCGATGAATTGTGGGTTTATGATCAAGTTTATCTATGAATAATATTTGAATCTTCTCTGAATTCTTTTATGTATGATTGAGTTATCTTTGCAAGTCTCTTGAATTATCAGTTTGGTTTGGCCTACTAGATTGATCTTTCTTGCCATGGGAGAAGTGCTTAGCTTTGGGTTCAATCTTGCGGTGTCCTTACCAAAGGATGTAAAGGGTTGCAAGGCACGTATTGTATTTTTGCCATCGAGGATAACAAGATGGCGTTTATATCATATTGCATGAGTTTATCCCTCTACATCATGTCATCTTGCTTAATGCGTTACTCTGTTCTTATGAACTTAATACTCTAGATGCATCTTTGGATAGCGGTCGATGTGTGGAGTAATAGTAGTAGATGCAGGCAGGAGTCGGTCTACTTGTTATTGACGTGATGCCTATATGCATGATCATGCATAGATAATCTCATAACTATGCGCTTTTCTATCAATTGCTCGACGGTAATTTGTTCACCCACCGTAATACTTATGCTATTTCGAGAGAAGCCTCTAGTGAAACCTATGGCCCCCGGGTCTATCTCTTATCATATTTGCTTCCAATCTACTTTTATTTACATCTTTAATTTTTGCATCTATATTATAAAATACCAAAAATATATTTATCTTATCATACTATCTTTATTAGATCTCACTTTCATGAAGTGGCCTTGAAGGGATTGACAACCCCTTTATTGCGTTGGTTGCGAGTTCTCAGTTTGTTTGCGTAGGTGCGTGGGACATTTGAGGAGCCTCCTACTGGATTGATACCTTGGTTCTCAAAACTGTGGGAAATACTTACGCTACACTTTGCTACATCACCCTCTCCTCTTCGAGGAAAACCAATGCAAGCTCAAGACGTAGCAAGAAGGATTTACGCGCCGTTGCTGGGGAGGTCTTCGCTCAAGTCAAGACATACCAAGTACCCATCACAAACCTATCTCCCTCGCATTTACATTATTTGCCATTTGCCTCTCGTTTTCCTCTCCCCCACTTCACCCTTGCCGTTTTATTCGCCCTCTCTTTCCCAATCTCCTCCTCTCTTTTCGCTTGCTTTCTTTTGTGTGCTTGTTTGCTTGTTTGACCTTATGGCTGCACCTAAGGGCCCTGACCACCTTCTCAGAAGGATGGATGAGATTGAATCAAATATTAGAAGTTTTATGAATTTGCAATTTGAGCATAATAATTTCTATAGAAAAGAGCTTAACGAAAAAAAAGTTTTTTGGGGTTTATGAACAAAGAGCTTGATGATATGAATAAAGAATTCTATGGTGTTAACGCTCAAATTGCCCGGCTTGAAAATGATATAGCCAAAATTTCTGACAAGCAAGCCACTTTAGTCAATAAGATGGCCGCTAAACTAGAAAAATTACATGAAATAATGATGAGGATCTTAAAGTTATTGATGCGTCTCCGATTAGATCTATGTTTTGTAATATGAACTTTGATGATTATGGGACTGATGATGAATCAACTTTGCCTAGAAGGCGTCCCAAGAATTCGGAATCTTTAGATCTTAATGATAAATTTGGTAAAAGTGATATTGGAGAATCCTCAACTTCTAATAATGTTGAACCCACTATCTCAGACTTCAAGGAATTTAATTATGACAATTGCTCTTTAAAAAGTTGTATTTCCTTGTTGCAAGCCGTTGTTAATTCTCCTCATGCTTATAGTCAAAATAAAGCTTTTACCAAGCATATTGTTGATCCCTTGATGCAATCTTATGATGAAAAACTTAATTTGTAAGTTTCTATACCTAGAAAACTTAATGATGAGTGGGAACCTACTATAAAGATTAGAATTAAAGATTATGAGTGTTTTTCTTTGTGTGATTTGGGTGCTAGTGTTTCCACGATTCCGAAAACTTTATGTGATATTCTAGGTTTCCTTGATCTTGATGATTGTTCTTTAAATTTGCACCTTGCGGATTCCACCATTAAAAAGCCTATGGGAAGGATCAATAATGTTCTTATCGTTGCAAATAGAAATTTGGTGCCCGTAGATTTTATCGTTCTTGATATAGATTATAATATTTCTTGTCCTATTATTCTTGGTAGACCTTTCCTTAGAACGATTGGTGCAATTATTGATATGAAGGAAGGGAATATTAGATTCCAATTTCCCTTAAAGAAAGGCATGGATCACTTTCCAAGAAAGAAACTTAAATTACCTTATGAATCTATCATGCGTGCTACTTATGAGTTTAATGCCAAAGACGGCACTACCTAGATCTATCCTCGCTTTTATGCCTAGCTAGGGGCGTTAAACGATAGCGCTAGTTGGGAGGCAACCCAATTTCCTTTATGTTTTTTTTGTTTTTTTTCTGTTTAGGAATAATTAATCCATCTAGCCTTTGTTTAGATGTGGTTTTATCTTTTAATTAGTGTTTGTGCCAAGTTAAACCTATTGGATCTTCTTGGATGATAGTTATTTGATCTTGCGGTAATTTCCAGAAACTTTGCGCTCAGTGCCCGAATTGTTAAAAATCACCATAACGTGATAAAATAGTGATTCCAATTGCTGCTGATCAATAAAGAAGTTGTCTAGGTCTTCTAATTTTGGTAGAGTTTTTTGAGTTCCAGAAGTTGGCTTTAGTTACAGATTACTACAGACTGTTCTGTTTTTGACAGATTCTGTTTTTTGTGTGTTGTTTGCTTATTTTGATGAATCTATGGCCAATAAAATAGTTTATAATCCATAGAGAATTTGGAATACATTAGGTTTAACACCAATATAAATAAAGAATGAGTTCATTACAGTACCATAAATTAGTCTTTTGTTTTCTTTCTCTAACGGAGCTCACGAGATTTCTATTGATTTTTGTGTTGTGAAGTTTTCAAGTTTTGGGTAAAGCTTTTATGGACTATGGATTAAAGGGTGGCAAGAGCCTAAGCTTGGGGATGCCCATGGCACCCCAATATATTCAAGAATAGTCAAAAGCCTAAGCTTGGGGATGCCCCGGGAAGGCATCCCCTCTTTCTCTTCGTTCATCGGTAATTTACTTGGGGCTATATTTTTATTCACCACATGATAAGTGTTTTGCTTGGAGCGTCTTGTATTATTTGCGTCTTTGCTTGTTAGTTTACCACAATCATCCTTGCTGTACACACCTTTTGAGAGAGCCATACATAAATTGGAATTTGATAGTTTTGCTCATAGTGCTTCACTTATATCTTTTGAGCGTGATAATTTTTGCTCTAGTGCTTCACTTAGATCTTTTAGAGCACGGTGGTATATTTGTTTTAAAGAAACTACTGATCTCTCATGCCTCACTTAGATTATTTTGAGAGTCGTTAATAGCATGGTAATTTGCTTAATGTTAATATACTTGGTATTCAATATATGTGAAACTTTCTTTTGAGTGCGTTGAATACTAAGAAAAGTTTGATGCTTGATAATTGTTTTGAGATATGAAGATGGTGATATTAGAGTCATGCTAGTTGTGTAGTTGTGAATTTAAAGAATCCTTGTGTTGAAGTTTGTGATTCCCGTAGCATGCACGTATGGTGAGCCGTTATGTGATGAACTCGGAGCATGATTTATTTATTGAATGTCTTCCTTATGAGTGGCGGTCGGGGACGAGCGATGGTATTTTCCTACCAATCTATCCCCCTAGGAGCATGTGCGTAATACTTTGCTTTGATAACTTAGAGATTTTTTGCAATAAGTATATGAGTTCTTTATGACTAATGTTGAGTCCATGGATTATACGCACTTTTCCCATCCTTCCACCATTGCTAGCCTCTCTAATACCGCGCACTTTTCGCCGGTATCATACACCCACCATATATTTTCCTCAAAACAGCCACCATACCTACCTATTATGGCATTTCCATAGCCATTCCGAATTACATTGCCATGCGACTTTCCACCATTCCGTTTATTATGACACGCTCCATCATTGGCATATTGCTAGCATGATCATGTAGTTGACATCGTATTTGTGGCAAAGCCACCGTTCATAATTCTTTCATACATGTCACTCATGTTTCATTGCATATCGGTACATCACGGAAGCATTCATCTAGCGTCCTATTCGGTTCTATGTAGCGCGTTGTAAGTCATGAGTTGTACGAAAATAAAAGTGTGATGATCATCATTATTAGAGCATTGTCCCAGTGAGGAAAGGATGATGGAGACTATGATTCCCCCACAAGTCGGGATGAGACTCCGGACGAAAAATAAAAAAAAGAGAAAAAAAGAGGCCATAAAAAAAGGGGAAAAGGCCCAAAGAAATAAAAGAAGAAAAAAATGAGAGAAAAATAGAGAAGGGACAATGTTACTATCCTTTTACCACACTTGTGCTTCAAAGTAGCATGAAGATCTTCATGATAGAGAGTCTCTCATTTTGTTACTTTCATATACTAGTGGGAATTTTTCATTATAGAACTTGGCTTGTATATTCCAATGATGGGCTTCCTCAAATGCCCTAGGTCTTCATGAGCAAGCGAGTTGGATGCACACCCACTTAGTTTCTTTTGTTGACCTTTCATACACTTATAGCTCTAGTGCATCTGTTGCATGGCAATCCCTACTCACTCACATTGATATCTATTGATGGGCATCTCCATAGCCCGTTGATACGCCTAGTTGATGTGAGACTATCTTCCCTCTTTTTGTCTTCTCCACAACCACCATTCTATTCCACATATAGTGCTATATCCATGGCTCACGCTCATGTATTGCGTGAAGATTGAAAAAGTTTTGAAAATGTTAAAGTATGAAACAGTTGCTTGGCTTGTCATCGGGGTTGTGCATGATTTAAATATTTTTTGTGGGGAAGATGGAGCATAGCCAGACTATATGATTTTGTAGGGATAACTTTCTTTGGCCATGTTATTCCGAGAAGACATAATTGCTTAGTTAGTATGCTTGAAGTATTATTATTTTTATGTCAATATGAACTTTTGTCTAGAATCTTTCGGATCTGAATATTCATACCACAATTAAGAGGATTTACATTGAAATTATGCCAAAGTATCACTCCGCATCAAAAATTCTCTTTTTATCATTTACCTACTCGAGGACGAGCAGGAATTAAGCTTGAGGATGCCTGATACGTCTCCAACGTATCTATAATTTTGATTGCTCCATGCTACTTTATCTACTGTTTTAGGCTTTATTGGGCTTTATTTTCCACTTTTATATTACTTTTGGGACTAACCTATTAACTGGAGGCTCAGCCCAGAATTGCTGTTTTTTTGCCTATTTCAGTATTTCGAAGAAAAGGAATATCAAACGGAGTCCACACGGAATGAAACCTTCGGGAACGTGATTTTCTCGCCGAACGTGATCCAGAGGACTTGGAGTGCAAGCCAAGAAGCAACCGGAGCCTCCACGAGATAGGAGGGCGCGCCCCCCTGTCTCGTGGGCCCCTCGGGCGGCCACCGACGTACTTCTTCTTCCTATATATACCTACGCACCCCGAAAACATCCAGGGGCACCACGAAACACAATTTCCACCACCGTAACCTTCTGTATCCGCGAGATCCCATCTTGGAGCCTTCGCAAGCACTTTCTCACGGAGGGGGAATCAAGCACGGGGGGCCTCTACATCAACATCCTTGCCCCTCCGATGAGTTGTGAGTAGTTTACCATAGACCTACGGGTCCATAGTTATTAGCTAGATGGCTTCTTCTCTCTTTTTGGATCTCAATACAATGTTCTCCCCCTCTCTTGTGGAGATCTATTCAATGTAATCTCTTTTTGCGGTGTGTTTGTCGAGATACGATGAATTGTTGGTTTAAGATCAAGTTTATCTATGAATAATATTTGAATCTTCTCTGAATTATTTGATGTATGATTGAGTTATCTTTGCAAGTCTCTTCGAATTATCAGTTTGGTTTGGCCTACTAGATTGATCTTTCTTGCCATGGGAGAAGTGCTTAGCTTTGGGTTCAATCTTGCGGTGTCCTTACCCAGTTATAGAAAGGGTTGCAAGGCAAGTATTGTATTGTTGCCATCGAGGATAACAAGATGGAGTTTATATCATATTGCATGAGTTTATCCCTCTACATCATGTCATCTTGCTTAATGCGTTACTCTGTTCTTATGAACTTAATACTCTAGATGCATGCTTTGGATAGCGATCGATGTGTGGAGTAATAGTAGTAGATTCAGGTGAGTCGGTCTACTTGTTATGGACGTGATGCCTATATACATGATCATGCCTAGATAATCTCATAACTATGCTCTTTTCTATCAATTTCTCGACAGTAATTTGTTCACCCACCGTAATACTTATGCTATCTCGAGAGAAGCCTCTAGTGAAACCTATGGCCCCCGGGTCTATCTCTTATCATATTTGCTTCCAATCTACTTTTATTTACATCTTTAATTTTTGCATCTATATTATAAAATACCAAAAATATGTTTATCTTATCATACTATCTTTATTAGATCTCACTTTCGAAAGTGGCCGTGAAGGGATTGATAACCCCTTTATTGCGTTGGTTGCGAGTTCTCAGTTTGTTCGTGTAGGTGCGTGGGACTTTTGAGGAGCCTCCTACTGGATTGATACCTTGGTTATCAGAACTGAGGGAAATACTTACGCTACACTTTGCTGCATCACCCTCTCCTCTTCGAGGAAAACCAACGCAAGCTCAAGACGTAGCACATTTCTGGCTACAACCGTACTCAACCTTGACAGCAATCAACTGCAAGATGACATCCAGCTGAGATATTTTCGCACCCGCATAAAGAGGTTTCTTCGACGAGGCCAAGACCTCCAAGAAGGACTTTGCGGTTGCCTCCGGCTCCTCCGGTTCATTCTCTGAAGGTGTCGCATTTGCCATTTCTGCAACAATTACATCATCTAGTATGTCCCTGACCCCGTCGTCCTCATATCCATCGATGCGTTGTCGCATCACCTCCTCTCTACGACAGTCCTGCTCGGCTATGTTTATCAGCGGCATGTCAAAGTTTGGCATATATCCATGCGTGCGAAGGTGCTCAGTCATGTCCTTCTGATTTCTACGGTGACGTCTTGCACATCTAGCACAGGGGCATGGTGGGATAATTCTCATTGGACGATGGAATATCTCCTTCAAATACACATTGGTTTTCGTGATCCACTCTGATGTTACTCGATTCCGACGAATAAAACCACTCTACATCCACTGATTATCTACCATCCTCTGCTTTTTTGCAAGCCACACAACATAATTAAGGATTCACTTAAATTAATCACATCAAATTTAAATTTTCTACCGTGTTGAATCCACCTACATCTCTAATAGTTAAAGATGGGTCCTAATCCCACCCGAGGATGTGTAGATTGAGTATGTTCTCCATTCTACCCCGTTCCAAGACAAAATTTCTGCAGCACCTCCCCGCTGTTCTCCAGATACACGTCTCGGCAAATAGCCGACAGAATGTGCTCCGGAGAACAATGGGGAGGCGCCGCCGAAATCCTGTCTCGGAATGGGGTAGAACATGGAGAACATACCCAATCTACACATCCTCGGGCTGTCCGTGGAAAACGCTGGACAATCCGAAAGAGCTACGGTGATAAATATGCAATTGAATTCATATTTATCGATGCAACCCTTTCAGACAGGAGACGCCTAGGTTACGCGACTTGACTTGAGAATGAAATCCAGTGACATGATTCGTAGCTCACCCTCAGCTGTAGAGGAAGTAGTCGAACAGGGGAGGGACAATCGGGGTCCAAGAACTCCTACGACGATCAATCCACCGAGATGGAACACCATAGAACCTGCACTGTGACAAAAATTAAGAACATCACAATATCACCACCATCATCATCATCTATCATCATGTAACAATCATCGAAGCATAAAAAAATCATCATCATTTATCATGATCCAAAAATCATCATCATCTATCATCTCTTCTGCAAAAAAAATGGAAATCTATCATCATCAGCATCTAAAAATTATCAAGGCATAAAAAAAGCATCAACATCTATCATCAACATCATCATCTATCATCTTTTTTTTACATTTCTTGCATTTCTCACATTTCTAACTATCATCAAATCATCTATCATCTAACTATAGTCATACATAATGCATGCATCCATCCATCTAACCGTCTATCTGTTGGCGAACATAGTAATTCAAAAATTTCCTACGATCACGCAAGATCTATCTAGGAGAAGCATAGTGATACGTCTCCGTCGTATCTACTTTTCCAAACACTTTTGCACTTGTTTTGGACTCTAACTTGCATGATTTGAATGGAACTAACCCGGACTGATGCTGTTTTTAGCAGAATTGCCATGGTGTTATTTTTGTGCAGAAACAAAAGTTCTCGGAATGACCTGAAACTACACGGAGATCATTTTTGGAAAATATAAAAAATAATGGCGAAAGAATCAAGGCCAGGGGGCCCACACCCTTTCCACGAGGGTGGGAGGTGCGCCTGCCCCCCCAGGGCGCGCCCCCCTGCCTCGTGGGCCCCCTGGAGCTGCAGCGACCCCAACTCCAACTCTATATATTCGTGTTTGGGGAGAAAGAAATCAGAGGGAAAGATTCATCGTGTTTTACGATACGGAGCCGCCGCCAAGCCCTAAAGTCTCCCGGGAGGGCTGATCTGGAGTCCGTTTGGGGCTCCGGAGAAGGGAACCCGTCGCCATCGTAATCATCAACCATCCTCCATCACCAATTTCATGATGCTCACCGCCATGCGTGACTAATTCCATCATAGGCTTGCTGGACGGTGATGGGTTGGATGAGATTTATCATGTAATCAAGTTAGTTTTGTTAGGGTTTGATCCCTAGTATCTGATACGTCTCCAACGTATCTATAATTTATGAAGTATTCATGCTATTATATTATCCATCTTGGATGTTTTATGGGCTTTACTATGCACTTTTATATTACTTTTGGGACTAACCTATTAACCTAGAGCCCAATGCCAGTTTCTATTTTTTTTTCCTTGTTTCAGTGTTTCACAGAAAAGGAATATCAAACAGGGTCCAAATGGAATGAAACCTTCGGAAAAGTTATTTTTGGAAAGAAAGCAATACGGGTGACTTGGAGTGCACGTCGGGGGATCAACGAGGAGAGCACGAGGCAGGGGGGCGCGCCCACCCCCCTGGGCGCGCCCTCCACTCTCTTGGGCCCCTCATGGCTCCCCTTACCGACTTCTTTCGCCTATATATTCCCATATACCCTAAAACCTTCGATGAACATAATAGATTGGGAGTTCCGCCGCCGCAAGCCTCTTTAGCCACCAAAAATCAAACGGGACTCTGTTCCGGCACCCTGCCGGAGGGGGGATCCCTCACCGGTGGCCATCTTCATCATCCCGGCGCTCTCCATGACGAGGAGGGAGTAGTTCACCCTCGGGGCTGAGGGTATGTACCAGTAGCTATGTGTTTGATGTCTCTCTCGTGTTCTTGAGGTGATACGATCTTGACTTATCGCGAGCTTTGCTATTATAGTTGGATCTTATAATGTTTCTCCCCCTCTACTCTATTGTAATGGATTGAGTTTTCCCTTTGTAGTTATCTTGTCGGATTGAGTCTTTAAGGATTTAAGAACACTTGATGTATGTCTTCCATGGGATACCCGTGGTGACAATGGGGTATTCTATTGATCCACTTGATATATGTTTTGGTGATCAACTTGCGGGTTCCGCCCATGAACCTATGCATGGGGTTTGGCACACGTTTTCGTCTTGACTCTCCGGTAGAAACTTTGGGGCACTCTTTGAAGTACTTTGTGTTGGTTGAATAGATGAATCTGAGATTGTGTGATGCATATCGTATAATCATACCCACGGATACTTGTGGTGACATTGGAGTATCTAGGTGACATTAGGGTTTTGGTTGGTTTGTGTCTTAAGGTGTTATTCTAGTACGAACTCTTGAATAGATCGATCAGAAAAAATAACTTTGAGGTGGTTTCGTACCCTACAATAATCTCTTCATTTGTTCTCCGCTATTAGTGACTTTGGAGTGACTCTTTGTTGCATGTTGAGGGATAGTCATATGATCCAATTATGTTATTATTGTTGAGAGAACTTGCACTAGTGAAATTATGAACCCTAGGCCTTGTTTCCTAGCATTGCAATACCGTTTATGCTCACTTTTATCATTAGTTACCTTGCTGTTTTTATATTTTCAGATTACAAAAACCTATATCTACCATCCATATTGCACTTTTATCACTATCTCTTCGCCGAACTAGTGCACCTATACAATTTACCATTGTATTGGGTGTGTTGGGGACGCAAGAGACTCTTTGTTATTTGGTTGCAGGGTTGTTTGAGAGAGACCATCTTCATCCTATGCTCCCACGGGTTGATAAACCTTAGGTCATCCACTTGAAGGAAATTTGCTACTGTCATACAAACCTCTGCACTTGGAGGCCCAACAACGTCTACAAGGAGAAGATTGCGTAGTAGACATCAGTATCAACTATGTTCTGAGATTGATGTTGCTATGACTTTGCTATGCGTAATGCTTGTCACTAGGGCCCGAGTGCCATGATTTCAGATCTGAACCTATTATGTTTCCATGAATAATATGTGAGTTCTTGATCCTATCTTGCAAGTCTATAGTCACCTACTATGTGTTATGATCCGCAACCTCAAGTGACAATAATCGGGACCACTCCCGGTGATGACCGTAGTTTGAGGAGTTCATGTATTCACTATGTGTTAATGCTTTGGTTCGGTACTCTATTAAAAGGAGGCCTTAATATCCCTTAGTTTCTGCTAGGACCCCGCTACCACGGGAGGGTAGGACAAAAGATGTCATGCAAGTTCTTTTCCATAAGCACGTATGACTATATTCGGAATACATGCCTACATTACCTTGATGAATTGGAGCTAGTTCTCGGTCACCTTATGTTATGACTGTTACATGATGAACCGCATCCGGCATAATTCTCCATCACCGATCCAATGCCTACGAGCTTTTCATATATTGTTCTTCGCTTATTTACTTTTCCGTTGCTACTGTTACAATCACTACAAAACCCAAAAATATTACTTTTGCTACTGTTACCGTTACTATCATACTACTTTGCTACTAAATACTTTGCTGCAGATACTAAGTTATCCAGGTGTGGTTGAATTGACAACTCAACTGCTAATACTTGAGAATATTCTTTGGCTCCCCTTATGTCGAATCAATAAATTTGGGTTGAATACTCTACCCTCGAAAACTGTTGCGATCCCCTATACTTGTGGGTTATCAAGACTATTTTATGGTGCCGTTGCCAGGGAGCATAGCTCTATTCTTTGGGTCACTTGGGATTTATATCTGCTGGTCACTATGAAGAACTTGAAAGACGAGAAAACTAAAATTTATCCCTCAACTACGAGGGGAGGTAAGGAACTGCCATCTAGCTCTGCACTTGATTCACCTTCTATTTTGAGTAAGCTTGCGACACCTAAACCTGCTTCTGCTATTAATTCTGATATGTCGCATGTTATTGATGATGTGCATGATACTTATGATGAAACTACTTCTATGCTTGATACTACTGTGCCACTTGGTGAATTTCTTAATGAACAACTTGCTAGGGCTTGAGAGAATGAAATTATTGAAAACGATAATATTGATGAAAGTGATGATGAAGACTCTCCCCCTAAATATGAATTGCCTGTTGTGCCTGAGGGCTATGTTATGGATGAAGAAACTGCTCGAGACTTTCCTGATTGCAATGATAGAAGTGATCTTAAGAAATTATTAGCTAAGCTGAAACAAAAAACTTTGAATGCTAGAATGAAATATGATCCTGCTTATGCTACTTCACCTATCTTTGTTACTGATAAGGATTATGAATTCTCCGTTGATCCTAATATAATTACTTTGGTTGAATCTGATCCTTTTTATGGCTATGAATCTGAAACTGTTGTGGCACATCTTACTAAATTAAATGATATAGCCACCCTGTTCACTAATGATGAGAAAACTCGCTATGATTATATCCTTAAGATATTTCTGTTCTCATTAAAGGGTGATGCTAAGATATGGTTTAATTCTCTTGATCCTGGTTGTGTGCGTAGTCCCCATGATATGATTTATTACTTCTCTACTAAATATTTCCCTGCTCATAAGAAACAAGTTGCTTTAAGGGAAATATATAATTTTGTGCAATTTGAAGAAGAGGGTCTCCCACAAGCTTGGGGGAGGCTTCTCCAATTACTTAATGCTTTGCCTGATCATCCTCTCAAGAAAAATGAAATACTTGATATATTTTATAATGGACTAGCGATGCTTCCAGAGAACACACGGATAGTTGTGCTGGTTGTGTTTTCGGGAAAGAAGCGCAGATCAAGCTGAAATTCTATTGAATAATATGTTGACCAATGAAAATAATTGGACACTTCTGAACCAACTCCTAAGCCAACTCAAGAAAAGGGGTGTTCTATTTCTCGATCTGAATATATGCAAGAGGCAAAGAAATCTATGAAAGAAAAAGGTATTAAAGCTGAAGATGTTAAGAATTTACCTCCTATTAAAGAAATACATGGTCTTAATTTACCGCCTGTTGAAGAAATATATGTTCTTAATTCATCACCTATTGAAGAAACACACGGTCTTGATAACCCGAAACAGGTAGTAAAGGTAAATTCTCTCTATAGATATGATAAAGTTGAAATCCCTCCTACTAAGTTTGCTAGCCAATGTTTGGATGAGTTTGATAACTTTATGGTTAAGCAAGAAGATTTTAATGCTTATTTTGGTAGAAAATTGAAACAAAATGCTTATATGATTGAACACTTGAGTGATTATAGGTCTAGAGTTAAAGGTGAACTTAAACTCATTAGTAAACATGCTTCTATGGTTACCACTCGAGTAGAACAAGTAATTAAAGCTCAGAATGATTTGCTCAATGAATTAAATAACAAGAATAATGATTTCGTTGTTAGAGTTGCAACTAGAGGGGGTAAAGTGACTCAGGAACCTTTGTATCCTGAGGGCCACCCTAAGAGAATTGAGCAGGATTCTCAGAGAAATAATGTAGATGCACCTAGTCCTTCTAAAAAGAAGAAAAAGAAAATGATAGGACTTTGCATGCTTCTAGTGAACCTGTTGTAGACACACCTGAGAATCCCAGTGATATTTCTATTTCTGATGCTGAAACACAATCTGGTAATGACCATGAACCTAGTAATAATATAAATGATGATGTTCATGTTGATGCTAAACCTAGTAATAACAATGGTGTAGAAATTGAACCTGCTGTTGATCTTGATAACCCACAATCAAAGAATCAACGTTATGATAAGAAAGACTTTGTTGCTAGGAAACATGATAAAGAAAGATAACCATGGGTTCAGAAACCCATGCCTTTTCCTCCAAACCATCCAAGAAAAAGGATGATGAGGCTTTTGAGCGCTTTGCTGAAATGATTAGACCTATCTTTTTGCGTATGCGTTTGACTGATATGCTCAAAATGAATCCTTATGCTAAGTTGTAGGATCAAAAGTATGTCTAGAGGGGGGGTGATTAGACTACTTAACCAAATAAAAATCTATCATTTTCCCAATTTTAGTTCTTGGCAGATTTTAGCAACTTTGGACAAGTCAAGCAATCTTAAACAATTCAAGCAAGGATGCAAAGAGTATATGAGCAGCGGAAAGCAAAGCATGCAACTTGCAAGAATGTAAAGGGAAGGGTTTGGAGGATTCAAACGCAATAGGAGACACGGATGTTTTTGTCATGGTTCCGATAGGTGGTGCTATCATACATCCACGTTGAAGGAGACTTCAACCCACGAAGGGTAGCAGTTCTTGTGAGTACGGAGGGCTCCACCCACGAAGGGTCCATGAAGAAGCAACCTTGTCTATCCCACCATGGCCGTCGCCCACGAAGGACTTGCCTCACTAGCGGTATATCTTCACGAAGTAGGCGATCTCCTTGCCCTTACAATCTTGTCGGAGGCTCCCAAGTGACACCTAGCCAATCTAGGAGACACCACTCTCCAAGAAGTAACAAATGATGTGTTGATGATGAACTCCTTGCTCTTGTGCTTCAAATGATAGTCTCCCCAACACTCAACTCTCTCTCACGGGATATGGATTTGGTGGAAATAAGATTTGAGTGGAAAGCAACTTGGGGAAGGCTAGAGATCAAGATTCATATGGTAGGAATGGAATATCTTGGCCTCAACACAAGTGTAGGTGGTTCTTTCACAGAAAAGGTAAGTTGGAAGTGTAGGTTCGTTCTGATTGCTCTCTCCACGAATGAAGAGGAGGTGGAGGGGTATATATAGCCTCCACACAAAATCTAACCGTTACACACAACTTGCCAATCTCGGTGGGACCGAATTGGCAAACTCGGTCGGACCGATTCAGCAAATCTAGTGATCGTTAGGATTTTTGGTGGGACCGACATGCAACTCGGTAGGACCGATATGGTTAGGGTTAGGGCATAACGTAATCTTGGTGAGACCAATTACACAAACTCAGTGAGACCAATTTTGGTAATAAGCTAACCAGAGAATTGGTCAGGTAAACTCGGTGGGACCGATTCACTCATCTCGGTGAGACCAAAATGTTATGAAAGGGAAACAGAGAGTTTACATTGCAATCTCGGTGGGACCAATCGCTCATCTAGGTGGGACCTAAACGTTATGAAGGGAAACAGAGAGATTACAATCCCATCTCAGTGAGACCGAGACCCTGTCGGTGAGACCGATTTGCCTAGGGTTTGTGGCAGTGGCTATGACATCTGAACTCGGTGGCGCCGTATAGAAAGAATCGGTGGGGCCGAGTTTAACTTTTGGTTTAGGTCATATGTGGATGTGAGAAAGTAGTTGAGGGCTTTGGATCATATCACTGAGCATTTTGAGCAAGAGCCTCATTAAGCAACACCTCATCCCTCCTTGATAGTATTGGCTTTTCCTATAGACTCAATGTGATCTTGGATCACTAAAATAGAAAATGTAGAGTCTTGAGCTTTGAGCTTGAGCCAATCCTTTTGTCCTTAGTATTTTGAGGGGTCCACTTTTCTCATCCATGCCATGCCAATCATTGAGCTTTCCTGAAATATTAATTCTTGAAATAGCATTAGCTCAATGAGCTATATGTTGTTAGGAATTACCAAAACCACCGAGGGATAGTTGCACTTTCATAAGTATATAAAAGATATTGTTACTAATAAGAGAAAGATACCGGAAGCGAAAATTTCCACCATGCTTGCTAATTATACTACTAAGGGTGGAATACCTAAGAAACTTGGAGATCCAGGAGTACCAACTATACCATGCTCCATTAAAAGAAACTATGTTAGAACTGCTTTATGTGATCTTGGAGCCGGTGTTAGTGTTATACATCTCTTTATATCATAGACTTGATTTGAATAATTTGACACCTACTGAAATATATTTGCAAATGGCTGATAAATCAACTTCTATACCCGTCGGTATCTGTTAGGATGTGCCTGTTGTGGTTGCAAACGTTACTATTTTAACGGACTTTGTTATTCTTGATATTCCCGAGGACGATAGTATGTCTATTATTCTTGGAAGACCGTTCTTGAATACTGCAGGGGCTATTATTGATTGCTATAAAGGCAACATCACTTTTCATGTGAATCATCATATGGGGATATAAAAGGATAATGTCATCCAACAAGCATTAAGGTAGCATATGATCAAACACATGATCATCCAAGTATCACACAAAAGCATAAAGTATCTCATCCAAGAAAATAACAAAGTTCAACCACCAAAAAGCAAGAGAGAACAAAAAGCAACACTCTCTCTCGAAGCCTATGATCTATACATTTTCTCCCCCTTTGGCAACAAGTTACCAAAAAGTTCATAAAAATGCATAGTCCTAGATCGACTCTCAGGCTTGGTCTTTAGGTGGTGGTGTAGATAAAACTCCAAGGATGAAGGCATCAGTTGATGTAGATGGAGCTGGTGGAGTGGGTGCTGGAGCTGGTGGCACTGAAGTTGTAGCTGGTGCAGATGAAGTTGCTCTGGTGTCTGTAACTGGCATAGCAGCAGATCTCTGTCCTCTGGGCACTCTAGCAAAAGCATCAGTGGTAGACTTGCCCTTCTTCTCATGCACTTCATCCTGAAGTTGCTCAACAACCGTTATATCTCGGTGACCTTGACATCTAATTCATAGAACTTACGCTCCATGATCCTCTCCAAGCTCTCCTGGTTTTGAGTCGGGTGGCCAATCCCGTCTCAATCCTCAGAGTGGATGCAATCAAGTAGCCAAGCTGATCTTGCTTGATCTTCAGAAGATACTGAGATGCCTCATCAATGGTTGGCATCTTTGCAGCCTTTTCAGTCCTTGCCTTCTCCCTCTTTGCTAGAGCTTGCACAGAAGATGGTTCATTTTCATCCATTGCCACAGTGTTGTCCTCAAAGTCTGGGTAGATGGGCATATGTTCCTTGTCCAAGAGATATGTGCCAGTGCCCATCTTGGAGTTGATTAGCTCCTGGATCTGTGGGGCATACCCACAACTTCTCTTCTGATAGGCAGCTGTTCTCTTTATAGTTTCCACAATTAGGCTCATGACTTTGAACTTCTATGGGACATCAAATATGTGCAGCAAGTTGATAGAATGTCATCTGATCATTCTGTGATCTCCTAATTTTGGTAGCAATGTGTGCCTTAAAATCCAATTGATTGTAGGCAGGCCTGACAGCAAGTGTTTCATAGAACCAAATTGGTGAGTCTCAAGATCTGCATCAGGGATCTGCTTGTACATGCTAGCCATTGAGTTGTGATCCTTCTTCTTCTTGGCATAGATATCCAAGTCATCTTCATTCTCCTCAGGAGCATTAATCAATTTTGCCCATTCTTCAACCGTTGACTGGTACCTAGTACCTTCAGACATCCAGGCAATTCTTCCATCTGGGTAGAAATGAGCTGTGGAGTAGAACTGCATAATAAGCTCATCATTCCATTTTGTGAGCTTCTGCCCAACAAAGTCCTCTACTCCACAAGACTTGAAACTATCATAGACTCCAGGATAGTGTTCTTCATTCTCCTTGATGTACTCCCATTCCACCCATCTCATATCACAGACTATCAGCTTCTTGTCAAGCAGAATTGTCTCATAGAACTCCTGTTGTTCCTTTGTATGGAACATATAGTCCACAACAGTCCTTCTCCTGGTGGCATATGGATCAGACTCTCTCCATAGCCTCAATCCTGAATCCTTCCTGATTTTCATGTTCTCAGCTACTCGATGAGAATCATTGTGATCTGGAATTTTGGGCTTCAACTTCCTCAAGACATGTGACTCATCATCATCTTCTTCTATAGCAGCTTCAGGCACTGGGGCCTTGTTCTTTTCTGCAGCTAGAATATTCCTTGTACTCCTCTTGGGTGCAGCTTTGGGTTTTGGAGCAGCTGCCTTGGGAGCTTCTTTGGGCTTAGATGGAGAAGCCCCTGATCTTATGGCATCTCCCATAAGCTTTTGAGCTTTAGGTGCTGGTGCAGCAACCTCTTCCTCTTCATCTTCCATCATTGAGGGTTTCCCAATTACTCTGGCCATGGTCTTCTTGACCCTTTCTTTCCTTTTCTTCTCTGTCACAACCTGTTCTTTGGGTTCAGAACCCAAAGCTTGAGTGGATGTTCTGGCCTTTGACATAGGAACTCTCTTGGTAGGAGCCTTTATCTTCATTCTTGGCTTAGCGGCAGCAGCTGTGCCATATTCCTTCTTCAGCACTTTCTTCTTTGAGGTGGCCTCTTCCTCAACAGTCACATAGTCCTCATCCTCAGAATCTGAGGTTCTCTTCTTTCTGGCCCTGGTGGCTGCCTTAGGCAAGTTGCTGGGTGTACTCCTGCTTCCATCATCAGAGCTGCTAGAGGGACTAGTACCCTCACTCATGTGAACTGGCTCCTCAGACTTGTTCTGACTGGCACTCTGATCTGACATGATGCAAACACTGACAGCAGACCCTATGAATAGATTATAGATGAGGTAGAGTGGATGAGCATCACAAAGTGCAGAGGTTTTTGCAAAACAATGAGTCAAAAACTTAGTTTTAGTTTTCCACAGAAAGCATTTCGGATCTACCGATTTGACAACTCGGTGATATCGAAGCAGCTTTTGGAACCTAAACTAGTGAACTCGGTTAGACCGAGTCACAGTTTGGTGGCACCGAGACTGCTAGGGTTTTACAAAGAATTGAACTCGGTCACAACGATTTGCAATTCTCGGTCAGACCGAGAATAACATGTGCAATGGCCTTAGCCAAATCGGTGGAACCGATTTCAACAACTCAGTTGGTCTGAGATGATTTCGGCAGAAACCTAAATTTTCAATCCACAACTAAACTGCAGAGTGATTTCGCTGGATAGAGTGATCTCAATCGTGGCAAGATACATGGCAAAACAATGTGCTAGGAATCGGAGTTAGATTAGCACAAGGATCAAGTCCATACCCTAAGTGCGGCGATGGACCTGCTACAGCGGCAACGGCGGAGTCGGTTTCTGTTGACGCCAGCGGAGACCAGCGGCGGGAGGTAGCTGGCGATGAGGAGGACGATCCGGAGACCCAAGGATGCAGAGCAGGCTAGGCGCGGGTGAAGGGGTTCGGAAAATTTTTCCAAATTTTGGCCCGGGGATATATATAGCCTGACCGTGTTGGTGTGACCGAGTGGAACAACTCGGTGGCACCGAGATGCATAACTGCAAGCAGTTACTGCAACTCGGTGTGAACGAAAAGTTCAAATTGGTTGCACCGAGATTGAAAACCTAGATCGACTTAGTGATCTCGGTATGACCAAAATGGATGAATCAGTCAGACCGAAATGCATAAAGAATTTTTGGAAGTTTAAGTCTATGACGAATCGGGGACTCCGAGTGCTCCTCACACAGAGTGGTTCGAATCTGACTTGATCAAACTTTGTGATGTAGCATGAATAGAATTTGAGACAAGAAAATCATAGATAGCTAGAGAAGGTTCTTAGGCATTCTTGTCCATCCACTTGGCAAAAGAAAAAGGAACCAAGCAATCAAAACAACAAGTGAATGTCCTCGAATGAGTAAATTATGCAACCAACATGCTCACACAATAAAATGGCAAATGAAATATGTGGCAAAGCATGCACAACCAATTCTAGCATCTATCAAGAAATTGGCGATGACTAGGTCATCTATATATGAGTATATTGACTTAGGAGTCAAATGATAACATTTGATCATAGGTCATACTCATCATTTAAGCACAATTGGGGTTACCACTTTTACGTAAAGCGTTGTTGTGTTCACACCATTAGAGTTTCTTTAGCTCAATTCTTAGAGTAAAGCTCCCCCTAGATGTGAGATCCCCCCTAAGAGGGATGAACTAACCTTGGATTTTGTCGATGATGACTTCATGTAGGTGTTGAAGATGTGGATGCTCAATGTTGATGTAGATCATTTGGAGCAATCCTTTGGAGTGAGTTGCACTTTCAATACCTACACGGGTTAGTCCCACGAGGAACAAACAAGGATATCCATAGACATAGAGTGATGCACACACAAGATGATGTCTATGAAAGCATTAAGTTACCTTGTCCCTTGTCTTACCAACAAGAGGGTTTGTGACTCCTTGAACTAGTGCAAGATGTGGAAGTTGATTGCACTTGTTCTTGCCAAAATGATGAGAGTGAAGTATGTTGGTGGAGTCACCCTCAAGAACTTTTTGGTTCTTCTTTTTCTGGATCCACACCATCTTGATGGGAATCCTTGGAGTTGTAGTTGTACTTGATGAAGTAGAACTTGACGTAGTCTTGGGAACCCACTTGACCAAGGCCTTGGGTGCTTCTACAAATGCATCAATTTACTCTTGAATCTTGTCCTTGCCTTTTTGCTTGTGGTCTTGTGGTGGAAGATCATCTTGAGCTTGTGTCCCTTTGAAGGAAGTAGGATCATACTTCTCTTGTTGAGGAACAAACTTCATCTTGGGGTATTGATCTTCTTCCCACTCAACTCCATTGGCATTGAACTTTCGTTCAAAACCAACACCTTGGTTCTTCCGGTGCCTTTCTTGCTTGCATACAATTTCCTCAAATTGCTTACTCCCGGCAAGGCTCTTGTAAACACCTTTCTCTATAATTCCCTTCAATAAGATATTTTCTTGCTCAAGTGTAACTTGGCTAAGAGAATCACTAGTGGAATCAAGAGAACTACTAGAAGCAACAACATTGGATTTAGCATGTTACTACTAGAGGAAGAATCTTTCTTGTTCTTGTTACTAGACTTGACTTGAGGCATGTAAGTGGATAAGAGTAAACGCTTGGTAATGTAAGAAGAACTTTTCTTGCGAAGATCATCATTTCTTGCCTTTAAGAACTCATGCTCTTGCTCAAGGTTGAGCTTTTCAAAACATAATTTCTCATGAGTCCTTAAAAGTTCTCGATGATCTCCTAAGATAGTTTCATGAGCTAACTTAAGAGTGTTTAGTACTTTAGTTAGAGACTCAATCTTCTCCTTATCATTGTCATTCGCTTTATCTTGATTAGCATGGTTAATTGAAGTTTCATCATAGTATTCATCACTAGAGTTGTCAACAAGTAAATCATCATCACCTAACAAGTCATCTTCATCACTATTGAAATCAACATACTCGGGGTGTGATACCTTTGGGCCTTTAGACATGAAGCATCTTCCAAGTCATTCATTTGGTGAATCAAATATGTTGTAGGAGTTGGTTGACACAAGTGCTATACCGGCAACACCTTCATCTTGAGTATATTTGGAGTCGGAGTGATAGCTTCTCTCGGAGTGATTGTTGGAAATGGAGCCGGATACCCACTCACCAACATGAGCTTGATGTCTTCTTTTTGTGTAGCTCCTTGATGACTTGTCCTTCCTTTCTGAATCCTTGCTTCTCCGGGATGTTCTTCGTTCATAACGATCATCTCTACTGCTTCTCTCTCTTGATGGTGATTCTTCTCTTCTACTTCTTCTTTTTGGAGAATCTTCTCTTCTCTTGTAGGGTGTCGTACACTCATTGGAATAGTGTCCGGGTCTTCCACAATTGTAGCAGTTTCTCTCTGGACTAGAAGATCTTTTGTCATTGTAGGACCTTTTCTTGGAACTTCTCTCTTTGCTTCTACTCTTGTAGAACTTGTTGAAGTTCTTCACCATTAGGCTCAATTCTTCATTGAAGGTTTGTTTCTCACTTGATGATGTGGGAGCTTCACATGAGGCTTTGTAAGCACCACTTGACTTGTTATGGAGCACCTCCTTATCCTTGAGTGACATCTCATGAGCAACAATTCTTCCAATGACTTCCGTTGGCTTGAGATCTTTGTAATTGGGCATCATTTGGGTCAATGTGCATACGGTATCATATTTTCCGTCCAAAGCTCTTAGGATCTTATTGATGATGAATTTGTCGGTCATCTCTTCACTTCCTAAGCCGGTGATCTCATTTGTGATAAGAGCAAGCCTAGAGTACATTTCAGCGACACCTTCACCATCCTTCATTTTGAACTTGTCAAGATGGCTTTGAAGCACATCCAATTTGGATTCCTTGACGGAGTCGGTACCTTCGTGCATATCAATCAAAGTATCCCAAATTTCCTTTGCATTCTCAAGACGGCTGATTTTGTTGAATTCTTCGGGGCACAGTCGGTTGAAGAGGATATCACAAGCTTGAGCATTGTATAGTAGCATCTTCAACTCTTCCGCGGTAGCTTCACGGTTCGGTTCTCTCCCATCAAAGAATTCACCTTGCAAGCCAATACACACAATAGCCCATCTGTGAGGTTATGTCCAAGATTATGCATTTTCATCTTATGCTTCCAACTAGCAAAATTAGTACCATCAAAGTAAGGACCTCTACGGTGGTAATTTCCTTCGCTAGATGCCATACTCTCCTAGGTTGTGAAACCAAGGCTATGACTACCAAAAGCTATGGAAATCAAAGCAAATGGAGACCAAAGCTCTGATACCACTTGTAGGATCAAAAGTATGTCTAGAGGGGGGTGATTAGACTACTTTACCAAATAAAAATCTATCCTTTTCCCAATTTTAGTTCTTGGCAGATTTTAGCAACTTTGGACAAGTCAAGCAATCTTAACACAATTCAAGCAAGCATGCAAAGAGTATATGAGTAGCGGAAAGTAAAGCATGCAACTTGCAAGAATGTAAAGGGAAGGGTTTGGAGGATTCAAATGCAATAGGAGACACGGATGTTTTTGTCGTGATTCCGATAGGTGGTGCTATCGTACATCCACGTTGGTGGAGACTTCAACCCACGAAGGGTAGCAGTTCTTGTGAGTCCACGGAGGGCTCCACCCACGAAGGGTCAACGAAGAAGCAACCTTGTCTATCCCACCATGGCCGTCGCCCACGAAGGACTTGCCTCACTAGCGGTAGATCTTCACGAAGTAGGCCATCTCCTTGCCCTTACAAACTCCTTGGTTCAACTCCACAATCTTGTCGGAGGCTCCCAAGTGACACCTAGCCAATCTAGGAGACACCACTCTCCAAGAAGTAACAAATGGTGTGTTGATGATGAACTCCTTGCTCTTGTGCTTCAAATGATAGTCTCCCCAACACTCAACTCTCTCTCACATGATATGGATTTGGTGGAAAGAAGATTTGAGTGGAAAGCAACTTGGGGAAGGCTAGAGATCAAGATTCATATGGTAGGAATGGAATATCTTGGCCTCAACACAAGTGTAGGCGGTTCTCTCTCAGAAAAGGTAAGTTGGAAGTGTAGGTTCGTTCTGATTGCTCTCTCCACGAATGAAGAGGAGGTGGAGGGGTATATATAGCCTCCACACAAAATCTAACCATTACACACAACTTGCCAATCTCGGTGGGACCGAATTGGTAAACTCGGTCAGACCGATTCAGCAAATCTAGTGACGGTGGGACCGACATGCAACTCAGTAGGACCGATATGGTTAGGGTTAGGGCATAACGTAATCTCGGTGAGACCGATTACACAAACTCAGTGAGACCGATTTTGGTAATAAGCTAACTAGAGAGTTGGGCAGGTAAACTCGGTGGGACCGATTCGCTCATCTCGGTGAGACCGAAATGTTACGAAAGGTAAACAGAGAGTTTACATTGCAATCTCGCCGGGACCGATCGCTCATCTCAGTGGGACCGAAACATTACGAAGGTAAATAGAGAGATTACTTACAATCCCATCTCGGTGAGACCGATTTGCCTAGGGTTTGTGGCAGTGGCTATGACATCTGAACTCGGTGGCGCCGGATAGAAAGAATCGGTGGGGCTGAGTTTGACTTTTGGTTTAGGTCATATGTGGATGTGAGAAAGTAGTTGAGGGCTTTGGAGCATATCACTGAGCATTTTGAGCAAGAGCCTCAATAAGCAACACCTCATCCCTCCTTGATAGTATTGGCTTTTCCTATAGACTCAATGCTATCTTGGATCACTAAAATAGAAAATGTAGAGTCTTGAGCTTTGAGCTTGAGACAATCCTTTTTTCCTTAGCATTTTGACGGGTCCACTTTTCTCATCCATGCCATGTCAATCATTGAGCTTTCCTGAAATATTAATTCTTGAAATAGCATTAGCTCAATGAGCTATATGTTGTTAGGAATTACCAAAACCACCTAGGGATAGTTGCACTTTCATAAGTATATAAAAGATATTGTTACTAATAAGAGAAAGATACCGGAAGCTGAAATTTCCACCATGCTTGCTAATTATACTTTTTAGGGTGGAATACCTAAGAAACTTGGAGATCCAGGAGTACCAACTATACCATGCTCCATTAAAAGAAACTATGTTAGAACTGCTTTATGTGATCTTGGAGCCGGTGTTAGTGTTATGCCTCTCTCTTTATATCATAGACTTGATTTGAATAAGTTGACACCTACTGAATTATATTTGCAAATGGCTGATAAATCAACTGCTATACATGTCGGTATTTGTGAGGATGTGCCTGTTGTGGTTGCAAACTTTACTATTTTAACGGACTTTGTTATTCTTGATATTCCCGAGGACGATAGTATGTCTATTATTCTTGGAAGACCCTTCTTGAATACTGCAGGGGCTGCTATTGATTGCTATAAAGGCAATGTCACTTTTCATGTTAATGGTAATGAGCAGACGGTACACTTTTCGAGGAAACAACCTCAAGTCCACAGTATCAATTCTATTGGAAAAATTCCATCAATTATTATTGGAGGTTTTGAATTTCCTCTTCCTACTGTCAAGAAGAAGTATGATATTCTTATTATTGGGGACGTGCATATCCCCGTTGTGGTAACATAGTGTTATTCGAAATTTCTCCGGTTCCATGTTATTCGGAATGAGTTTGTTAACAAGACTTGATCAACCTTGTTAGTGGATTCCTTTTGATGAGCATGAGATGGATGAAGTTAGAAGGCACAACCATTTGTACCCTTTTTTTACTTTCTGTTATTTAGTTGAAATAAAGCAAAAATAGTATTTTCTGTCTGTTTTCTAATTTGTCCGTGCAATAAAAAAATACCCGAAAATAAAATTTCTCCAAATGCCCTGCCAATTTAATATGATTTTTTCTGGAATATTTGAGAATATCTGGCACTGAGAACACAACAGGGGGAGCAAGCACACAGCCACGAGGGTCAGTGGCGCCCTGCCTCGTGGGCCCATGGTGGCTTCCCTCCACTTATTCCAGCCACCACACACTCCTTCTTCCTCCCAAAAAAATCACCAACTAGCTCAAGCACGAGTTCTAGCTCATCTTGCTGCCATTTTCGATCTCCTTGCTCAAAGCATCTCTCACAAAACTGCTTTGAGGGATTGTTCCTTGGTATGTGACTCCTCCAATGGTCCAATTAGTTTTTGTTCTTGTGCTTTATTCATTGCAAATTTTTGCTGCCTAGGTGACCATGTTCTTGAGCTTACATGTTAAATTTATATGGTTCCAAGTAGTTCCAATACATGATATAGTCTCTAGGCACTTGTAGGAGTAGTTGCTATCAATTTTGTTGAGTTTGGTTCACTTTTATTTGAAGTTGCTAAAATTTTCAGAAATTTTTCAGAGGAAGAAATATGTTTAGGAAAATGTACAAAGGTGGCCCTTCAAGGAAGCAAGGACCCAGGCTCGCAATGCGCGATGCCGACGATGAACCACCAAGGGTAGCTCAAGTCCGGGCTTGTGAATGGCCTTCAGAGGACTTTATGGATCGAGCAGGAATCAAGGAAGAACTTAACGCATATGTGCGTAACGCTGACCTTGTGAGCTTTGAGGCAGATAAGTGCCGTCAGTACCACTATCTCACTGATTCCTTTGTGAGGAGGTTTGCATTTTCATCATCACGCAATTCTCAAACTGTCCTGTTTGATCTTTATGAAAATTCTTATACTATGGACTTAGAGGATTTTAATACTGCTTGCAAACTTCCACAATGGGGTAGCACTAGTGAGCCTCGCAAATCTGAGTTTGGAGATTTTCTTGCTAGTATAACTGTGGGGGAATCTAGAGACATAACACAAGCTACCATAGGGAGCATTCATTTTCCTGCTATACATTATTTTGCTCTCTTCATAGGTAGGTGCATAAATGGTAAGGATGAAGCATGTCACATGTGTGTCCCACGACCTCGGTGTTCTCGTGGAGTCTTTGTATTAGGAGATAAACATTATAATTTGGGAGACATTGTTGCACGTAGGTTGCATAATAATAGATTTAATGGAGATTTCTTTGGTCGAATTTATGCAACCCGTTTAGCTAATTTTCTTGATATACCCATTCGTGATCAAGATATGGAATTGCCTCCTTCTTATCTAGATTTTAATGCCATGGTTCACCATCGGTTTGTTGAGAGGAATGAACCGCCTCTCCAGTACCGACTAATCTTTGATAGGCGTCACGCTGTCAATATTGTTCTCCATGCTCCTACTCTCTTTGATTTTCAGACAAAGGGGAGATATGTCATAACCAGGGAGGAGGCAAATGAGTACGAGAGGAGGACGAGGGCAGCTCGCCTCCAAGCTGCAGCCCACGATGCAATAGCCGCTGCATCTCAGTACGACCCCAGTTACAACTTCGGATATCCGCCAGGCCAGCCGTGGCAATAGACCAACTTAGGCCAAAAGCCTAAGCTTGGGGGAGTACGTATTTCCCACCGACATTACATTCATGTTTACACACTCATTGCTAGATGTCAGTGCTCATACTTTTTCATTGTAACATCCATGCTAGTTTATTTTCCTTTTTGTGCTTTCTTCTTGTGTGTTTGATAAACCTTAAGAAAACCAAAAAAATTTGTTTGAGCTTTTAGCTAGTTTACTTTTCATGCTATAGTAGTAGTAATTATAAGAAAACCCAAAAGGATTTCCTGTTCTTCTTTTGCTTGTTGGGAGCTTTCGCGTGTAAATAATTTTATTTCTTTTCTTTTCTTTGGGGGTCGATAGGAGAAGACCATGATTAAATTGCTGAAGTGGCTCTTATATGCATTCTTGTTGATTTAACCAAGAGCCCATATTGCCTTGTCTTCTCCTATTTATTGAATGCTCATGATTCCAGCTTAGTCCAATGCACGTGCACTATTATTATTATTCACATCGTTGATTTGTGCTAGTGAAATGTAATAATGACGATATATGATGGACTGATTGAGATGAGAGAAGCTGGTATGAACTCGACCTCTCTTGTTTTTGTAAATATGATTAGTTCATTGTTCCTGATTCATCCTATTATGAATAAACATGGTTGCAATGACAATTAGAGAGTATAGTTGCTTATGCCATGCTTAATGAGCTAGGAATTTATAATGGTTTACCTTGCATGCCAACATGCTATTAAAATGGTTGTGATGTGGTATAGTAGGGTGGTATCCTGCTTTGAATGATTCAAGTGACTGGACTTGGCACATATTCACACATGTAGTTGAAACAAAATCAACATAGCCTCCACGATATTTATGTTCATGGTGGATTATATCCTACTCATGCTTGCACTCAATGTTTATTAATTTTAATGCATGTTCATGATTGTTGTCGCTCTCTAGTTGGTCGCTTCCCAGTCTTTTGCTAGCCTTCACTTGTACTAAGCGGGAATACGGCTTGTGCATCCAATCCCTTAAACCCCAAAGTTATTCCATATGAGTCCACTATACCTTCCTATATGCGGTATCTACCTGCCGTTCCAAGTAAATTTGTATGTGCCAAACTCCAAACCTTCAAATGAAATTTTGTTTTGTATGCTCAAATAGCTCATATATCAACTAGGGTTGTTTGTATCTTCCTTGCTAGGCGGGTTATTGTCAAGAGGAGTGGACTCCGCTCCTCACTCATGAGAAAATGGCTGGTCACCGAGATGCCCAGTCCCATGCTTTATGCAAATCAAATCAAAATAATTGCAAACAAAACTCCCCCGGGACTCTTGTTAGTTGGAGGCACTCGTTGTTTCGAGCAAGCCATGGATTGATGCTTGTTGGTGGAGGGGGAGTATAAACTTTACCATTCTGTTTGGGAACCGCCTATAATGTGTGTAGCATGGAAGATATCACCATCTCAAAATATGTTGACAATGAAAGTATGCCGCTCAAAATATTATTTATCTCTGCTTTAAAATCGAGCTCTGGCACCTCTACAAATCCCTGCTTCCCTCTGCGAAGGGCCTATCTATTTATTTTTATGTTGAGTCATCACCCTCTTATTAAAAAGCACCAGCTGGAGAGCACCGCTCTCATTTGCATGCATTACTGTTAATTTATATTGGGTATGACTATGATTGGATCTCTTTTGCCATGAATTACAATGTTTAGTCAGTCCCTGATCTTTAACGGTACTCTGCATTTATGTTTTGCGGTCTCAGAAAGGGCTAGCGAGATACCATCTTGTTATATCATATCATGATTGTTTTGAGAAAGTGTTGTCATCCGATATTTATTATTATTGCTCGCTAGTTGATTATGCCATTGACATGAGTAAACATGAGACCTAAGTGTTATTGTGAATATGGTTAGCCATAATCTTTGCTGAAAACTTGAATGATGGATTTACATATTTACATCAACAAGAGCAAACAGAGTTTGTAAAAGTTTTTCTTTATCACTTTCAGTTTATCAACTAAATTGCTTGAGGACAAGCAAAGGTTTAAGCTTGTGGGAGTTGATACGTCTCCGTCGTATCTACTTTTCCGAACACTTTTGCCCTTGTTTTGGACTCTAACTTGCATGATTTGAATGGAACTAACCCGGACTGACGCTGTTTTGAGCAGAATTGCCATGGTGTTATTTTTGTGCAGAAACAAAAGTTCTCGGAATGACCTGAAACTTCACGGAGATTATTTTAGGAAAGTATAAAAAATACTAGCGAAAGAATCAAGGCCAGGGAGCCCACACCCTTTCCACGAGGGTGGGAGGGGCGCCTGCCCCCCCCCCCCCCAGGGCGCGCCCCCTACCTCATGGGCCCCATGGAGCTCCACCGACCTCAACTCCAACTCTATATATTCGTGTTTGGGGAGAGAAAAATCAGAGGGAAAGATTCATTGCGTTTTACGATACGGAGCCGCCGCCAAGCCCTAAACTCTCTTGGGAGGGCTGATCTGGAGTCCGTTAGGGGCTCCGAAGAGGGGAATCTGTCGCCATCGTCATCATCAACCATCCTCCATCACCATTTTCATGATGCTCACCGTCGTGCGTGAGTAATTCCATCGTAGGCTTGCTGGACGGTGATGGATTGGATGAGATTTATCATGTAATCGAGTTAATTTTGTTAGGGTTTGATCCCTAGTATCCACTATGTTCTGAGATTGATGTTTC
The DNA here is from genome assembly GCA_021605145.1 of Aegilops bicornis. Lineage (NCBI taxonomy): Eukaryota > Viridiplantae > Streptophyta > Magnoliopsida > Poales > Poaceae > Aegilops > Aegilops bicornis. Next base: position 723,077,867 of record CM038675.1, read on the forward strand.
TATGACTTTGCTATACTTAATGCTTGTCACTAGGGCCCAAGTGCCATGATTTCAGATCTGAACCTATTATGTTTCCATGAATATATGTGAGTTCTTGATCCTTTCTTGCAAGTCTATAGTCACCTACTATGTGTTATGATCCGGCAACTCCGAAGTGATAATAATCGGGACCACTCCTGGTGATGACCGTAGTTTGAGGAGTTCATGTATTCACTATGTGTTAATGCTTTGGTCCTGTACTCTATTAAAAGGAGGCCTTAATATCCCTTAGTTTTCGCTAGGACCCCGCTGCCACGGGAGGGTAGGACAAAAGATGTCATGCAAGTTCTTTTCCATAAGCATGTATGACTATATTCGGAATACATGCCTACATTACATTGATGAATTGGAGCTAGTTCTGTGTCACCCTATGTTATGACTATTACATGATGAACCGCATCCGGCATAATTCTCCATCACTGATCCAATGCCTACGAGCTTTTCATATATTATTCTTCGCTTATTTACTTTTCCGTTGCTACTATTACAATCACTACAAAACCCAGAAATACTACTTTTGCTATTGTTACTGTTACTATCATACTACTTTCCTACTATAGTTTGCTGTAGATACTAAGTTATCCAGGTGTGGTTGAATTGACAACTTAACTACTAATACTTGAGAATATTCTTTGGCTCCCCTTGTGTAGAATCAATAAATTTGGGTTGAATACTCTACCCTCGAAAACTGTTGCGATCCCCTATACTTATGGGTTATCACATAGCAACAAGACGGGACAGTGTGTCCACGTACCCTCGTAGACCGAAAGCGGAAGCGTTTAGTAACGCGGTTGATGTAGTCGAACGTCTTCACGATCCAACCGATCCAAGTACTGAACGTACAGCACCTCCATGTTCAGCACACGTTCAGCTCGATGACGTCCCTCGAGCTCTTGATCTAGTTGAGAACGAGAAAGAGTTCTGTCAGCACGACGGTGTGGCGACGGTGACGATATGACCAAGGTGTGTAACTGTGGAGCGGGGCACCTCACACGACTAAGAAAAATCTTGGAGTGCCTTTGGGGTGCCCCCTGCCCACGTATATAAAGGAGGGAGGGAGAGAGGCCGACCCTCCTAGGGCCGCCCCAAGTGTAGCGAGTCCTACTAGGACTCCCAAGTCCTAGTAGGATTCCTTTTCCTTTTGGGAGTAGGAAAGAAGGAAAGGAGGGGGAGAGAGCAGGAAAAGAGGGTCGCGCCCCCACCCCTTGTCCAATTCATTTTGGGCAGGGGGGAGGCACGTGCCACCTCGTGGCCCTTCTTCCCTCTCTCCACTAAACCCCAATAAGGCCCATTAACTTCCCCCCACGAATTCCCGTAACTCTCTGGTACTCCGAAAAATACCCGTATCACTCAGAACAATTCCGATGTACGAATATAGCCTTCCAATATATCGATCTTTACCTCTCGACCATTTCGAGACTCCTCGTCATGTCCGTGATCTCATCCGGGACTCCGAACAAACTTCGGTCATCAAATCACATAACTCATAATATAAATCGTCATCAAATGTTAAGCGTGCAGACCCTACGGGTTCGAGAACTATGTAGACATGACCGAGACACATCTCCGGTCAATAACCAATAGCGGAACCTGAATGCTCATATTGGCTCCTACATATTCTACAAAGATCTTTATCAGTCAAACCGCATAACAACATACGTCATTCCCTTTGTCATCGGTATGTTACTTGCCCGAGATTCGATCATCGGTATCATCATACCTAGTTCAATCTCGTTACCGGCAAGTCTCTTTACTCGTTTCATAGTGCATCATCCCGCAACTAACTCATTAGTCACATTGCTTGCAAGGCTTATAGTGATGTGCATTACCGAGAGGGCCCAGAGATACCTCTCCGATACACGGAGTGACAGATCATAATCTCGATCTATGCCAACCCAACAAACACCTTCAGAGACACCTGTAGAGCATCTTTATAATCACCCAGTTACGTTGTGATGTTTGATAGCACACAAAGTGTTCCTCCAGTATTCGGGAGTTGCATAATCTCATAGTCAGAGGAATATGTATAAGTCATGAAGAAAGCAATAGCAATAAAACTTAACAATCATTATGCTAAGCTAACGGATGGGTCTTGTCCATCACATCATTCTCTAAGGATGTGATCCCGTTCATCAAATGACAACACATGTCTATGGTCAGGAAACTTAACCATCTTTGATTAACGAGCTATAGCTATGAAAAGGGAATATATACCACATCCGAATCATAGACATGACGAGGGCCGACGGGGGCGGATACCAAAACCATCGCACTATATAAGATGCAATAATAAAAGTAAGAAAATAATACAAGTATCTATCTAAACATACAAGTAAGAATATTTTTCCTTTCAGAAAGAAGATTAGAACAAGAGGCTCACCACGGTGGTGCCGGCTATGAGATCGGCGCGGGTGATCGACGGTGGTGAAGATGGGGACGGGGCGTGACGGACCGCTAAACCTAGACAAATATTAAGGAAAATGGAGCTTGGAGGTCGAGCTTGGAGAGGAGAAAGCTTAAGTAGTGTGGCTCGGGCATTCCATCGAACACCTTGTGTGCATAGGAGGTGAGCTAGAGCACCACCAAGCCCTCTCCCCTCGGGCGGAAAAAACAGAGCAGTGTGCTCTGCTCTTACGTGAGGGGGTATATAGGCACCTCATAGGTGCCGGTTGGTGGAATGAACCTTGACTAATGGGGAGCCTTTGGTCCCGGTTCAAGCCACCAACCGGGACGTATGTTGGTGGGCCTGGTGCGAGGCCCATTGGTCCCGTTTCGTCCCACCAACCGGGACCAAAAGGGCTGCATTTAACCGGGACCAATTCCCACGAGGCCCCGGCCGGCCCCCTGGGATCACGAACCGGGACAAATACCTCCATTGGTCCCGGTTCGTGGCAGAACCGGGACTAATGGGCTGACCCGGCCTGGGCCATTGCCCCCTTTTCTACTAGTGCTAGTCAAGTAGAGGCATACTAGGGACACTCTGTTTGTCTATGTATTCACACATGTACCAAGTTTCTGGTTAATACAATTCTAGCATGAATAATAAACATTTATCATGATATAAGGAAATATAAATAACACCTTTATTATTGCCTCTAGGGCATATTTCCTTCAGTATCCCACTTGCACTAGAGTCAGTAATCTAGTTCAGATCGTCATGTGATTTAACACCAATAGTTCACATCGCCATGTGACTAACACCCAAAGGGTTTACTAGAGTCAATAATCTAGTTCACATTGTTATGTGATTAACACCCAAAGAGTACTTAAGGTGTGATCATGTTTTGCTTGTGAGAGAAGTATAGTCAACGGGTCTGTCACATTCAGAGACGTATGTATTTTGCAAATTTATATGTTTACAATGCTTTGCATGGAGCTACTCTAGCTAGTTGCTCCAACTTTCAATATGTATCCAAATCAAGACTCGGAGTCATCCAGATCGGTGCCAAAGCTTGCATCGACGTAATTCTTTATCACCTCCATAACCGAGAAACATTTCCTTAGTCCTCTTTAGGTACCTAAGGATAATTTTTGACCGCTATCCAGTGATCTACTCCTGGATCACTATTGTACCCCCTTGCCAAACTCATGGCAAGGAACACAACAGGTCTGGTACACAACATGCATACTTTATAGAACCTATGACTGAGGCATAGGGAATGACTTTCATTCTCTCTATATATTCTGCCGTGGTCGGGTTTTGAGTCTTACTCAAATTCACACCTTGTAACACAGGCAAGAACTCCTTTGACTGATCCATTTTGAACTCCTTCAAAATCTTATCAAGGTATGTACTCATCGAAAGTCTTATCAAGCGTTTTGATCTATCTTTATAGATCTTGATGCCCAATATGTAAGTAGCTTTACTGAGGTCTTTCATTGAAAAATTCTTATTCAGGTATCCTTTTATGCTATCCAGAAATTCTGTATTATTTCCAATCAACAATATGTCATCCATATATAATATCATAAATACTACAAAGCTCCCACTCACTTTCTTGTAAATACAGGCTTCTCCAAGAGTCTGTATAAAACCATATGCTTTTATCACACTATCAAAGCGTACATTCCAACTCTGAGATGCTTGCACCAGTCCATAAATGAATCACTGGAGCTTACATACTTTGTTAGCAACTTTCGGATTGACAAAACTTTCTGGTTGCATCATATACAACTCTTCTTCAAGAAATCCATTAAGGAATGCAGCTTTTGATATCCATTTGCCAAATTTCATAAAATGCGGTAATTGCTAACATGATTCGGACAGACTTTAAGCATAGATACGAGTGAGAAACCCTCATCGTAGTCAACACCTTGAACTTGTCGAAAACCTTTTGCGACAATTCGAGCTTTGTAGATAGTAACGCCACTATCAGCGTCCATCTTCCTCTTGAAGATCCATTTAATCTCAATGGCTCACCGATCATCGGGCAAGTCAATCAAAGTCCATACTTTGTTCTCATACATGGATCCCATCTCAGATTTCATGGACTCAAGCCATTTCGCGGAATCTAGGCTCATCATCGCTTCCTCATAGTTTGTAGGCTCATCATGGTCTAGTAACATGACTTCCAGAAAGGATTACCGTACCACTCTGGTGCGGACTATACTCTGGTTAACCTACGAGGTTCGGTAGTAACTTGATCTGAAGTTTAATGATCATCATTATTAGCTTCCTGACTAATTGGTGTAGGAATCACTGGAACTGATTTCTGTGATGAACTACTTTCCAATTCGGGAGAAGGTACAACTACCTCATCAAGTTCTACTTTCCTCCCACTCACTTCTTTCGAGAGAAACTCCTTTTCTAGAAAGGATCCATTCTTAGCAACAAAGATCTTGCCTTCAGATCTGTGATAGAAGGTCTACCCAACAGTTTCTTTTGGGTGTCCTATGAAGACGCACTTCTCCGATTTGGGTTCGAGCTTACCAGGCTGAAGCTTTTTTCACATAAGCATCACAACCTCAAACTTTAAGAAACGACAGCTTAGGTTCTTGCCAAACCATAGTTCATACGGTGTAGTCTCAACGGATTTAGACGGTGCCCTATTTAAGGTGAATGCAGCTGTCTCTAATGCATAACCCCAAAATGATAGTGGTAAATCGGTAAGAGACATCATAGATCGCACCATATCTAATAAAGTAGGGTTACGATGTTCGGATACACCATTACGCTATGGTGTTCCAGGTGGCGTGAGTTGCGAAACTATTCGACATTGTTTCAAATGAACACCAAACTCGTAACTCAAATATTCGCCTCCACGATCAGATCGTAGAAACTTTATTTTCTTGTTATGATGATTTTCCACTTCACTCTAAATTTTTTTCAAATTTTCAAATGTTTCAGACTTGTGTTTCATTAAGTAGATATATCCATATCTGCTTAAATCATCTATGAAGGTCAGAAAATAACGATACCCGTCGCGAGCCTCAACACTCATCAGACTGCATACATCAGTATGTATTATTTCCAATAAGTTAGTGGCTCGCTCCATTGTTCCGGAGAACAGAGTTTTAGTGATCTTGCCCATGAGGCATGGTTCGCAAGCATCAAGTGATTCATAATCAAGTGATTCCAAAAGCCCATCAGCATGGAGTTTCTTCATGCGATTTACACCAATATGACCTAAATGACAGTGCCACAAATAAGTTGCACTATCATTATTAACTTTGTATCTTTTGGCATCAGTATTATGAATATGTGTATCACTACGATCGAGTTTCAATAAATCATTTATATTAAGTGTATGACCATATAAGGTTTTATTCATGTAAACAGAACAACAATTATTCTTTGACTTAAATAAATAACCCTATTGCAATAAACATGATCTAATCATATTCATGCTCAATGCAAACACCAAATAACATTTATTTTAGGTTCAACACTAATCCCAAAGGTCAAAGGAGTGTGCGATGATGATCATATCAATCTTGGAACTACTTCCAACACACATCGTCACCTCGCCCTTAACTAGTTTCTGTTCATTCTGCAACTCCCATTTCGAGTTACTACTCTTAGAAACTGAACGAGTATCAAATACCGAGGGGTTGCTATAAACACTAGTAAAGTACACATCAATAACTTGTATATCAAATATACCTTTGTTCACTTTGCCATCCTTCTTATCCGCCAAGTATCCAGGGCAGTTCCACTTCCAGTGACCATTTCCTTTGTAGTAAAAGCACTTAGTTTCAGGCTTGGGTCTAGCTTTGGGCTTCTTCATGGGAGTGGCAACTTGCTTGCCATTCTTCTTGAAGTTCCCTTTCTTTTCCTTTGCCCTTTTACTTCAAACTAGTGGTCTTGTCAACCATCAACACTTGATACTTTTTCTTCATTTCTACCTTCGCCGATTTCAATATCTCAAAGAGCTTGGGAATCGTTTTCGTTATCCCTTTCATATTATAGTTCATCACGAAGTTCTAGTAGCTTGGTGATAGTGACTAGAAAACACTATCAATCACTATATTATCTGGAAGATTAACTCCCACTTGATTCAAGCGATAGTAGTACTCAGATATTCTGAGCACATGCTCACTGGTTGAGCTATTCTCCTCCATCTTGTAGGCAAAATACTTGTCAGAGGTCTCATACCTCCCGACTCGGGCATGAGTCTGAAATACCAATTTCAGCTCTTGGAACATCTTATATGCTCTGTGGCGTTCAAAATGTTTTTGAAGTCCCAGTTCTAAGCCATAAAGCATGGTGCACTAAACTATCAAGTAGTCATCATACCAAGCTTGCCAAACGTTCATAATGTCTGCATCTGCTCCTGCAATAGGTCCGTCACCTAGCGGTGCATCAAGGACATAATTCTTCTATGCAGCAATGAGGATAGTCCTCAAATCACGGACCCAATCCGCATCATTGCTACTGTCATCTTTCAACTTATTTTTCTCTAGGAACATATCAAAAAATAAATAGGGAGCTACATCGCAAGCTATTGATCTATAACATAGATATTGAAATACTATCAGGACAAAGTTCATGATAAATTTAAGTTCAATTAATCATATTACTTAAGAACTCCCACATAGATAGACATCCCTCTAGTCATCCAAATGATCACGTGATCCATATCAACTAAACCATCACTAGTGCAGAACCAGGCAATAGCACCGGTTCGTAAGGACCTTTAGTGCCGGTTCCATAACCGGCACTAAAGTGTGGGCACTAAAGCCCCCCCCTTTAGTACCGGTTCAGCATGAACCGGTGCTAAAGGGCAACCACGTGGCACGAGCCAGCTCCGGGGGCCTGGAGCCCTTTAGTACCGGTTGGTAACACCAACCGGTACTATAAGGTTTGGGGGGTTTTAGTTTTATGATTTCTTTTTCATTTAATTTTGTGTTTCCATTTTAATTCTTTTTCGTGTGCTTGTTTTTTTCGATACTACACATTGTACTCTTTTTTTATATATATATATATATATATATATATATATATATATATATAGAATTTCTAGTAGAACCAATCATGCATATATATATCATCAATGTCTCACAAACCACCATATTAATTAATTCACACATACACACGTGTATAGCTATATACAATTTCTCTTACATATGCATGTTGCCTTCGGAGCTAGTGGCATTAGCCTAATTGGTGCCTTCGGAGCACGATGACAATCGGAAGTGGTTCATGGTAGCGGGTAATAGTATTCTCCCTTCGGATTTATGACCTGGTCGAGCAAAAATCCCGCTATTTCCTCTTGAAGTGCTTCTACGCGCTCCGTTTCTAGGAGCTTGTCCCACACCTCTTTGAACTGTTAAGAAGGAGATCAATATGCATGTGTATTAGTTGTGTGACTAGATATCGATAATGGTGTAAAAATTGTGAATAGTGTTCTGACAAGCGTACCCATTCCTTTCTTTGAGATCTGCTCCTTTCGAACGCCATCATGCGAATGTTCTCGCAAACGCAGAATGCACACAGATCAGTCCCTGCGCTACCGCTTCAGGGCCTTTACGAGAATGGAATTTGATCAGATAATAATTAATCAAGCATGATAATTAAAGAGATGGCAGCTAGCTAGCTAGCTAGTACTACTTAATTACTTACCTTGGGTCGAAACCATTTAAGCTTTTATTTCCATTCGCCCTCCGTGATGCTGATGAACCTTGCCCAAGCCCTACCCACCGACAAAGAAAATGAATAAAGGGGTTATTAAATAGTTCATATCATGAAATGACAAACTAAATAGGCCTAGATATATAGTTAATAATGATTGAAATTACATTGACTATCCCAAACAAGATGTTATAGTCGATTTGCTTTGAGTAGTGAGTCCAGTATTTCAACTGTTCCGGTGTCAACTTTAATGATACACAAGATCCAGTGAAATCTGCATGCACACACGTTTGCATGTCTTAATTAAGCGGGCATATGTAAGCAAAAACATGTAGCTAACTAGTAGGCAAAAACAGAGAATTTGTAGTACAAGACAGTGTGACTCACTGGAAGTTGTAAGGAAGTAGTATATCTTCATTGTATTGAGGCGCTTCAAGAACTCTAGCATGTTGTCCTCTACGGCCTTTTCATGATGTGGATTTATTTGCCATGTGTATTCATTAACGGTGTTTGGGTCAATGAACCCAATGCCAAAGCGTCCACCTTTTCTCATTTCGTACATCTTCATCCTGCATAATACCACAGAAAAGAATATAGTGAGGATAATTACAGGTAATGATTGATCAAAAGGATCACTACAGCTAGTTTGAGACTTAAATTACAGAAAGAAATCACTTACAGACAATAGCAACCGGCGATAGATTTGTCGAAAAGGCGCCTTGATTGTATATAAGCGAAACAGTTCAGAATACTCAGCAGATGAGCTTTCTCATGGAAGTAATGCTCCTCCTTGACATTCACCATGAGGGACAATCGATTGGAAATCTTGGTAATGTTCATGTACCATTGATGCAATTCATACATTCTCGTTGGGAGGTTCTTGACCTTGTCTGGCTCGACCAAAGGTTGCCCCGGACATATTTCCATTTTATTTCATCCTCTGTAAGCACAGGCATGGGCTTGATCTCGAGGAGTTATCCAATGTTGATGTTGAGAACTTCAGCCTACATTATATGGTCCTTGGTTATTACCACATTGCCCACCTCGAACGTAAACTGTTTGCCCACAATAATATTGGTAGCGTCTTTATCACGCGTGTTGTTGGCACAACAAGCGAGGGGATCGATTGTGCCGCCTGTTCTCCCAGCTGGGGAATGGTTTTTTCGCATTTTTTGACAGCTGCTTGTTGTTTGCTCAATCCCGAGCTCGCCTCCCTACGTAGACGTGCTCGATTTAACTTTCTGATGTGGCGCTCATAGTCTGTGTCAACAGGCTTGGGAGCTGGCGGTTGAGCCATACGAATGAAGTGGTCAATCGTTTCCTCAGGCACTTTCTCCCTTGGCGGCGGTGGCGGTTTCGGTACAAAATGGGCTTCCACCTCGGCCTTCGATATGGCTGCGTTTTCCTCCTCGGACTTGTCATAAGGCCTCTGCGGAAGAGGCGTGAGGCTTGGACCATATTTATATCGCTTGCCTCCGCCTGTACTTCCTGTACTACCTCGACTCGTACCGCTACGCACCATAGTTGCGGGGTATCTCTTCTGCGATTGCTGAGGCGGCGGAGACGGCTGACAGGGCTGAGTTGGATGAGGAGTGGCCTGAAGTTGTGCCGGACTTGGAGGAGGAGTGGCCTGAGGTTGTGCCGGACTTGGAGGAGGAGTGGACGTCTGACGCTGTGGCGGACTTGGAGGAGGAGGAGTGGCCTGACACTTTGCCGGACTTTGAGGAGGAGTGGCCTGACACTTTACCGGACTTGGTGGACTTGTAGGAGCGGGAGTCTGCTGACTCGGTGGCGGACTTCGACGAGGAGTCGGTGGCCAGCGGTGTCGGTGGCCTTCGAAAGATGATGCAATCCTTTTTCCATAGGATGATACGATGTTTGGCCTCTCCGAGAAAGTGCTCGTCGTCACCTCCAGGAATGTCAAGATGTAGCTCCGAATATGGGTCCACCACCTCATCAACCAAGACACGAGCATAGCCCGCTGGAATCGGGTTGCAATGGAAGGTTGCCTCGGGGGGATTTGTAAAAGCAACGGCGTCCGCCACCTTCATGGATATGTTCTTCATTTTGACATGTAGCTCGCAGTTAGTGTTCTCCGTGATGTCATCCACGGGGTATCTATCCAGCATTGCGTCGTCCGAGGCGGAACCCATGCTGCTTCTCGGCATGGATGGGGCGGTGCTATCCAATGCTGGATCATCCGCTAGCTGCTGCAGCTACTGAGACCCCCTTTGTTGGCTAAGTGAGTCGATCTGCTCCTGCTGCCGCTGGAATTTGACTGCCAATTCCGCTTGACTTGCTTCTAGGCCTTGAAGGCGTTCATAGTCCCACTTCCTCTGCTCCTCCTCCATCTTCCTCTTCTTCTCCTCCGCAATCTTCTTTCTCGCACGGGTTCTGTAGTCGGTGTTCCAGTCTGAAAACCCCTCATACCACGGAATAGCGCCCTTGCCTCGTGTTCTTCCCGGGTGTTCAGATTTCCTGTGGCACGCAGAAGCTCGTCGTTCTCTCTGGGCTGGAACACCCCGATCGTGCCTCTTCTATTGCAACAAGTATCGCATCGTCGGCTCCGTTCAGACATGCCTTCGTCGAAACTTTGCCTGTCTTCGGGTCCAACTCCCCCCATGCGCATAGAACCAAGTCCTGCACCTGGGGGGGCAGCTCTTAGTAACCGGAGTGACACCTGCATCCTCCATCTCTTTCTCAGACTTATCCCACTTAGGCATTACCACCACAGAGCCACCTGGCCCCAGCTTATGGAACTTATCCTTTTTTTCGGCATTCTTCTTGTTTATTCTCGACCGTTCCTTAGCTAATTCCGAATCCTTGAATTTCACGAAATCGTCCCAATGAGCACGTTGGTTCTCTAGTGTTCCCTCGAATCGGAGTCTTCCTTCCTCCCTTGACGTACTTGTCCCATTCACGATTCTTGTGGTTCTTGAATGCAACCGCCATCTTCCTAAGAGCGGCGTCCTTGACTTTCTGCACATCTGCTTCTGTGAAATGATCTGGTAGGGTGAAATGTTCCATGAGAGTATCCCAAAGCAGACCTTTTTGTCTGTTGTCGACAAAAGTAACATCTGGACGTGGCTTTGCTGGCTCTCTCCATTCTTGAAGGGAGATCGAGTTGGTCCTTCACAAGAACTCTGCAGCGACGAGCGAACTTGTCCGCAATCTTCTTAGGCGCTAATGGTTCGCCATTAGGTCTGATTGCCTCGATATTGTACTTTACGCCCTCCTTCAACTTTTTGTTCGGGCCTCGTTTAGTCCTTTTGCACGAAGATTTGCTTGATCCGGATGGCTGAAAGAACAAAGATCGATTCGTTAATATATCTTCAAGTCATTTAAAACATGTGATGATCACCAGATGCCTGCTTATATAAATATATATACCTCGCCGGTCTTTGTTGTTTCAAGATCAACATTTTCTTCGTCATCATCATAATCATAGTTCATGACTTCATCAATTCGGTCGTCGCGATCGAATATCATATCAACCTCTCCGGTGTTGTTTAGAATTTCGGAGCCGTCATAATCTTCTTCATTTTGATCATCATCTGGCCCGTGAGGATGGCGTATCATATCGAACATGGCATGTTCTCCCTCTCTGCCGATATTGTCCGCCATAACTTTTATTTAACTAATCCAAAAGAAATATAAAACAATTTAGTATTCAAATTACATCGTCTCGAATAATAGATATAATCTCGAATACATCTTCTCGAATAATAGATATAATCTCGAAAACATCGTCTCGAATAATAGATATAATCTCGAATACATTGTCTCGAATAATAGATATAATATCAAATACATCACTGGCTAGGTAGCTAATAAAGATCGAATACTACAGAAGAATCTAGGACACTCGCGGTTCCTGCGGCGCGGGTGGTGGACACCCAAAGAGAAGGAACCCTCACAGGATCATAGCTGAAGTGAGATCCTCAAGAAACTGCCAGTATTGGAGAACTCGCCGCCCTCTAACGCAACCATGTAGCGATGGGCGTGCTCGTCCTCCTCCGACACGGCGACGTACCACCTCGGCGGGCCGCTCCCTCCGCACCAAACTGGCCCACGCGAACGCCACCAAACGAGATCAGGGTCGACGACGGGACCCGGGCCGGGTTCCTCATCAAGCGGCGCCCCTCGAGCAGCACCTCCAGTGCCAGGCCAGTGGAGCCAGTCCGGACATGGGTCAGCCGGACGTCGTCAAGACGTGTCGACAGCGAGGATGCGGGTCAGGCATCGTCGAGAACAAATACTAGCTATATGCCCGCAAAAAGTAACATTTTTTTAATGATTGGATTTCGATAACTAAAATTTCTAACATTTCTATATAACTAACATTTCTATAACATTTCTAACAATGCTATATATAACTAACATTTCTATAACATTTCTAATATTTCTATAACTAAAAACAGAAAAAAAATTATAACATTTCTATATATATAACTAACATTTTATAACTATTTCTATAACTAAAAACAGAAAAATTTCTAACAATTCTAACTTTTTTATAACTATTTCTATAACTAAAAACAGAAAAATTTCTAACAATTCTAACATTTCTAACTATTCTAACAATTCTAACATTTCTAACTATTCTAACAATTCTAACATTTCTAACTATTTCTGAAAAACAGAAAAATTTCTAACAATTTCTAAAAAACAGAAAAATTTCTAACTATTTGTATAACTAACAAACAAAAATTGTATGTGTGTGTGTGCGCTCACCGGCGAGGCGAGGGACGACGGGGGGCGGCGACGAGGGGCGCAAGCGACGGGGACGGCGACGCTGGCGACGACGGGATGACGACGACGGGACAGGGACGGGCAGCGACGACGGGACGAGGCAGACGGGCAGGGCAGCGATTTATGACGAGGACGTACAGGCGACGCCGGGGGACGGACGACGCGGGACGGGCAGGACGGGCGGCGGTGATGACGGGGACGACGGGACGGGACGACGGGCGGCGGCGACGACGGGACGAGGCGGCGGCAGGGACGGCGACGAGGATGGAGACGTCTGAGGCGGCGGGCGGCAGTGCAAGAGGAGAAGAAGCGGATGAGAAACTGAAATTTTCGTAAGTGTTGTTTATAGAGAGAGGTTTTTAGTACGGTTGGAGCCACCAACCGGTACTAAAGGCCAATTTTGGCCAGCCCAAGCGTGGAAGCGACCCCTTTAGTACCGGGTGGTGGCACAAACCGGTACTAAAGGCCCCCTTTAGTACCGGTTGGTGCCACGACCCGGTACTAAAGGGGTCTTATGCCAGTGTGATGCGGCAAGTTTAGTCCCACATCGCTATCCGAGGGGCAACAGCACTGGGTTATAACACCCCGTGCGGTAGCTCTCTCGAGCTCCTCTCCAAAGCAGGCCTCACTGGGCCTCGTGTTCTTTTGTTGCTCAGGCCCATCAGCCTTTGCGGGCCTGCATCCTGGCCCAACAACAGGTTGGGTTTCTAGTCGTATGCAGGCCGCTCTGGCCTAGTAGGCGGGCTTTTATTTTTATTTTTTTGCTTTATTTATTTTTGTGTTGTTTTTTTGTGTATTTAGAGTTTCTTTGTGAATATTTTTGCTTTAGGTACAAAAAATTACAAACTTTCTGTTAGTGCCCGTAGTTTTCAAATTTGAATAGTTTAAATTTTGAATTATTTGAAATTAGTGTGAATCACTAGTTTGTGAATAACTTAACTTTAAAAATCAGTAAAGGCATGAAAGAATTTGTTTGCACATAAAATTTCTTCGCGTTTCAAATGCCAAAACACATAACTACCCTAACTATTACAGAGATTCCCCTCTGGGTGTGAAACACAGAAGAAAGTGATGATAGTGAAGCCGATCACATCCCAGATCTTTGGGTGTGAAACTTTTTCTTCGTGTGTGTCCCTTTGTGCCGTAACCATAGAAAATCTTCATCATTTAACGGGATGCTCGGGTCAATATTCACTATGAATGGAGCAATTTCATCAAAATTTTCATAATCTTCCGACTTGTCCGTCTTTGTCATCCACTCCCACGATGTTTCTCTTCCCGTAAAGAACTATGCGCCGCTTTGGCTCATCGTACGATGCATTCGCTTCCTTATCTTTTCTTTTTCTTGACTTGGTAGACATGTCCTTCACATAGAAAACCTGTGCCACATCATTGGCTAGGACGAATGGTTCGTCTGCATACGCAAGATTATTGAGATCCACTATTGTCATTCCGTACTGCGGGTCTTTCGTTACCCCGCCTCGTGTCATATTGACCCATTTGCACCGAAACAAAGGGACCTTTAAACCACGTCGATAGTCAAGTTCCGATATGTCCTGTATATAACCATAATATGTTTCCTTTCCCATCTTGGTTTCTGCATCAAAGCGGACACCACTGTTTTGGTTGGTGCTCTTCTTATCTTGGGCGATCGTGTAAAATGTATTACCATTTATCTCGCACTTTGAAAGTCATTATATTCAAGATGGTAATCGGGACAGCAAGTACAGGTCATCTTCAATAGAGGTGTCATGCATGGTACGTGGTTCCGCAACCATTTGGCAAAACTCCTGGTTTGTTCACGTGTAATCCAGTCATCAGACTGCTCCGGGTGTTTGGAGCGTAGGAAATTCTTGTGTTCATCCATATACGGAGCCACCAAGGCGGAATTCTGTAGAACTGCGTAGTGTGCTTCAGTGAGAGAATGTCCGTTCATACATATTAGTTGATTCCCTCCTAGCGTGCCTTTTCCCTCCAGTCTGCCCTTATGCCGCGATTTAGGAACACCAATCGGCTTAAGGCCAGGAATAAAGTCAATACAAAACTCAATGACCTCCTCATTGTGATGGCCCTTGGAGATGCTTCCTTACGCCTAGCACGGTTATGAACATATTTCTTTAAGACTCCCATGAACCTCTCAAAGGGGAACATATTGTGTAGAAATACAGGACCCAAAACGTTAATCTCTTCACATAGGTGAACTAGGACGTGCGTCATGATGTTGAAGAAGGATGGTGGGAACACCAACTCGAAACTGACAAGACATTGCACCAAATCATTCTGTAACCTTGGTATGATTTCTGGATCGATTACCTTAGGAGAGATTTCATTGAGAAATGCACATAGCTTCACAATGGGTAATCGAACGCTTTTCCTAGAAGCCCCTCAATGCAACCGGAAGCGGTTGGGTCATAATCACGTGGCAGTCATGAGACTTTAGGTTACGGAACTTTTTCTCCGCCATGTTTATTATTCCCTTTATATTCGACGAGAAGCCGACGGTACCTTAATATCGAAAGGTGCATTCAAAGAAGATTTCCTTCTCTTCTTTGGTAAGAGCGTAGCTTGCATGACCCTGATGTATGCCGTTTTCTCCGTACATACGTTGCTGGTCCTCCCGTGCCTCAGGTGTATCTTTTGTCTTCCCATACACGCCCAAGAAGCCAAGCAGGGTCACACAAAGATTCTTCGTCACGTGCATCACGTCGATTGCGGAGCGGACCTCTAGGTCTTTCCAATATGGCAGGTCCCAAAATATAGATTTCTTCTTCCACATGGGTGCGCGTCCGTCAGCGTCCTTCGGAACAGGTTGTCCGCCAGGACCCTTTCCAAATATCACCTTCAAATCCTTGACCATATCATGTACATCAGCACCAGTACGGTAGCGAGGCTTCGTCCGGTGATCCGCCTCACCTTTGAAATGCTTGCCTTTCTTTCTTACGGGATGCCTGCTCGGAAGAAATCGACGACGTCCCAGGTACACATTCTTCTTACAACTATTCCAATATATACTGTCGGTATCATTCAAACAGTGCGTGCATCCGCGGTATCCATTGTTTGCCTGTCCTGAAAGGTTACTGAGAGCAGTCCAATCATTGATGGTCACGAACAGCAACGCCTTTAGGTCAAATTCTTCCCCCATGTGCTCATCCCACGCACGTACACATGTTCCATTCCACAGTTGTAAGAGTTCTTCAACTAATGGCCTTAGGTACACATCAATGTCGTTGCCGGGTTGCTTAGGGCCTTAGATGAGCACTGGCATCATAATGAACTTCCGCTTCATGCACAACCAAGGAGGAAGGTTATACAAACATAGAGTCACAGGCCAGGTGCTATGGTTGCTGCTCTGCTCCCCAAAAGGATTAATGCCATCCGCGCTTAGACCAAACCATACGCTCCTTGCGTCATCTGCAAACTCCTTCCCGTACTTTCTTTTCGATTTTTCTCCACCGCGACCCGTCAAGGTACTCTCAACTTTCCGTCTTTCTTGCGGTCTTCTTCGTGCCATCGTGACGCCTTGGCATGCTCTTTGTTTTGGAACAAGCGTTTCAGCCGTGGTATTATAGGAAAATACCACATCACCTTGGCAGGAATCTTCTTCACAGGGCGCTGCATACTGGACATCACCAGGTCATCGCGGCTGATCTTATAGCGCAATGCACCACATACCGGCAAGCGTTCAAATCCTCGTACTCACCGCGGTAGAGGATGCAATCATTAGGGCATGCATGTATCTTACGCACCTCTAACCCTAGAGGGCAGACAGCCTTCTTTGCTTCGTACGTGCTCTCGGTCAATTCGTTGTCCTTTGGAAGCATATCCTTTATCATTACCAGCAACTTTCCAAATCCCTTGTCAGATACACCATTCTCTGACTTCCATTGCATCAATTCCAGTGTGGTGCCCAGCTTTTTCTTGTCACCTCACGCAATTCGGGTACAATAATTTTTGTGATCCTCTAACATGCGCTTGCAACTTCTTCTTCTCCAAATCACTTGCTAGCTTTCTCTTTGCATCGGCAATGGCCCGACCTAGATCATCAACGGGCTCATCCGATGCCTCTTCTTCAGCTTCTTCCCGCATTGCCGGCTCAGCTTCTTCCGCATTACCGGCTCAGCTTCTTCCCCCATTGTTGTATCATCGTATTCAGGGAACCCATGGCCAGGATAGCTGTCGTCATCCTCTTCTTCTTCATTGTCTTCCATCATAACCCCTCTTTCTCCGTGCTTGGTCCAAACATTATAGTGGGGCATGAAACCGGACTCAAACAGGTGGACGTGAATGGTTCTTGACGTAGAGTAATTGTGACCATTCTTACAGCCAGCACATGGACACGGCATAAAACCATCCGCCCGCTTGTTTGCCTCACCGCATAGCGAAAAAGTATGCACGCCCTCAACGAATCGGGAGAGCATCGGTCATCGTACATCCATTGTCGGCTCATCTTCATTACACAACACCGAATAGACCAAATTAATACAAGTTCGTACATAAAGTTCATACAACACTTAAATGCAACAAACAAATAACTCTCTAGCTAAAGCATTTAAATGCAACAACAAATGCGATCAAGATCGCAACTAAGGTAACAATTGATCCAACAGCATAATGATACCAAGCCTCACTATCGATGGCATATTTTCTAATCTTTCTAATCTTCAAGCGCATTTTCTCCATCTTGATCTTGTGATCATCGACGACATCGGCAACATGCAACTCCAATTCCATCTGCTCCCCCTCAATTATTTTCAATTTTTCTTTCAAGTACTCTTTTTCTCTTTCAACTAAATTTAACCTCTCGACAATAGGGTCGGTTGGAATTTCCGGTTCACATACCTCCTAGAAAAAATTTCTATGTCAACTTTATGGGCATAATTTGTCATAAACACGAAATGCAACTAGTTTTAAAAGAGAATATATATACCACATCCGAATCATAACAAGGACGAGGGCCGACGGGGACGGATATCAAAACCATGGCACTATATGTGTAACAAACAACGTACGGGTAAGATAATTATACGAGTAACTATATATCCAAATCACACAAACATCAATTTTTATATAAAATTTCATGAACAAGAGGCTCACCACAAGGTGGTGCCGGCTGACAGACAGTCTTGGCGATCGGCCAGTGGTTCTGACGGAGATTTAGAAGGCACTAAGTAAACCACACCTACATATGCAAACTAAGTGTTATTTTTGACCTCAAATTGCATATAAATCAAATACTAGCACATATATATATTTCCTCCCAAAATACTAAACTCACAAATTAATCACTATATAAAGCATTGCAAGAGCTAATCTAGCAATGAGATATGAAAGGACAAAGTTGCTAACCTTTGTGATCATTTGAATGGATGAGGGCCTTCAAATCTTGACAAATTTTGGGCAAAATGTGTGATGAGCTCGAGAGGAAGAGGGAAGAACAGAGAGGAGAGGGAAAGGGGAAGAACAGAGCGAGCTCGGGTGGACGACGAGTTTATGTAGGAAGACCTTTAGTACCGGTTCGTGCCAAGAACCGGTACTAAAGGGCCTGGAGGGGCCCCAGTCTGACAACATCCTGCCACCACTCTCATTAGTACCGGTTCGTGGCACGCACCAGTGCTAAAGATTCTCCACGAACCGGTACTAATGAAAGCGGCCCGGCTAGCCGTTGGAACCGGCATTAATGTATACATTAGTGCCGGCTCAAATTCAAACCGGCACTAATGTGCTTCACGTTTGACCCTTTTTCTACTAGTGCATGTCCGATCATCACGTGAGATGGAGTAGCTTTTAATGGTGAACATCACTATGTTGATCATATCTACTATATGATTCACGTTAGACCTTTCGGTCTCAATGTTCTAAGGCCATATCTGCATATGTTAGGCTCGTCAAGTTTAACCCGAGTATTCCGCATGTGCAAAACTAGCTTGCACCCGTTGTATGTGAACGTAGAGCTTATCACACCCGATCATCACGTGGTGTCTCAGTACGAAGAACTGTCGCAATGGTGCATACTCAGGGATCATCTCATAATGCTACCATCGTACTAAGCAAAATAAGATGCATAAAAGATAAACATCACATGCAATCAAAAATATGTGACATGATATGGCCATCATCATCTTGTGCCTTTGATCTCCATCTCCAAAGTACCGTCATGATCTCCATCGTCACCGGCATGACACCATGATCTCAATCATCTTGATCTTTATCAACGTGTCGTCACATGGTCGTCTCGCCAACTATTGCTTTTGCAATTATTGCTATCGCATAGCGATAAAGTAAAGCAATTATATGGTGCTTGCACATTATGCAATAAAGAGACAACCATAAGGCTCCTGTCAGTTGTTGATAACTTTAACAAAACAAGATCATCTCATACAACAATTTATATCTCATCACGTCTTGACCATATCACATCACAACATGCCCTACAAAAATAAGTTAGACGTCATCTACTTTATTGTTGCAGTTTTACGTGGCTGCTACGGGCTTCTAGCAAGAACCGTTCTTACCTACGCATCAAAACCACAATGATTTTTCGTCAAGTGTGTTGTTTTAACCTTCAACAAGGACCAGGCATAGTCAAACTCGATTCAACTAAAGTTGGAGAAACAGACACCAGCCAGCCACCTGTGTGCAAGGCACGTCGGTAGAACCAGTCTCATGAACGTGGTCATGTAATGTCGGTCCGGGCCGCTTCATCCAACAATACCGTCAAATCAAAGTAAGACGTTGCTGGTAAGCAGTATGACTATTATCGCCCACAACTCTTTGTGTTCTACTCGTGCATATAACATCTATGCATAGACCTGGCTCGGATGCCACTGTTGGGGAACATAGTAATTCAAAAAATTCCTACGATCACGCAAGATCTATCTAGGAGAAGCATAGCTATGATACGGGAGAGTGTGTCCATGTACCCTCGTAGAACGAAAGCGGAAGCATTTAGTAACGCGGTTGATGTAGTCGAACGTCTTCACGATCCAACCAATCCAAGTACCGAACGTACGGCACCTCCATGTTCAGCACACGTTCAGCTCGATGACGTCCCTCGAGCTCTTGATCTAGTTGAGGACGAGGGAGAGTTCCGTCAGCACAACGGCGTGGCGACCGTGATGATGAAGTTACCGGCGCAGGGCTTCGCCTAAGCACTACGACGATATGACCGAGGTGTGTAACTGTGGAGGGGGGCACCACACACGGCTAAGACAAACACTACAAGAAATATGTCAACTTGCGACCATCCCTATTGGTCGCTGAATGGTCATTGTTTTTCATTTGCAACCTTTTTGCGACCAAATACAAATGGTCAAAAGCTGGCCGCCGTAAACTGAAATTAACGACATTCTTTGTGATATGTAAAAGGTCATTGGTTCCACGACCGAATTTTTGGTCACTAGCAGCCTCCCCAGGCCACGTGTAGGATCCAGCGTGGCAAGCTGACGTGGATAAGAATCAACTCGGTCCAATTCAGTGTTCTACATGGGCCAAGCCGAACAATTCAAGCTTTTTTTTCAAGTCAATTCTTGTGGGCTACATGGGCCAAGCCCAATATTTCAGCTTCTTTATTTTTGGGCCTTGGCCTTCTTACAATCATTTATTTTCTATTTTCAATAATTATATGTTGGCACTGGTCCCACTAGTCAAATGGGTCCGACTAGTCATAATGCCATACATCAGTCACATTTCAAAATTGCTCAGATTATATTCATAAGTGGGTCCCACTAGTCAAGTTTCCATTTCACATGTTTTCAACATACATAATCATTATTTCAAATGGGGTAGAACAGATATAATACATCAAATAAAACTACATTAGTCTTTTACAATCCGTTACAATATTACAATTTACAGTCTACTACAGAACCAAAAACTCTTTGCTAGGTAGGGCTTCACTACTTCACACTTGGCTTCACGGCTTCACACTCCAAAAAAATTAGGCCTGACGCTCCTGTAAAAGAATGAACATAAAGGCCACCAACATTAGAGTGTATTGCTGCTGAGGCCAGAACCAAACAACTTCAATATTACAATAAAAAGAAGTCTCAGGTTTATCAAGCACAGCAAAACAGCAGTGTGGCCATCAGTCATAGATCTCAATATAAAACAATCTGAATATAAAACAAAAGAGGTCTCAGGTTCAGACTGAAAAGGAAGAGCTAGTTATGCATGATGTCTCAGGTTTAAACAAAAGATCAAGACCACAATTTTAACAAGAGATATATAGTCAGTCCAATTGAACAAAATCTAGACAGTAGCCTTATGAATATTTAAGTGGAGATGTAGCAGGCAATCACATGAATATATATTCTGGAGACGATGAATAAAATTAGGCAATCAACAACTTAGGCATGGGGTCCCGGTCGTTGATGGAGAGCATATAATGCTCCAAATCAAACAAACTGATATGTTTAGCCAACCTAGAAGGGAAGCACTAACCAAACTGAGAAGCAGCAGCAGCAGTATCAATTTGATTTGCAAAAGCAGCAGTACAAAAGTTTCAGTTAAAGAAAAAGTTTCATTTGGTTTCATTTGTTTCTGGAATTGGAGTGAAAGGGAATAAGTTTCATTTATTTTAAATTAAATGAAAATGTTTCATTTATTTTTGATTAACACTAAAAGGTTTCAGTTCAAGTACTCCAGCAAGAAAGCTAGCAAAATGTTTTAGTTAAATTCACAGAAAAAAGAGTTTGCTGCTACAGTAGAATCCACACACACGTGTGTGTGTGTGTGTGTGCTTTCATTTACTTTAATCTGAGACTACTGAAAATTAATCCTTATGTTTGCAAAGGAGGATATGTGAAATTAATCCAGATTTTTTTAAATGCATTTGTACTAGTTTCATTTACTTTAAAATGAGACTGCTGAAAAGGAGTACTCCTTTCATTGAACTTACTTTAAACTGAGAATACTAAAAAGGAGTAATCCTCTCTTGAGAAGTTGATGTAAATGAAATCCAGGAGTATGTGAGAACATGGCCATTTGTATGATCATTTTTGTATTCATACTCCTCCACGACTACTCCTATACTACTGCTGCCGCACTTGCTAACAAGAGCAGTGCACTGCTGCTGCACTTGAAAAATATTCAGAAGAGTATAACAAAGAGATGGTACCCTGTTCATTCCATCAGTTTATTAACATCATGCACATGAGTATAGTAGATGCATATGTTAACATCAGTTTATTAACATAATGCCGAAGAAAGGCCACCTCAGGATCTTTATTTCTTTTTGTAAGCTTTATCTTCAGCGCCCTGTAATCACCAAAAGGCAATATCAGAAATTATCTGGTAGACTAACAATATCAGAAAGCTTGGCAGCGATTGCACATACATGCACTGTCCGGTCTTCCAGGCCTTATTATTGTCGCCGATACTGCACGAACATTAAGTAACAAACTGATCAACATACAGAGGGTGTAAATTTGACCTTGTAAATGAAATCTTCTGACATCAAATAGCTCCAGTCTACAACAACACAGACCCTAGACTAACAGTCTTAAACACAACACCGTCCAGATTAAACAAAACCAGCACCAGTCTACACTGTTATGGTCTTGAGCTCATTGATAAATCACTATCCACACATGAGCCAAAGACATGCACATCTCGGACAAGAGGAAACTAAAGTTCAACGACAAAGAGGATCTAGAGATGTTCGCTGGCAGGCCCGACTCCAATCCCCTGTGCCCCACGATCTGCAATGGTTCCCCTCCTAAGCTGTAAGATAAGCTCATCATACATATAGATGTAGCACAAATACAGTAGTACCAGACCAAAAAGGGACGACAGCACTCAAATTAGGAAGCCTGATACATTTAAGAAATGAGTAGTATAGAGTCCTAATACAGTAAAGTGGATCGGCCTACTATTATTAGCAAGCAAAAAGGCTCAGCGCCGAATTTGCAAAACTGAAACTGACCAAGTGTGCCAACGAATCAATCTCACCATCGCGAACGAGATCCCGGGCAAAGCGAATCAGACGGACGGCAGCACACGTGCAGGGAGGCGGGTGCGCGGACGAACCTGGCGGGAGCAGAGCGTGGACCTGGGCAGGGTGACCGTGCAGCCATCGCTGGGCGTGCGGAAGCTGTAGGCGGGCGTGGCTATCCGCGTCGGTGTCGCGGCGCAGCAGATCTCGACGTCGCTGGCCAGACCGCGAAGCCAGCGCCGCGTGCTGCTCGATGAGGGTGCCGACCTCGCCGTCGCCGTCGCGCGCAAGGGCGCCGACTGCTACGTCCTCGCCAGGATCAGGCGTGGTGTCATGGGGGACGGGGAGGAGATGGCGGTGGCGAGGAGATGGGGACGAGGGAGGAGTGCGGCGGCGGTGGGTGGGGGTGGCAGCGGTGCCTCGATCCATGTGAGAAGCTCCATCAATGGTGGAGAGGTCGGCGGTGGTGGGTGGGGGGTGGCGGTGGTTGATGAAGTCATATACCTAGGTAGGGTCATGGACCTGTCCAAGATACCCTCCCCAAAGGCATCCTTAGAATAAACTGTCCACCAGTCGACCTGGTAGGTTTCCACTTGACACATTCAAAGACACTCGACCATGAAGACTCACTCGACCACCAGGAGTTTAAGAGCCACTCGGTGTCCAAATGGTGGCGGTGGTTGATGAAGTCATATACCTAGGGTAGGGTCATGGACCTGTCCAAGATACCCTCCCCAAAGGCATCCTTAGAATAAACTGTCTACCAGTCGACCTGGTAGGTTTCCACTCGACACATTTAAAGACACTCGACCATGAAGACCCACTCGACCACCAGAAGTTTAAGAGCCACTCGGTGTCCAAACGGTCTGTAGTTAAGTAGTCTTTATGGTCATGATGACACTTTATGTAAGGCGTTACCAGTAACGCCTAGCCTTAATGTACCTTAAACCCTTCGCTACATGGGCTGGCTGGGGTCCTGGCGCACTCTATATATGTCACCCCCCTCCACAGGTAGAAGGGTTCGCACCCCTGTAATTCATACGCATATAATCCAGTCGACCGCCTCCGGGCTCGAGGCGTGGGGACATTACTTCCTCGAGAAGGGCCTGAACTCGTAAACTCGTGCGTACCAACTACTCCATAGCTAGTACCTTGCCTCTAAATACCTACCCCCCATTCTACTGTCAGACTTAGAACAACGACAGTTGGCGCCCACCGTGGGGCAGGTGTTCTAGCGATTTGTTGGAGAAGTTGGGATTCTTTCGATCTCCTACATCATGGTTTCAGGTGGAGTTTTGGTCGAGGGCCGCGAGATCCGTCTCGGTGCGCTCACGTTCATCGTCGACGACTCCGCTTGGCTTCAGGAGGCTCCTCTCGACGTCGACGCGCTCCCGTCCGGGCAGCGCACTACAGGCGTCGTCGCGGCGTCCTCCTGCGGCAACCGTCGACCCAAGTATGGATCGGTTCTTGTGCCGTCCTCACTCCCGATCTCCCACGGCGCAAGCGCTCCGGCCGGTCGAGGCTTCAGCGGTGGGTGAGACATGCGGTGGCTCGCCAGTCGGCCACTTCCCAAGTTGCGGCAATCGAGCCCGGCGAATCTCTCTACGGCATGTTCGATCTGTCGACTGGCTCCGCAGAGACTACATCCGAGTGCGATAGCAGCGATCCGGCAGCAGAGGTTCTCATTGGTCGACGGACCATGCAGTCCTCCTGGATACCCCCGCACCGACGGAGGCGACGGTGGAGGTGATCCGGCGCAAGATCACGAAGAGTACCAACCCGAGCCCCTCACTTCACTGCAGAGGGAGGAACTTCGCCGCCGAAACATGGGTGCGCTTCACACTCCAATCGTTGGAGAAACCCCCGAGGCTCGTGCCTTGGAGGATGCGCGCTTGGCCAACTTGGTTGAGCGCACTTGACTGGAGAACCTCCAGCGAGTTCTCGACGAGCGACGCGACCACGGGTTCCAGAATCGGTCGGCGTCGGCTCTTTCCACAACCAACTCAGGTATATCGAACTCCGATTCAGAATTTAGCAGCTGCAGCCCGTATAGCGTAATCAATTCAGCCTTCCCGATCGGAGGCGGGTAGAGGTTTGCAACAGATCGTAGATTTACTCCGGGCAGGAGATCAAAACTTCGATCGTATCCGCGATCCGCGGAACAGGATTCACAGCAGATCCATCGCTGCGAATTCAGTCCAGTCGGCCCATAGTCCAAGATCGCCCCCGAGGCGTGAGGAATGTGGAGGCCGGCGTGATGATCAGTACAGGAATCGCGAGCCATATGAGCACCGATTCAATCGCAACGATCGACGTCGAGTGCCCACCCCTCCCCCAAGGGGTGGATCATACGCTCCTCGGCAACAAGATGACAGACGCCAGCACAGTGCTGGGCGAAGGGTTCCAGTCGACCCCAGAGAGCCAGGCTTTGATGCAAGATCCATCATCGTTCAAGGCTTGGTCGACAGGAACAGAGCTCACCGAGAAGGTCATGACAGAGATGTTCCCTCCAGTAGCAGAGTTCATGTCTCAGGGCCAGAGTGTTTTAGCAGGGCCATCAGAGCCGCAGTGATTCCTCCCAACTTCAGGTTGGCGACTGGAGTCAGTAAGTTCACCGGTGAGTCCAAGCCTGACACTTGGCTTGAGGACTACCGAGTGGCTGTTCAGATTGGCGGCGGCAACAATGAGGTAGCTATGAAGCATTTGCCTCTTATGTTGGAGGGTTCGGCCAGAGCATGGTTGAATCAGTTAGCACCCAAAGATGATTTACACTTGGGAAGATCTGGCCTGAGTGTTTGTCAGGACATTTGAAGGGACTTGCAAGTGACCAGCAGGATTGACAGAGCTGCAGTCGTGTGTGCAAAAGTCGAATGAAACTTTGAGAGATTACATCCAGAGATAGATAACCTTACACCACACAGTTGAGAATGTGTCTGATCACCAGGCAGTCTATGCTTTCAAGGAAGGTGTCAAGAACAGAGAGTTGAGTTTGAAATTCGGTCGGACAGGAGATATGACCCTGAGTCGGATGATGGAGATTGCCACCAAGTATGCTAATGGTGAAGAAGAGGATCGGCTCGGAGTGGTAAGTACAAGTCAGCCGCTAATGAAGCCGGAGGAAATTCCAATGGAAGCGAAGTGCAAAGCCGAGCCACCCGCTCCCAGAGAAGCCTTGGTTGTGACCCTGTGAAAGTTCAAGGGGAAACCCAAGGGTCCGTGGAACCCCAAGAAGGTGAAAGACCAAGATGGGAATGATGTGTTGGACTTGCCATGTCACATTCACACGAATAAAGATGAAGAGGGTAAACTCATTTACCCAAAGCATACCACTCGACAATGTCGGCTCTTGATTCAGCAGTTCCAAGGGAAGCAACCCAAGGATAAGGAAAAGGGGTCGGATAAAGTTGAGGACAAAGAAGATAGTGATGGTGGATACCCCCAGGTCAATTCCACCCTGATGATTTTTGCTAACGTTCAAAGCAAAAGTTGATTGAAAGTTATCAACCGAGAAGTGAAAATGGTCGCTCCGGTGACGCCCAATTATCTGAAATGGTCCCAGACTGCCATCACATTCGACCAGTCCGATCATCCGACACACATTGCCACCCCTGGGAGGCAAGCGTTGGTGGTCGACCCAGTCGTCGAAGGCACTCGACTGACCAAAGTTTTGATGGATGGCGGCAGTGGCCTGAACATCTTGTATGCAGAGACGTTGAAAGGGATGGGCATTCCGATGTCCAGACTCAGCACCAGTAACATGAGTTTCCATGGAGTCCTTCCTGGAAAGAAGGCTGAGTCACTCGGTCAAATTGCTCTTGATGTGGTTTTTGGTGATTCAAAGCATTTCCGCAAAGAAAAGTTGACCTTTGAGGTCGTGGATTTCCAGAGCGCTTATCACGCTATCCTGGGAAGGCCAGCTTATGCGCGTTTCATGGCCCGATCATGTTATGTGTACCTTAAGATGAAGATGCCCGGCCCCAAGGGTGTGATCACTGTCACTGGCAATCGGAAGAAAGCGGAAGAGTGTTTCCAGAAAGGCTCTAAGATTGTTGATGTTGGGGAACGTTGCAGAAAATTAAATTTTTTTCTACGGTTTCACCAAGATCCATCTATGAGTTCATCTAAGCAACGAGTCATGGGAGAGAGATTGCATCTACATACCACTTTGTAGATCGCGAGCGGAAGCGTTCAAAAGAACGGGGATGAAGTAGTCGTTCTCGCCGTGATCCTATCATCGGAGATCCTAGCGCCGAACGGACGGCACCTCCGTGTTCAACACACGTACGCGACGGGAGACGTATCCTCCTTCTTGATCCAGCAAGGGGGAAGGAGAGGTTGATGATGATCCAGCAGCACGACGGCGTGGTGGTGGATGCAGCAGAACTCCCAGCAGGCTTCACCAAGGCTGCTGGGAGGAGGAGAGGTGTAGCAGGGGAGGGAGGCGCCAGAACTTCAGGGTGCGGCTGCCCCCTCCCCCTCCCTTTATATAGGCCCCAGGGGGGGCGCCGGCCCCTGGAGATCTGATCTCCCAGGGGGGCGGCGGCCAGGGGGGTGGAGTGCCCCCCAAGGCAAGTGGGGCGCCCCCCACCCTAGGGTTTCAACCCTAGGCGCAGGGGGTGGGCCAAGGGGGCGCACCAGCCCACTATGGGATGGTTACAGTCCCCACTTCATCCCATGGGGCCCTCCGGTGGGTGGCCCCACCGGTGGACCCCGGACCCTTCCGGTGGTCGGTACAATACCGGTGACCTCAAACTTTCCCGATGGCGAAATACCACTTCCTATATATAATTCTTTACCTCCGGACCATTCCGAAACTCCTCGTGACGTCCGGGATCTCATCCGGACTCGAACAACATTCGTATACTGCATACTCATATTCATACAACCCTAAGCGCCACCGAACCTTATGTGTAGACCCTACGGGTTCGGAGACACGTAGACATGACCGAGGCGGCTCTCGGGCAATAACCAACAGCGGATCTGGATACCCATGTTGGCTCCAACATGCTCCTCGATGATCTCATCGGATGAACCACGATGTCGAGGATTCAAACAACCCCGTATACAATTCCCTTTGTCAATCGGTATGTTACTTGCCCGAGATTCGATCGTCGGTATCCCAATACCTCGTTCAATCTCGTTACGGCAAGTCACTTTACTCAACCGTAATGCATGATCCCGTGACCGACACTTGGTCACTTTGAGCTCATTATGATGATGCACTACCGAGTGGGCCCGGTGATACCTCTCCGTAACACGGAGTGACAAATCCAGTCTCGATCTGTGTCAACCCAACAGAGACTTTCGGAGATACCTGTAGTGCACCTTTATAGTCACCCAGTTACGTTGTGACGTTTGGTACACCCAAAGCACTCCTACGGTATCCGGGAGTTACACGATCTCATTGTCTAAGGAAGAGATACTTGACATTGGAAAAGCTCTAGCAAAACGAACTACACGATCTTGTGCTATGCTTAGGATTGGGTCTTGTCCATCACGTCATTCTCCTAATGACGTGATCCCGTTGTCAATGACATTTGATGTCCATAGTCAGGAAACCATG
Source organism: Aegilops bicornis (assembly GCA_021605145.1). NCBI lineage: Eukaryota > Viridiplantae > Streptophyta > Magnoliopsida > Poales > Poaceae > Aegilops > Aegilops bicornis. The sequence goes on from CM038675.1 coordinate 723,106,223, forward strand.
ACTATCGGTTGACCAACGAGCTAGTCAACTAGAGGCTTACTAGGGACGTATTGTGGTCTATGTATTCACACGTGTATTACGATTTCCGGATAATACAATTATAGCATGAATAAAAGACAATTATCATAAACAAGGAAATATAATAATAATGCTTTTATTATTGCCTCTAGGGCATATTTCCAACAGTCTCCCACTTGCACTAGAGTGAATAATCTAGTTACATTGTGATGAATCGAACACCCATAGAGTTCTGGTGTTGATCATGTTTTGCTCGCGAGAGAGGTTTAGTCAACGGATCTGCGACATTCAGATCCGTATGCACTTTACAAATTTCTACGTCTCCATCTTGAACATTTTCACGGATGGAGTTGAAGCGACGCTTGATGTGCCTGGTCTTCTTGTGAAACCTGGGCTCCTTGGCAAGTGCAATAGCTCCAGTGTTGTCACAGGAAGAGTTTGATCGGCCCCGGCGCATTGGGTATGACTCCTAGGTCGTTGATGAACTCCTTCACCCAAATTTCTTCATGCGCTGCCTCCGAGGCTGCCATGTACTCCGCTTCACATGTAGATCCCGCCACGACGCTTCGCTTGCAGCTGCACCAGCTACCATCGCTCCACCATTCAACATATACACGTATCCGGTTTGTGACTTAGAGTCATTCAGATTCGTGTCGAAGCTAAGCGTCGACGTAACCCTTCTGACGAGCTCTTCGTCACCTCCATAAACGAGAAACATGTCCTTTGTCCTTTTCGGTACTTTAGGATATTCTTGACCGCTGTCCGGTGTTCCTTGCCGGGATTACTTTGGTACCTTCCTACCAAACTTACGGCAAGGTTTACATCAGATCCTATGGCTGAGGCATAGGGGATGACGCTCATCTCTTCTTTATCTTTTGCCGTGGTCGGGCATTGAGCTGAGCTCAATCTCACACCTTGCAGTACAGGCAAGAACCCTTTCTTGGACTGATCCATTTTGAACTTCTTCAAAATCTTATCAAGGTATGTGCTTTGTGAAAGACCTATTAGGCGTCTCGATCTATCTCTATAGATCTTGATGCCTAATATATAAGCAACTTCTCCAAGGTCCTTCACCGAAAAACTTTTATTCAAGTAGGCCTTAATGCTGTCCAAGTTTTCTATATCATTTCTAATAAACAGTATTTCATCTCCATATATTTTTAGAAATGCTTCTGAGCTCCCACTCACTTTCTTGTAAACGCAGGCTTCTCCATAAGTCTGCATAAACCCAAACGCTTTGATCATCTCATCAAAGCGAATGTTCCAACTCCGAGATGCCTGCACCAGCCCATAAATGGATCGCTGGACTTGCATACTTTGTTAGCATTCTTAGAATCGACAAAACCTTCCGGCTGGATCATATACAACTCTTCCTTAAGATAACCGTTAAGGAACGCTGTTTTGACGTCCATCTGCCATATCTCATAATCATAGTATGCGGCAATTGCTAACATGATTCGGACGGACTTAAGCTTCGCTACGGGAGAGAAATTCTCATCGTAGTCAATCCCTTGAACTTGCCGATAACCCTTAGCGACGAGTCGAGCTTTATAGATGGTGACATTACCATCCGCATCCGTCTTCTTCTTAAAGATCCATTTGTTTTCTATCGCTCGCCGATCATCGGCAAGTCACCAAAGTCCATACTTTGTTTTCATACATGGATTCTATCTCGGATTTCATGGCTTCTTGCCATTTGTTGGAATCTGGGCCCGCCATCGCTTCTTCATAGTTCGAAGGTTCACCGTTGTCTAACAACATGATTTCCGGGACAGGGGTTGCCGTACCACTGCAGTGCGGAACGTGTCCTTGTGGACCCACGGGTTCAAGAGCTACTTGATCCTAAGTACCTTGATCATCATCATTATTTTCCTCTTCGGTTGGTGTAGGCATCACAGGAACATTTTCTGAGCTGCACTACTTTCCCGTTCAAGAGGTAGTACTTCATCGAGTTCTACTTTCCTCCCACTTACTTCTTTCGAGAGAAACTCTTTTCCGTAAAGGATCCGTTCTTGGCAACAAAGATCTTGCCCTCGGGTCTTAAGTAGAAGGTATACCCAATGGTTTCCTTAGGGTATCCTATGAAGACACATTTTTCCGACTTGGGTTCGAGCTTTTCAGGTTGAAGTTTCTTGACATAAGCATCGCATCCCCAAACTTTTAGAAACGACAGCTTAGGTTTCTTCCCAAACCATAATTCATACGGTGTCGTCTCAACGGATTTAGACGGTGCCCTATTTAAAGTGAATGTAGCTGACTCTAGAGCGTATCCCCAAAATGATAGCGGTAAATCGGTAAGAGACATCATGGATTGCACCATATCCAATAGGGTGCGATTACGACGTTCGGACACACCGCTATTACCGAGGTGTTCCAGCGGCGTGAGTTGTGAAACGATTCCACATTTTCTTAAGTGTGTACCAAATTCGTGACTTAAATATTCTCCTCCACGATCCGATCGTAAGAATTTTATCTTTCGGTCACGTTGATTCTCTACTTCATTCTGAAATTCCTTGAACTTTTCAAAGGTCTCGGACTTGTGTTTCATTAAGTAGACATACCCATATCTACTCAAGTCATCGGTGAGAGTGAGAACATAACGATATCCTCCATGAGCCTCAACGCTCATTGGACCGCACACATCGGTATGTATGATTTCCAATAAGTTGGTTGCTCGCTCCATTGTTCCGGAGAACGGAGTCTTGGTCATCTTACCCATGAGGCATGGTTCGCATGTGTCAAATGATTCATAATCGAGAGACCCCAAAAGTCCATCAGCATGGAGCTTCTTCATGCGCTTGACACCAATGTGACCAAGGCGGCAGTGCCACAAGTATGTGGGACTATCGTTATCAACTTTACATATTTTGGTATTCACGCTATGAATATGTGTAACACTACGCTCGAGATTCATTAAGAATAAACCATTGACCATAGGGGCATGACCATAAAACATATCTCTCATATAAATAGAACAATCATTATTCTCGGATTTAAATGAGCAGCCATCTCGTATCAAACGAGATCCAGATACAATGTTCATGCTCAAACTTGGCACCAAATAACAATTATTAAGGTTTATAACTAATCCCGTAGGTAAATGTAGAGGTAGCGTGCCGACGGCGATCACATCGACCTTGGAACCATTCCCGACGCGTGCATCGTCACCTCGCCCTTCGCCATGATCTCCGCTTATTCCGCAGCTCTGGCATTGTGAGTTACAAATATGAGCAACGGCACCGTATCAAATACCCAAGAGTTACTACGAGTCTTGGTAAGGTACACATCAATTACATGTATATCAAATATACCTTTGGTGTTGCGGCCTCCTTATCCGCTAAGTATTTAGGGCAGTTCCGCTTCCAGGACCCTTCCCTTGCAATAAAAGCACTCGGTCCTCGTGCTTGGGTCCATTCTTTGACTTCTTCCCGGCAACTTGCTTACCGGGCGCGGCAACCTCCTTGCCATCCTTCTTGAAGTTCTTCTTGCCCTTGCCCTTCTTGAACTTAGTGGTTTTGTTGACCATCAGCACTTGATGTTCTTTCTTGATTTCAACCTCTCGACTTCAAAGATTGAGAATACTTCGGAATGGTCTTCACCATCCCCTGCATATTGTAGTTCATCACAAAGCTCTTGTAGCTTGGTGGGAGCGATCAAGTATTCTGTCAATGACCGCCTCGTCCGGAGGTTTATGTCCATTGGGACAAAGCGGTTGTGCAACCCGGACATTTTGAGTATGTGCTCACCTTGTAACTGTTTTCCTCCATCTTACAGCTATAGAACTTGTCGGAGACTTCATATCTCTCGACCGGGCATGAGCTTGGAAAACTAGTTTCAGCTCTTGAACATCTCATATGCTCCGTGTTGCTCAAAACGCTTTTGGAGCCCGGTTCTAAGCTGTAAAGCATGCCGCACCGAACGAGGGAGTAATCATCAAGACGAGTCTGCCAAGCATTCATAATGTCTTGGTTCTTCCGGGACGGAGCGTCACCTAGCGGTCCTTCTAGGACATATTGTTTCCTGGCAGCTATGAGGATGATCCTCAGGTTCTGGACCAAGTCCGTATAGTTGCTGCCATCATCTTTCAGCTTGGTTTTCTCTAGGAACGCGTTGAAGTTCCGGTTGACATGAGCGTTGGCCATTTGATCTACAAGACATATTTGCAAAGGTTTTAGACTAAGTTCATGATAATTAAGTTCATCTAATCAAATTATTTTAATGAACTCCCACTCAGATTAGACATCCCTCTAGTCATCTAAGTGATACACGATCCGAGTCGACTAGGCCGTGTCCGATCATCACGTGATACGGACTAGTCATCGTCGGTGAACATTCTCATGTTGATCGTATCTTCCATACGACTCGTGTTCGACCTTTCGGTCTCCGTGTTCTGAGGCCATGTCTATACATGCTAGGCTCGTCAAGTTAACCCTAAGTGTTTTGCATGTGTAAAACTGTCTTACACCCGTTGTATGTGAACGTAAGGATCTATCACACCCGATCATCACGTGGTGCTTCGAAACGACGAACTTTAGCAACGGTGCAGTTAGGGGAGAACACTTCTTGAAATTGTTTTAAGGGATCATCTTATTTACTACCGTCGTTCTAAGTAAACAAGATGCATAAACATAATAAACATCACATGCAATTATATAGTAGTGACATGATATGGCCAATATCATATAGCTCCATTGATCTCCATCTTCGGGCTCCATGATCATCTTGTCACCGGCATGACACCATGATCTCCATCATCATGATCTCCATCATCGTGTCTTCATGAAGTTGTCACGCCAACGACTACTTCTACTTCTATGGCTAACGCGTTTAGCAATAAAGTAAAGTAATTTACATGGCGTTCTTCAATGACACGCAGGTCATACAAAAATAAAGACAACTCCTATGGCTCCTGCCGGTTGTCATACTCATCGACATGCAAGTCGTGATTCCTATTACAAGAACATGATCTCATACATCACAATATGTCATTCATCATTCATCACCACTTCTAGCCATATCAGTCACATGACAATTGCTGCAAAAACAAGTTAGACGTCCTCTAATTGTTGTTGCAACTTTTACGTGGCTGCAATTGGGTTCTAGCAAGAACGTTTTCTTACCTACGAATAACCACAACGTGATTTTTTCAACTTCTATTTACCCTTCATAAGGACCCTTTTCATCGAATCCGCTCCAACTAAAGTGGGAGAGACAGACACCCGCCAGCCACCTTATGCAACTAGTGCATGTCTGTCGGTGGAACCGGTCTCACGTAAGCGTACGTGTAAGGTTGGTCCGGGCCGCTTCATCCCACAATACCGCTGAAGCAAGATAATACTAGTAGCGGCAAGCAAGTTGACAAGATCTACGCCCACAACCAAATTGTGTTCTACTCGTGCAATAGAGAACTACGCATAGACCTAGCTCATGATGCCACTGTTGGGGAACGTTGCAGAAAATTAAAAAAATTTCTACGGTTTCACCAAGATCCATCTATGAGTTCATCTAAGCAACAAGTCATGGGAGAGAGATTGCATCTACACACCAATTTGTAGATCACGAGCGGAAGCGTTCAAAAGAACGTGGATGAAGTAGTCGTTCTCGCCGTGATCCTATCACCGGAGATCCTAGCGCCGAACGGACAGCACCTCCGCGTTCAACACACGTACGGGACGGGAGACGTCTCCTCCTTCTTGATCCAGCAAGGGGGAAGGAGAGGTTGATGATGATCCAAAGAAGACGGCGTGGTGGTGGATGCTGCAGAACTCGGCAGGGCTTCGCCAAGCTGCTGCGGGAGGAGGACGAGTTGTAGCAGGGAGGGAGGCGCCAGAGTTTCAGTGCGGCTGCCCCTCCCTCCCTTTATAGGCCCCAGGCGCCGGCCCTGGGGATCCCATCTCCCAAGGGGCGGCGGCCAAGGGGGGTGGAGTGCCCCCAAGGCAGTGGCGCCCCCCACCCTAGGGTTTCAACCCTAGGCGCAGGGGTGGGCCAAGAGCGCACCAGCCCACTATGGGCTGGTTCCTCCCCACTTCAGCCCATGGGGCCCTCCGGGTGGTGGCCCCACCCGGTGGACCCCGGGACCCTTCCGGTGGTCATTACAATACCGGTGACGAAACTTTCCCGATGGCGAAATACCACTTCCTATATATAATTCTTTACCTCCGGACCATTCCGAAACTCCTCGTGACGTCCGGGATCTCATCCGGACTCGAACAACATTCGTATACTGCATACTTATATTCATACAACCCTAAGCGCCACCGAACCTTAAGTGTGTAGACCCTACGGGTTGGGAGACACGTAGACATGACCGAGGCGGCTCTCGGGCAATAACCAACAGCGGGATCTGGATACCTATGTTGGCTCCCACATGCTCCTCGATGATCTCATCGGATGAACCACGATGTCGAGGATTCAAACAACCCGTATACAATTCCCTTTGTCAATCGGTATGTTACTTGCCGAGATTCGATCGTCGGTATCCCAATACCTCGTTCAATCTCATTACCGCAAGTCACTTTACTCGCATCCGTAATGCATGATCCCGTGACCGGACACTTGGTCACTTTGAGCTCATTATGATGATGCACTACCGAGTGGGCCCAGTGATACCTCTCCGTAACACGGAGTGACAAATCCGATCTCGATCCGTGTCAACCCAATGAGACTTTCGGAGATACCTGTAGTGCACCTTTATAGTCACCCGATTACGTTGTGACGTTTGGTACACCCAAAGCACTCCTACGGTATCCGGAGTTACACGATCTCATGGTCTAAGGAAGAGATACTTGACATTGGAAAAGCTCTAGCAAAGCGAACTACACGATCTTGTGCTATGCTTAGGATTGGGTCTTGTCCATCACGTCATTCTCCTAATGACGTGATCCCATTGTCAATGACATCTGATGTCCATAGTCGAAAACCATGACTATCGGTTGACCAACGAGCTAGTCAACTAGAGGCTTACTCGACGTATTGTGGTCTATGTATTCACACGTGTATTACGATTTCCGGATAATACAATTATAGCATGAATAAAAGACAATTATCATAAACAAGGAAATATAATAATAATGCTTTTATTATTGCCTCTAGGGCATATTTCCAACAGTTGATGCTCAGATGGCAGTGGTAGAATTGCAAGAATATCAGAAGACTGCAGATCTGAGTGATTTGTTGCGAGCCAAGAAGCCCGCTACGGAGTCGGTATTTCAGTCGTCCGGTGAGACGAAACAGGTTCATATTCACCCGACCGACCCCAATGCTGCTCCGACCAACATCTCAACAACACTCGACTCCAAATAGGAAGAAGTGCTCGTCCAGTTCCTCCGTGAGAACTGGGACATCTTCGCATGGAAGCCTGCCGACATGCCGGGTGTTCCCAGGGAGCTGGCTGAGCACCGTCTGCGAGTTGACTCAAAAGTCAAACCTGTCAAAGAACATCTTCGAGGGTCCGCCGTCCAGAAGAGAAAGGCCATAGTCGAAGAGGTGGCTCGGCTCTTAGCAGCAGAGTTTATCCGAGAAATTTACCACTCCGAGTGGCTCGCCAATGTGGTCATGGTCCCTAAGAAGGACAATTCACTGCGCGTGTGCATCGACTTCAAACATATCAATCGGGCCTGCCCGAAAGATCATTTTCCTCTCCCCCGCATCGACCAAATAGTCGACTCGACTACGGGATGTGAGCGGTTGTCTTTTTTAGACGCATATTCCGGGTACCATCAGATCCGTGCAGTATGGACCCGACGAGATCAAAACAGCTTTCATCACTCCATTCGGGTGCTTACATTATGTCACGATGCCTTTCGGCCTCAAGAATGCCGGAGCCACGTTCATGAGGATGATTCAGAAGTGTTTATGCACTCAAATCAGTCGGAATGTGGAAGCATACATGGATGACATTGTGGTCAAGTCACGGAAAGGTTCCGACCTGTTGACTGACCTTGCTGAAACATTTTCCAATATCAGGAGGTATGATATCAAGCTTAATCCATCAAAGTGCACATTCGGAGTTCCTGGTGGAAATTTACTCGGTTTTCTTGTTTCTGAACGAGGAATCGACGCTAACCCGTAAAAAAGTTGGCACTATTCTCCGAATGAAACGCCTACGTGCGTGTGCACGATGTCGAAGCTTCTTGGATGCTTGGCCGCTTTAAGTCGATTCGTCTCTCTCGCCTCGGTGAAAAGGCATTGCCTCTTTACCGACCGATGAAGAAGTCGAGACAAGTTCGAGTGGACTCGAAGCTGATGCAGCGTTTGCGAGCTCAAAGCTCTTCTCTCCACCCAGCCGGTGCTTGCTGCCCCAATCAATCAGCAAAGAGCCGTTGCTTCTTTACATTGCAGCCACAGGACAAGTCGTCGATGCAGTACTTACGGTCGGCGGGAAGAGGAAGGAAAAGCCTTCAAAGTTCAGCGCCCGATATATTATGTTTACGAAGTGTTAACCCGTCGAAGCAAAGATACCCTCATTTTGAAGCTTGTGTATGGGATTTATATGACCGCAAAGAAGGTTGCTCACTACTTCTCGATCATTCCATTACGGTCGTCGTGACGCCCGTTATCGAGATTACGCAACAGAGAAGCAACTGGTCGAGTGGCGAAATGGGCGATTGAACTTCTTCCCCTTGATATCAAGTTTGAGGCAAAGAAAGCCATCAAGTCCCAAGCAATAGCAGATTTCATCGTCGAGTGGATTGAACAACAGTTACCGACTCAAGTTCACTCAGAGCACTGGACTATGTTCTTTGATGGTTCCAAGATGCTGAATGGTTCCGGTGCTGGGGTAGTATTGGTTTCCCCCCGAGGAGATAAGCTCAGATATGTGCTCCAGATTCACTTTGATTCTTTCAACAATGAAGAAGAATACGAAGCACTGTTGTATGGGTTGCGTATGGCCATTTCACTCGGCGTCCGTCGCCTCATGGTCTATGGCGACTCAGATCTGGTGGTTAATCAGGTGATGAAGGAGTGGGACGTCAGAAGTCCAGCCATGACTGACTACTGTAATGGAGTGAGGAACCTAGAAAAGAAGTTTGAGGGGTTACAGCTCCATCACATACCCCGACTGAAAAATCAAGCTGCTGATGATTTGGCGAAAATAGGGTCCAAGAGGGAAGCCATTCCCAGTGATGTGTTTTTGGAGCACATCCGCACACCGTCGATTCAAGAGGATCCTTTCACTAAAGAACCTCCACAGCCAAAAAGTGCCACTGACCCGACTGAAGTTGAGGTCCCAGCGGTGGTCGACCTAGTCATGGAAGTCGTGGTCATCACTCCCGACTGGACAGTACCGTACATCGCATACATCCTGAGGAAAGAGCTCCCGGAGAATGAAGAAGAGGCTAGACAGATCGTCCGTCGATCCAAGGCCTTTACTGTGATCAAGGGACAGTTATTCAGAGAAAGCGTGACTGGAGTCAGCCAGAAGTGCATAACGCCAGAAGAAGGTCAGATAATCCTTGATGATATCCACTCGGGGACCTGTGGTCACCATGCGTCCTCTCGGACCATCGTGGCTAAAGCATACCGAGCGGGATTTTACTGGCCAAAGGCAAATGAAATGGCAAAGGAAATAGTCGACAAATGTGAAGGATGTCAGTTCTACTCCAATATGTCACACAAGCCCGCCTCAGCATTGAAGACCATTCCACTCATCTGGCCTTTCGCTATTTGGGGGTTGGATATGATTGGACCGCTGAGAACTGGCAGGAGTGGTTTCACTCATTTGCTTGTGGCAGTCGACAAGTTCACGAAGTGGATCGAAGCTAAACCTATCAAGAACCTTGATGCGTAATCGCTGTCGGTTTAGAGAATTGATATTCAGATATGGAGTTCCGCACATTATCATCACAGACAATGGGTCAAATTTCGATTCCGACAAGTTCAAAGCCTTTTGCGCCTCTCAGGGCACGCGAGTCGACTATGCTTCAGTCGCTCACCCCCAGTCGAATGGACAAGTTGAACGAGCAAATGGTCTAATTCTCAAAGGACTGAAACCTCGACTGATGCGTGATCTCAAGCATGCAGCAGGAGCGTGGGTTGACAAACTTCCGTCGGTTCTTTGGGGATTGAGGACCACTCCTAATCGTTCGACTAGGAGAACTCCATTCTTTATGGTCTATGGAGCTGAAGCAGTTCTGCCGAGTGACCTGCTTCACAATGCCCCGAGTCGAACTCTACTCAAGCTGAAGCGAGCAAGCCTGTCAAGATGCAATCGACCTCCTTGAAGAGGAGAGAGAGATGGCCCTGATCTGCTCGACCATCTATCGCCAGGACTTGCGTCGATTCCACGCCAGAAATGTGAAGAGCCGAGCCTTTCAGAAGGAGATCTGGTCCTCCGAGTGGATCAACAGAAACCACACAAGCTCGCTCCCACTTGGGAAGGTCCCTTCATCGTCAGCAGAGTTCTTCACAATGGGGCTTACCATCTTTACAACGTCGAACGCCAGATCGATGAGCCTCGGGCATGGAATGCGGCTCCGCCCCTTTTACACTTAAGAGCTCACTCGGGTGAGATGTAATAAAAGTTCCTCTGTAGTTTGTCTATCTAAATCAAGAATATTATAATTTTCCCAGTGATTGTTATTACTTTTTGTTAAAATCCCCCCCCCCCCCCGTTGGTTGACTTAGCTGCGAATCCGTTTCGCCTAAGTTTGTAAAAAAAATCCTTACCGAGTGGCGAGCTAGCCTCTCACTCGGGGGTTTAGCTGCGAATCCGTTTCATCTAAGTATTCAAAATCCTACCGAGTGGTGAGCCAGCCTCCCACCCGGAGGCTTAGCTGCATTCCAAGTACTCGCCTAAGTGTTTAAAATCCTACCAAGTGGTGAGCCAGCCTCCCACTCGGAGGCTTAGCTGCAGTCCAAGTACTCGCCTAAGTGTTTAAAATACTAACGACTGGTGAGCCAGCCTCCCACTCGGGGGCTTAGCTGCAGTCCAAGTACTCTCCTAAGTGTTTAAAATCCTACCGAGTGGTGAGTCAGACTCCCACTCGGGGGATTAGCTGCAGTCCAAGTACACGCCTAAGTATTTAATACAATGTGCACTTTGCAAGGACGACGAGGTACAGGTCGACTGTTGCCTTCCCCTTCAAAGCTATGACACAAAAATCCTCCTTGGAGGCTTAGCTGCAGTCCAAGACGCCTAAGTTTGAAAAATCCTACCGAGTGGAGAGCAAACCTCCCACTGGGGCTTAGCTGCAGTCCAAGACTACGCCTAAGTTTGAAAATCCCACCGAGTGGAGAGCAAACCTCCCACTCAGGGGCTTAGCTGCAGATCCAAGACTACTAAGTTTGAAAAATCCCACCGAGTGGAGAGCAAACCTCCCACTCGGGGCTTAGCTGCAGTCCAAGACTACTAAGTTTGAAAATCCCACCGAGTGGAGAGCAAACCTCCCACTCGGGGCTTAGCTGCAGTCCAGTACTCGCCTAAGTTTTGAAAATCCTACCGAGTGGAGAGCAAACCTCCCACTCAGGGGCTTAGCTGCAGTCCGGGACTCGCCTAAGTTTGAAAACATACCTATCCGCAAGGACGACAAGGTGCAGGTCGACTGCTACCTTCTCCTTCGGAGCTGCGCCACAAGTACAACATGCGCTCCATCCCGATCCGCAAGGACGACAAGGTACACGTCGACTGCTTCCTTCTCCTGCACCTGCAAGAGCCACAAAGTGTAGGTCGAATGGATCCACCTCAGAGCTACATCTCAAACATTGAAGCATAATCCGAGTGAAGACCAAAGTTCACTCGAAGGCAAACAAAAGCATATTTTGACAATAAGTAAAGTTCGGATAGCATCCTAAGGATGCAGAAGTACCCAGGCCTCAAGCCTGCTAAAGTTTATCGGTTACAAAAATCACTCGGCATTCCGAGGCAAATTTAAGGTAGAGAATAAAAGTTTTTTACTCCTCAGGTGGAGGACTGGAAGGAGCCACAAACTGGTCAAGGTCGATCCCATCAGCGATCCGGGTGGCAGCGGCGATGAAAGTTTCGATGAAAGATTGGAAATCATACTTCTTGGTGTTGGCAACTCTGAGGGCCGCCAGCTTTTCCTCCCGCGCTTCCTTGCAGTGGACACGAACCAGAGACATAGCAACATCAGCACCACACCTGGCAGAAGACTTTTTCCATTCTTGCACTCGACTTGGAACCTCATTCAGTCGAGTCATTAAGGACTCAAGGTCATTCAAGGCCCTGGTCCGCCAGAGGGTTGAGTCGATCCGTGACACCGCAGCTTTCAAATGAGCGAGATAGTCCACCACACCAAAGAATGCGAGACTCCAATCGAGCACGTTCATAGCGGCTTCATCCTTCACGGGAGAGTTGATGGGGTCCAGTGCTTGTCTCCACTCGACCGGGTCTCCTCTTCAAAGTTCGACAGGATTCTCGCAAATACGACTCAAGTTCAAGCTAATGGTTCTATGGTCACCGATGATGACAAGTCGATCGGATAAGAGGAATTACCTTCAAGCATGAGGAATAGCTTCTTGTCGAGCCCTCCCAGGATAAACCTCCAGATCGTTCCTCCTCCCCGCCAGTTCGCCAACCTTGTCAGTCAGAGCAACTTTGTCATTCTTCAGTCGGCTAGCCTCCTTGTTGGCCGCGTCGAGAGCAGCCTTCAGTTTGGTATTCTCCTCTTCGAGTTTTCCGACTGAGGCCAGTTTCTCTTCCGCGAGCTTTGTTTTCTCCAAAGCCGCCTTCTGTGCCTCTGCAAGGTCGTGGTCTTTCTTCTTCAGAGCCTCCTCCGGTTTATGCGCAAAATAACAATAAGTCCAGAGTTGAGAATGGGTAGAAAGACAAAGACAGTCGTCAAGTTCTCACCAGCCATACCTTTTGCTTCGTCTCTCACCTTTTGCAAGTTCTCCTGAGCAAGCTTCAAGTCAAGGTTGAGCTCGGTCTGCTTGTTCTCCAATTCGGTATAGCGGGCCACGAGCTCGCAAGATTTCTGCGAAGAGTCAATCGACAAAACATCAAAGATAGTCACTTCCGAGTGACTAAAGAAAAATCATAGCATTTCTAAGACGACAGTCGAATCAAAACATTCGACAGTAGTCTCGGGGACTACACCCAGTGGGTGCACTCAGCATGCCCCCACTGGTTTTACCAATTCGGTTCGACTAGTTATCAAAGAGGCAAAAAGGTTATGATCCTAAAAACATAGCTAATCGCCAGCCAGCCTATGTAAAAAAGAAGTTCTTAGACTATAGTCGATCGCTCATGATCCACCATAGTCTCGGGGACTACACCCAGTGGGTGCACTCAGCGTGCCCCCACCGGTTTGAAAGATCCATTCGACATGGCCGGACCAGACCGAGTGAAGAAGTTCAAAGTATAAAGACTATAGTCGATCGCCTGATCCACCATAGTCTCGGGACTATACCTAGTGGGTGCACTCAGCGTGCCCCCACCAGTTCAAAAATTCAATCGACACACCCACCCAGTGGGTGTACAGATGCAGATATGGAAATCTTCAGAAAGAAGAAATTTCAGGTAGCATATCCTAACAGAACAAGCAACTTACTTGGACATTGCTCTGAAGAGCCGAGCTTGCATCATAAGCCGCCTGGCTGGCCTCTCGGACCACCTTCACTTGCTCCATTATGATCCCTGCCTGGCGTATGGCCTCCTTGGCAGCACTCACTTGGTCTTCCGGGACGTGGTGTGTGGCAAAAGGGATGGCGGGTCGATGACGACGAAGGCGGACACTGTCGTCGCACAGACAAAGGACACAGAAGTCCGAGTGGTGTCGCCTCCCTCGTGAACTAGCGTCTCAGGCAGTGATACAACTGGAGTAGCCTTGCCAGCAGGCACCTTTTTGTCCTTCCTCTTCCTCAGCGGTGTTTCATCATCGTCATCAGGAAGATCAATGACATGAGGTGGAACTACAAGTAAGATTCAAAGGTAAAAACAGAAATCCAATGACCGTAGTTTAAACCGCAGAGATCATACCAAGGTTGGAGGTGGCGGCATCTTCCATTTCCTGATCCTCGTGCTTAGCCGAGGTCTCGGAGGTAGCAAAGACTGCAGATTTCAGAAGTCAATTGATCAGTCAAAACGAGTCGACCAAAAGTGCACTCATGGTAGACAGGACAACACAAGTTCTGCTGATTACCTGGAAATGGTGGGAATGACCATCCTCATCTTGGGCAAGGCCTTCACCGGCTTTGATGACGTTGCTCGGGGTTGCTTTGGCGGTTTCTCAGTTGGCACTAGAGAAGTCGTCCGAGTGCGCTTCGTCGACCGCCCGATGGGCGCGATAGCCTTACCACGCTCGACCACCGGATCATGCGTCAGCTTGGACCGCCTTTCCGAGTGGGGTGGATCCACGTCTCCCTCCTCTTCCTACTCCTCCCCCTCCTCTTCATCAGAGCTGTCGTTTTCCTCAGACTCCCATTCCTCCTGACTTTCGCCTCCGCTTCCTTCTTCTTCTTCGACTGGTTCTTGCGCCCCGTTGGGCATCGAGTACATCTCAGTGGTGACCTAGAAGACAGCAAAACAAGACGAAAGTCAGTCGATCGATTCACAGCGGAACAGAGCAAATGCAACAGGATTACAGTCGGAGATAAGTGGTCACACCTGGTTTGGTTCGTAAGATTGGTCGAGTGGTGGGATCCTCCTAGCCCCGCGAGGGTTATCCTTGTTCCCTGTGATGGCAGTCATCCATCTCTCCAATGTGGCGTCGTCGACCTCCTCTGGGTGGACCCGGGTGGTGTCCTCGGTACCAGAGTACATCCACATCGGTTGACCTCGGTATTGGAGTGGCTGAATGCGCCGTCAAAGGAAAACCTCTAGAAGATCCATGCCGGTCACTCCGTCGCGAATGAGCTGGACTACACGCTCCATCAACAACTTAACCTCGGCCTTCTCCTCCGGAAGCACCTTCAGAGAGGACGGCTTGTTCACTCGATCCATGGAGAAAGGAGGGAGTCCGATCGCTCAAGGCCGTCGGGTCTTGGGAGTAGAACCAGGTCGATCGCCACCCTCCGATTGAATCGGGAAGAATCATGGCTGGAAAGGCACTTTTACCCCTCATCTGGACCCCAAGACCCCACACATCTGGATTACTTGGGTTCTTTCATCATTCGGACTAGCCTTTTTCACCGTCTGAGAGCGACAAGTAAATATGTGTTTGAAGAGGCCCCAGGTGGTCGACAACCCAAGAAGTTTTCGCACAAAGACACGAAGCGGCGTAGATAGGAATTGGAGTTGGGTGTAAAGTGATGGAGTTGTGCTCCAAAGAAGTTCAGAAAACCCCGAAAGAAAAGATTCGGCGGAAGAGAAAATCCGCGATCCACATGGGTGGCTAAGAGGACGCACTCACCCTCTTGAGGCTGCGGCTGCCACTCTGTCCCCGGAAGCCTTGCTGACCCGTGGGGGATCAATCCCTCGTTGGCCAGGTCGTTGAAGTCTTTCCGGGTGATGGTCGAGCGGATCCAATCTCCCTGGACCCAACCTTGCGGCAGGCTGGACCGCGACGAGGATCCGCCCCGACTGGGCGCTCTCCCCTTCGCCTTCGTCGTCGCCTTCTTCGCCCGCTCCAAGGCCGTCGTCTTCTCCTTCACCATTGTCGTCGGCGGGGCAGGAGCGGGGCAGCAGCGCTGAGCAGGTTACGGGCGCGACGGATGAATTTGAGGACGGAGGAGGGGAAAATGAGGGTGCACTGTTCAAAATACCCCCGCCCGGCGCCTTATATGAAGTCACTTCCGAGTGGCTGACAGGTAGGCCCGGCAATCCTCACAATCCATAGCAGTCAAGGCGATACGTGGCGAAAAAGGTGGCGCAGAGATCGAGGCGTCCCTGCCTTATCCCATCCGAGTGCCGCGGCCTTCTCCGCTTCGCGCGCTTCCCAAATTTCAGATCCCACTAAATCCGCTAACAGCAGAGCAACTTGTCGGACGGCAGATTTCCTCCGATCCGTCGCTCGGAAATCTCCAAGTTCATAAAGTTCACTCGACAGATGTAGAGAATGGATCAAGGCGACTGAAAGAAAAGTTGACACCATCACCGAAAGGTCACCGATCGAGTAAAGCACACTATGGCCTTAAAAAGCAGGTCGGAAAGATTATCAACTCCTTCCTCACTCAAACCTCAATCCATTCGGGGGCTAATGATGAAGTCATATACCTAGGGTAGGGTCATGGACCTGTCCAAGATACCCTCCCCAAGGGCATCCTTAGAATAAACTGCCTACCAGTCGACCTGGTAGGTTCCCACTCGACAGATTCAAAGACACTCTACCATGAAGACCCACTCGACCACCAGGAGTTCAAGAGCCACTCGGTGTCCAAACGGTCTGTAGTTAAGTAGTCTTTATGGTCATGATGACACTTTATGTAAGGCGTTACCAGTAACGCCTAGCCTTAATGTACCTTAAACCCTCTGCTACGTGGGCTGGCTGGGGTCCTGGCGCACTCTATATAAGCCACCCCCCTCCACAGGTAGAAGGGTTCGCACCCCTGTAATTCATACACATGTAATCCAGTCGACCGCCTCCGGGCTCCGACACGTAGGGCTGTTACTTCCTCCGAGAAGGGCCTGAACTCGTAAACTCGTGCGTACCAACTACTCCATAGCTAGTACCTTGCCTCTCCATACCTACCCCCATTCTACTATTAGACTTAGAACCACGACAGTGGTGCCTCGATCGGATCTGGGAGAAAGATGAGACGAGGGATAGGAAGGAGGGGGCGGCGGGGTGCCTCGATAAGATCTGGGGAATGGGTGAGAATGAGGGTGGGTGAGTGGGTGCATTAGGGTTTGGGTTTCTCTGGAGAAGCTCCACCGTTGATGGGTGTGTGATGGATGGCTCAGATCGCTTCGAACTGGGTGATCCGCATGATTGTGGTTCCTGGCTTCTCATTGGCCGGTTGTTTTGTGCTGGAATATTTAAAATTTGGACCCAAATCTTCTATGTTTTTTAAGAAAAAACTACAAATCTGTCTTGTAAAAAGGACCACAACTTTTTTCAAAAATATTAGTTCACAACTTATTTACAATTAACTAAAATGTCAAGATCACAACCGTTTACAATTAAGCTAGAAAATCAAAACACTAGCGGCCCGACACTGCTTAATTGCAACTCCGTCGGTCCCGATGATGTTGGATCACAGCACCAGCAGTCCCCGACGATGCTCTGTTGCATCACCGGTGACTATTGCAGCATCACCTTCTGCTGCAACACCCGACGACCTTACGGCGCCACGCATGACCGGTGGCCACTACCCAGCAGGCAGCGACGCCACGCATCACTGCCCCACACCATGAGCTTCGACGCCCCTCGCATCAACAAATCGTCGCACCAAATGATCTCATATTGTTCACAAGGGTGCATCTTGGAATGACAAACAATGTTGCCTAAGGGGGTTTTCATTTTCTTTGGACGAAAAATCAATTTTCCATTTTCCAAGTGCCCAAAATGAGTTTTTTTGTGAAGGACCTACCATATATTTGTTGCAAATTTGGACCAAATCAATTTTATAAAATACTAGGCCATATTTAATGCACAATTGACCAAATGGTTTGGTGTCAAAAGTTTTGATCCACCTCTGGCGAAAAAGACAAATTTCTGCCGATTCAGGTGGAAGCAAGTCAAATTTGAACTGCAGCTACCTCATAGTTTGCTTTCTATTTTTCCCAAAAATCATTTTTAGGTACAAAAGTATCTATTTAACTAGAGAAACACCAAAAGTTTTCCAAGATTCAACCACTAGCTAGGAACGGTCATGCCCGCAGTTTTGACCGCATTTTGAAACGGGCATGAAAAATTCAAACAAAAATCAAAAAATTGGAAAACCTTCACATAGTGTCATTATATGTGGCCAAGTTACCAGAAAAAATAATAAACTTATAATACAAGAATTATTTTTGAAAAGTGTTCTCAGAAACGAGCTATCATGTGTGAAGATCAATGGCTTTCAAGTCAAATGATCAATCTTATGGCCACATTCATGGCATAGTTTGTTCAAATCATCTCATATTGTGCACAAGGGTGCATATTGGAATGGCAAACAATGTTGTCAAAGGAAGTTTTCATTTTTTTGGATGAAAAAATCATTTTCCATTTTTCGAGCGCCTAAAATGAGCTTTTTTGTGAAGAACCTACCAAATAATTGTTGCAAAATTGGACCAAATCATTTTTATTAAATACTAAGCCATATTTAATTCACAATTGACCAAATGGTTGGGTGTAAAAAATTTTGATCCACCTCTTGTGAAAAAGACAAATTTCCGCCGAGTTAGTACGAAGCGGGTCAAACGTGAACTACTGTTGCCTCATAGTTTTCTATTTATTTATTCCAAAAATCATTTCTAGGTACAAAAGTATCTATTTAGTCAGAGAAACACCAAAAAATTCCATGATTCGACCACTAGCTAGGAACGGTCATTCCCGCCGTTTTGACCGCATTTTGAAACGGGCATAAAAAAATCAAAAAATTGGAAAACCTTCGCATTGTGTCATTATATGTGAACAAGTTACCAGGAAAAATAATAAACTTGTAATACGACAATTCTTTTAAAGAATTGTTCTCAGAAATGACCTATCATGTGTGGAGATTCATGGCTTACAACTCAAATGATCAATCTTATGGCCACATTCATGGCATAGTTTGTTCAAATGATCCCATATTGTGCACAAGGGTGCATCTTGGAATGGCAAACAATGTTGCCTAAGGGAGTTTTCATTTTCTTTGCACGGAAAATTCATTTTCCATTTTTCAAGTGCCCGAAATGAGATTTGTTTTGTGAAGGAACTACCAAATAAATGTTGTAAAAATGGACCAAATCATTTTTCTAAAATACTAGTCCATGTTTAATGCACAATTGACATAATGGTTGGGTGTCAAAAGCCTTGATCCACCTCTGGTGAAAAAGACAAATTTCCACCGATTTACTAGGAAGCGGGTCAAATTTGAACTGTAGTTGCCTCATAGTTTGCTCTTTATTTTTTCCAAAAATCATTTCTAGGTACATAACTATCTATTTAATCATAGAAACGTCAAAAGGTTTCCAAGATTCAACAACTAGCTAGGAACGGTCAAGCCCGCCGTTTTGACCGCATTTTGAAACGGGCATAAAAATTAATAAAAAACAGAAAAATGGAAAACCTTCGCATTGTGTCATCATATGTGACCAACTTTCCAGGAAAAATAATAAACATGTAATACGACAATTATTTTAAAAATGTGTTCTCAGAAATGAGCTATCACGAGAGAAGATTCATGGCTTTCAAGCCAAATGATCAATCTTATGGCCACATTCATGGTATAGTTTGTTCAAATGATCTCATATTGTGCACAAGGGGGCATCTTGGAATTTCAAACAATGTTTCCTAAGGGAGTTTTCATTTTCATTGTACGGAAAATTCATTTTCCATTTTTCGAGTGCCCGAAATGAGGTTTTTTTGTGAAGGAACTACCAAATAATTGTTGCAAAAACGGACCAAACCAATTTTATAAAATACTAGGCCATGTTTAATGCACAATTGACAAAATGGTTGGGTGCAAAAAAAAATTATCCACCTCTGGTGAAAAAGACAAATTTCCGCCGATTGAGTAGGAAGCGGGTCAAATTTGAACTGCAGCTGCCTTATAGTTTGCTCTTTATTTTTTCCAAAAATAATTTCTAGGTACACAAGTATCTATTTAAGCATAAATACATGGTTTGGTGGTGATACGTTGAGATTTATACGGTGGTCCAGGGCCCCAACTCCAGAGCGTGTAGACTCGCATGCCCGCCGCGTGGTCACCGCTTGACCGTGGTGTTGCCATGCGTTTTGGGAAGCCTAGGCGTGTCTAGTAGGTTTTGCACTCCCCAGGTAGATGCTTGGAAGAAAATAACAACAGAAGAATCTCACGAGGAGACCGGACAATGCTCAAACATGAATTAGCACCCAAGTGTTTGATTAGTGGTACAGGAAATGCACATGGCCAATGGGCTTGAGTTTTGGCCAAGGATGATCATCTACTAAGTGCACTATCTTGGAAAATTTGCAGCTCAAATGGATGAGCCTAGGTGTCACTTGCTTTGAAACGTACCACACTGGATAGAAATTTGAATGTTGAAGCCACACTCACATGTATTGTTAGATGGGGCTCAAATTTTGTGGAGAGCAATGATTTGGGAATATAGAAGATGTGGAAAATTTTTAGCTCATTAAGATATGCCTAGTGTCGGTGTCAAAACCGGCGGATCTCGGGTAGGGGGTCCCGAACTGTGCGTCTAAGGCGGATGGTAACAGGAGGCTAGGGACATAATGTTTACCCAGGTTCGGGCCCTCTCGATGGAGGTAATACCCTACTTCCTGCTTGATTGATCTTGATGATATGAGTATTACAAGAGTTGATCTACCACGAGATGGTAGAGGCTAAACCCTAGAAGCTAGCCTATGATTATGATTGTGTAGATCTCTATTGACTAGCCTGGCCTCGGTTTATATAATGCACCAGAGGCCTAGGATAACAAGAGTCCTAGCCGAATACGCCGGTGGGGAGGAGTCCTTGTCTTGATCACCAAGTCTTGTGGAATCTTCCTTGTATGCGGCAGCTGCCCAAACTGGCCCATGAGTATACGGCCATGGGGGTTGATACGTCTCCAACGTATCTATAATTTTTTATTGTTCCATGCTATTATATTATCTATCTTGGATGTTTATGGGCTTTATTTTACACTTTTATATTATTTTTGGGGACTAACCTATTAACCCAGAACCCAGTGCCAGTTCCTGTTTTTTCCCTTGTTTCAGTGTTTCGAAGAAAAGGAATATCAAACGGAGTCGAAATGGAATGAAACCTTCTGGAGAAGTTATTTTTGGAAGGAAAGCAACCGGAGAGACTTGCAGTCCACGTCAAAGAAGCAACGAGGAAGGCACGAGGTAGGGCGCGCCTCCCCCAGCGCGCCTCCACCCTCGTGGGCCCCTCAGGCTCTCTGCATTTCTTCCGCCTATATATCTCCATATACCCTAAAAACTTCGGGGGACAGAATAGATCAAGAGTTCCGCCCCCGCAAGCCTCTGTAGCCATCAAAAGTCAATCGGGACCCTGTTCCGGCACCCTGCCGGAGGGGGGGATCCCTCACCGGTGGCCATCTTCATCATCCCGGCGCTCTCCATGACGAGGAGGGAGTAGTTCACCCTCGGGGCTGAGGGTATGTACCAGTAGCTATGTGTTTGATCTCTCTCTCTCTCGTGTTCTTGAGGTGATACGATCTTGATGTATCGCGAGCTTTGCTATTATAGTTGGATCTTATGTTGCTTCTCCCCCTCTACTCTCTTGAATTGGAATGAGTTTTCCCTTTGAAGTTATCTTATCGGATTGAGTCTTTAATGATTTGAGAACACTTGATGTATGACTTGCCATGCATATCTATGGTAACAATGGGATATCACGTGATTCACTTGATGTGTGTTTTGGTGATCAACTTGCGGGTTCCGCCCATGAACTTATGCATAGGGGTTGGCACACGTTCTCGTCTTGATTCTCCGGTAGAAACTTTGGGGCACTCTTTTAGGTTCTATGTGTTGGTTGAATAGATGAATCTGAGATTGTGTGATGCATATCGTATAATCATACCCACGGATACTTGAGGTGACATTGGAGTATCTAGGTGACATTAGGGTTTTGGTTGATTTGTGTCTTAAGGTGTTATTCTAGTACGGACTCTAGGGCTGTTCGTGACACTTATAGGAATAGCCCAACTGATTGATTGGAAAGAATAACTTTGAGGTGGTTTCGTACCCTACCATAATATCTTCGTTTGTTCTCCACTATTAGTGACTTTGGAGTGACTCTTTGTTGCATTTTGAGGGATAGTTATATGATCCAATTATGTTATTATTGTTGAGAGAACTTGCACTAGTGAAAGTATGAACCCTAGGCCTTGTTTCCTAGCATTGCAATACCGCTTTGTGCTCACTTTTATCATTAGTTACCTTTCTGTTTTTATATTTTCAGATTGCAAAACCTATATCTACCATCCATATTGCACTTGTATCACCATCTCTTCATGAACTAGTGCACCTATACAATTTACCATTGTATTGGATGTGTTGGGGAGACAAGAGACTCTTTGTTATTTGGTTGCAGGGTTGTTTGAGAGAGACCATCTTCATCCTACGCCTCCCACGGATTGATAAACCTTAGGTCATCCACTACAGGGAAATTTGCTACTGTCCTACAAACCTCTGCACTTGGAGGCCCAACAACGTCTACAAGAAGAAGGTTACGTAGTAGACTTCAAGCTCTTTTCTGGCGCCGTTGCCGAGGAGGTGAGTGCTTGAAGGTATATCTTTAGATCTTGCAATCGAATCTTTTAGTTTCTTGTTTTATCACTAGTTTAGTCTATAAAACAAAAGTACAAAAAATGGAATTGAGTTTGCCTCATACGCTTCATCTTTTTAATATGTTTCGTGAGTATGATGGAAAGGAAAATTGTGCCAAGGTGCTAGAAGAAGAATTACATAGAATGCTTGGCATAAAATATGTGAAGATGAGCATGATTGCAATGTTGTTAGTATGAATTCCTTGAATATCCATGATGCTAATGATATGCAAAGCCACAAGCTTGGGGATGTTATGTTTGATGAAGATGATATGTTTAGTCCCCAAAGCTTTGATGAGCAAATTTATTATGATGAAAACATGCCTCCTATCTATGATGATTATTGTGATGACACGTATGCTTTAAAAAATAATTATAACCATGAAACTTGTCATCTTGATCTTAATCTTCAATCACATGATAGTTATTTTGTTGAGTTTGCTCCCACTATTGTTCATGAGAAGAATTTTTCTTATGTGGAGAGTAGTAAAAATTCTATGCTTGTAGATCATGAAAAGAATGTTTTAGGTGCTGGTTATATTGTTGAATTCATTCATGATGCTACTGAAAATTATTATGAGGGAGGAATATATGCTTGTAGGAATTGCAATAATATCAAGTTTCCTCTCTATGTGCTTAAAGTTTTGAAGTTATGCTTGTTTTACCTTCCTATGCAAGTTGATTCTTGTTCCCATAAGTTGTTTGCTCACAAAATCCCTATGCATAGGAAGTGGGTTAGACATAAATGTGCTAGTAATATTCTTCATGATGCTCTCTTTATGTTTCAATTCTTATCTTTTATGTGAGCATCATTGAAATCATCATGCCTAGCTAGGGGCGTTAAACGATAGCGCTTGTTGGGAGGCAACCCAATTTTATTTTAGTTTCTTAATTTTTGGTTCTGTTTAGGAATAAATAATACATGTAGCTTCTGTTTAGATGTGGTTTTGTGTTTTAGTTAGTGTTTGTGCCAAGTAGAACCTTTGGGAAGACTTGGGTGAACTCTTTATGATCATGCTGTAAAAAACAGAAACTTTAGCGCTCACGATATTAGCTAAATTGTTTTACTGGAGAGTGCTATTTAGTTGATTCTTTTTGCAGATCTTTACTAGACAAATTCCTCAGGTCCACCAATTTATTTTAGAATTTTTGGAGTTCCATAAGTTTACGTTAGTTACAGATTACTACAGACTGTTCTGTTTTTGACAGATTCTGTTTTTCGTGTGTTGTTTGCTTATTTTGACGAATCTATGGCCAGTAAAATAGTTTATAAACCATAGAGAAGTTGGAATAAAGTAGTTTTAACACCAATATAAATAACTAATGAGTTCATTACAGTACCTTGAAGTGGTGTTTTGTTTTCTTTCGCTAACGGAGCTTACGAGTTTTCTGTTAAGTTTTGTGTTGTGAAGTTTTCAAGTTTTGGGTAAAGATTTGATGGACTATGGAATAAGGAGTGGCAAGAGCCTAAGCTTGGGCATTCCCAAGGTACCCCAAGGTAATATTCAAGGATAACCAAGAGCCTAAGCTTGGGTATGCCCCAGAAGGCATCCCCTCTTTCGTCTTTTTTCATCGGTAACTTTACTTGGAGCTATATTTTTATTCAACACTTGATATGTGTTTTGCTTGGAGCGTCATTTTATTTTCTTTTGTTTTGCTTGCTGTTTGAATAAAGTATCAAGATCTAAAATTCTTAAAATAGGAGAGTCTTCACATAGTTGCATAATTATTCGACTACTCATTAATCTTCACTCATACCTTTTGGAGTAGTTTGTCGTTTGCTCTAGTGCTTCACTTATATCTTTTAGAGCATGATGGTAGTTTTATTTTTAAGAAATAGATGAACCCTCATGCTTCACTTATATTATTTTGAGAGTCTTAAAAAGCATGGTACTGTGCTTAATCCTAATATGCTAGGTATTCAAGACTACTAAAAACTTTCTTACGAGTGTGTTGAATACTAAGACAAGTTTGATTCTTGATGATTGTTTTGAGATATGAAGATGGTGATATTAGAGTCATGCTAGTTGAGTAGTTGTGAATTTGAGAAATACTTGTGTTAAAGTTTGTGATTCCCGTAGCATGCACATATGGTGAACCGTTATGTGATGAAGTCGGAGCATAATTTATTTATTGATTGTCTTCCTTATGAGTGGCGGTCGGGGACGAGCGATGGTCTTTTCCTACCAATCTATCCCCCTAGGAGCATGCGCGTAATACTTTGCTTTGATAACTTGTAGATTTTGGCAATACGTATATGAGTTCTTTATGACTAATGTTGAGTCCATGGATTATACGCACTTTCTTCCTTCCACCATTGCTAGCCTCTCTAATACCGCGCACTTTTCGCCGGTATCATACACCCACCATAAAGCTTCCTCAAAACAGCCACCATACCTACCTATCATGGCATTTCCATAGCCATTCCGAGATATATTGCCATGCAACTTTCCACCGTTCCGTTTATTATGACACGCCCATCATTGTCATATTGCTTTTGCATGATCATGTAGTTGACATCGTATTTGTGGCAAAGCCACCGCTCATAATTCTTTCATACATGTCACTCATGAGTCATTGCACATCCCAAAGACATCACCGGAGGCATTCATATAGAGTCATATTTTGTTCTAAGTATCGAGTTGTAATTCTTGAGTTGTAAGAAAATAAAAGTGTGATGATCATCATTATTAGAGCATTATCCCAGTGAGGAAAGGATGATGGAGACTATGATTCCCCCATAAGTCGGGATGAGACTCCGGACGAAAAATAAATAAATAAAAAAGAAAAGAAAAGAGGCCATAAAAATGAGAAAAGGCCCAAACAAAAAAATGAGAGAAAAAGAGAGAAGGGACAATGTTACTATCCTTTTACCATACTTGTGCTTCAAAGTAGCACCATGATCTTCATAATAGAGAGTCTCTTATTTTGTAACTTTCATATACTAGTGGGAATTTTTCATTATAGAACTTGGCTTGTATATTCCAATGATGGGCTTCCTCAAAATGCCATAGGTCTTCGTGAGCAAGCGAGTTGGATGCACACCCACTTAGTTTCTTTTGTTGAGCTTTCATATACTTATAGCTCTAGTGCATCCGTTGCATGGCAATCCCTACTCACTCACATTGACATCTATTGATGGGCATCTCCATAGCCCGTTGATACGCCTAGTTGATGTGATACTATCTTCTCCCTTTTTGTCTTCTCCACAACCACCATTCTATTCCACATATAGTGCTATGTCCATGGCTCACGCTCATGTATTGTGTGAAGATTGAAAAAGTTTGAGAATGTCAAAAGTATGAAACAATTGCTTGGCTTGTCATCGGTGTTGTGCATGATTTAAATACTTTGTGTGGTGAAGATAGAGCATAGCCAGACTATATGATTTTGTAGGGATAACTTTCTTTGGCCATGTTATTTTGAGAAGACATAATTGCTTTGTTAGTATCCTTGAAGTATTATTATTTTTATGTCAATATTAAACTTTTGTCTTGAATCTTATGGATCTGAATATTCATACCACAATTAAGAAGAATTACATTGAAATTATGCCAAGTAGCATTCCACATCAAAAATTCTGTTTTTATCATTTACCTACTCGGGGCGAGCAGGAATTAAGCTTGGGGACGCTGATACGTCTCCAATGTATCTATAATATTTTTTTGTTCCATGCTATTATATTATCTATCTTGGATGTTTATGGGCTTTATTTTACACTTTTATATTATTTTTGGGGACTAACCTATTGACCCAGAGCCCAGTGCCAATTCCTGTTTTTTCCTTTGTTTCAGTGTTTCGAAGAAAAGGAATATCAAACTGTCGCGACCAGACCCGAATGGATCTAGCGCTCTGTGCTCAGTGTCATCCCTGGATCAGTAATGCTAACACAAAGACAAGATTTCAAGGATTTATAGCAGAGTAGCAATCACACACTTATTACATCGTTGTCCACAAGGGAACTTAATACAATAATATGGCTTAAGGCCATCTAATAATAACAGCGAAGGCTTGGAGAACGAGTGAGTCCATCAACTCCAACGGCATCACCGAGTATAGAACCACGGCCTAACACCTTACTCGACGTTCAAAAGTGCGCAACATGAAAAGTTGCAGCCCGAAAACGGGTCAAGACATGGAATATGCCGGCAATGTAACACGAAGAGCAATGAATGAATAAGCCTATACTACATGCATATTTGTCCGGTGGTAAGGCTCTCACGGTTACATTTTGCGAAAAAGCCAATTTTTCCCTACATCAAAGGAATAATTTTATTTAACTATCATGGTGGTTGTTAAACATTGAAGATGGTTGACAGCATCCTCAATCCCAATTAAAAGTACTCATTAAAAACCCAATAACTTTATTATTAGAAGTAACATGTTGAGATTCACATGATATTCAAGTACTAGATACTCAAGATG
Source organism: Aegilops bicornis (assembly GCA_021605145.1). NCBI lineage: Eukaryota > Viridiplantae > Streptophyta > Magnoliopsida > Poales > Poaceae > Aegilops > Aegilops bicornis. The sequence goes on from CM038675.1 coordinate 723,132,972, forward strand.
TCCATAACCGGGGACACGGCTAATCATGATTAGTTTATACACTCTGCAGAGGTTTGCGACTTTTCCCCACAAGACTCGATCGCCTCCGCTTGGTTCTCGTGACTACATGGTGTTTGAGAAACGGATGACCGAGACATAGTCTTCGTAAGCGCTTAGCACCTTACATGTGGGTAGACCGTACCAACCTACATCCCCTACATCAGCTAGCCTACCCGTAAGAGTTCGCACAACTTAGTCAACTACGCCAGAGCCCATAATTGGCTTGTGGCTGCACACGGAAGTTTCAGCTTGAATAATCTTATGATCCCTTAGAGCCTGGGTGGCGGTCCGAAGAAATACAGGTAAGTCCTGATGGAAACCAGGTGCCTCAATCCACCCAGATGTGTGTTTAGGTTGCCACCTTAGATAAACCATTAATTAACAATCTCACATCTGTCATGGATATTCACTCACCCAATCCACGTCTACTAGCATAGCATGGCATAATCAAGCAAACGTAGAAGTAACTCCCAAGGTTTCATAAGTAAAACAGGTAATAGGTACTACCTCAATCTACTTCCCATCCCACAATTTGATTAGATCCTAATCATGCAAGTGTTTGAGAGTTTGATCTAATGCATAAAACTGGGTAGTAGAAAAGGTATGATCAAAGTGTTACTTGCCTTGTCGATGATCCGCGAGTCCTAGAGATTCAAATAACAAGCGGCGACCGGGTGATCTAACGCAGACAAACAACAAGCATACAATAAGTACTCATCTAATGCACAGGAAATCTCGAATAAAAGATCTAACCAGATGGTTCAACTTAAGAACCCTGGTGGCAAAAGAATCGAGTCAAATAAAGCATCGAAAGTCGGAACTCGAGAGAGAACGACTCGGTTTAGCAATCTGAAATTAGGTCAAAATTTCACAGTAGCAAAACTCTGTGAAAATAGGTTAGTCGAACGGCGGTTTCACATTCTGAAACTCCAGCGCTTGAATCACCTGATTCCGATAAACGAGCGAGAAATAAAACAGTTTTGAAAATCAGATCTCAAATCAAATCGTAAAATAACGGATCAATTCCGATTAAAAAGAAAACGATTTAACGAGTTAAAAAGTGAGCGTTCGTTAATGTAATCGAATCTAACGAACGCGTTTCATCGGGTTAACGGTTCGGTGGACTTTCGTTAAATAATAAATCCGAATTAAATAACAACAATCTAGGTTTTTTAAAAAAATCCGAACATATTTTTTTTAAAAATATACCGGATCGGTTCACGGTGGAAAAACCGAATCGGCGAGGGGCGGCGGTGGCTACCTCCGTGATCACGGAGGGCGCCCGGCTCGGGAGAGGGCGGCGGGTTCAAGGCCGAGGGCGGCGGGGTCAAGGCCGGGCGGCGGCGCCCACGGGCGGCGGGCTTTGGCTGGGGCTCGGGGCGGGCGGCTCCAGCGGGTTGGGGGTGAGAGAGAGGGCCGGGTTATAAAGGCGAGGGGGGGCGGCTGGCTTGTGAGGAGGGGTCAAGGGGAGCCGGGTCCCAAGGGACTCGGGCGGCAAGGGGTTTCAGGCGGCGGGACACCGGGCGGGCGCGCGCGAGGGAGGAGGCGGAGGTGGGCCGGGAGGCGCTGGGCCTGGGGCCTGGCTGGCTGGGCCGGCTGGGCCTCGGTCCAGGGGGGGGCTGAGTTTTTTTTTTTAAAAAAAAATTAAAACAAAACAAATAAAATAAATATCAAATGAACTCCAAATTAATTAAAACAAATTTTCCCCGACTCCTAAAAATGAGTCGAACAAAATGAACTTTAAAAACAATATACATGCATAAAATTTTTAAATGCTCATTTTGCCTAAGCAAAATAAATCTTCCAAAACCAAATTTGGTTTATTTATAATATCTTCATTTTTCCTATTTGTGTGGGAAAGTCATATTATTCCCTCTCGAAATATTTTTTTATAGGAAAACTTTATGAAGATAATTTAAATAAATCAATGATCCTATTTTCAAGATTTGGAAAATCCCAAATATGAAAATAATGAAACTTCCAACTCTCTCCGAGGGTCCTTGAGTTGCGTGAAATTTCTAGGATCGGAAAATGCGAGAAAAATATGATATGCATGATGATATAATGTATAACATTCCAAATTGAAAATTTGGGATGTTACAAACGTACCCCCCTTAAGATGAATCTCGCCCTCGAGATTCGGGTTGGCTAGAAAATAGGTGAGGGTGGTCCTTGAGCAAAACTTCCTCTCTTTCCTGGTGGCTTCATCCTCAAGGTGGTGGCTCCACTGAACTTTGCAAAACTTGATAACCTTGCTGCGGGTAACTCTGCTGGCATAATGGAGAATCTTAGCCGGTTTTTCCTCATATGTCAAGTCATCCTTCAACTGTATTGCTTCCAATGGTACTGTGTCTCTTAACGGTACCTCTGCTATCTCGGGGTGACATTTCTTCAATCGAGAAACATGGAATACATCATGAACTCCTGACAGTCCTTCCGTAATTCCAACTTATAAGCAACTTCTCCCATGCGTTGCAAAATCTTATACGGTCCAACGAAACGGGTGCTAACTTTCCTTTAACTCCAAAACGCTTAACTCCTCAAGCGGGATACTCGAGATATACTGTCTCCAACTTCATACTCAATCGCTTTGCGCTTTGAATCGGCATAGCTCTTTTGTCTGGACTGGGCTATCTTGAGCCTATCTCGAATCAACTTAACTTTCTGTTCAGACTCCTTAATCAAATCTGGTCCGAACAACTGACGATCTCCAGTTTCATCCCATAACAATGGTGTCCTGCACCTTCTTCCATACAAAGCTTCGAAAGGTGCCATCTTCAAACTGGTTTGGTAACTGTTGTTGTAGGCAAATTCTGCATACGGCAAATTATCATCCCAGCTAGATCCATAATCTAGGGCACAAGCTCTCAGCATGTCTTCCAAAATCTGATTGACTCTCTCGGTCTGTCCATCGGTCTGTGGGTGGAAAGCTGTACTGAATTCCAATCTAGTTCCCAATGTTTCGTGCAACTGGTTCCAAAATTTCGAGGTAAACTGAGTTCCTCTGTCTGATACAATGCTTCTCGGAACTCCGTGTAAGCATACAATTCTGGTCATGTATATCTTTGCCAACTTAGCACTGCTATAGGTAGTCTTGATCGAACAAAATGAGCTACCTTTGTTAAACGGTCGACTATAACCCAAATCGAGTCATATCCTGAACGGGTCTTTGGCAATCCTGTGATAAAATCCATGCCTAGTTTATCCCACTTCCATTCGGGTATCGGCAATGGTTGTAACAACCCTGCTAGCTTCTGATGCTCTGCCTTTACTTTCTGACATACGCCGTAAATCGCTACATACTCCGCAATATCCTTCTTCATTCCGGTCCACCGTAAAGTATTCTTCAAATCCAAATACATCTTGGTATTTCCTGGGTGAATCGAATAGGGTGAATCATGGGCTTCTTGTAAAATCAACTTCACGATCTACGGGTCATTGGGCACATAAACACGGTCTTCAAACCATAAGGTATCGTGCTCGCCCTCACGAAATCCTTTAGCTTTTCCTTTGCTCATTTTCTCCTTTATAGAGGCAACTTCCTTATCCGCCTTTTGGGCTTCTCTCGATTTTGTCCATCAATGTCGACTGAATCTCCAATGCTGCTTCATAGCCTCTCGGTACTATTTCCAAACATTGCTCTCGAAGGTCCTCTTCTAACTCATTGGGTATTCCTCCCATCATTAGAGTATTGACGTGGATATTACGGCTCAATGCGTCGGCTACTTACATTAGCCTTCCGGGTGATAATGCAATCTCATATCATAATCCTTGATAAGCTCTAACCATCTCCTCCGTCTCGAGATTCAATTCATACGTGTGAAGATGTACTTCAAACTCTTGTGATCCGTATATACTTCACAATGATTTCCAATGAGAAAATGTCTCCACGTCTTCGTGGCATGCACAGCGGCTGCTAACTCCAAATCATGAGTGGCATAATTCAACTCATGGGGCTTAAGTTGTCGTGAAGCATACGTAAACAACTCTTCCTTCCTGCATAAGCACTGCTTCCAAGTCCTCGACGTGAAGCGTCGCAATATACCTCATAATCCTTAGTTTGATCTGGCAGTATCAAAACTGGTGAGGTAACCAATCTTTTCTTCAACTCCTGAAAACTTGCCTCACAGTCCTCAGTCCATATGAATTTGTTTTCCTTCTTCAACAATTCAGTCATAGGCTTTGCAATCCTTGAGAAATTCTCAATGAATCTTCGGTAGTATCCTCGCGAGTCCAAGGAAACTCCGAATCTCTCCAACTGTCAGAGGGGCTTCCCATTTGGTTACGGTCTCAACTTTCGTGGGGTCAATTGCTATCCCTTCTCCGGAAATAACATGTCCGAAATCCAACTTCCTTTAACCAAAACTCACATTTGCTGAACTTGGCATACAACCGGTGTTCCCTCGGTTTCTCCAAAACCAATCGCAAATGCTCCTTGTGTTCCTCTTCATTCTTCGAGAAAATCAAAATGTCATCAATGAACACCACGAATTTAACTTATCCAAAAACTCCATAAACACTTTGTTCATCGTGTTCATGAAATAGGCTGGTGCGTTAGTCAGTCCAAATGACATAACGGTATACTCAGATAGTCCATATCTCGTGGTAAATGCTGTCTTGGGTATGTCCTGCCCCGAATCTTCAATCGATGGTACCCTCGATCGCAAGTCGATCTTGGAAAACACCTTGGCTCCTTGCAAGCGATCAAACAGATCATTTATCATAGGTAGTGGGTACTTGTTCTTGATTGTTACTTCATTCAATCCACGATAATCAACAACCATTCTTAACGATCCATCCTTCTTCTCCACTAGCAAAACGGGTGATCCCCAAGGTGAAGAGCTTGGGCGAATAAAACCTTTATCCAAAAGTTCCTTAATCTGCTTCTTGATTTCCGCCAAATCCTGTGCTGGCATCCTATACGGTCGCTTCGATATCGGGCCTGTTCTCGCAACAGCTCGATCAAAACTCAATGTCTCTATCCGTGGCATTCCCCGCAACTCTTCCGAAATACATCAGGATAATCCTTCACCATCGGTACTTCTTCCTGCATCACTCTCGATAAGCAATTAACTTGTGCTCTCCTCGGCTCGTGCCGTGATAATGCATTTCTAATCCTTCTTCCTTCGTGTGTGGTGAGCAAAATTGACTTTGTGGTACAATCTATGTTTCCTCCATACTTTGATAACCAATCCATTCCTAATATCACATCCAATCCTTGGGATTCCGAACTATTAGGTCTCGAGGAGAAAACATAGTGTCCAATCCTTAATGGCGATCGATCACACCATTTACTAGCCATGTACTGCCCGGGTGAGGTTACTAGCATGGGTGACCTAAGGGCTTGGGTTGGTAACTTGTACTTATCCACAAATCCCCTTGATATGTATGAATGCGATGCACCAAAGATCGAAAAGAACAACTGCAGAAATGACTTAACCAAAAACTTACCGACATCGTGCATCGGGCTGATCTTCAACCTCCTCCACTTCAAGGTGGTTTACCTGTCCTCTATTGAAAGGGTTGGGCTTCTTTCCAGAGCTTCCATTGCCATTTCCATTCTGGCCTTCTGGACAGTCATTGGCATAATGCCTGATCTTGCGGCACTTAAAACAAGTAACATGACTCAGGTCTACTTTGGATGGTGTTGACGGGTTGGTGCGATTCTGTCCGTTGCTTCCTCCATTCCCTGCTCCCATTCTTGGTGCTGTTATGGTTATGCGAACTTCCTCCTCCATGGGTATGCTGAAACTGAATTCTGACTTAGGGGTATAACGAGGTTTCGCCGAGCTCCAGAGTTATACTTCCCTTGTCCATACTTCCGCTAGTTCTCAATTTGCTGCTGCTTTCCTTCAATCATGAGGGCTCGGTCTACTAACTCCTGGTAGTTGTTGAAACTGGCTACCATCAACGGCATGCTGAACTCATCATTCAGTCCTTCTAGAAACTTCTCCTGCTTAGCTGCATCCGTAGCAACGTCATCTGGGGCATAACGTGCTAATTTACTAAAGTCATCCACGATCGCCAACAGTCCTTCCTCCTTGGCGTAAGTTGCGAAACTCACGCTTCTTCATGGCCATAGCTCCCGCCAAACATGGGCTGCGAAAAGCTTGCTGAAATTGATCCCATGTGACGGTGTCTACAGGTGGTAAGTGGCTGTGAAATTCTCCCACCATGCTTCAGCTGCGGGTCCTTCAAGTTGATGCGCCGCAAACTTCACTCTTTCTCCATCCGTGCATCCCGCAGTGGTCAGCTCCCTTCCTATCTTGCGGAGCCGGTCCATCTGCTACAATCGGCTCGGTGCTCTTGGAATACACCGCGGATTTAGTCTAAGGAAACGAGTCGGATGATCCGCAGTGGTGGTGGCGGTGGGTTGTTGTTGTTGTTGTTGCCTCTGGTTCTGCATCAGGTGTTTGAATCAGTGGTATTCTCGCTGCTGAATCAATTGGGTGATCTCTGGCGGGAAAACAAATCCGGGTCGCGTCTCGGAGGCATCCGATGGGTTTAGAAAAGATGATAATTTAGAATAGAATGAGGTCTAAGGGAATCACTACCCAAATGCACATGAGCAAATACACACAAAATCACTTCATTCAATCAAACAAGGGCTTACAACGATCTAACTATCGCAAAAGGTGTGTGTACTATAATGTTTACATGGAGGGAATACTACTAATATGTGGGGGACTTCTACTAATTTGAACCGGTGGAAGACTCCATGATGTCTCGCTTCCTCGCTTCGCCTTCAAAGTCGGGTTCACTTGGATCCGAATCTGTGTCGTCGATGTTGATGTAGTCGCTTGGGCAATCGACATACCGGTCTTCATTCTCGAGCGCCAACTTCTTCTTCGGTTCTTCAACCTCGTACTTAAGATCGTTATTGTGTCTTGCCGAGCTACGATCTCGCCCATATAGTCTTTGCGTGTAGTCTTTAGTTCTTCTTCAAGCTCGATGATCCTTCCTTTTGCATTTTGCAACTCCAACATATCATTGCACATCCGGTTCTCTGGCGCCGAATGTGCTGGTTTAACTCTGGATAAATGCTGCAATGGATCTATCCTTCTTGGTGTTGACGACTTCCCATTTGTCGTCTCGGCGTCCGCAAATCTGGTAGATGGTGTCCTTGAGGTCTTCTTGATAAACTTCTCCAATGCGCCCCATGGTGATGTGAGCTGCCATGCTCTTTCCTGCACTCCAAGTTGGTGCAATCGAAAACACTATCTATAGGCTTGGTGATTGGGGCGAATGTCCTTCCCGAACGTGAGCATGAATCTTCCAGCGCCCTCCTCTTCAGCAGAGTGGCGTTGAAAGTCCGGTGAAACTTGGTAATCCAATGTTTAGGTACTTGGTAACTTCCTTCAAGTGAAATCCAAATGGTGTGCCTTCATCCGGTTGGGTGTACTTGATCTTCGCGTCCGTCATCCTAAAGAGAGTAGAAAAGATGAGGAGTTAGAAAATGAGAAGAGAGTAGTGATCTATGGCTTTATCTTAGTGGTCGTGGCCTATAGTCAGCATGTGCTCTGATACCATTCTTCGTCATGACTGCACCCGAATGGATCTAGCGCCTGTGCTCGTTGTCATCCTCGATCAAGAATGCCGACACAAAGACAAGATTTCAAGGATTTATAGCAGAGTAGCAATCACACACTTATTACATCGTTGTCCACAAGGGAACTTAATACAATAATATGGCTTAAGGCCATCTAATAATAACAGCGAAGGCTTGGAAAACGAGTGAGTCCATCATCTCCAACGGCATCACCGAGTATAGAACCACGGCCTAACACCTTACTCGACGTTCAAAAAGTCTCGCAACATGAAAAGTTGCAGCCCGAAAACGGGTCAGCACATGGAATATGCTGGCAATGTAACACGTAAAGAGCAATGAATGAATAAGCCTATACTACATGCATATTTGGCTGGTGGTAAGGCTCTACGGTTACATTTTTGCGAAAAGCCAATTTTTCCCTACATCAAAGGAATAATTTTATTTAACTATCATGGTGGTTGTTAAACATTAAAGATGGTTGACAGCATCCTCAATCCCAATTAAAAGTACTCATTAAAAACCCAATAACTTTATTATTAGAAGTAACATGTTGAGATTCACATGATATTCAAGTACTAGATACTCAAGATGTCCATAACCGGGGACACGGCTAATCATGATTAGTTTATACACTCGCAGAGGTTTGCGCACTTTTCCCCACAAGACTCGATCGCCTCCGCTTGGTTCTCGTGACTACATGGTGTTTGAGAAACGGATGACCGAGACATAGTCTTTCGTAAGCGCTTAGCACCTTACATGTGGGTAGACCGTACCAACCTACATCCCCTACATCAGCTAGCCTACCCGTAAGAGTTCGCACAACTTAGTCAACTACGCCAGAGCCCATAATTGGCTTGTGGCTGCACACGGAAGTTTCCAGTTTGAATAATCTTATGATCCCTTAGAGCCCGGGTGGCGGTCCGAAGAAATACAGTAAGTCCTCGATGGAAACCAGTGCCTCAATCCACCCAGATGTGTGTTTAGGTTGCCACCTTAGATAAACCATTAATTAACAATCTCACATCTGTCATGGATATTCACTCATCCAATCCACGTCTACTAGCATAGCTTGGCATAATCAGCAAACGTAGAAGTAACTCCCAAGGTTTCATAAGTAAAACAGGTAATAGGTACTACCTCAATCTACTTCCCATCCCACAATTTGATTAGATCCTAATCATGCAAGTGTTTGAGAGTTTGATCTAATGCATAAAACTGGGTAGTAGAAAAGGTATGATCAAAGTGTTACTTGCCTTGTCGATGATCCGCGAGTCCTAGAGATTCAAATAACAAGCGGCGACTCCGGTGATCTAACGCATAAACAACAAGCATACAATAAGTACTCATCTAATGCACAGGGAAATCTCGAATAAAAGATCTAACCAGATGGTTCAACTTAAGAACCCTGGTGGCAAAAGAATCGAGTCAAATAAAGCATCGAAAGTCGGAACTCGAGAGAGAACGACTCGGTTTAGCAATCTGAAATTAGGTCAAAATTTCACAGTAGCAAAACTCTGTGAAAATAGGTTAGTCGGAACGGCGGTTTCACATTTAAACTCCGTGCGCTTGAATCACCTGATTCCGATAAACGAGCGAGAAATAAAACAGTTTTGAAAATCAGATCTCAAATCAAATCGTAAAATAACGGATCAATTCCAATTAAAAAGAAAACGAAGAACGAGTTAAATTGTGAGCGTTCGTTAACAGAACGAATCTAACGAACGCGTTCATCGAAGCGAACGGTTCGGTGGACGTTCGTTAAATAAGAAAACCGAATAAAATAAAACCAATCTAGGTTTTTTAAAAAAAACCGAACATATTTTTTTTTAAAATAAACCGGATCGGTTCACGGTGGAAAAACCGAATCGGCGAGGGGCGGCGGTGGCTACCTCCGGTGATCGCCGGAGGGCGCTCCGGGGCTCGGGGAGAGGGCGGCGGGTTCAAGGCGTCGAGGGCGGGCGGGTCGGCGTCGGGCGGCGGCCCACGGGCGCGGCGGGCTTTCAAGCGTCGGGGCGGGCGTTCGTGGGTTGGGGGGGAGAGAGAGGGGGGGGGGTGGCCGGGGTTATAAAGGCGAGGGGGGGCGGCTGGCTTGGGGAGGGGGCAAGGGGGAGCCGGGTCCGGGCGGGACTCGGGCGGCGGCGGGGATGGCGTGCGGCGGCGGGACACCCAAGCGGCGGTGCGCCATGAGGGAGGAGGCGGGGGTGGGCCGGGGCACTGGGCCTGGGGCCTGGCTGGCTGGGCCGGCTGGGCCTCGGTCCAGGGGGGGCTGTGTTTTTTTTTTTATAAATTAAAACAAAACAAATAAAAAAAATATCAAATGAACTCCAAATTAATTAAAACAAATTTTCCCCGACTCCTAAAATGAGTCGAACAAAATGAACTTTAAAAACAATATACATGCATAAAATTTTAAAATGCTCATTTTTGCCTAAGCAAAATAAATCTTCCAAAACCAAATTTGGTTTATTTATAATATCTTCATTTTTCCTATTTGTGTGGGAAAGTCATATTATTCCCTCTCGAAATATTTTTTTATAGGAAAACTTTATGAAGATAATTTAAATAAATCCAATGATCCTACTTTCAAGATTTGGAAAATCCCAAATATGAAAATAATGAAACTTCCAACTCTCTCCGAGGGTCCTTGAGTTGCGTGAAATTTCTAGGATCGAAAAAATGCGAGAAAAATATGATATGCATGATGATCTAATGTATAACATTCCAAATTGAAAATTTGGGATGTTACACAAACGGAGTCGAAATGGAATGAAACCTTCTGGAGAAGTTATTTTTGGAAGGAAAGCAACCGGAGAGACTTCGAGTCCACGTCAAAGAAGCAACGAGGAAGGCACGAGGTAGGGGGCGCGCCCTCCCCCCTCCCCCCCCCCCCCCGAGGCGCGCCCTCCACCCTCATGGGCCCCTTGTGGCTCCCCTGACGCACTTCTTCTGCCTATATATATCCATATACCCAAAAAACTTCGGGGGACAGAATAGATCGGGACTTCCGCCGGCGCAAGCCTCTGTAGCCACCAAAAGTCAATCGGGACCCGGTTCGGCAGACCCGGAGGGGGGATCCCTCACCGGTGGCCATCTTCATCATCCCGGCGCTCTCCATGACGAGGAGGGAGTAGTTCACCCTCGGGGCTGAGGGTATGTACCAGTAGCTATGTGTTTGATCTCTCTCTCCCGTGTTCTTGAGATGATACGATCTTGATGTATCGCGAGCTTTGCTATTATAGTTGGATCTTATGTTGCTTCTCCCCTTCTACTCTCTTGTAATGGATTGAGTTTTCCCTTTGAAGTTATCTTATCGGATTGAGTCTTTAATGATTTGAGAACACTTGATGGATGTCTTGCCGTGTGTATCTGTGGTGACAATGGGATATCACGTGATTCACTTGATGTGTGTTTTGGTGATCAACTTGCAGGTTCCGCCCATGAACTTATGCATAGGGGTTGGCACACGCTTCGCCTTTGATTCTCCGGTAGAAACTTTGGGGCACTCTTTTAGGTTCTATGTGTTGGTTGAATAGATGAATCTGAGATTGTGTGATGCATATCATATAATCATACCCACGGATACTTGAGGTGACATTGGAGTATCTAGGTGACATTAGGGTTTTGGTTGATTTGTGTCTTAAGGGTTATTCTAGTACGAACTCTAGGGCTGTTTGTGACACTTATAGGAATAGCCCAACGGATTGATTGGAAAGAATAACTTTGAGGTGGTTTCGTACCCTACCATAATCTCTTCGTTTGTTCTCCACTATTAGTGACTTTGGAGTGACTCTTTGTTGCATGTTGAGGGATATTTATATGATCCAATTATGTTATTATTGTTGAGAGAACTTGCACTAGTGAAAGTATGAACCCTAGGCCTTGTTTCCTAGCATTGCAATACCGCTTTGTGCTCACTTTTATCATTAGTTACCTTGCTGTTTTTACATTTTCAGATTGCAAAAACCTATATCTACCATCCATATTGCACTTGTATCACCATCTCTTCGCCGAACTAGTGCACCTATACAATTTACCATTGTATTGGGTGTGTTGGGGACACAAGAGACTCTTTGTTATTTGGTTGCAGGGCTGTTTGAGAGAGACCATCTTCATCCTACGCCTCCCACGGATTGATAAACCTTAGGTCATCCACTTGAGAGAAATTTGCTACTATCCTACAAACCTCTGCACTTGGAGGCCCAACAAGATCTACAAGAAGAAGGTTGCGTAGTAGACACCAGGGGTCCTCGGCCCAATCCAACTGATCGAGAGACGACGTGATGAGTACCCCCTACTCCAGGACACCGTCAGTAGCCCCCTGAACCGGTCTTCAAGTTGGGGACGCTCCTTGATTCTTCCGAACTATTCTTCATCTTCGGTTGTCGGTCTAGAAAACTGGTTCAACAAATCTTCTCATCTTCGATCTTGAGGACCTCCGAAGTGCATCCGACGAGTTTACACGTCGGGTATCCGAGGAGCCCCTCTAAGTTTCCGGCCTTTATCAATGCCTTGTTATTTTTATGCCACACCTCGGGTTTGAAGTTGTTCCCGGGCAGCAGTGTCCTCTTGCGTCTAAGCCCCAACGCCGGACTGTATTCGAGGTATCTTTTGCAGCCGGGTACCAACGTCGGGCTGTATCCGAGCTCCAACGTCGGACTATATCCAAGCTCCAACGCCGGACTGTATCCAAGGTGTCATAGGTCACCTTGGTTCTAAAAAGTTGAAGGAGTTTAGCCAAGCTCAATGCCGGAAATGCCCTCTATGGAGCCAGCCACTGGCACCCGAGCTTTATGCCGGACTACTTCCGAGGTGGTGCACCACCCGACAGCGGGCTGATTTTTTGTGAATATTTTTGATTGGTGCAATTTATTATCTGCCGAGATATATAGCCAGTATATGTATATCTAGTAGCCCTCAAGGTGTGTGTCGGTCTAAAATCCGAGATGCACCTGAAGGAAAATATGAAACCGCTGATCCTAGTAGCTTCTGGGACTCAGGTCGTGAAATCAGCCTGAGGATCAACTCCTAGCTCGGCAGCATACATAGGAATAAAAACGTAGTGTAATATATTAGAGATAATAGTGATCGGCGAACGGGCCCCTGGGAGAGGATCGTGAGAAGTCGCCGCAATATACTAGCTTGATGCCGGATAGGTCCATATGGTACCTATTATTGCCCGAAGACGCGTATGCGCATAGTTTGGTCAAGCCGAACACTGAGCACTTTGAATTCTCTGGATTGAATAAGCAATCCAGTAGCCCTCGAGACACTAGTTGGGTGGCAACACAAAATCAGGGGATCGATGTGCCCCTTTAATATTTATAAATGATGAGCACGAAGCCCAGTAGCCTTCGAGACTTAATGTGGGCACGGGTGGCCGAATTAAGGATCGATATCTAGAGTAAAATCACAGATTATGTGTAATGATTCTATGTGTCCAAGTACTTTACATCATTATTTTGACTCCATTGCGACCGTTTACCAGTTGAAACTGGCCCATCGCCGGCTTCTACCGCTTGGTAGATACTAAGCAGGGTGTTTCCGCACTAACAAAACAACCCTTAGCCGACGTCTCGGTGCCCGGAGGTGGTTGTGTTAGCAGAAATGAAGCAATCAGATATGCGGGCTTTATTACTTTCACTTAGTCATAGGAGCTTAAAGTTGGAAGGCCAGTTACTAGCCTCCGGTTAGTGTTCGGCGACAGTCGAGGTCAAGCGTTAAACACTTCATCCAATATTATGAATGGCCCTTCATTTAACACAGTCATCGGACCGCTGACCAGTTTACGCTTATTGTGACAGTCAGTTTTCGGCTTTCTCCACTGAGGCGCTTAACCATGCTAGATGGAAGCATAATCGCAGTGGTTCTCCCGTTGCGCACCTAGCCGAACAAAGCGGAACATAGGAGGAAAGCATAGGAGCCGGGCAACCCAACTATTGACCAAAGACGCAATTCGAAACCGATACATATACATCAATGTCCGAGAATGTTTTTGCTGAATCCCTAAAGGTGTCCGGCGCCGCACTATGAGACTAATGCTGGAAACACACAAATAGTTTAAAAGTGCCATAGGCTTGGAAAACCAAAAAACGTCAGTGAAAACCTGACGTCCGAACAAGATCAAGTGTTCGGTGCCAATCTGAAAATTGGACTTTAGAAAAAAAAGTGCTTCTGTCGTGCTTTAACATGACACATCCTATCTCAAGACTTCAAGCGGGTCAGCCTACGGCTTCAACCTCCTATCCCGAAGGCGGAGTACTTCTCATTAGGCCAGTTTAGCAAACTGAACTCTAGCGGCTTTGAGAGAGAAATTAGGCTCCCCGGCTAGTGACCACACACTCGTGTCGAAAAAAAGGAGTGATAAATAATAATAATAAAAAACTTTGCAATGACTAAGAAGAAGAACACTTATTATAAAACGGCTCATATAAATTTAAGAGCCCCCAAGTGACTTGGGTAAAAGAATTTTATGTAAAATGATTCTATGTACCTAAGTACTTATATCATATCTGTGTTCACCCGAACTTTAAACGCGTCTTAACCAACCGTCGGCTTCTCCCTCTTCGGTCAAGGACTGAAAAGTGTTATGAAGTCCACCTGTAGAGAATATCGACGGTGTTTCTGATAACCAGGCAATCAGGCCATATGGCTGTAATAGACAAAGTGCGCTCAGGGAACTTATGCTATATTACTGACGAAGTGTAAGAAGCATCTTCGAGGAAAATAGTACCCCCACCGATACCTTTCTTCGGTTGCTCATTGCTACTATGAGATTTTTGCAATAGATTTTGTTTACTCATGAGTTCCGTTGTGTGTCGACCATAATTGAAAATAATAAGAGCGCTAGCTTTCGGCTTCACCCAGTTTGAGGTTCGGCTCGGATGACCTGATCGTGACAATCACAGAGGTGCTCCCTTTACTCCCTAGCCGAACAATCGGGAACATAGGGGTAAACACAGGAGCGAGGCAACCCAGCTTGCAAATCGCTTAAGTCAACATGGTGCATATTGTGGCGTAATACACGAACAGGGAACGAAGCCGTACAAGTGTAATCATTTGCAAGAGGAAAGGCTTCATAAAGGAAGCCCCCAAGTAAACGGGGTATTTGAATTTATGTGTCATAAAAAGTTTTGACAAGGAGATTTTTTACAAGCAACTTTTTTCCAAAAAAGTATAATGCTTGGTCGAACCGAACAAAAGTTAAAAATTTAAAACTTTGAGCATGAAGGCAACTTAGCTGGTTAATGTGTTCGGTATTGATGACGCGGTCCGAGCTTGATGCGGGACAAGGTTCCATCACACAAGCCGGTCCCGAGGTGGCGGAGCAAAGAGGTCGGCACTCCGAAGTGGTGACATAGCACGGTAAATGCAGGGCGGCAGAGTGATGCCGAAGTCCTCGGCATGGGGTAATGAAGTGTTGACGAAGCCCCCCGTCCAGCCGAGGTGACGTGGTATGTCAATACGCCGAGTTGACGATACTGCCCCACCCGGATCATTTTTCTTGTGCACAAAAAATAGTACAAATCAGAGATAATAGTAATAATAATAAAATATTGTTGCATAATAAATAATTTATGCAAAGTGAGTAATAAAAGAAATATGGCCGGGCGCCGAAGTCAATGTCGACGCAGGACGTCGGCGCGATGCGGTAAAGGCGTGGCAAAGCCTGAATTCACAGGTCGGTCCGAGTTCCGGATGCGGCATTCGCCGGACTATGTACGGAAACTGACCGAACCACCATACGACCCTCGTTAATGCGGACACCATTTAATAGACCTGTGTACATATGATTGACAAACCAGAGTAATAATTCCTTGGGAAAAATGAACCCAAACAAGCAAAAAATACTAGGATTAATAGCACCTGGTTTATTTGTTGTAGCAATCCGAAGAAAGGTGATTCCCAAAATTGGGACTCGATCCACACTCTCATTGCCTGATGGGCGATAAAGCGACGGCATGGCGATGCTGACAAAGGTTGGCTTGCCGAGGCAAAGCCCTCGGTCCAGCTAACCCGACGAAGTTGGTCGGCTAGTGACGCTGAAGTCTCCGGAGTAGGTTGATGAAGAGATGGCGAAGCCCCCGGTCCAGCCGAGATGTCGAAGCCTCGATTTCAGCCGATGAGTCGAAGTAGGTCGGTGTGATGGACATCGGCTTGAAGAAGCAACAGTGCGGCCGTGCCGATGCCGGTCGTGACGTGGTCAATGCCGGCTTGATGAAGTGACCGTGCGGCGATGTTGGTGATGATTTATCCTTCGCGATGTCGAACTCTTGTTTGGATTGCCGAGATGATGATCCGAAGAAGTTGAACTCGGCTCAATAAAGTGACAACGTGTCTAGTGCAGGTCGGCAGCGTAGAGCAACGTTGTCGGGCTGGTTTGACACCAACGCGATGGTGAAGATCATATTGGAAAAGACTTCAAAATTAGTGGGATGTGTTTGGGAACAAAACACAATACCCATACAAAACTTCCTTCAAAAAGGATGTCCGAAATCCCGTTGATAAAAAAGATGAATTCGGGCCGGATTCGTTCTCGCGCAGAAAACAGATCCGAAAAGTGATGCACTAATCGGAAGGTTCCCGGAGTTTGGACGGTCAGATCGAGCTGAAATTTTGAGGGGTGGTAGATATAGGAATTCTGCAGCGGATCAACGGTTGGATCTTCCAAAGGACGTCCAAGCTAGAAGCTGGACACCACGCCCTAAACACTGCCAGAGATTCCTCCATCGGAACTCGATGAAATTTTCCAGGGTTCTTGTAGACTCAATTCCACACAATTCTACCGAAGCAACCGTTAAAACGACACTTGAGGAGGCGGTGGCGGCGGATACAAGTTCGCTATCCAGAAAAACAGCATGGTCGCCCGAGGGCAATGTTGACGTTGAGCCCCCGGGCTCCCTGGATGATTCCTCCATGATCTTGATAGAGATCGGAGTTGATGTTGATGAGGGCCCTCCTCCGAACATGACGACCGGAGGTAGGGCGCAGTCCTCGGTCCAGCCAAGGTGACCAGTCGAGCCGGTGATGAAGAAGCCGACGTCGCAGTTGATCTGCAGTCGAGCCATTGATCCTTTTGCCGATCACACATCAAAACTCTCAATGAAAGCACCAATGTCGGTGTCAAAACCGGCGGATCTCGGGTAGGGGATCCTGAACTGTGCGTATAAGGCGGATGGTAACAGGAGGCAGGCGACACAATGTTTACCCAGGTTCGGGCCCTCTCGATGGAGGTAATATCCTACTTCCTGCTTGATTGATCTTGATGATATGAGTATTACAAGAGTTGATCTACTACGAGATCATAGAGGCTAAACCCTATAAGCTAGCATATGATTATGATTGTGTATATCTCTATCGACTAGCCTGGCCTCGGTTTATATAATGCACCAGAGGCCTAGGATAACAAGAGTCCTAGCCGAATACGCCGGTGGGGAGGAGTCCTTGTCTTGATCACCAAGTACTCTGGAATCTTCCTTGTATGCGGGAGCTGTCCAAACTGGCTCATGAGTATACGGCCATCGGGGTCCTCGGCCCAATCCAACTATTCGGGAGACGACGTGATGAGTACCCCCTAGTCCAGGACACCGTCACCTAGCTAGTACTTCCTTCACAACAGTTCGAGTTGAACAAAAACTTTGGAAATTTGCCGAGGAAGATTTACCAAGCAAATGGAGTCGAATATTGTCATGAGGCAATGATTTGGATAGTAAAGAATGCCCAAATTTTGGGGGAATTTGGGAATGACAGAAATATAGGTTGCTTCACAACCTAGGGCAAAAATTGACACATGGACATGACACATAGGCAAAACTGATGAGGTGGCGCCTAGCCATAGCAATCCACCACAACTTACAAGGTTATGACCATCTATATTGGTCGTGATCAGCTAGAAATAAGGCAGCAGATCAGTGTTGTCTGCTTTATGCCAATTTCGTGTAAGAAAATTACGACCTTTATGGCCAAAATGGTCGATATAGTTGAGGGTTTGGAGCCCCCCAAGCAGCTTTTGACCAATTGGGCTCAAATGGTCGTAGATCTATGACCAATTCTTCCAGGGTCACTGACAGAAGGTCACTAGTTGGCATATTTCTTGTAGTGAAATCTTGGAGTGCCTTTGGGGTGCCCCCTGCCCATGTATATAAAGGAGGGAGGGAGAGAGGCCGGCCCTCCTAGGGGCGCACCAAGTGTAGCGAGTCCTACTAGGACTGGATTCCCTTTCCTTTTCGGAGTAGGAAAGAAGGAAAGGAGGGAGAGGAAGAAGGAAAGGAGGGGCCGCACCCCCACCCCTTGTCCAATTCGGTTTGGGCAGGGGGAAGCTGTGCGCCACCTCGTGGCCCTTCTTCCCTCTCTCCACTAAGCCCAATAAGGCCCATTAACTTCCCCTCGCGAATTCCCATAACTCTCCGGTACTCCGAAAAATACCTGAATCACTCGAAACCATTACGATGTCCGAATATAGCCTTCCAATATATCGATCTTTACCTCTCGACCATTTCGAGACTCCTCGTCATTTCTATGATCTCATCCGGGACTTCAAACAAACTTCGGTCATCAAATCACATAACTCATAATATAAATCGTCATCGAATGTTAAGCGTGCGGACCCTATGGGTTCGAGAACTATGTACACATGACCGAGACACATCTCCGGTCAATAACCAATAGAGGAACCTGGATGCTCATATTGGCTCCTACATATTCTACGAAGATCTTTATCGGTCAAACGATATAACAATATACGTCATTCCCTTTGTCATCGGTATGCTACTTGCCCGAGATTCGATCGTCGGTATCATCATACCTAGTTCAATCTCGTTACCGGCAAGTCTCTTTACTCGTTTCGTAATGCATCATCCCGCAACTAACTCATTAGTCACATTGCTTGCAAGGCTTATAGTGATGTGCATTACCGAGCCGACCCAGAGATACCTCTACGATACACAGAATGACAAATCATAATCTCGATCTATGCCAACCCAACAACACCTTCGGAGACACCTGTAGAGCATCTTTATAATCACCCAGTTACGTGGTGACATTTGATAGCACACAAAGTGTTCCTCGGTATTCGGGAGTTGCATAATCTCATAGTTAGAGGAATATGTATAAGTCATGAAGAAAGCAATAGCAATAAAACTTAACGATCGTTATGCTAAGCTAACGGATGGGTCTTGTCCATCACATCATTATCTAATGATGTGATCTGATTCATCAAATGACAACACATGTCTATGGTCAGGAAACTTAACCATCTTTGGTTAATGAGCTAGTCAAGTAGAGGCATACTAGGGACACTCTGTTTGTCTATGTATTCGACATGTACCAAGTTTCCGGTTAATACAATTCTAGCATGAATAATAAACATTTATCATGATATAAGGAAATATGAATAACACCTTTATTATTGCTTCTAGGGCATATTTCCTTCACTATCATCATACATAATGCATCCATCCATCTATCATCTAACTAAATTAACAAAAAAATGCTTCAAAGAAGGAGGGAAGGAGCTCACCGTGGGGGAGGGCTGGCTTGGGGGGAGGGCAGGCACGGAGGAGGAGGCGGAGGGGAGCTCGGGCTCGGGCTACGTCGGCCGGAGCAGCGGCAGAGGAGGGCCGGTGCAGCCTAGCCACCGGCCAGAGCGACGGTCGGGCGGTGGTGAGGGAGGAGTGGGCACGCGGAGGTCCGACGGGACCGAGCTCGACAAGGGCGCAGTCGAGGGGAGGCCGGGAAGGAGTCGATGCGCCCCACTGCGGCAAGGGATGGGCGGCGGCGCCGTGGGCCGAGACCGCGAGGCCGGGGCAGAGCATGGGTGGGGCGGCTGCGGTGAGTGGCGAGCGAAGGGCGGTGGCGGCCAAGAGCGCGGGTGGGGCGACGGCGGAGCAGGGCGAGGGAAGGGCGGCGGCAGCGACCAGAGTGGAAGGGCGACGGCGGGCGGAGCAGAGGATCCGGCGGCGGCTCAGGTGTGGGTCGGGGGGAAGGGGAGATGGGGAATGGGTGGTGGGGGCGAACCGCAACGGATAAGGCAATCCTATGCCAACGGCCAAACCGTCAGCATAGGCCTGGCCCTTTGCCACGTCATCGATCTGTGGCCGTGTGCGTAGCTATGCCGACGACATACCTCTATTTTTTTCAAAATTTTGTTTTAATTTTTAATTTATATTATTTATTATTTTCTGTTTTTTTTCACAGCATAAATGTGCCTTATCTAAACAAAAAACATACCCTGATGGTATATCGATGGCCCCCCTCACGGACATTGCTACCGTCGTGCCCCGCAGGGACGCCCGTGAGGGGGCACACCTCGGAGCCGCGTGGCATGTGCCTGCACCTGCCACCACATTTCCACAAGCATAGGAGGGCCCACCGCCACACCTGGCGGCATTGCTACCCCCCAGGTACCCCGTCCCGTCTAACCCTGACACAGACGACCGCTAGATATAGCCCTTTGACTTTCGCCGGACGAGGTTTGACCGGTGGACCTTTTCACTTGGTTGTCATAGCCCATCCCATAGCTACGCCCCCCAACACCGTCCCGGCCAAACCCACCTCAAGATTCCCTCCGTGTCGGCCCGGCGTGGCCGTTTCCCCCCTCCGGGACACGGCGGCAGTGACGCCCGTGAGGGGGGCACACCCCGGAGCCACGTGGTGTGTGCCTGCGCCTGCCACCACGCTTCCACAAGCGTAGGAGGGGCCACCGCAACACCTGGCGGCATTGCTACCCCCTAGGTACCCCGTCCCGTCTAACCCTGACACAGACCACTGCCGGATCTAGCCCTTTGACTTCCGCCGGGCGGGGTTTGACCGGTGGACCTTTTCACCTCGTTGTAATAGCCCAGCCCATAGCTACACCCCCACCACCGTCCCGGCCCAACCCACCCCAAGATTCCCTCCATGTCGGCCCGGCGTGGCCGTTCCCCCTTCGGGACACGGCGGCAGTGACGCCTGTGAAGGGGGCACACCCCGGAGCCGCGTGTCGGGTGCCTGTGCCTGCCACCACGCTTCCACAAGTGTAGCAGGGCCCATCGCAACACCTAGCGGCATTGCTACCCCCCTTAGGTACCCGTCCCGTCTAACCCTGACACAGACGACCGCCGAGTCTAACCCCTTGACTTTCGCTGGACGGGATTTGACCGGTGGACCTTTTCACCTGGTTGTCATAGCCCAGCCCATAGCTAGACCCCCAACACCGTCCCGGCCCAACCCACCCCAAGATTCCCTCCGTGTCGGCCAGGCGTGGCCGTTTCCCCCCTCCGGGACACGGCGGCAGCGAGGCCCGTGAGGGGGGACACCCCCGGAGTCGTGTGTCGTGTGCCTGCGCCTGCCACCACGCTTCCACAAGCGTAGGAGGGCCCACCGCAACACCTAGCGGCATTGCTACCCCCGCAGGTACCCCGTCCCGTCTAACCCTGACACAAACGACCGCCGGGTCTAGGCCTTTGACTTCCACGGTATGGGGTTTGACCGGTAGACCTTTTCACCTGGTTGTCATAGCCCAGCCCATAGCTACACCCCCCAACACCGTCTCAGCGCAACCCACCCCAAGATTCCCTCTGTGTCGGCCCGACATGGCCGTTTTCCGCCTCCGAGACACGGCGGCAGCGACGCCCGTGAGGGGGGGCACACCCCGGAGCAGCGTGTCGAGTGCCTACGCCTGCCACCACGCTTCCACAACCGTAGGAGGGCCCACCGCAACACCTGGCGGCATTGCTACCCCTAGGTACCCCGTCCCGTCTAACCCTGACACAGACGACCGACGGATCTAGCCATTTGACTTTCGCCGGACAGGGTTTGACCGGTGGACCTTTTCACCTGGTTGTCATAGCCCAGCCCCAACACCGTCCCGGCCCCACCCACCCCAAGATTCCCACCGTGTTGGCCCGACGTGGTTGTTTCCCCCCTCCAGGACACGGCGGCAATGACGCCCGTGAAGGGGGGCACACCCCGGAGCCACGTGTCGTGTGCCTGCGCCTGCCACCACGCTTCCTCAAGCATAGGAGGGCCCACCGCAACACCTGGCGGCATCGCTACCCCCTGTGTACCCGTCTGCCCGTCACCCTCTCCGCCGACGACGGAAGCGACGCCCGTGAGTGGGGCAATCGATATATATATATATATATATATATATATATATATATATATATATATATATAATCGAGATATGTTTTCTGTACATAAGGCACATTTAAGTTAATCTAATTATTTTGGAAAAAAATAAAAAGAAAAAAAGAGAAAATAAATAAAATATTAAAAAAATATTAGAAATCTATGCCTACGGCTATGCCGTCGGCATAGCTACGGCCACGGAATGGTAGAGCCACGGATCGATGACGTGGCACCGTCCCTGGGCGAGACCTATGCCGACGGCAAGACCTATGCCGACGCTGACCGGTGAGCGTTTCGGATTGTTGACGTGGCGGATCACGCGGATCGATGACGGCTGTATAGATATGCCGACGGCCTTGCCGTCGGCATAGCTATGTCGACGGCCACCGTTAGACCCCGTCGGTGTAGGCTTCACGCCGTCAAACAATGTCGCCGCCCAGGTAGCCGGGCCCACATATATGCCGACGATCGCCTCTATGCCGCCGGCCACCGTAGGCATATTGATTGGGATGCCGACGGCACATCTGTGCCGATGGCCCCCGTCGGCATAGGTGGTTGTATGCCGACAGCCTGACCTGGGCCGTCGGGATACATCCATCTATGCCGACGGGGGCCGTCGGCATAGATTTGGCCGTCGGCAATTGGGTAAACTCTGGTAGCGTGGTGGTGTGCGCGTACCTGCAGTGCACGAGAACAAGGTGGCGTGCAAGGACCCGGCAGCGGTGGTGGCGGAGGACTTCCTCTTCGGCGGCCTGGACAAGCCAGGCAGCACGACGAGCAAGCGCTTTGGGTTCATGGCGAACCAGGTGCAGATCAAAACACGCTGGGCGAGTCGCACGTCCGCCTCGACGTCGCGCTGGGGGGCGTCTTCCCGGAGGACTACCACCCGAGGGCGGCGGAGACGATGCTGGTGCTGGAGGGCTCCATCTACTTCGGCTTCGTCCCCGCCTACCCGGACAACAAAGCTCTATGCCAAGGTTCTCCGCAAGGGCGACGTCTTCGCCGTGCCGCAGGGGCTCGCGCACTTCCTCTACAACAACGGCACCGCGCCGGCCACGCTCTACGCCTCCCTCAGCAGCCAGAACCCGGGGCTGGTGCTCCTCGGCAACTCGCTCTTCGCCGGGGCCACTGGTGGAAAAAAGGCCTTTGGTCGCGGTTCGCAACTGCCATTAGTCGCGGTTGGGCAACCGCGACCAAATAAGCGCGACTAATGCCCCCCACCTTTAGTCGCGGCTGCTTAAGAACCGCGACTAACGGCCGTCACGTGGGCGCCAGCGGCCGTCGGCGGGAGGACCTTTAGTCGCGGTTCTTCCGGCCAACCATGATTAAAAGCCGCCACAGGTTTAGGGTTTTAGCCCCCCTAAACCTGTTTTCTGTTTAATTTGTATTGTTTTATTTCTTTTGTGCTTTATTTTAATTTTGAAGGAGTTTCATATATTCTACGGTACTACATACATGCATATGAATGTACAATTTCAAATAAATTTGAAATTAGAACCAAAAGAATTCAAGAGGAATATACAATATATATTCAATATCATCGGATGACCATATACAATTTTGAACAAGTTTCCATACATGATTTAATGCATATAAAGTTCTACGTCCTCGTAATAGTGTTCTCCTTTAGGATGGAGGACTTCCTATTTGAACCATCCAGCTAGTTCCTCTTGAAGTGGTCGGAAGCGAGCTCGGACTAAGCATCATCCGGAGGTTATTCCTCCGAGCATTGGTATCACTCGGAACCCGCTCAGAGGTGTATCTCCGGATCATCTCACGAACATAGTATCCACATAGATTGGTCTCCGGTGGCTGAATATCCCCAGCATTCTTAGGCTTTGACCTTTTGAATTCTAGCTCTTTTTGAATTCACCGACCTTTGTATCTACGAACCGTCTCCAAACCCTACGAGGCAAAGAAAATTAAATGAACAAGAGAGTTATTAGTTACTTGATATTAGGAAATGAACGAAATAGGCCGATCGATATAGAGCGCAAATGAATGAAAATAATTACTTCGCAGCATTCTTCTCATGCCGCCCCAAAGCTTTGGATCCATATTCAGAGAGTCGTGGGCGAGACATTACGAGGTGTTAACTTTAATTACTAGCAGAATCCAGTTGGAACCTGCGGACACGATACATGCACGACGTCATGCATAACTCATCGATTAGCCGGCCACACACCATGCATGGAGTAAACAAAAGAGAATGTGCTCAAGACAGAAACACTCACCCAAAATGGTAAGGAAATAGAATATCACTTTTGAGTTCCTGCTTTGTAAGAAACTGCCACAGGTCTGCCTCCATGTCGGCGGGGTGACGCTCCAACACATGTCCATTAGCGATGTTTGGGTCAATGAACCGAACATCATGGATGTTCCTTACTCTGCATTCCTTAATCTTCATTCTGCATGTATAATAGCGGACACAACAATATAGTTAGGACATATATATAGTGCAGGCAATATGAACGAGATGGGGTAGAAATTAATAAATCACTTACGTAACGTAGCAACCGATGATAGATTTGTCGAGCTCAAGGCAGATTGAAAAGCTGGAACAATTCACTCAGTTCAATTTGTACATAGTAATGTTTGAAGTGATGCTCATGTCTAACTTCCGCATAAATATATTCTTTGGCGTTTTTATTTTTATGTAACCCTTGTACCATTTCAGCAGACCTTTCATTTGTGGAGGTAGATCCTTTTCCTCGCAGAGCTCGACGAGAGGCCCATTCTTGACATATGTAATTACTACCTCCTTCACCGGGCGCCTCATCAAGGCCTAACAGTTCACGAAGAGTAATACCTAAGTTGGCCGCTTATTCTCCGCACTCACATACAGTCAATCCTGTCTGCCGCAGCTTGTATGATCTCGGGGCATCCGGACGTAAGGCTTCCACTAAAAGCGGGGCAATCGATTGTTTACTTTGTTCCCCAAGCTGGGCAACTTGTTTCCCGCTTTTTTTACTTTCGGCCTTCTCCCGCTCTTTGTTCTCCTTGAACATGAGTGCCTGCCTGCGAAGTTCACGTGCATAGTCGTCAGGCAGATTCTTCGCGGCTTGGGACGGTGTGCTCAAAATGACTTAGCCCACTTCTTTTGCTCATCGAAAATACTGGCTTGGGCTCGGGCTCTCTTTTCTTCTTGCAGTCCGCCTTCCATTTCTCCAAATCAGCAGTCAGCAGCCGTCGACTTCCTCGGCACTACGTTCCCAAGGCCTTGTGGGAGAGGCTTCAGTGATGGCTCCGGTACCTTTGTGGTCTTAGGTACATAAGGGTCCGGGTTAATAATCCAGACTGCTTCGCTTTGCGGAGGTGGATTGGGGGCGGCGTCGATCACCCGCCGACGAGGACTGGGGCGGCGGCTGATCACCCGCCGGACGTTAGGATCGGGGCGGCGTCGGCCGACGTGGCGGAGGTGTAGGTGAACCGCCACCACCACCACCACCACCACCACCGCCACCGCCACCACCACCACCGTAGGGGGTGGACTTGTTGTCCTTGGCGCCTCGCCTCGAAACTTGATAAACTTCTTTTGCCATAGAATGAAATGGCGCTTGACATCTCCAAGTCTTTTCTCCCCTTGGTGTAGCAATGTCAATCTCCGTGTCCTCAAACCCTTGGACTATGTCCTCCACCGTGACACGAGCATAGCCATCTTGAATGGGGTTGTTGTGGTGGAGTGCTCTGTAAACATGGTAAAGCACTGCCGATGGCTACCTTCATGGACATGTTCCCGATAGGATAATACAAATGACATTCTTTCATCTCCTTTATATCGTCCCACGGGGTAGCGAGGAGGCTCCGGTGCAGTAATTTCGACCACCGGAGGCTCGGTGCAGTAATTCGACCACCGGAGGCTCCGGTGCAGTAATTTCGATCGTCGGTGCATCTGCACCAGCCGGTGGGGCCTCCGTGGAAGCCACGCTGCTTCTCCGCTCTTGGCTTCCGAGATCCGCTGGATGATCTTCATGCTGCACCCGAGCTGCATCTCTTTCGCTACTAGTACACTCATGGTTTTCTTCATCACATCCATTTCCGATGCCAACCGCGCCACAACATCTGATTCCCGATCCATCTTTCTCTTACGGCTTCAGAATCAGACGGGTCATCGCTCGGGGAACCCTATTTTCCACGGAATGTGCCCCATGCCTCGTACATCGCCCTCCGTGTTCAGGATTCCCGAGGGCTTTTGTCCGCTGCGTCGTTCTCTCTGTTGAACTTGATCTTCCCCTGTTGAGCATCCTTCATTGCGCCAATAAGGGCTTGGGTGGGTTTAATTAATTTGCCCCGTAAACACACTCCCTGTCTCCGGGTTCAGCGTTCCCCCATGCCCGCATTACCACCAGCTTTTGGCCCTTGGGTCCCATCCCTCCGCACTGACGGATTCCTCGCGCCTCAGCTCGTTCTCCATCTTCTCCAACCTAGGCACCCAAATGCGATACCCTCCTGGCCCCATAACATGATTGTACTCCTTCTTAGCCGCATTTTCCTTATTTTTTTCGATATTTGAATGAACTGCTCCGATTTCTTTTGCTTCACAAATTCTGGCCAATCATGTTTCAGTTTCTCATATTGTCCTTTGAAATCCGGAGTCTTGTTCTGCTTGACAAAGTCATGGGCTAGATTTTGCTTGAATTTCCGGAATGCGTCGGCCATCTTATGAAGAGCGAACTGTTTGACTAGCCTCCTCCTCTCCTTGTTTTCCTCAATCTTGTTACCCTCCTCATCGAATTTGTTGTATTCCGGAGGTAGAACGAAATGTTCCATAAGCTTCTTGAAGCAATCTTTTTTGTTCTCTTATCGACAAAAGTGAAACCATCAATTCGTGCCTTCTTTGGCTCATTCCACTCTCGACGGTGATCGAGACGTTGTCTCTAACAATGGCTCCGCATTGGCTGACAAACTTGGTGGCGTTCTTGCGGGCTCCAGCTGCTCGCCGGTTGCAATCGTCGACAACCTCGATGGTGCATGTTTCTCCTTGTTTCATCGTCTTGGTTGCGCCACGCTTTGACGACGTACTCGATTGTTTCGACGATCCGCCGAGGGCTAAAATAAGAAAGAGAGTCGCTGCGTTAGTACACACATATTTATTCAAATCAGTTAGTTTGTATCACCAGAGGCTCAATGTATATATATACCTCGGCCACGGAGGTGGTTGCTACTTCCATTTGAAGATCGTCGTTTATCGACGCTTGTTCGGCATCATCTTGTCGACGGCGCCCTTCATCTTCACCGTCAAGGTTCAGATAAGAAGAGATATCATCTTCTTCTTCTCCGGTCGGCACATATAGAATATCGCCGTTTATGATGCCGAACATATGTGCTTCACCGTCCGGATCATAGTTGTCCAAAATCGGTCACTCTATCGTCCGCCATTATGTCACCCTGAAAACATGTAGTAAAAACAAATTAATTAAGTGAAGAAGGGGGCGGGGGGGGGGGCGAACGGGCGGTGGCAAACGGCGGGGGCGAGGACGGGGGGGGAGAGTTGGAAGTTTCACGCAACTCAAGGACCCTCGGAGAGAGTTGGAAGTTTCATTATTTTCATATTTGGGATTTCTCAAATTTTGGAAATAGGATCATTGGATTTATTTAAAATTATCTTCATAAAGTTTTCCTATAAAAATCTCAAGAGAGGGAATAATATGACTTTCCCAACATTTAGGAAAAACGAAGATATTATAAATAAATCAAATTTGGTTTTCGAAAGATTTATTTTGCTTAGGCAAAAATGAGCATTTAAGATTTTTATGCATGTTGCAGTTTTTAAAAGTTCATTTTGTTCGACTCATTTTTAGGAGTCGGGAAAATTTGTTTTATTTAAATCGGAGTTCGTTTGATATTTTATTTATTTCGCTTTTGTTTTAATTTAAAAAAAAGGCTGCCTGGACGAGGCCAGCCCGGCCCAGCCAGCCAGGCCCAGGCCAGCGTGCCCAGCGCCCGCCTCCCTCTCCCTCGCGCACAAGACGCCGCCTCGAGTCCCGCTTCGGGGGCGACTCGCCGCCGCCGCCGAGTCGGCCTCGCCCCGGCTCCCGTTGCCCCTTCCCCAAGCCGGAGCACCCCCCCTCCTATTTGTTTTTGGTTTACAGGAAGTAGCCGGAGGTGGCCTTGGCCGGATGCACTACCAGGTTGCGTCGAGGGCGGGCGAGCGAGGCGGCGCGCGCGCGGTGGGCGAGGGAGGCCGGTCGGCGACGTTGAGGGCGGGCGAGCGAGGCGGCAAGCACGAGGCCGGGCCGGGCGGCGGCTGTAGGCGAGGGCGAGGGCGGGCGGCGTCAGGGCGAGGGCGACGGCGGGCGGCGCCGAGGGCGGGCAGAGACGAACAGCGAGAATCGGAATCGGAGAAGACGAGAATCGAGCCTTTGTATTTATAGCCTCTTTAGTCG
The DNA here is from genome assembly GCA_021605145.1 of Aegilops bicornis. NCBI lineage: Eukaryota > Viridiplantae > Streptophyta > Magnoliopsida > Poales > Poaceae > Aegilops > Aegilops bicornis. The sequence goes on from CM038675.1 coordinate 723,161,052, forward strand.
CGGTTACATTTAGACTCATGATTAAAGGTACCTTTTTAGTCGCTGGTCGCCTGCCCAACTGCGACTAAAGGGTTTTTGGCGAGTTTTTATGCGTTCGCGCCCTTCTTTAGTCGCGGTTGGCGGCGAGACCATGACTAAAGGTACCCTTTAGTCGTGGTCGCCTGCCCAACCGCGACTAAAGGGTTTTTGGCGGTTTTTATGCGTTCGCGCTTTCACCTTTAGTCGCGGTTGGTTCGCCAACCGCGACTAAAGGTCACTGCAGGTTTAGGGTTTTAGTCCCCCCAAACCTGTTTTCTGTTTAATTTGTATTGTTTTCTTTTTAATTTGTATTGTTTTCTGTTTAATTTGTATTGTTTTATTTCTTTTGTGCTTTATTTTAATTTTGAAGGAGTTTCACATATTCTACGGTACTACATACATGCATATGAATGTAAAATTTCAAACAAATTTGAAATTAGAACCAAAAGAATTCAAGAGGAATATACAATATATATTCAATATCATCGGATGACCATATACAATTTTGAACAAGTTTCCATACATAATTTAATGCATATAAAGTTCTACGTCCTTTGTATCTACGAACCGTCTCCAAACCCTACGAGGCAAATACAAATAATATGTCAAAAATAAAACTAATTCAATTCAATATGTTAAAAATACAAATAATATATCAAAAATTCAGAAAAATAGAACTAATTCATTTCAAAATTCTAAAAATACAAATAATATATCAAAAATTCAGAGAAGTTCTTCCGGCCGCCTCTGTCTTCCCACAAGTTCTTCGGCTAGTCTCCCGCCAGTTCTTTCCCGCCTATGTCTTCCGCCATTTCTTCACGCCTCTATCTTGGCAAGATATCGATGCTCCTTTTATAGGCACGGCGCCGCTTCTGCTTTGTCTTGTTCCTCCGACAGTATGCCGTGGCGCTACCCACGTCTGTCTAACCTTTAGTCCCGGTTGCACCAACCAGCCGGGACTAAAGGTTAGATGACCAGCTCGATTCCTCTTCTTCCCGCCATTTCTTCCCTGTCTTCCCGCCTCTTTCTTCCCGCCACTTTCTTCCCGCCTCCTGTCTTCCCGCTCCCATTTTTCCCGCCATTTCTCACTACATATATGTAGCCCGCTTGGCCAGCATTATCACATCTCTACAATCTCTCATCACTCTCTCATGGCTTCCACCGCACCCACTCTAACCTACCAGCAGGTGGAGGAGCTTTGCGCCTCGAACTACCCTTGTCCACCGGGCTATCAGCGTCCCCCACCGGCTGGAGCCTAAGCGCCGGGCGGCGTGCAGTCCCTCCGTCCCTCGTGGTACTGCGCGGGCGGCCATCACGAACCACTACTACCTCGACCTCACGCCGAGCAGCGGATGAATCCCACCGGCATCCCGATAACCAGCATACTTGGGACGCCTTCTTCATCAATCGGGCGTGAGAGGGCGCCGCCGGTATGAGGAGGACGGTCTGCCTCTGGGAACTTCCACGAGGCCGGCCGTCGGCTATGGTGGTATGGCCGACTCTGCAGAGCGTCATGGACTACATCACGGCCGGCGATATCCCCGCCTGCGCTACCCTCGATTCGAGCCGAAGCGCCGCCTCGACGACGACGACAAGGCGGACGACAAAGCGGCGATTTACGGCGGCAACTTAGAAGGCGACGACTAGCAGTACAACGACGACGTCGGCTATGAAGACTAAGTGTATGCATATTATTCGCCTAGGCAGTAGTTTGACTTAATCACTCCAAATTTCATGTATCATCGGTGGTATCTCGAATCATTCAAAATGGACACCAAACACATCACGGGTAATATAATTCACATGATCCATTCAACAAAGTTTGGTACAATAAATTATTACACATCATTTTTCTTCCCTTGTGTCCCTCGCTTGCTTACGATTGTGCCGTATCCATGGAGCATCCTCATCATTTAACTTAATGCTTGGGTCGGTGTTCACTTTGAAGGGCGGAATTTCAGCAAACATATTATAATCTTCGACATGTCCATCTTGTCCTCCACTCCCACGATGTTTCTTTTCCTGAAAGAACAATGTGGCGCTTTGGATCATCGCATGATGTCTTGATCGCTTTTCTTATCTTTCCGCTTTCCTCGGTTTGCTACTCATGTCCTTCACATAGAAAACCTGAGCGACATCTTTCGCTAGGACGAATGGTTCGTCAAGGTAACCAAGATTGTTGAAATCCACCATTGTCATTCCGTATTGCTGGTCCACCTTTACCCCACCTCCTGTTAGCTTGAACCATTTGCACCGGAACAAAGGGACCTTAAAGGAGGGTCCATAGTCAAGTTCCCATATCTCCTCTATGTAACCATAATATGTGACCTCTTGCCCATTCTCGGTTGCTGCATCAAAGCGGACACCACTGTTTTGGTTGGTGCTCTTTTTATCTTGGGCGATCGTGTAAAATGTATTCCCATTTATCTCGTACCCTTGGAAAGTCGTTATAGTCGAAGATGGTGTCTTGGCCAACATGTACAACTGATCTACAACATCATTGTCATTCATTAAATGTTTTCTCAACCAACTGCCGAAAGTCTCCATGTGGGCCTTTCTAATCCAGGATTCAGGCTTCCCCGGGTTGTCAGAACGTAAAATATTCTTGTGTTTCTCAAAGTACGGAGCCACCAAGCTGGAATTGGTCAAGACAAAGGTGGTGTGCTTGATCAGAGAATGGCCGTCCATACATATCGTTGATTTCATTCCGATCGTGCCTTTTTCCACTTAGTCTCCCCTCGTGCCGCGATCGAGGAAGACCAATCGGCTTAAGGTCAGGAACAAAGTCAACACAAAACTCAATTACCTCCTCATTTCCATAGCCCTTGGCGATGCTTCCTTACGGCCTAGCACGGTTACGAACATATTTCTTTAATACTCCCATGAACCTCTCAAGGGGAACATATTGTGTAGAAATACAGGACCGAGAACGAAAATCTCTTCGACTAGGTGAACCAGGAGGTGCGTCATAATATTGAAGAAGGATGGCGGGAACACCAACTCGAAACTGACAAGACATTGGATCACATCGCTCAGTAACCGTGGTAGAACTTCTGGATTGATTACCTTCGAGAGATTGCATTGAGGAATGCACATAGCTTCACAATGGCTACTCGAACATTTTCCGGCAGGAGCCCCTCAAAGCAATCGGAAGCAATTGCATCATAATCACGTGGCGCCGTGAGACTTCAGGTTTTGGAACTTTTTCTCCGCCATGTTTATTATTCCCTTTATATTGACGAGAATCCAGACGGGACCTTCATACCGCTCGGGCATTCAAAAAGATGACCTTCTCTTCTTTGGTCGAGCGTAGCTGGCACGACCTTGAAACCATTCCGGATGCGGTCATCGTGGTCTTTCAAACGTTGCTGGTCCTGCCGTGCTTCCTTTGTATCATTTGTCTTCCCATACACGCCCAAGAAGCTTAGGAGGTTCACGCAAATATTCTTCGTAACGTGCATCACGCCGATTGCAGAGCGGACATCTAGGACTTTCCAATATTCTAGCTCCCAGAATATAGATTTCTTCTTCCACATGGCTGCGTGCCCGTCGGCTCCCTTCGAACTGATTGTCCGCCAGACCCTTTCCAAAGATGACTTTCAAATCCTTGACCATATCAAATACCTCAGCACGCAGTGCGTTCCGCAGCTTTCGCCGGTGATCTGCCTTGCCGCTGTAATGCTTGCCTTTCTTTCTTCTTGGATGAATTTTCGGAAGAAATCGACGATGCCCAAGGTACACGTTCTTCTTACAATTTGGCAAATGTACACTTTCGGTCTCATGTAAGCAGTGCGTGCATGCATTGTATCCCTTATTTGACAGTCCCGAAGGTTACTAAGAGCAGGCCAATCGTTGATGGTTACGAAAAGCAACGTCAGAGGTCAAATTCCTCTTGTTTGTGCTCATCCCACACACGGACACCACCCCACAGCTGTAAAAGTTCATCAACTAATGGCCTTAGGTACACATCGATGTCGTTGCCGGGTTGCTTGGACCTTGGATGAGCACTGGCATCATAATGAACTTCCGCTTCATGCACAACCAAGGAGGAAGGTTGTAGATGCATAGAGTCACGGGCCAGGTGCTATGGCTGGAGCTCGCCGCCAAAAGGATTCATGCCATCCGCACTTAGAGCAAATCTTATGTTCCTTGCGTCACCTGCAAAATCTTTGAACCATCTGTCGATCTTTCTCCATTGCGCTCCATCTGCGGTGTGTCTCAACTCCCGTCCGACTTACGGTCCTCTTTGTGCCATCGCAACAACTTGGCATGCTCTTTGTTCCTGAACAGACGTTTCAACCGTGGTATTATAGGAGCATACCACATCACCTTGGCGGGAACCCTCTTCCCGGGTTTCGGCCCTCAACATCGTCACCAGGGTCATCGCCTCGATCTTATAACGCAATGCGGTGCATACCGGGCATTCATTCAAATTCTCGTATTCACCGCGGTAGAGGATGCAGTCGTAGATGCATTCATTTATATTCATAACCTCTAAACCTATAGGGCAGACAACCTTCTTTGCTTCAGACGCATCTTGGCGGGCAACTCGTTATCCTTTGGAAACATATTCTTCAACATTTTCAGCAAGTTTTCAAATGCCGAGTCAGCTACACCTGCCTCGCCTTCCATTTCAGCAAATCCAGTGTGCAGCCCAGCTTTTTCAGACCATCATCGCATCCGGGGTACAGCGCCTTTCTGTGATCCTCTAACATGCGATCCAAATTCTCCCTCTCCTTTTCAGTTTCTCAGCGTCTCCGTGCATCAGCAATGGTCCGACCAAGATCATCAACGGGATCATCACGTGCCTCTTCTTCACCTTCCCCTTCACCTTCAGCATCCTCCATGAAAGTATCACCGAAATGAGCAAGATAGCTTTCATCTTTTATATAATCACCTTCTTCATCTTCTTCTATTATAACCCCTCTTTCTCCATGCTTGGTCCAACAATTATAGCTTGGCATGAAACCGCGTCAAGCAGATGCATGTGAACATCTCTTGAGGAAGAGTAACCCTTACGATTCTTACAGATAACACATGGACAGATAACAAAACCCCCGCTTGTTCGCATTAGCCACTACGAGGAAATCTTTCAAACCCGTAGTGAACTCGCCGGAGAGTCGGTTACCGTACATCCATTGCCGATTCATCTGCATTATTATAATATAAAATATATAATTAACCATCATGCATTTGTTAAACTAACTAGCTACAAACAATACAAATTAAACAATGAACTACACACATGCATATTTTATCAATGACACATCAAAGGTTCATCAAGTTGCTAACCGCGATCGAGGAGTGTGGCTCCAACACTTCATGTCGTGTTTGTTTCATGCTCTTGGGGCATTTCATCAAACACCTTATGTGCATAAGAGGAACCAAAAGCAAACCTACACCCACTTGTGAAGAGAATGGCTCCAAATGGCTAAGTGTTGGCTGCTGGATGGGTATATATGGGAGGGGCTTTAGTTGCGGTTGGCCTGGCAAACCGTGACTAAAGGTGTTCGAAGGCCTTTAGTCGCGGTTGTCCTGGCAAACCGCGACTAAAGACCCTCACGTGCGCCAGCTGGCCACCGAGCGCCCTGGACCCAGGCCTTTGGTCGCGGTTCACCTCCAGAACCGCGACTAAAGGTCCCATTAGTCGCGGTTCCTACAGCTTCGCGACTTATGGGGCTGGACGGAAGCCTGTTTTTCCACCAGTGGGCGCTCCCCGACGACCTCGTCACCAAGACGCTCCTCACGGACCAGCACACCGTGCAGACCATCAACGCAAACTGCCGGCGGTCTTGATGCATGGCCACGCCATGCTTGTTCCACATCTGTATTCTTTGTATTTTCTGGGGGCGGGCACGGTAATTTGCACGGCAACCGTTGCTTTGCAATAAACATGAAATATTTGGAGCAATATCAACTTGATTGCGCTCGATCGCGTAGACAAGGCGTTACGATTTGATTTGATTTTTGAACACCTTTACGATTTGATTCGACCAATTTTTTCATATTCAGTTTGATTCTAAAAAGGAAAGTAATATGTATTCACTAAAAAAGAAGTATATGTATGCTCGATATGAAAATCTGTAGGAATTATATACTCATGTACAAAAAAAACTTTGTGTGTATTTCTAAAAGATTATTAAAACCAATTAAGGAGTACTTATCTAGTATTTCTCTCAACATGCAAACCATGTATAGAAAAGATATATCTCACCCGCAAAAAAAAAGATATATCTCAACATGTAACAATCCATTTTCATTCCTTTTTTGCGGTAAAATATATTTTCATTCTCTTTTCCTGGTGACATCCATTTTCACTCTCTGTTTTCAGTGAAATCCATTACCATTTTATTATACTAATTATATTTTATAAATATTTTATAACTATATAATAAAGCATATGTATATTCACTAAATATTTTCATATTCAATAAATTCAAGGCCATAAGTGTGCGAATATCGCATTGGTATGATATAATATACTACCAAAATATTGCCTGCGCATGCATGGAAGCCCATTAACGTCCCTGCATCATACTACTAGTATATAACTGGAGGCCTCTCTAGTCTACACCCTGCACTCGTCGCTCCTTGCACATTTCGCTGATCCAGAAGGCTCGCCATGGCTGCTGCGACATTGCTCTTGGCGCTCGCCGTCGTCGCTCTCGGCTCCGGCCATGTCGAGGCTTTCGACCCTAACCCTCTCCAGGACTTCTGCGTCGCCGACCCCACGTCCAAAGGTACGGAAAACAAACGCCGTGATTGTGGCAGCTCTTCAGTTTCCATGTGATCATCCATGGTGATATGCGCGTACGTACCTGCAGTGCACGAGAACGGGGTGGCGTGCAAGGACCCGGCGGCGGTGGTGGCGGAGGACTTCCTCTTCGGCGGCCTGGACAAGCCGGGTGGCAAGACGAGCAAGCGCTTCGGGTTCACGGCGAACCAGGTGCAGATCCCGGGCCTGAACACGCTGGGCGAGTCCCACGTCCGCCTCGACGTCGTGCCGGGGGGCGTCTTCCCGGTGCACTACCACCCGAGGGCGGCGGAGACGGCGCTGGTGCTGGAGGGCTCCGTCTACTTCGGCTTCGTCTCCTCCTACCCGGACAACAAGCTCTACGCCAAGGTGCTCCGCAAGGGCGACGTCTTCGCCGTGCCGCAGGGCCTCGTGCACTTCCTCTACAACAACGGCACCGCGCCGGCCATGCTCTACGCATCCCTCAGCAGCCAGAACCCGGGGCTGGTGCTCCTCGGCAACTCGCTCTTCGCCGGGCGCTCTCGACGATCTCGTCGCCAAGACGCTCCTCACGGACAAGCACACCGTGGAGACCATCAAGGCTAACTTCCGGCGGCCTTGATGATGCATGGCCAAGCCGTGCTTTTCCCCGATCTGTATTCTTTGTATTTCCTGGGGCCGGGCACAGTAATTTGCCCGTACCGCAACCGTTGCTTCGCAATAAACATGAAATATTTGGAGCAATATCAATTCGATCGTGGTCGATCGCGTATACAAGGCGTTACGATTTGATTTAATTTTTGAACACCGTTATGATTTGATTCGAATAAATTTTCACATTCATTTTGATTCTAAAAGGAAAGTAATGTATATTATTCACTGAAAAATAAGTATATGTATGCTCGATATGAAAATCTGTAGAACTTATATACTCATGTTAATAAACTTAGTGTGTATTTCTAAAAGATTATTAAAACTAATTAAGGAGTACGTATCTTGTATTTCTTTCAACATGCAAACAATGTATAGGAAAGATATATCTCAGCATGTAACAATCCATTTTCATTCTTTTTTCGGTAAAATATATTTTCATTCTTTTTTCCCGGTGAAATCCATTTTCATTCTCTCTTTTCAGTGAAATCCATTACCATTTTGTTACACTACTAATTATATTTTATAAATATCTTATAACTATATAATAAAGCATATGTATGTTCATTAAATATTCTCATATCAATTTCCATATAACTAAATCAGCCCAAATTCAATTGGCAATACGGGGACTAGCAGTGAATTTTGTTATCGCATGTAAGCGAAGAGGAGAGTGATGGCTTGGTATAAGCCCGGTCGGGATATATGAAACTTAATGTAGATGCCGGGTTTGATCATGACAATCTGAATGGTACGGTTGGTGCAATTCTCGGAGATGTTAATGGCAAATTTATAGCTGCAGAAAACGAAAGACTGAATTTTGCTATGACTCATTTACTGCTAGCTGAAGCAACTGCTGTGAGATTTGGGTTAAATTTAGCACAACCAGCAGGATGTAGCAAGATTGAGGTTGTCTCCGACAATGAAGAAGTTGTTAATGATATGAAGGAAGGCTTCTCCAGCTCAGTGGCAAGTGCTATATTACATGACTATTATTACATGTCGCTAGACTCTAATCACGTTTTGTTTGATGTATGTATTAGATATAGTAATCAGGTAGCCCATGAATTGGCCAAGTTGGCCAAGTTCTCTCCTCCTAGTATCTCGATGGATTCACCTCCGGGTGAGATTATTCCTTTTCTTGTAAATGGTACAATTGTGATTGAATAAAGGAGATGATTTGTCAAAAAAATCTCGTTGAATATATTGTAACTAAATTCATGCAGCAAAGTGTCGGGTATCATCAAGATATATTGTAACTAAACAAGATTATATGTCCTAAAAAGATTATTATGTGGTGCTAGAATTAATTATCGTGCATATAATACTTTGACTGATTTAAGAGAATGCATTGCTCGTGTCGCCTGAGCCAACATGATGGATACATCATCATAGTCATGTATTCCCTCTGTTTCTAAATATAAGGTCTTTTAGAGATTTCAATACAGACTACATACGGATGTATATAGATATATTTTAGAGTGTATATTCACTCACTTTGTAGAGGAAGTAGTTCATATTACAATCTAAGGTCTTATATTTAGAACAAAGGGAGTATAACAAAGACTAGGGGTCGGTGCGCCCTTTGTCGTCTTGTGTGTTGCCATCTAGGCAAACGTCCATTCCATTACCTTCTTTGATGATGGTTGTGACATTCATTTTTTAAGATAGTAAAACTGAACCACTTCAGCCCTCTCATGTAATTAGCGATTTCATCCATTAGATCTTGATGTTTGAACTTTTTTGGCCGTCTGATCGATTTCATCCACTAATAGGAAAAGGGTCAAACGTGAAGCACATTAGTGCCGGTTTGAATTTGAGCCGGCACTAATGTATACATTAGTGCCGGTTCCAACGGCTAGCCGGGCCGCTTTCATTAGTACCGGTTCGTGGCGAATCTTTAGCACCGGTTCGTGCCACGAACCGGTACTAATGAGAGTGGGGGCAGGATGTTGTCGACTGGGGCCCCTCCAGGCCCTTTTTTAGTACCGGGTTCTTGGCACGAACCGGTACTAAAGGTCTTCCTACATAAACCATTCGTCCACCCGAGCTTGCTCTGTTCTTCCCCTTTTCCCTCTCCTCTCTGTTCTTCCCCTCTTCCTCTCGAGCTCATCACACATTTTGCCCAAAATTTGTCAAGATTTGAAGGCCCCCATCCATTCAAATGATCACAAAGGTTAGCAACTTTGTCATTTCATCTCTCATTGCTAGATTAGCTCTTGCAATGCTTTATATAGTGATTAATTTGTGAGTTTAGTATTTTGGGAGGAAATATATATATGTGCTAGTATTTGATTTATATGCAATTTGAGGTCAAAAATAACACTTAGTTTGCATATGTAGGTGTGGTTTACTTAGTGCCTTCTAAATCTCCGTCGTAACCACCGCCGATCGCCTCACTGTCCTCGTCAGCCGGCACCACCTTGTGGTGAGCCTCTTGTTCATGAAATTTTATATAAAAATTAATGTTTGTGTGATTTGGATATATAGTTACTCGTATAATTATCTTACCCAGACGTTGTTTGTTATACATATAGTGCCATGGTTTTGATATCCGTCCCGTCGGCCCTCGTCCTTGTTATGATTCGGATGTGGTATATATATTCTCTTTTAAAACTAGTTGCATTTCGTGTTTATGACAAATTATGCCCATAAAGTTGACATAGAAATTTTTCTAGGAGGTATGTGAACCGGAAATTCCAACCGACCCTATTGTCGAGAGGTTAAATTTAGTTGAAAGAGAAGCGAGTACTTGAAAGAAAAATTGAAAAGAATTGAGGGGAAAAGATGGAATTGGAGTTGCATGTTGCCGATGTCATCGATGATCACAAGATCAAGATGGAGAAAATGCGCTTGAAGATTAGAAAGATTAGAAAATATGCCATCGATAGTGAGGCTTGGTATCATTATGTTGTTGGATCAATTGTTACCTTAGTTGCGATCTTGATCGCATTTGTTGTTGCATTTAAATGCTTTAGCTAGAGAGTTATTTGTTTGTTGCATTTAAGTGTTGTATGAACTTTATGTATGAACTTGTATTAATTTGGTCTATTCGGTGTTGTGTAATGAAGATGAGCCGGCAATGGATGTACGATGACCGATGCTCTCCCCAGTTCGTTGAGGGCGTGCATACTTTTCTGCTTGTGGCTGAGGCAAACAAGCGGGCGGATGGTTTTATGCCTTGTCCATGTGCTGGCTGTAAGAATGGTCACAATTACTCTACGTCAAGAACCATTCACGTCCACCTGTTTGAGTCCGGTTTCATGCCCCACTATAATGTTTGGACCAAGCACGGAGAAAGAGGGGTTATGATGGAAGACAATGAAGAAGAAGAGGACGGCGACAACTATCCTGGCCATGGGTTCCCTGAATACGATGATACAACAATGGGGAAGAAGCTGAGCCGTAATGCGGAAGAAGCTGAGCCGCAATGCGGGAAGAAGCTGAAGATGAGGCATCAGATGAGCCCGTTGATGATCTAGGTCGGGCCATTGCCGATGCAAAGAGAAACTGCGCAAGTGATTTGGAGAAGAAGAAGTTGCAGCATATGTTAGAGGATCACAAAAAATTGTTGAACCCGAATTGCGTAGGTGACAAGAAAAAGCTGGGCACCACACTGAAATTGCTGCAATGGAAGGCAGAGAATGGTGTATCTGACAAGGGATTTGGAAAGTTGCTGGTAATGATAAAGGATATGCTTCCAAAGGACAACGAATTGCCCGAGAGTACGTACGAAGCAAAGAAGGCTGTCTCCCCTCTAGGGTTAGAGGTGCGTAAGATACATGCATGCCCTAATGATTGCATCCTCTACCGCGGTGAGTACGAGGATTTGAACGCTTGCCTGGTATGTGGTGCATTGCGCTATAAGATCAGCCATGATGACCTCGGTGATGTCGAGGGCGCCCGTGAAGAAGATTCCTGCCAAGGTGATGTGGTATTCTCCTATAATACCACGGTTGAAACGTTTGTTCCAAAACAAAGAGCATGCCAAGGCGATGCGATGGCACAGAGAAGACCGTAAGAAAGACGGAAAGTTGAGAGTACCCGCTGACGGGTCGCAGTGGAGAAAATTCGAAAGAAAGTACGGGAAGGAGTTTGCAGATGACGCAAGGAGCGTATGGTTTGGTCTAAGCGCAGATGGCATTAATCCTTTTGGGGAGCAGAGCAGCAACCATAGCACCTGGCCCGTGACTCTATGTTTGTATAACCTTCCTCCTTGGTTGTGCATGAAGCGGAAGTTCATTATGATGCCAATGCTCATCCAAGGCCCTAAGCAACCCGGCAACAACATTGATGTGTACCTAAGGCCATTAGTTGAAGAACTCTTACAATTGTGGAATGGAACAGGTGTACGTGCGTGGGATGAGCACATGGGGGAAGAATTTGACCTAAAGGCGTTGCTGTTCGTGACCATCAATGATTGGCCTGCTCAAGAACCTTTCGTGACAGACAAACAAGGGATACCGCGGATGCACGACTGCTTTGGATGATACCGACAAGATATATTTGAATAGTTGTAAGAAGAATGTGTACTGGGACATCGCCGATTTCTTCCGAGCAGGCATCCCGTGAAGAAAGAAAGGCAAGCATTTCAAAGGTGAGGCGGATCACCGGACGAAGCCTCGCCACCGTCTGGTGCTGATGTACATGATATGGTCAAGGATTTGAAGGTGATATTTGAAAAGTTATCCCGCGGACAACCTGTTCCGGCGACGCCGACGGACGCGCACTCCATGTGGAAGAAGAAATCTATATTTTGGGACCTGCCATATTGGAAATACCTAGAGGTCCGCTCCGCAATCGACGTGATGCACGTGACGAAGAATCTTTGCGTGACCCTGCTTGGCTTCTTGGGCGTGTATGGGAAGACAAAAGATACACCTGAGGCACGGGAGGACCAGCAACGTATGCACGGAGAAGATGGCATACATCAGGGTCATGCAAGCTACGCTCTTACCAAAGAAGAGAAGAAAATCTTATTTGAATGCCTGCTCAGTATTAAGGTACCGTCTGGCTTCTCGTCGAATATAAAGGGAATAACAAACATGGCAGAGAAAAATTTCCAGAACCTAAAGTCTCATGACTGCCACGTGATTATGACGCAACTACTTCCGGTTGCATTGAGGGGGCTTCTACCGGAAAATGTTCGATTAGCCATTGTGAAGCTATGTGCATTTCTCAATGCAATCTCTCAGAAGGTAATCGATCCAGAAATCATACCAAGGTTACTGAATGATTTGGTGCAATGTCTTGTCAGTTTCGAGTTGGTGTTCCCACCATCCTTCTTCAACATCATGACGCACGTCCTAGTTCACCTATCTTGAAGAGATTAACGCTTTTGGGTCCCGTATTTCTACACAATATGTTCCCCTTTGAGAGGTTCATGGAGTCTTAAAGAAATATGTTCATAACCGTGCTAGGCGAAGGAAGCATCTCCAAGGGCCATCAAAATGAGGAGGTCATTGAGTTTTGTATTGACTTTATTCCTGACCTTAAGCCGATTGGTGTTCCTGAATCATGCATAAGGGCAGACTGGATGAAAAAGGCACGCTAGGAGGGGAACAAATAATATGTATGGACGGACACTCTCTCACTGAAGCACACTACACAGTTCTACAGAATTCCGCCTTGGTGGCTCCGTATATGGATGAACACAAGAATTTGCTATGCTCCAAACACCCGGAGCGGTCTGATGACTGGATTACACGTGAACAAACCAGGAGTTTCGCCACTGGTTGCGAACATCGCACCATGCATGACACCTCTATTGAAGATGACTTGTACTTGCTGTCCCAGTTACCATCTTGAATATAATGACTTTCAAAGGGTACGAGATAAATGGTAATACATTTTACACGATCGCCCAAGATAAGAAGAGCACCAACCAAAACAGTGGTGTCCGCTTTGATGCGTAAAACCAAGACGGAAAGGAAACATATTATGGTTATATACAGGACATATGGGAACTTGACTATCGACGTGGTTTAAAGGTCCCTTTGTTTCGGTGCAAATGGGTCAATATGACACGAGGCGGGGTAACGGAAGACCCACAGTACGGAATGACAACAGTGGATCTCAACAATCTTGCGTATGCAGACGAACCATTCGTCCTAGCCAATGATGTGGCACAGGTTTTCTATGTGAAGGACATGTCTACCAAGCCAAGAAAAAGAAAAGATAAGGAAGCGAATGCATCGTGACGATGAGCCAAAGCGGCACATAGTTCTTTACGGGAAGAGAAACATCGTGGGAGTGGATGACAAGACAGACAAGTCAAGATTATGAAAAGTTTGATGAAATTGCTCCATTCACAAAGTGAATATTGACCAGAGCATCCCGTTAAATGATGAAGATTTTCCATGGTTACGGCGCAAAGGGACACACGCGAAGAAAAAGTTTCACACCCAAAGATCTGGGATGTGACCGGCTTCACTATCATCACTTTCTTCTGTGTTTCACACCCAGAGGGGGATCTCTGTAATAGTTAGGGTAGTTATGTGTTTTGGCATTTGAAACGCGGAGAAATTTTATGTGCAAACAAATTCTTTCATGCCTTTACTAATTTCAAATAATTCAAAATTTAAACTATTCAAATTTGAAAACTACGGGCACTAACAGAAAGTTTGTAACTTTTTGTACCTAAAGCAAAAATATTCACAAAGAAACTCTAAATACACAAAAAAAACACAAAAATAAATAAAGCAAAAAAATAAAAAAAGCCCGCCTACTAGGCCAGAGCGGCCTGCATACGACTAGAAACCCAACCTGTTGTTGGGCCAGGATGCAGGCCCGCAAAGGCCCAGTGGGCCCACAGGGCAGCACAGAACACGTAGGCCTGCTTTGGAGAGGAGCTCGAGAGCTACCGCTCGGGGTTTATAAACCGGTCACGGTCGCCCCTCGGCTAGCGAGGTGGGACTAAACTTGTCAAGACGCACCTGCGCTGTCAAGACTTCTTTAGTACCGGGCCGTGGCACCAACCGGTACTAAAGGAGGATTTTTAGTACCGGTTTATGCCACCACCCGGTACTAAAGGGGGTCGCTTCCCGCCGCTTGGGCTGGCCAAAACTGGCCTTTAGTACCGGTTGGTGGCTCCAACCGGTACTAAAGGCCCCTCCTATATAAACAACACTTACGAAAATTTCAGTTTCTCATCTGGCTTCTTCTCCTCTGCACTGCCGCCGCCGCTTCAGACGTCTCCATCCTCGTCGCCGCTTCGCCGCCCGTCCCGTCGTCGCCGCCCGTCGTCCCGTCCCGTCGTCCACCGCCGCCCGTCGGCCCGCTGCGTCGTCCCGTCCCGTCGCTGCCGGGCGCCGCCAGACGTCCCGTCGTCGTCGCCATCCTGGCCCGTCCGTCCCCCTCCCCCTCGTCGCCGCCCCGTCCCAGTCCCCCACCTCGTCATCCCCGTCATCGCCGCGCCCGTCGGCGTCCCGTCGCCTGCTTCTGCCCCGTCGTCCCTCGCCTCGCCGGTGAGCGCACACACACATACATTTTTGTTTTTAGTTATACAAATAGTTAGAATTTTTCTGTTTTTTAGAAATTGTTAGAATTTTTTTGTTTTTCAGAAATAGTTAGAAATTTTAGAATTGTTAGAAATGTTAGAATAGTTAGAAATGTTAGAATTGTTAGAAATTTTTCTATTTTTTAGTTATAGAAATAGTTATAAAAAAGTTAGAATTGTTAGAAATTTTTCTGTTTTTTAGTTATAGAAATAGTTATAAAAAAGTTAGAAATTTTTCTTTTTTTAGTTCTAGAAATATTAGAAATGTTATACAAATGTTAGTTATATATATAGAAATGTTATAATTTTTTCTGTTTTCTAGTTATAGAAATATTATAAATATTATAGAAATGTTAGTTATATATAGCATTGTCAGAAATGTTATAGAAATGTTAGTTATATAGAAATGTTAGAAATTTTAGTTATCAAAATCCAATCATTAAAAAATGTTACTTTTTGCGGCCATATAGCTAGTATTTGTTCTCGACGATGCCCAACCCGCATCCTCGCCGTCGACACGTCCGCGACGACGTCCGGCTGACCCATGTCCGGGACTGGGCTCCGCCGGGCTGGCACTGGGAGGTGCTGCCTGGAGGGGCGCGCCGCTTGATGAGGAACCCGGCCCCGGGTCCCGTCGTCGACCCTGATCTCGTTTGGTGGCGTTCGCGTGGGCCAGTTTCGGTGCGGAGGGAGCCGGCCCCGCCGGAGGTGGTACGTCGCCGTGTCAGGGAGGAGGACGAGCACGTCCATCGCTACATGGTTGTGTTAGAGGGCGGCAGGTTCTCCAATACCTGGCAGTTTCTTGTGGATCTCACTTCAGCTATGATCCCGTGAGGGTTCCTTCTCTTTGGGTGTCCACCGCCTACCGCAGAACCGCGAGTGTCCTAGATTCTTCTGTAGTATTCGATCTTTATTAGCTACCTAGCCAGTGATGTATTCGATATTATATCTATTATTCGAGACGACGTATTCGAGATTATATCTATTATTCGAGACGATATTTTCGAGATTATATCTATTATTCGAGAAGATGTATTCGAGATTATATCTATTATTCGATACGATGTAATTTGAATACTAAATTGTTTTATATTTCTTTTGGATTAGTTAAATAAAAGCTATGGCGGACAATACCGGCAGAGAGGGAGAATAGGCCATGTTCGATATGATACGCCATCCTCACGAGCCAGATGATGATCAGAATGAAGAAGATTATGACGGCTCCGAATTTCTAAACAACACCGGAGAGGGTGATATGATATTCGATCGCCATTTACGTAATTGATGAAGTCATGAACTATGATTATGATGATGACGAAGAAAATGTTGATCTTGAAACAATAAAGACCGGCGTGGTATATATATTTATATAAGCAGGCATCTGGTGATCATCACATGTTTTAAATGACTTGAAGATATATTAACGAATCGATCTTTGTTCTTTCAGCCATCCGGATCGAGCAAATCTTCAGGCAAAAGGATGAAACGAGGCCCGAACAAAAAGTTGAAGGAGGGCGTAAAGTACAGTATCGAGGCAATCAGGCCTAATGGCGAACCATTAGCGCCTAAGAAGATTGTGGACAAGTTCGTTCGTCAGTGCGGAGTTCTTGTGAAGGACCAACTCCCGATCTCCCTTCAAGATGGAGAGAGCCAGCAAAGCCACGTCAAGATGTTACTTTTGTCGACAACAGACAAAAAGGTCTGCTTTGGGATACTCTCATGGAACATTTCACCCTACCAGATCATTTCACAGAAGCAGATGTGCAGAAAGTCAAGGACGCTGCTCTTAGGAAGATGGCGGTTGCATTCAAGAACCACAAGAATCGTGAATGGGACAAGTATGTCAAGGGAGGAAGGAAGACTCCAGTATGCGAGGGAACACTAGAGAACCAACGTGCTCATTGGGACGATTTCGTGAAATTCAAGGATTCGGAATTAGCTAAGGAACAGTCGAGAATAAACAAGAAGAATGCCCAAAAAAAGGATAAGTTCCATAAGTTGGGGCCAGGTGGCTATGCGGTGGCAATGCCTAAGTGGGATAAGACTGAGAAAGAGATGGAGGATGCAGGTGTCACTCCGGTTACTAAGAGCTGGCCCCCCAGGTGCAGGACTTGGTTCTATGCATGGCAGGAGTTGGACCCAAGACAGTGCAAAGTTTCGACGAAGGCATGTCCGAACGGAGCCGACGATGCGATACTTGTTGCAATAGAAGAGGCACGATCGGGGTTTTCCAGCCCAACAGAGAACGATTTAGCTTACGCGTGTTCTCGGGAAATTCTGAACACCCGGGAAGAACACGAGGCAAGGGCACTATTCCGTGGTATGAGGGGTTTTCAGACTGGAACGCCGACTACAGAACCCGTGCGAAAAAGAAGATTGCGGAGGAGAAGAAGAGGAAGATGGAAGAGGAGCAGAGGAAGCGGGACTATGAACGCCTTCAAGGCCTAGAAGCAAGTCAAGCGGAATTGGCAGTCAAATTCCAACGGCAACAGGAGCAGATCGACTCACTTAGCCAGCAAATGGGGTCTCAGCAGCTGCAGCAGCTAGCGGATGATCCAGCATTGGATAGCACCGCCCCATCCATGCCGAGAAGCAGCGTGGGTTCTGCCCCGGACGACGCAATGCTGGATAGATACCCGTGGATGACATCACGGAGAACACTAATCATGAGCTGCACATCAAAATGAAGAAGATATCCATGAAGGTGGCGGACGCCGTTGCTTTTACAAATTCCCCCGAGGCAACCTTCCATTGCAACCCGATTCCAGCGGGCTATGCTCGTGTCTTGGTTGATGAGGTGGTGGACCCATATTCGGAGCTACAGATTGACATTCATGGAGGTGACGACGAGCACTTTCTCGGAGAGGCCAAACATCGTATCATCCTATGGAAAAAGGATTGCATCATCTTTCGAAGGCCACCGACACCGCCAGCCGACTCCTCGTCGAAGTCCGCCACCGAGTCGCCAGACTCCCGCTCCTGCAAGTCCACCAAGTCCGGCAAAGTGTCAGGCCACTCCTCCTCCAAGTCCGGCAAAGTGTCAGGCCACTCCTCCTCCTCCAAGTCCGCCACAGCGTCAAACGTCCACTCCTCCTCCAAGTCCGGCACAACCTCAGGCCACTCCTCCTCCAAGTCCGGCACAGCTTCAGGCCACTCCTCCTCGTCCAACTCAGCCCCGTCAGCCATCTCCGCCGCCTCAGCAGTCACAGAAGAGACACCCCGCAGCTATGGTGCGTAGCGGTACGAGTCGAGGTAGTACAGGAAGTACAGGAGGAGGCAAGCGATATAAATATGGTCCAAGCCTCACGCCTCTTCTGCAGAGGCCTTATGACAAGTCCAAGGAGGAAAACGCAGCCATATCGAAGGCCGAGGTGGAAGCCCATTTTGCACCGAAACCGCCACCGCCGCCAAGGGAGAAAGTGCCTGAGGAAACGATTGACCACTTCATTCGTATGGCTCAACCACCAGCTCCCAAGCCTGTTGACACAAACTATGAGCGCCACATCAGGAAGTTAAATCGAGCACGTCTAAGTAAGGAGGCGAGCTCGGGATCGAGCAAACAACAAGCACCTGTCAAAAAATGCGGGAAAACCATTCCCCAGCTGGGAGAACAGGCGGCGCAATCGATCCCCTCGCTTGTTGTGCCAACAACACATGACAGTACGTGCACCCAATATTATTGTGGGAAAACAGTTTACGTTCCCGAGGTGGGCAATGTGGTAATAACCAAGGACCATATAATGCAGGCTGAAGTTCTCAACATCACTGTTGGACAACTCCTCGAGATCGAGCCCATGCCTGTGCTTACAGAGGATGAAATAAAACGGAAATATGTCCGGGGCAAACCTTTGGTCAAGCCAGACGAGGTCAAGAAGCTCCCAACGAGAATGTATGAATTGCATCAATGGTACATGGACATTACCAAGAGATCCAATCGAGAGTCCCTCATGGTTCAAGTCAAGAAGGATCATTACTACCATCAGAAAGCTGTGGCCGTTGAGTATTCTGAACTGTTTCAGTTATACAATCAAGACGCACTCGACAAATCTATCGTCAGTTGCTATTGTCTGTAAGTGATTTCTTTCTGTAATTTAAGTCTCAAGCTAGCTGTAGTGATCCTTTTGATCAATCATTACCTGTAATTATTCTCACTATATTC
Source organism: Aegilops bicornis (assembly GCA_021605145.1). Taxonomy (NCBI): domain Eukaryota; kingdom Viridiplantae; phylum Streptophyta; class Magnoliopsida; order Poales; family Poaceae; genus Aegilops; species Aegilops bicornis. The sequence continues at coordinate 723,180,111 of CM038675.1, forward strand.
TTTTCTGTGGTATTATGCAAGATGAAGATGTATGAAATGAGAAAAGGTGGACGCTATGGCATTGGGTTCATTGACCCAAACACCGTTAATGAATACACATGGCAAATAAATCCACATCATGAAAAGGCCGTAGAGGACAACATGCTAGAGTTCTTGAAGCGCCTCAAATACAATGAAGATATAGAACTTCCTTACAACTTCCAGTGAGTCACACTGTCTTGTACTACAAATTCTCTGTTTTTGCCTACTAGCTAGCTACATGTTTTTGCTTACATATGCCCGCTTAATTAAGACATGCAAACCATGCAGATTTCACTGGATCTTGTGTATCATTAAAGTTGACGCCGGAACATTTGAAATACTGGACTCACTACTCAAAGCAAATACTGACTATAACATCTTGTTTGGGATAGTCAACAGGTAATTTCAATCATTATTAACTATATATCTCGGCCTATTTAGTTCGTCATTTCATGATACGAACTATTTAATAACCCCTTTATTCATTTTCTTTGTCGGCGGGCAGGGCTTGGGCAAGGTTCATCGGCGTCACGGAAGGCGAATGGAAAAAAAGCTTAAATGGTTTCGACCCAAGGTAAGTAATTAAGTAGTACTAGCTAGCTAGCTAGCTGCCATCTCTTTAATTATCATGCTTGATTAATTATTATCTGATCAAATTCCATTCTCGTAAAGGCCCTGAAGCAGACGCAGGGGACTGATTTGTGTGCATTCTGCGTTTGCGAGAACATTCGCATGATGGTGTCCGAAAGGAGCAGATCTCAAAGACAGGAATGGGTACGCTTGTCAGAACACTATTCACAATTTTTACACCATTATCGATATCTAGTCACACAACTAATACACATGCATATTGATCTCCTTCTTAACAGTTCACAGAGGTGCGGGACAAGCTCCTAGAAACGGAGCGCGTAGACGCACTTCAAGAGGAAATAGCGGGATTTATGCTCGACCAGGTCATAAATCCGAAGGGAGAATACTATTACCCGCTACCGCCCCCATGAACCACTTCCGATTGTCATCGTGTTCAAGGCACCAATTAGGCTAATGCCACTGGCTCAAGGCAACATGCATATGTAGGAGAAATTGTATATAGCTATACATGTGTGTATGTGTGAATTAATTAATATGGTGGTTTGTGAGACATTGATGATATATATATATATGCATGATTGGTTCTACTAGAAATTCTATATATATATATATATATATATATATATATATATATATATATATATATATATATATGCATAAAGGGTACAATGTGTAATATAGAAAAATAACAGCAAACGCTAAAGAATTAAAATGGAAACACAAAATTAAATGAAAAGAAATCATAAAACTAAAACCCCCAAACCTTATAGTACCGGTTGGTCTTACAAACCGGTACTAAAGGGCTCCAGGCCCCCGGAGCTGGCTCGTGCCACGTGGTTGCCCTTTTAGCACCGGTTCGTGCTGGACCGGTACTAAAGGGGGGGGGGCTTTAGTGCCCACACTTTAGTGCCGGTTATGGAACCGGCACTAAAGGGCCTTACGAACCGGTGCTATTGCCCGGTTCTGCACTAGTGATCTCACGAACTGGGCCACATATCGTAAAGGGTTGCTTCTCTGGATGAAAAATCCGAAGTCTGTGGTTAACTGGGCCTATGCCCGTTCCATATTCTAGCCCAACGCCTTCCTGTTCATGATGTGCGGGGAACAACCATGGTTTTAAATAGCGCAATACAGCTTCGTTATTGCAATGCTATAGCGTTTAGAAAAGGTCCTACGCTAAGGGATTTTTGCCCAAACATATAAACAAACATTTTAAATAGCGTGCTATAGTTTTTAGAAGAGCTGAAAAGTAAATAGGGTACAAAATTAACCAGTGATGCTCGATGGCAACGGGGTATTTGTTTGACCAGTTTACTCTTTTGCCAAAGAGCTACGTGTGGTTGGGGGGGCTTATGGTTGAACACATAAGGTAAACTCTCTTTGTCTTATCCTCCTCGACAACAGATTCGTCAACCAGTGCCGATCGCCAAACCTTCACAGACTTCCTCTTCGTGAACCACAATTACTCTTGGCCACTGAAGGACTTGACATCTAATTGTCTAGAGAGTTGACAGCTCTCAAGAGTAATAGATGAAGCGTACTTGACTTAGATTCCAGTGATGCTAAACCACTATCTAATTTTTTGGCTTTGGGGTTTTTCTCTTGGTGGATTTTAAACTCAAATCTCTCAGGAGAAGGTGCTCACGCAATCTTTTCGGAATCACATGGAGCACCAAACGGTTCACGTTGGAATTGGGTGCCTATTTATAGTTGCGGTCTTCCCGAGGGGGAAAAGATCATTTTGGACACGACAGCTAGCCAGTGCCCAACCGACACGTATCGAACGGTCGGATTTTGAGCACAGAAGTAACATTACTTAAGGAACAAGTAATGCTAATTCATCGGTCCGAATCAAATCTCTCACAACAAAGAAGAACCGCATCTCTTGTTGGCAAGTATTTATTCGAAACACAAGGAGATTTCTCTCGTTTCTCATAGTCATAGGTTTAGTTTAACATCAGAGAAACATAAGTTTCGAACACTATACCCCTTTTAATAGTATGGTGGTCCTATGGCTCAAGAAAAGAGAAGAACAACAATGAAAGAAATGCTACGTCTTATCTCCGTCTTCAAACTTCTTGGTAGCAACCAAATTTATCAGGCGTGCACCGAACCAATTGCTTTGTGTAGACAATTTTTGGGGTCACTGCTGTCACGCATATCTTTGATGATAATCTTCGGTGCGTTGCAGTAGATTATCTTTGGAGTTTATTCCCAACTCCACATGACTCCAAAGACTTTATCACTCTGTGTGACCTAGCAAACATATTAGGTCTCACACTTTTTATGACAACAATGTCCAAAACACAAGGACGCAAATTATTGCACCAACGGGTTTCCCCCAGAGCTGCAGCGGCATCCAAGAATGATACGAGAGAACCGTTTATTGCACCAATGGCATGAATTGCAAACGGGCGCCTAAAGAGCCCTCCCGGTGGGCCAGCTCATCCAACGCTGTTAATTATGTGTTTCTTAACACACAAAAAGGTGTTCCGTGGGTGAATCGAACCAGCGACCTCCCACGTCGAGGCTAGCTGCTATAACCGCCAGTGTCTAAAAAATAAGCTGGTATAACCAACAACACACACTGGGATGCGATAATTTCAGGTTTTCTTTCTTTTTCCGCTTTTCCTTTTTCTGTTTTCCTTTTTTCCTTTTTCGTTTTCTGTTTTTCCTTTTTTCCGGGTAGATGAATTGTTTTGGAAATACGTGAAGGTTTACTTCAAATAGATTAACATTTTATTCAAATTCGATGAACTTATCTTCAAAATTCATCAACTCTTTCAATTTTGATGATTTTTCTTCAAAATTGATGAAGTGTTTCTCAAATTCAATTTAAAAGAATTCAAATTGGATGAAAGTTTTTTCAAATTTGTGAATTTTTTTGGAAATTGATGATTTTTTTCAAAATCGATGAACTTTTTTCCAAATTCGGTGAACTTTTCCTAAAAATCTATTGACTTTTTTAAAAAATTGAACTTTTTTCAAAATTGATGAACATTTTTTCAAATTTGATGGACTTTTTTGCAAATTCATGATTTTTTAAATATGTTAACTTATTTTATATAAATCCGTGCATATAATTGAATTCATGCTTTTCTCTATTTTTCTTATTCCATATTTTTTTCAAGTAATTTATAGTAGATATATTATAAATGTTGATGTTGTACTAGAAGAATGATCAAATAGATGTTTTCCTGATACTACCCTACATGTTGTACGTGGTCTACTGGTTAGTGTGCTTGGCTGTTGTCCTCGGAGGGGAGTTCCAAGTCCTGGTTCTCTCCTATAACGAATAGGAGCTCCCGCGAATGTACGTTTTTATCCTACAGTTTTTTATTTTTTGAAACACCTGTAACTCCTATGACTAAGAATTACAATGAAATTTTTTGAAAACACCTTCTTCCTGACATCAATCTCTACTCGAAGAAATACTCCAAATACTTTAGTAAAGAGGTTGCAATTGGACTAGAGCAACGATGTTGTCACTCCTTCACCCGCGCGAATATTACTAATAATGGTTTTTGAAAGCGCCTTGAGTCGCCCATCCAAAAAGATAGGCAGTGTTGATCGATGAATGTAATTGGGCCAGGGATGATCCCCTAGAAGTGCAGGTCGTCGAATCACTATATCTTCTCCATGGTGTCGATGAAAGATTTCACCTCCACAAAGAATCAGAGCAACAAAAAAGGTTTGACACAGCAACACAAACTCATCAGATCTGAATAATCGAATCTGCGAGGACAGAAAACTCTCTAATCTCATGGCACCGCCAAAAGAACTAGAGGAGATTTATTCTCACAACACTATAATGATCACTAGACGATGGCTATAATGCACACCCTCGACTGTCTTTGGCCAAGCCCATTTTTATTTTATTTTTTCCTATGTCATTCATTCATTCCTTTTCTTTTCTTTTTATTTATCTCTTCTGTTTTTTTGTCTTTTTTGGTTTGCCTTTGTTTTTGAATCTTTCCTTACTTTTTATTTTTTTATTTTTGTACGGTTTCTATTTATGTGTTTGTCTTTTACTTCTCTTTTTGCACATAAACTTTTTTTAAATTGTATGGACATAAATTCGTGCATTCCGGAATTTTTTTATTTCAGTCTGACAACTTTTTTTACAAATGTATGAACAATTTAATACATGAGTATAGAATTACAGAATCATGTTTTAAGTAGGAGGTTAGCATTGTATTTTATTTTACATATATAAACATATATATAACATACATGAGCATTTTCTTTCTTTTTCTACAGTATATACTTTTTCACCATTGATGGGTCGCCCACCCATCAGTGGTGACGTACTCACCGTTGATGGATAAAAAAATGGGCCTTTTTTCTTAGGAAAGAGACCCAAAGGGCATCGTAAACTTGATAATTATCTAAGAAAACGACCAGTACAATGAAAAGATAACTGTACTTGGAACGACTAGTAAAAATTAAAATTACAATGAAAATCGGACTAGTCTTCTTCTTCCTCCGATCGATTGCTTTACTATGGTTGTTTGTATATTATGATCTTGATTTTTTTTTCTCGGTTTACTTCTTTCATGAGCTACTCTTTCACTTTAATTAACAGAACTGAGGCAAACTTTGCCCGCCCATTTTGTAAATAAAAAATTCATATGCAAAGAGTCACCTTGTCCATCCCTATCTCTACATGGCACAATGCTTAGATTATTTCATAAGTGAAGTAAGCATTAGAGTAGAAGGGAACTGCTTCCACTTCCCTCTCGTGTTCCGTATAAATGATATCACATCACACAAACCCATGTCCCACTTGGTTTTTTCTTGTAAGCACACATTTGGCCCATCAAGTATTTTTTAATATGGGCCCATGAAGTTGGTGAAATGTCATCTTAGTGGCCTATTGAAGGACCCACTCCCACATTTCCGCTCGGGTTCTGTTTTCCTTGTGGTTCCCGTAGTCGAAGCAGCTTAACGAAGGTCAGGTTTGGAACTCGTGAGGGATGTTTCATTGCATGTGGATCTTCCGCGCCTACTTTGTCTTAAATTTGGTCACCCATGCACTTTTCTAGTTAGGGCTCGACTGGGTCCTTTTGATAATATAGGTAAGTCGGGCTTCTTTTCAAGCAATTTTTTTGAAAGATCCAGCTGATTGCTGGCTTGTATTGATTGATAGCAGGGAGCAAGTGATAAACAACAAGGGCAGGTTTTGATCCGGAGATCAAAAAGTTAAACAAGAAGAGAAGCCAAAAAATACAGCTTATGGCTGCTCTCTCATCGGGGGTCCCAGGAAGGGTGCTCCAAAAATGTTGCTCCTGCTTGGCGCCAAAATTCTAAAGTTCGCTGGATGGCAGCCCTGACGCTAGCATGCGTTGCCACCTTGCCTGTAAAAGTGCACCCGTTTCTTGCCTTCCAAAGCTCGGAGAGGATGAGGATGATGGTGGTCTTGATGGCCTTCTTATACTCAGGCCGCGCTGCACCGATCATTTCAGCAACAATGGCAGTCGGCTTGGTCTTGCTTTGCCACTGCAAAGGGTGGAGCGAGCTACAGCCATGTCCAGCCGCCGCATTTGTCCAAACCTCGAGCGACAGCGGGCCCGCTAGAACAAATGCATGGAGGATTCCAAGTTTCGAACACAGAGTTAGCAGAAATATTCATTTGGCAATCCCCTACGTTGGAGGCGATCATTGCACCACAACCTGTTTTTGAGCAGTAACCATGCGAAGATCTTCAACTTAGCAGGTGCCCAAGTGTTCCAGATCATCTTCTTCAGGTCTGACTTGATGAGGCCTTGAAATTGTGCCTTATAGGCAGAGCTAGCAGTGTATACTCCTGATACTTCGTGGTTCCATTTGATTGTATCGTTTGCATGGGTTTGAAGGCGAATATCAGCAGCTTGGATCCACCTGTGCAATCTGATTGCTTCATCCCAAAGGTGCTCAGTGTTTCCATGGGCGAGATCTTGTATCCATGCGTCGTTCGTCAGGCCTTGCTTGACCGATCGGTTCTTTCTTCTTGAGTGTCTGTAGAGGGTGGGAAAGGCAGTCTTCAAGTTGCCCGAGCCTGTCCATGAGCAGTGCCAGAAGGAGGCTGTCTCGCCATTGCCTAGCGTGACCGAGGTGGATGCATTGAACAGAGCTCGGTCTCCTTCATCGCATGGCAGTTGCATACCGAGCCAGGGTCTGTCCGGACTTGTCCAGGACAGCCAAAGCCATCTTAGCCATAGTGCTCTACTGAAGCGGTTTAGGTCTAAGATTCCCAATCCACCATTTTCTATTGGAGAGCAAACTACAGGCCAAGTGACTTTGCATTTTTCCTCCGCTGATTTCCTCTTCTTGTGCCCATAGGAATCTTCGTCGAACTTTGTCCACCTCAGCAAGAAATTTCTTTGGTGCTCGGAGCACGGAGAGGGCAAAGGTTGGTAGCGCCGTGAGCACGCTGCGGACCAACACCATCTGCCAGCGATGGTCATGAGTTTGCCCTTCCATCCCGCAAGTCTTGCCCTGATCCGATCGATAATGAACTGGATGTGGACTAATCGCAGCCTTGAGAGGGTTAATGGGAGGCCTAAATATCTTAAGGGGAAACCCACTATTGCCCCACCAAAATTGCTCAGGATGTCGTGCAGGTTGATCTCTTCACAGTGGATGGGGGTGACCGTTGATTTTGCGAGGTTTACTTGCAGTCCGGTTGCCTGACCGAAGTCGCGAAGAATGTCTAGCAGGGAGTCGACCTCTACTTTCTCCGGGTTGGCGAAGATTACGACATCATCAGCATATAGGCTGACGCGGAGGGAGATGTCTCTGCCAGGCAGGGGGGCGATCAGCTCTAACTCAGTTGCTTGTTGTAGTAGCATATGGAGGGGATCGATGGCAATGATGAAAAGGAGGGGGGAAAGCGGGTCGCCCTGCTGCAGCCCCTAGCAGTGTCGAATCTTGTGTCCTACCGTGCCATTTAACAAGAAGGATGATGATGCCGTGGCGAGGAGCAGCACAATCCAGTCACGCCAGCGCGCTGAGAAACCAAGCACTTGCAGTAGCTCGAGTAAGTACTCCCAAGACACGTTGTCAAAAGCCCGCGCTATATCTAACTTGAAGAGCAGGGCCGGTGTCTTCGTTCTATGGAGAGATCTGACGGTGTTTTGAACAAACAGAAAACTATCTTGTGTGCTTCTGGATTTCAAAAAGGCCGATTGGGCCGGCGAGATTATGTGGTGGATTACTGAAGATAGCCTCATTGAGAGCACCTTGGCAATCAGCTTTGCTATTGAGTGAATCAGGCTGATCGGCCTGAAATCTTGGATCTTTTCCACGCCATCTTTCTTTGGGATGAGGGCTACTATGGCAGTGTTCAAATTGTTGAAACCTCCCCCTGCTAGATGGTAGAACTTGTTGAAAGCTTGCAGGACATATGCCTTGATCAGCGGCCAGCAGGTTCTGAAGAAGTTTCCGGTGAAGCCGTCGGGGCCGGGCGCTTTTTCTAGCGGTGAAGCTTTGACCGCCTCCCAAATTTCTTCTTCAGAAAACGGGTTGTCGAGGCCGGCGGCTTGGATCGTTGGCATCTCCAGCAATTGCAAGTTGATGCCGGTCGATCTTGTCGTCTTGGTCCCTATGTTGGCGTGGAAGTGGTGGTAGATGGCAGCTTCTTTTTCATCATGCGCCGTGATGATCGCGTCGCCCACCTTCAGGTTGTGGATGTAGTTTTTTCGTCTGCGAGACCTCATCTTTGCATGGAAGAATTTTGTTCCCGCGTCGCCCGCACAGAGCCAGGTGAGGCAAGAAGCTTGACGTTTCCTAGTGCGATCGATCGCCGCCAGTCCCAGTAGCGAAGCCTTAAAAGCTTCCTGAGGTTGAACTCAGCGTCAGTCAAGCGCCTCGCCTCCTGAGCTATATCTAACCGGAGCACAATTTCAGCTGCTATATGGAATTGTAGCTTCGAATCGCTGAAGTGTGCCTTGCTCCAGATCTTCAGATCACGCGCTGTGCGCTCCATTTTTGTGTGCAAGCGTTGAAAAGCGTAGGAGGACTGCACCGGCCTGTTCCAGGCATTTGCCACCCTTTCATGGAAACGAGGGAAGCGAGGCCAGAAACTTTTGAATCTGAAACTCACACGACGTGGCGGTGCACTTGTATCAGCGATGATCAGCGGCAGTGGTCTGACGTAGCCGTAGAAGCCGCCATCACTGCAAAACTCGGAAAAAACTGGGAAACAGGCACTCCCAGGCTTGGTTGCAGAAGATTTTGTCGATACTGACGAGGGTGGGGTCTTGACGTTCGTTGCTCCAGGTGTAGCGACGGTTTTTGCACTTTATCTCTTTCAGTCCAGCTGCATCGATGGCCGATCTGAACCTACCCATAAGCCTACGGTTAAGGTTGTGGTTGTTTTTGTCACGCGCCTCGTAGATGAGGTTGAAATCTCCATTGATCAGCCAAGGTTCAGTTGTGGGTGGAGCTGTGCGGCCGAGTTCGAGGATGAACCTATCTTTCCTCGCATCGTCGGCAGGCCCGTAAACGGTGGAGAGCCAGAAGTTATGGGGCTGGCCTAGAATGGATACCTTTGCCGTGATGGCAAAGGCGCCAATTGCGTGGGAAGTGACAGTGGCGAGGTCTCTGTTCCAGAGGATTGCTGCTCCGCCACTGGTGCCAATCGCTGGCAGGGCGTTGCAGTCCGTCAGCGAGGAGCCGCCAATTTCTCGGACAAGACTAGGAGACGAGACGTCAAATTTTCGTTTCTTGTAAGCACAATATCGCTACTCGATTTGCTGTGGCTACTTCACAGATGGAGGCGCGCTTCGCGGGGTGATTTAGCCCGCGCACATTCCAGCACATGATCGGGAGTAGTTTTTCATTCATGGGGAAACTTTGCGTAGCTCCGGTAACTGAAATCACTAATCGGCCTCAGGCCCATGCAATACACCACCTTTCTAACAGGGGCACGCCGGCATCCACCAATAGGCCCCAGGACACGCCGGTGTCGAGCTAACCACCTCCTACTAGCACTACTGATAGAAAGCAAACCTAACTTAAGCCGGCTCATCACCGGCCGCAACCAGAGCGGGATAACAAAGGGAACTAACATAGCTAAACTACGGCCTCCTCGGCAGCTCCATCAGGTCCAGCCATGCCGGCCGCGATCTTGAGGGCGTCGGCATCCAGATGTGTCAGCTTGGCGATGACGGCAATGTCAACATCAGTGAGCGGCTCGTCAAAGCGTCACAGGAGGGCCTCAGCCACCTCGGTCGTCATCTTCTCTCTTGGTCCCAGCAGTCCCAACTCCTTGACGATGCGGAGGGATGCGTGTTGGGCCACCGGCACGGTGGATGGGTTGGCCGCCTGCCGGGCGCTGTGGCGAGTTGGCGCCAGGGGGCGCGGCTCCTTGGAGGGGCTGACGGTCGGCGGGCAGGCAATGCGGTGACTAGAATCTTGAGAGGATGACTACGTCCTCCTTGGGAACCTGAAATTCGACTTGCAATCGTAAAAGCGAAATAATGAGTTAAATACATTCTAAAAGAATAATGATTTAAATCTTTCTTCATATAATTTCTGTCCTATAAATTGAAGGTCATAAGTGTGTGAATGTTGCATTGATATATGATATAAGATACTACCAAAATATTGCCTGCGCATTCATGGGAGCCCATTAATATCCGTGCACTATATAGTGGAGTCCTCTCTAGTCAATACTCAATACCCTGCAGTCGTCGCTCATTGCACATTTTGCTGATCGAGAAGGCTCGCCATGGCTGCTGCACCGTTGCTCTTGGTGCTCGCCGTCGTCGCTTTCATCTCCAGCCATGTCCAGACTTTCGACCCTAACCCTCTCCAGGACTTCTGCATCGCCGACCCCACGTCCAAAGGTAGGGAAAAATAAACGCCGTGCTTGCGGCAGCTCTTCAGTTTTTATGTGATCATCATTCATGGTGATGTGCGCGTACCTGCAGTGCACGAGAACGGGGTGGCGTGCAAAGACCCGGTGACGGTGGTGGCGGAGGACTTCCTCTTCGGCGGCCTGGACAAGCCGGGCAGCACGACGAGCAAGCGCTTCTGGTTCACGGCGAACCAGGTGCAGATCCTGGGCCTGAACACGCTGGGCGAGTCGCACGTCCGCCTCGACATCGCACCAGGGGGCGTCTTCCCCGTGCACTACCACCCAAGGGCGGCGGAGACGGCGCTGGTGCTGGAGGGCTCCGTCTACTTCGGCTTCGTCTCCTCCTACCCGGACAACAAGCTCTACGCCAAGGTGCTCCGCAAGGGCGACGTCTTCGCCGTGCCGCAGGGGCTCGTGCACTTCCTCTACAACAACGGCACCGCGCCGGCCACGCTCTACGCCTCACTCAGCAGCCAGAACCCGGGGCTGGTGCTCCTCGGCAACTCGCTCTTCGCCGGGGCACTCCCCGACGATCTCGTCGGCAAGACGCTGCTCACGGACCAGCACACCGTGCAGACCATCAAGGCAAACTTCCGGCGTTCTTGATGCATGGCCACGCCATGTTTGTTCCACATCTGTATTCTTTGTATTTTCTGGGGGCGGGCACGGTAATTTGCATGGCAACCGTTGCTTTGCAATAAACATGAAATATTTGGAGCAAAAGTGTCGGTATCATCAAGATTTTAAACGGAGAAAGATTATTATGTGGTGCCAGAATTGATTATTATGCATATAATGTTTTGACTGATTTAAAAGATTGCATTGCTCGTGTCGCCTGAGCCAACATGCACTACTAGGGAAAAGGCTAGCAGCAGCGCGGGTTCTAGGTATATCAGTAGCGCGGGGACCGGCGCTACTAATAAGGCGCTACAGCTAACCCGTAGCAGTAGCGCGTGCACACCCGCGCTACTGCTATACAAGTGTAGCAGCAGCGCGCTTCGTGGAAGCTCGCTACTGCTAATAGCTCTAGCGCGCTTTGCCTGGACGCGCTACTGCTAACTTTTCTCCACTCGCTATTGCTAATTTTAGTAGTTTTTTGTTTTTTTTCTGCATATTTGTTTTGTATTTGAACAGGCTTTATACAAGAATCTTTAGCAGATACAAATGTCATCATGATACACATATAAATGGTTGCGAGACCACAAATGTAATCATGGCATATACATACAAATAGTCTCATCATAATCATCATCCAACACAAAGTGGTATCTCTTATCATCTCAAAAATAGTGATACATGCAAGTCTCGAATACTTGCAACTACAACGTCATTCATTTAAACAATGGTATACGCGAGAAGAGCTATCACTATGAGTGAGAGCGGAACTATGCAGTACATGAGGCGGCGGTTACGAGTCCTCTCTCGCGCTAGCATGAACCTCAAGTAACTAGCTTCTCCTTCTTGTCTGCTTTTGAAGCCTTTATGGCTGGCGCCCGAGACCCCATTCACTTGCGCCTGACACTCAGGCCACTCGTTGTACACCCCCAGAACCTTCCCTTTGTACACGACATAGCACCGCCATCTCGCCATCAAGAAACTAGGTACCTGTTAGAGATGCATGTTCATCAAGAGGATGTACAATCATATGCAACAAAATATATTAGAGCAACACGAAAAAGAAAGGGTTAATTAGCAACTAGATGCAATATACAGTACGCAAACTAATTAACTAGAGGTACGTAGGTCATCGTACCCAAATAAACAAAGTAGCGTTACGCAAGTTCGGCAGGGACCGTGGACATCACATAGTTTCATCGCTACAGAAAGTATACAAGTTCAACCGACACATATCATCATCATCGGCATCGTAAATCACTAGAAGTTCCATCCTTCCATATCATCGAGGATGGACCCTAGCTTCTTGAACGGCGTGAGGTCTTGACGTTGCATGCCTATGCGAGTTCGGACGTCAGCTCGCGATATAGGGCCATGGTGGAACATCCCCTTCTCATCAACGACTTCTTTCATGATGATCGTCGCAATGTCCCTTTGGATGTCAAAGAAGTCATCTCTAAGTTTATAATCCGCTTCTCCATGAGATTCTAGCCACATGTGGATATGATCATCATTTCTGCTTGTCATGCGAAGCTTTTGATGATCCGTGTTGAACTCAATCATGAGATGGAGGATGTAGAATCCATCCTTCTTGCTTGGTTTTGGGACATGGATGCAGCAAAAGTTAGTTTTATGCGCGAAACACATCTTCTTGTTCCTTTATTTCCTGATCTGCATGTGGCCACCTCTAATGTTGAAGCCTTGGAGAGCATCATCTAGAATATTCATTATGTGGGTGTAGTCCTTCTTCTTGTAGTCTCTGGAAGGGTCGAAATACACGGCGCGGGAGACTCGCGGGTAAAGAACGATAAGAACGGCGCGCCCGTTGCTGCGGGGAAAAGACACCTTAAATTATTCTCCATATGAGCGAGAAGGAATGATTGAAATGTACGAAAGGGTTATCCGTAACTGACTTACTTTGGATGATAAGGCAGGAGGACAATTTCCTGGTCCTTATTCTGTACCATGAAGTTTTGGAGGTAGTCGCTAGCAGTTTCATGCTCAAAGTCGCCGAGACTCAAGGAAGACTCGTGCATGTAGTACGGATCCGCAACACAGATTTGCGAGACTTCTTCTCTCTTCCTAACGGAGCTCATATGTAGTGCAAAAAGGCGGACGATTGTAAAATCGAGCCGCCTTGTCAGAAACATCTCAAAGATATGGTCAAACCGCAGGAAGAACACCTCCGCGGGCCGTGTGTCGACGTAGCACTTCCCCTCAGGCACACAGGCCGCGTATGTCGGATATCCTGGATCCTTCGAGGCTAGTAGGTTTTTCTCAGTCGACAACACATGGTCGTGCAGTCTCCTGAGATCCCCTGATAGTGCCTTCAGCGGTTTCGACGGTAGCATCGGCTCGCCCGTGAGATGGAACAACCTTTCACGGGTACATGCTCTTCAGAATCCATCATCTGGCTGCTATGTACTCTGGCTTGTTTGGAGGCAACTATCTTCCGTGATCTCTTCCTCTCCTTTTTCTTGGGCACACCTTCCAGACCCTACCTTAACCCCCTGCCCTAGTGTTCCCGGGCTAAGCACTGTATGACCCTCGGCTAGTTGAGCCTGTGTTGAGGCAGCATCTTCAGGTGTGTCCTGTGAGGATTTCATGAAGAGAGACTTTTTGCAATCCCTGCTACAACCTTCCTACCCGGGCAGATCATCCATATCCTCATTAGCATGCTGATAGCCTGATTCGTCATATGGTTGACTCATCATATCTATGTCACAGTCATACGCGTTTGTATTGAGGAAACCCATTGGGTCGACCTCCGTCTCATCATCCATTCTATGTTCTACAGGACCGATTACATCAGTCAGTACTATTGCACCCCCTTCATCACGTCGTCTGCCGCTCTCACCCAGCATTACATCAGCCAATAATTAATCAAGCATGATAATTAAGAGATGGCAGCTAGCTAGCCAGTACTACTTAATTACTTACCTTGGGTCGATACCATTTCAGCTTTCGTTTCCATTGGCCTGGAGTGACGCTGATGAACTTTGCCCAAGCCCTACCCGCCGACAAAGAAAATGAATAAATGGGTTATTAAATAGTTCATATCAGGAAATGACGAACTAAATAGGCCGAGATATAGTTAATAATGATTAAAATTACCTGTTGACTATCCCAAACAAGATGGTGTAGTCACTTTCTTTTTTAAGTAGTGAGTCCGATTTCAACCTGTTCCTTCATCAACTTTAATGATTAACAAGATCCAGTGAAATCTGCATGCACACACGTTTGCATGTCTTAATTAAGCGGACATTTGTAAGAAAAAACATGTAGCTAGCTAGTAGGAAAAAACAGAATTTGTAGTACAAGACAGTGTGACTCACTCGAAGTTGTAAGGAAGTAGTATATCTTCATTGGTATTGAGGCGCTTGAAGAACTCTAGCATGCTTTCCTCTACACTTTTTTCATAATATGCATCTAATTTCCATGTGTATTCATTAATGGTATTTGGGTCAATGAACCCAATGCCATAGCGTCCACCTTTTTCATTTCATACATCTTCATCCTGCATAATACCACATAAAAGAATATAGTGAGGATAATTACAGGTAATGATTGATCAAAATGATCACTACAGCTAGCTTGAGACTTAAATTACAGAAAGAAATCACTTACAGACAATAGCAACTGACGATAGATTTGTCGAGTGCGTCTTGATTGTATAACTGAAATAGTTCTGAATACTCAACAAAAACAACTTTCTCATGGAAGTAATGCTCCTCCTTGACATTCACCATGAGGGACTCTCGACTGGAAATCTTGGTAATGTTCATGTACCATTGATGCAATTCATACATTCTCATTGGGAGGTTCTTGACCTTGTCTGGCTCGACAAAAGGTTGGCCCCGGACATATTTCTGTTTTATTTCCTCCTCTCTAAGAGAAGACATGGGCCCGATCTCGAGGAGTTGTCCAACAGTGATCTTGAGGATATCAGCCTGCCTTATATGCTCCTCAGTTATTACCACATCGCCCAACTGGGGAACATTAACGGTTTGCCCACAATAATATTGGGTGCGCGTACTCTCATGTGTTGTTGGCACAACAAGCGGGGGGATTGATTGCGCCGCCTGTTCTCCCAGCTGGGGAACGGTTTTACCGCATTTTTTGCCAGCTGATTTGCTCGATCTCGAGCTCGCCTTTCTTCAGAGACGTGCTCGATTTAACTTCCTGAGGTGGCGCTCATAGTCTGTGTCAACAGGCTTGGGAGCTGGTGGTCTAGCCATACAAATGAAGTGGACAATCTTTTCCTCAGGCACTTTCTCCCTCGGCGGCGGTGGCGGTTTCGGTGCAAAATGGGCGTCCACTTGGGCCTGCACTATGGCTGTGTTTTGCTCCTCGGTCATGTCGTAAGGCCTCTGAGGAAGAGGAGCGATGCTTGGACCATATTTACATCGCTTGTCTCTGCTTGTACTTCCTGAAATACCTCGACTCGTACCGCTACGCACCATAGCTGCAGCGTGTCTTTTCTGCGATTGCTGAGACGGCGGAGACGGCTGACGTGGCTGAGTTGGAGCAGGAGAAGTGGCCTAACACTGTGCCGGACTTGAAGGAGGAGGTGTGGCCTGACACGGTGCCGAACTTGAAACCGGAGAAGTGGCCTGACGCTGTGCCGGACTTGAAACCGGAGGAGTCATCTCACGCGTTCGGGGACTTGGAGGAGGTGGCGGACTTCGAGGAGGAGTCGGCTCACGCGTTCGTGGACTTGGAGGAGCGGGAGTTTGCTGACTTGGTGGCGGACTTCGAGGAGGAGTCCGCAGACGACGCGGTGTCGGTGGACTTCGAAAGATGATGCAATCCTTTCTCCATAGGATGATACGATGTATGGCCTCTCCCAGTGTGCGCTCGTCTTCACCTCCAGGAATGTCAAGATGTAGCCCTGAATATGGGTCCACCACTTCAACAACCAAGAAACGAGCATAGCCCTCTGGAATCGGGGTGCAATGGAAGGTTGCTTCGGGGGTAATTGTAAAAGCAACGCCGTCCGCCACCTTCATGGATATGTTCTTCATTTTGGAGTGTAGCTCACAGTTAGTGTTCTCTATGATGTCATCCACGGGTATCTATCCAGTATTAAATGGCCGCCTGGGCGGAACCCACGCTGCTTCTCGGCATGGATGGGACGGTGCTATCCAATGCTGGACCATCCGCTAGCTGCTGCAGCTGCTGGGACGCCCTTTGCTGGCTAAGTGAGTCGATCTGCTCCTGCTGCCGCTGGAATTTGACTGCCAAGTCCGTGTGCACTGATTCTAGGCCTTGAAGGCGTTCATAGTCCAGCTTCCTCTGCTCCTCCTCCATCTTCCTCTTCTTCTCCTCCGCAATCTTCTTTCTCGCGCGGGTTCTGTAGTCGGCGTTCCAGTCTGAAAACCCCTCATACCACGGAATAGTGCCCTTGCCTCGTGTTCTTCCCGGGTGTTCAGGATTTCCCAGGGCACGCGTAAGCTCGTCGTTCTCTCTGTTGGGCTGGAACACCCCTGATCGAGCCTCTTCTATTGCAACAAGTAGCTTATCTTCGGCTCCGTTCAGACATGTCTTCTTCAAAACTTTGCCTGTCTTCGGGTCCAACTCCCCCCCCCCCCCCATGCGCATAGAACCAAGTCCTGCACCTGGGGGGCAACTCCTAGTAACCGGAGTGACACCTGCATCCTCCATCTCTTTCTCAGACTTATCCCACTTAGGCATTGCCACCGCGTAGCCACCTGGCCCCAGCTTATGGAACTTATCCTTTTTTTCGGCATTGGCCTTGTTTATTCTCGACCGTTCCTTAGCTAATTCCGAATCCTTGAATTTCACGAAATCGTCCCAATGAGCACTTTGCTTCTCTAGTGTTCCCTCGAATACTGGAGTCTTCCTTCCTCCCTTGACGCATTTGTCCCATACACGATTCTTGTGGTTGTTGAATGCAACCGCCATCTTCCTAAGAGCAGCGTCCTTGACTTTCTCCACATCTGCATCTGTGAAATGATCTGGTAGGGTGAAATGTTCCATGAGAGTTTCCCAAAGCAGAACTTTTTGTCTGTCGTCGACAAAAGTAAGATATGGACGTGGCTTTGCTGGCTCTCTCCATTCTTGAAGGGAGATCGGGAGTTGGTCCTTCACAAGAACTCCGCACTGACGAACGAACTTGTTCGCAATCTTCTTAGGCGCTAATGGTTCGCCATTAGGTTTGATGGCCTCGATATTGTACTTTACACCCTCCTTCAACTTTTTGTTCGGGCCTCGTTTCCCGCTGCCTCAAGATTTGCTCGATCCGGATGGCTGAAAGAAGAAAGATCGATTCGTTAATATATCTTCAAGTCATTTAAAACATGTGATGATCACCAGATGCCTGCTTATATAAATATACCTCGCCGGTCTTTGTTGTTTCAAGATCAAAATTTTCTTCATCATCATCATAATCATAGTTCATGAATTCATCGATTCGGTCGTCGTGACCGAATATCATATCACCCTCCCCGGTGTTGTTTAGATATTTGGAGCCGTCATAATCTTCTTCATTCTGATCATCATCTGGCCAGCGAGGATGGCGTATGATATCAAACGGGGTCTCTTCTCCCTCTCTGCCGGTATTGTCCGCCATAGCTTTTATTTAACTAATCCAAAAGAAATATAGAACAATTTAGTATTCAAATTACAATGCATGGATGCAATCAATTAATAAGGAAAAACTGAATCAATAATAGTACATAATAAGCATCATCGAATATAATCTCGAATACATCGTCTCGAATAATAGATATAATCTCGAATACATCGTCTCGAATAATATATATAATCTTGAATATTATATATTGAATACATCACTAGCTAGCTAGCTAGCTAGCTAGCTAGCTAATAAAGATCGAATACGAAAGAGTAGTCTAGGCCACTCGCGGTTCCTGAGGCACAGGCGGTGGACAACCAAAGTGAAGGAACCATCACTAGATCATAGCTCGGGTGATCTCCCCAAAGAACCTGCCAGGTATTGGAGAACCTGACGTCCATAGCAGCCATGTAGCGATGGACGTGCTCGTCCTCCTCCCTGACACGGCGACGTACCACCTCCGGCGGGGCCGGCTCCCTCCGCACCAAAAGTGGCCCACGCGAACGCCACCAAAGGAGATCAGGGTCGACGACGGGACCCGGGGCCGGGTTCCTCACCAAGCGTCGCGCCCCTGAAGGTAGCACCTCCCAGTGCCAGCCCGGCGGAGCCCAGTCCCGGACATGGGTCCTTTGAAGTAGGACGTCGTGGCGAACGGGTCGATTTATTAAAGATGCGGGTCGGGCATCGTCGACAACAAATACTATATGCCCGCAAAAAGTAACATTTTTTAATGTGATTGGATTGTGATAACTAAAATTCTATATGCAAATTCTAACAATTTGACATTAATCTAATTCATATAGCTAAAACTAACTCTAAAATTTCTAACATTTTTATATATATAACTAACATTTCTAATATTTCTATAACTAAAAAACAGAAAAATTGCTAACATTTCTATAAATATTTCTATCACTAAAAAACAGAAAAATTTGTAACATTTCTAATATTTCTATAACTAAAAAACATTTCTAATATTTCTATAACTTAAAAAAATTTCTAATATTTCTATAACTAAAAAACAGTTCTAATATTTCTATAACTAAAAACAGAAATGGCGGCCGGGGCACAGGAGCTCACCGACGAGGCGCGGCGACGGGGACGTAGACGGGCGGTGACGACGGCGATGGGGACGGGGCGGCGAAAGAGATTGTCCATTTTGTACACGAAGTGCATCCAGTTTTTGCGGTAACCCTCTACTTTTTTGCACATGCTATGTGGGTGAAATTATGATACCATGCCAACTTTCAACCTTTTCTGAGTTCATTTGAAATGCTTTTCAATTTCAGGGTCATTTAGCTGAAAAAATCAGTAAATGCATGAAAGAATTTGTTTGCACATAAAATTTCTTCATGTTTCAAATGCCAAAACACATAACTAGCTACCCTAACTATTACAGAGATTCCCTCCTGGGTGTGAAACACAGAAGAAAGTGATGATAGTGAAGCCGATCACATCCCAGATCTTTGGGTGTGAAACTTTTTCTTCGCGTGTGTCCCTTTGCGTCGTAACCATGGAAAATCTTCATCATTTAACGGGATGCTCGGGTCAATATTCATTGTGAATGGAGAAATTTCATCAAACTTTTCATAATCTCCTGACATGTCTGTCTTGTCATCCACTCCCACGATGTTTCTCTTCCCAGAAAGTACTAGGTGCCGCTTTGTCTCATCGTATGATGCATTCGCTTCCTTATCTTTTCTTTTTCTCGGCTTGGTAGACATGTCCTTCACATAGAAAACCTGTGCCACATCATTGGCTAGGACAAATGGTTAAATGTCTGCATCACATAAGATTTTTGAGATCCACTGTTGTCATTCCGTATTGCGGGTCTTCCGTTACCCCGCCTCGTGTCATATTGACCCATTTGCACCGAAACAAAGGGACCTTCAAACCACATCTATAGTCAAGTTCCCATATGTCATGTATATAACCATAATATGTTTCCTTTCCCGTCTTGGTTTCTGCATCAAAGCAGACACCACTGTTTTTGTTGGTGCTCTTCTTATCTTAGGCGATCATGTAAAATGTATTACCATTTATCTCGTACCCTTTGAAAGTCATTATATTCGAAGATGGTAACTGTGACAGCAAGTACAGGTCATCTTCAATAGAGGCATCATGCATGGTACGTGTCTGCAACCAGCTGGCGAAACTCCTGGTTTGTTCACGTGTAATCCAATCATCAGACCGCTCCGGGTGTTTGGAGCGTAGCAAATTCTTGTGTTCGTCCATATATGGAGCCACCAAGGCGGAATTATGTAGAACTGTGTAGTGTGATTCAGTGAGATAATGTCCGTCCATACATACTATTTGATCCCCTCCTAGCGTGCCTTTTCCATCCAGTCTTCCCTTATGCCGCGATTCAGGAACACCAATCGGCTTAAGGTCAGGAATAAAGTCAATACAAAACTCAATGACCTCCTCATTTTCATGGCCCTTGGAGATGCTTCCTTCTGGCCTAGCACGGTTATGCACATATTTCTTTAAGACTCCCATGAACCTCTCAAAGGGGAACATATTGTGTAGAAATATAGGACCCAAAATGTTAATCTCTTTGCATAGGTGAACTAGGACGTGCGTCATGATGTTGAAGAAGGATGGTGGGAAAACCAACTAGAAACTGACAAGACATTGCACCAAATCATTCTCTAACCTTGTTATGATTTCTGGATCGATTACCTTCTGAGAGATTGCATTGAAGAATGCACATAGCTTCACAATGGCTAATCGAATGTTTTCTGGTAGAAGCCCCCTCAATGCAACCGGAAGCAGTTGCGTCATAATCATGTGGCAGTCATGAGACTTTAGGTTCTGGAACTTTTTCTCTGCCATGTTTATTATTCCCTTTATATTGACGAGAAGCCGACGGTACCTTAATACTCAGCGGGCATTCAAAGAAGATTTCCTTCTCTTCTTTGGTAAGAGCGTAGCTTGCATGACCACGATGTATGCCGTCTTTTCCGTGCATACGTTGCTGGTCCTCCCGTGCCTCAGGTGTATCTTTTGTCTTCCCATACACGCCCAAGAAGCCAAGCAGGGTCACACAAAGATTCTTCGTCACGTGCATCACGTCGATTGCGGAGCAGACCTCTAGGTCTTTCCAATAGGGCAGGTCCCAAAATATAGATTTCTTCTTCCACATGGGTGCGCGTCCGTCAGCGTCATTCGGAACAGGTTGTCCACCAGGACCCTTTCCACAGACCACCTTCAAATCCTTGACCATATCATGTACATCAGCACCAGTACGGTGGCGAGGCTTCGTCCGGTGATCCGCCTCACCTTTGAAATGCTTGCCTTTCTTTCTTATGGGATGCCTGCTCGGAACAAATCGACGATGTCCAAACAGTGCATGCATGCGCAGTATCCCTTGTTTGTCTGTCCTGAAAGGTTACTGAGAGCAGGCCAATCATTGATGGTCACGAACAACAATGCCTTTAGGTCAAATTCTTCCCCCATGTGATCATCCCACGCACGTACACCTGTTCCATTCCACAGTTGTAAGAGTTCTTCAACTAATGGCCTTAGGTACACATCAATGTCGTTGTCGGGTTGCTTAGGGCCTTGGATGAGCACTGACATCATAATGAACTTCCACTTCATGCACAACCAAGGAGGAAGGTCATACAAACATAGAGTCACATGCCAGGTGCTATGGTTGCTGCTCTGCTCAAGGATTAATTACATCTGCGCTTAGACCAAACCATACGTTCCTTGCGTCATCTGCAAACTCCTTCCCGTACTTTCTTTCATTTTTTCTCCACTGCGACCCGTCAGCGGGTACTCTCACCTTTCTGTCTTTCTCACGGTCTTCTCTGTGCCATCGCATTGCCTTGGCATGCTCTTTGTTTTGGAACAAATGTTTCAACCGTGATATTATAGGAGCATATCACATCACCTTGGCAGGAATCTTCTTCCTGGGGCGCTCGCCCTCGACATCACCAGGGTCATCGCGGCTGATCTTATAGCGCAATGCATCGTATACCGGGCAAGTGTTCAAATCCTCGTACTCACCGCGGTAGAGGATGCAGTCATTAGGGCATGCATGTATCTTCTACACCTCTAACCCTAGAGGGTAGAACGCCTTCTTTGCTTCGTACGTACTCTCGGGCAATTCGTTGTCCTTTGGAAGCATATTCTTTATCATTACCAGCAACTTTCCAAATCCCTTGTCAGATACACCATTCTTTGCCTTCCATTGCAGCAATTCCAGTGTGGTGCCCAGCTTTTTTGTCACCTACGCAATTTAGGTACAACAATTTCTTGTGATCCTCTAGCATGCGCTGCAACTTCTTTTCCAAATCACTTGCGCAGTTTCTCTTTGCATCGGCAATGGCCCGACCTAGATCATCAACGGGCTCATCTGATGCCTCTTCTTCAGCTTCTTCCTGCATTGCCGGCTCAGCTTCTTCCCGCATTACCGGCTCAGCTTCTTCCCCCATTTATGTATCATCGTATTCAGGGAACCCATGGCCAGGATAGCTGTCGTCGTCCTCTTCTTCTTCATTGTCTTCCATCATAACCCCTCTTTCTCCGTGCTTGGTCCAAACATTATAGTGGGGCACGAAACCAGACTTAAACAGGTGGACGTGAATGGTTCTTGACTTAAGAGTAATTTAATTCATTCTTACAGCCAGCACATGGACAAGGCATAAAACCATCCGCACGCTTGTTTGCCCCAGCCGCAAGCAGAAAAGTTTGCACGCCATTAATGAACTCGGGAGAGCATCGGTGATCGTACATCCATTGCTGGCTCATCTTCAATACACAGCACCGAAAACACCAAATTAATACAATACATAAAGTTCATACAACACTTAAATGCAACAAACAAATAACTCTCTAGCTAAAGCATTTAAATGCAACAACAAATGCGATCAAGATCACAACTAAGGTAACAATTGATCCAACAGCATAATGATACCGAGCCTCACTATCAATGGCATATTTTCTAATCTTTCTAATCTGCAAGCGCATTTTCTCCATCTTGATCTTGTGATCATTGGCGACATCGGCAACATGCAACTCCAATTTCATCTTCTCCCCCTCAATTCTTTTCAATTTTTCTTTGAAATACTCATTTTCTCTTTCAACTAAATTTAACCTCTCGATAATAGGGTCGGTTGGAATTTCCGGTTCACATACCTCCTAGATACAAATATCTATGTCAACTTGATGGGCATAATTTGTCATAAACACGAAATACAACAAATAGTTTAAAAGAGAATATACCACATCCGAATCATAACAAGGACGAGGGCCAACGGGGACGGATATCAAAACCATGACACTATGTATAACAAACAACGTACGGGTAAGATAATTACACGAGTAACTATATATCCAAATCACACAAACATCAATTTTTTATATAAAATTTCATGAACAAGAGGCTCACCACAAGGTGGTGCCGGGGACGGGGCGGTGCGGGTGATCGACGGTGGTTACGACGGAGATTTAGAAGGCACTAAGTAAACCACACCTACATATGCAAACTAAGTGTTATTTTGACCTCAAATTGCATATAAATCAAATAATACCACATATAATTCCTCCCAAATTACTAAAAACCCACAATTAATCACTATATAAACCAATGCAAGAGCTAATCTAGCAATGAGAAATGAAAGGACAATGTTGCTAACATTTGTAATCATTTGAATGGATGGGGGCCTGCAAATCTTGACAAATTTTGGGCAAAATTTGTGATGAACTCGAGAGGAAGAAGGGAAGAACAGAGGAGAGGGAGAGGGGAAAGGGGGAAGAGCAGAGTGCGGGTGGACGAAGGGTTTATATAGGACGACCTTTAGTACCGGTTCATGCCACGAACCGGGTACTAAAGGTGCTGGAAGGGCCCCACTCTGACAACATCCTGTCACCACTTTATTTAGTACCGGTTCGTGGCACGAACCGGTGCTAAAGGGTCGCCACGAACCGGTACTAAAGAGCTCCTCCCGCCTAGCCATTGGAACTGGCACTAATGGACACATTAGTGTCGGTTCTGTTACAAACCGGGACTAATGTGTCGCACATTTGACCCTTTTTCTACTAGTGGTCTTTGCCACAAATACGATGTCAACTACATGATCATGCAAAGCAATATGACAATGATGGAGCGTGTCATAATAAATGGAACGGTGGTAAGTTGCATGGCAATATATCTCGGAATGGCTATGGAAATGCCATAATAGGTAGGTATGGTGGCTGTTTTGAGGAAGGTATATGGTGGGTGTATGCTACCGGCGAAAGGTGCGCGGTATTAGAGAGGCTAGCAATGGTGGAAGGGTGAGAGTGCGTATAATCCATGGACTCAACATTAGTCATAAAGAACTCACATACTTATTGCAAAAATCTATTAGTTATCGAAACAAAGTACTACGCGCATGCTCCTAGGGGGATAGATTGGTAGGAAAAGACCATCGCTCGTCCCCGACCGCCACTCATAAGGAAGACAATCAAAAAAATAAATCATGCTCCGACTTCATCACATAACGGTTCATCATACGTGCATGCTACGGGAATCACAAACTTTAACACAAGTATCTCTCAAATTCACAACTACTCAACAACTAGCATGACTCTTATATCACCATCTTCATATCTCAAAACAATCATAAGGAATCAAACATCTCATAGTATTCAATGCACTTTATATAAAAGTTTTTATTATATCCCTCTTGGATACCCATCATATTAGGACTAAATTTATAACCAAAGCAAATTACCATGCTGTTCTAAAGACTCTAAAAATAATATAAGTTAAGCATGAGAGTTCATATATTTCTTCAAAATAAATCCACCGCCGTGCTCTAAAAGATATAAGTGGAGCACTAGAGCAAACAACAAACTACTCCGAAACATATAAGTGAAGATCAATGAGTAGTCCAATAATTATGCAACTATGTGAAGACTCTCTAACATTTAAAAATTTCAGATCTTGGTATTTTATTCAAACAGCAAGCAAAACAAAATAAAATAAAATGACTCTCCAAGCAAAACACATATCATGTGGTGAATAAAAATATAGCCCCATGTAAACTTACCGATGAACGAAGACGAAAGAGGGGATGCCATCCGGGGCATCCCCAAGCTTAGGCTCTTGGTTGTCCTTGAATATTACCTTGGGGTGCCTTGGGCATCCCCAAGCTTAGGCACTTGCCACTCCTTATTCCATAGTCCATCGAATCTTTACCCAAAACTTGAAAACTTCACAACACAAAACTTAACAGAAAACTCGTAAGCTCCGTTAGTATAAGAAAATAAATCACCACTTAGGTAATGTTGTGAACTCATTATAAATTCATATTGGTGTAATATCTACTGTATTCCAACTTCTCTATGGTTCATACCCTCCGATACTACTCTTTGAATCATCAAAATAAGCAAACAACACAGTGAAAACAGAATCTGTCAAAAACAGAATAGTCTGTAGTAATCTGTATCAAACGTATACTTATGGAACTCCAAAAATTCTGAAATAAATTGGTGTACGTGAGTAATTTCTCTATTAATCTTTTTCAAAAAGAATCAACTTAAAAGCACTCTTCTGTAAAAAAAATGACAGCTAAACTCGTGAGCGCAAAGTTTCTGTTTTTTACAGCAAGATCACAATAACTTCCACCCAAGTCTTCCCAAAGGTTCTACTTGGCACTTTATTGAAACAAAAACTATAAAACATGATTACTATAGTAGATTAATCATGTGAACACACAAAAACAGTAGGGGTAAATATTGGGTTGTCTCCCAACAAGCGCTAACGTTTAACGCCCCTAGCTAGGCATGATGATTTCAATGATGCTCGCCTAAAAGATAAGAATTGAAACATAAAGAGAGCATCATGAAGAATATGACTAGCACATTTAAGTTTGACCCACTTCCTATGCATAGGGATTTTGTGAGCAAACAACTTACGGGAACAAGAATCAACTAGCATAGGAAAGCAAAACAAGCATAACTTCAAAACTTTAAGCACATAGAGAGGAAACTTGATATTATTGCAATTCCTACAATCATATGTTCCTCCCTCATAATAATTTTCAGTATCATCATGAATAAATTCAACAATATAACCAGCACATAAAGTATTCTTTTCATGATCTACTTGCATAGAAATTTTATTACTCTTCACATAAGCAAATTTGTTCTCATGAATAGTAGTGGGAGCAAACTCAACAAAATAACTATCATGCAAAGCATAATACAATTGAAAATTAAAATCATGATGACAAGTTTCATGGTTATCTTTATTCTTTATAGCATAGAAGTCATCACAATAATCATCATAGATAGCAAATTTATTCTCATAATCAATTGGAACCTCTTCCGAAATAGTGGATTCATCACTAAATAAAGTCATGACCTCTCCAAATCCACTTTCATCAATATAATAATCAGAAATAGGCGGTATGTTCATCATAATAAATTTGCTCATCAAAACATGGGGGACAAAAAATATCATCTTCATCAAACATAGCTTCCCCAAGCTTGTGGCTTTGCATATCATTAGCATCATGGGTATTCAAAGAATTCATACTAACAACATTGCAATCATGCTCATCATTCAAATATTTAGTGCCAAACATTTTAATGCATTCTTCCTCTAGCAATTGACCACAATTATCGGAATCCTTATTTTCACGGAAGACATTAAAAAGATGAAGCATATGAAGCACCCTCAATTCCAATTTTTTTTGCAATTTTCTTTTATAAACTAAACTAGTGATAAAACAAGAAACTAAAAGATTCGATTGCAAGATCTAAAGATATACCTTCAAGCACTCACCTCCCCAGCAACGGCGCTAGAAAATAGCTTGATGTCTACTACGCAACCTTCTTCCTGTAGACGTTGTTGGCCTCCAAGTGCAGAGGTTTGTAGGAAAGTAGCAAATTTCCCTCAAGTGGATGACCTAAGGTTTATCAATCCGTGGGAGGCGTAGGATGAAGATGGTCTCTCTCAAGAAACCCTGCAACCAAATAACAAAGAGTCTCTTGTGTCCCCAACACACCCAATACAATGTTAAATTTTATAGGTGCACTAGTTCGTCGAAGAGATGGTGATACAAGTGCAATATGGATAGTAGATATAGGTTTTTGTAATCTGAAAATATAAAAACAGCAAGGTAGCAAGTGATAAAAGTGAACGTAAACGGTATTGCAATGCGTTGAAACAAGGCCTAGGGTTCATACTTTCACTAGTGCAAGTTCTCTAAACAATAATAACATAATTGGATCATATAACTATCCCTCAACATGCAACAAAGAGTCACTCCAAAGTCACTAATAGCGGAGAACAAACAAAGAGATTATTGTAGGGTACGAAACCACCTCAAAGTTATTCTTTCTGATCGATCTATTCAAGAGTTCGTACTAGAATAACACCTTAAGACACAAATCAATCAAAACCCTAATGTGACCTCAAGTATCCGTGGGTATGATTATACGATATGCATCAAACAATCTCAGATTCATCTATTCACCCAACACATAGAACTTCAAAGAGTGCCCCAAGGTTTCTACCGGAGAGTCAAGACGAAACGTGTGCCAACCCCTATGCATAAGTTCACAAACGGAACCCGCAAGTTGATCACCAAAACATACATCAAGTGAATCATGTGATATCCCATTGTCACCACAGATAAGCACATGCAAGACATACATCAAGTGTTCTCAAATCCTTAAAGACTCAATACGATAAGATAACTTCAAAGGGAAAACTCAATCCATTACAAGAGAGTAGAGGGGGAGAAACATCATAAGATCCAACTATAATAGCAAAGCTCGCGATACATCAAGATCGTACCACCTCAAGAACACGAAAGAGAGAGATCAAACACATAGCTACTGGTACATACCCTCAGCCCCGAGGGTGAACTACTCCCTCCTCGTCATGGAGAGCGTCGGGATGATGAAGATGGCCACCGGTGAGGGTTCCCCCCTCCGGCAGTGTGCCAGAACAAGGTCCCGATTGGTTTTTGGTGGCTACAGAGGCTTGTGGTGGCGGAACTCCCAATCTATTCTGTTCCCCGATGTTTTTAGGGTATATGGATATATATAGGCGAAAGAAGTCGGTCAGGGGAGCCACGAGGGTGGGGGCGTGCCCAGGGGGGCAAGCGCGCCTCCCTGCCTCGTGGCCATCTCGAAGCTTCCCTGATGTCTACTCCAAGTCTCCTGGATTGCTTCCGTTCCAAAAATAACTCTTCCGAAGGTTTCATTCCGTTTGGACTCCGTTTGATATTCCTTTTCTTCGAAACACTGAAATAGGCAAGAAAACAACCATTTGGGCTGGGCCTCCGGTTAATAGGTTAGTCCCAATAATAATATAAAAGTGTATAAATAAGCCCATTAAACATCCAAAATAGAATATATAATAGCATGGAACAATCAAAAATTATAGATACGTTGGAGACGTATCAGCGGCGCGACGGGGGAAAGAGAGAGTGTGGGGATTTGGGGGAAAAGAGGCAGGATGAAGAGAGGAGTGGGGATTTTCAGGGTTAAGTGGGCATAGTAGTAGCGCGTTTAGGCAAAACGCGCTATAGCTACTCCAGGTAGCTATAGCGGTTTCGTGTAGAAACCGCTACTCCTACCTTGACTAGTTGTAGCTCTTTTCTCAAAAAAGCGTTGCTGCTATAACCAATACATATATAACAGTTTTCCTATTTGTTTCCCTCTATTTTCTTTTCCTTTATTTTCTCTCACTTTTTTTTCTGAGAGCAGTTTACAAAGGGAATTGAAGGCGATATATATTGCATCATTTGACGGTTAAATATGTATACAAAATAAGAACATATATATTACATCATTGGACCCATGCATAATAATGGCTAAGTGTGTATACAAAATAGGAACATATATATTACATCATTTGACCGATAACATACGGTTCCTCAGCGTTGACGTTTTCGTTTTTGAGTCAGCTTCTTTCCATTCTTGTTCGTTGATGAATAATTGAGCCCCTCATTGTGACCTTATCTTTTCCATGGAGTACGATTTTTCTTAGGTAATGTAGTATTGATTCTTCTTTTGACGTATACTTCATCATCATCATCATCTTCCCTCATTGGGTTGCCGTTTTGATCGTAGTCTTCCTCGTTGGCGACTCCATCCATTCCAATGATGTTCCTTTTGCCTCTCATCACGACAACACGGCTGGGATTGCGCGTCGGTTATGAAGAAGCATTATGTCACGTGCTTAGAGTGTACCCATGGCTCATTTTTTGCGATAGCATTCACGGTGGCGCTCTTGGCGTCGGGTATAGTCATGGTAGTGAAATTCCGGTTTTCTCTTTCGACATTCTTAGCCCATATGACACGGAACATCGTCGTGTTGTGCAGTCCAAAGTAGTCAAGCTCCCAGATCTCCTCGACCCTTCCGTAAAATCTTTCAATTGCGTCGTTGTCGCTGCCGGTCATGCATTCCATCGTCACTCCTGAATTCTGATCATCACTGTCCATATATTTGGCCTCCGTCTAGAATGTGTATTCGTTGATATCGTATAACTGATAGGTTAGGAGGTTGGGCGAGGGGCCATGTGCTAAGGCGTATATGAGCAATCCGTCCTTAGAGCCCTCCTCCGGGGGATTAGCAATAATATGCTCTTTGAACCAATGCAGGAAAGTGGATTTGTGCTCTCTAGTAACTTCGACATCCGTCCTGCATACCCCCCGGTCACGATACTTCTTTGCGATAATTTCTTTGTGCAGTGCCACGAAAGGATCTACCTCGTCTAGGTGTTGTAGCACTACAAGTTTGCTATGTCAAAGTCGATGTGTCGATCTGAGTATACCACGTGCAGTTCCCTGCGACCGTTGGAGTGACCTTCTCCTTCGAGCCTCCTATCATGCTTGTTAACAGGCAAACCAACACTAACATCAGGCAGCTGGTCTGCGCCATATAGAAAATTCTCGCAGAAAGAGATGCACTCTTGTGTCAGATAGCCCTGGACGATGCTTCCATCCGGACGGGACATGTTACGAACGAATCCTTTGATGATCCCATTCATCCTCTCAAACGGCATCATGTTGTGCAGAAATGACGGCCCCAAGTCTATTACATCATCCACAATATGGACACACAGATGCACCATCACGTCAAAGAACACGGGCGGGAAGTACATCTCAAGCTCATTCAGTATCACAACGATCTCTTCCTATAGCCTTCGGAGCCGCTTCAGGCTGATCGACTTTTGGGAGATGACGTCGAAAAATTTGCAGAGACCAATAAGCGTGCCACGGACGTGCTTGTCCATTATCCCTCTCAGGGCAACACGTAGTATCTGCGCCATCATCACATGACAGTCATGGGACTTCATCCTGTTGAACCTTTTCTTATCCGTGTCTAGATATCTGCTTATCTTGCCATAGTAACCGGAACTAACTTTGACTTCAGTAAGGCACTTAAAGAATTGATCGATCTCAGCCTGACTTAAGGTGAAGCAAGAAGGGGGGCAATAATCCTCTTTCTTTACTTTCTTGCCCTTCTTCTCCCGCGCCTCTGTCTCCGTCTCTGTCTCGTCTGACTGTTTACGGGGTGGCATGTGCAAATCTTCCCTGATATTCAAATCTTGCAAGTCTTCTCTTGCCTTCGGCCCATCCTCGGTCTTATCCGGCATGTTCATCAGTGTCGCGAGCAAACTCTCAAGGAAATTCTTACAGATGTGCATTTGATCAAGGTAATGAGGTGTATCGAGTTTGTGCCATTACTCCAAGTCTCAGAACACAGACCTCGTCTTCCATACCTTCAGCAGCGGCTCCGATGCCTTTTTCATCGTCTTTCCCGACGCAGGGCACTCTTCCAGTTTTTCAACAGCTCATCAATTTCGGCACCGCTCCGCTTACATGGAGGTCCTCGATGCTCAGCGTGACCATTGAATAGATCTCCACGGTTTCTCCATGGGTCGTCCTGTTCGATCCATCTTCGATGCCCCATGTACACGATTTTCCCAGACCCGCCATCTTTCCTTGACGTTAGCTGCTGAGACATCGTATCATCCATGCACTGTGACACTCCAAAAAAATTTAATTTGGTTTTCAACAAAAACTTTGTTTGATTTGAAGGAGGCCATTTAAAATCCTTCCAAAAACCCCTCCTTCTCAAAAAATTTCCCCCATGGCAAGGATTTTATTTGGTATCTTCCTCAACCTTGGTGTTTGGTTATTAAAAACCTTCTTTCTGATTTTTACCCATCTCAAATAAATTTTTTGGAATTTATTTTCTATTAAAAAGAAACCCTATGGGTTTTGGGGCTATTCTTTTGTTTTGAAACCAGCCATTGTTTTAACATGCCTCATATTGTAATTTCTCCCAAAACCCCTCCCTCCACTTTGGGGCAACCCAAACTTTCTGTTCCAACAAGTTCAACCCATTTTTGAATTTTATTTCATTTATTTTATCCCCAAAAACAATTCTGTCTTTTATTTTAAGCCTAGATGATTTACAAAGGAAGTACATGTTTTCCTTTGAGTTTTGATCTCAAACAAACTCCTCTGGATAGTCCCTAGCACCCCCAACCTAGATCCATCAAGATCCACTCTTCCACAATTCAAAATTTTCAAGTTTCAACCACTGCAAGTTTGGACCAGATTCATCTTTTTTGGTAAAATTCATATTTTCTTCTCTCCAAAAATTCCACCAAAAATCAGGCAGCCCCCAGGTGCTTTGAGAGGCTACCACACCAAAGTTCAGCCCCAGATAAATTCTCCTCATGCCTAAATCATTTCATCGAACACTTGGCCTGCACTATTTCTGTACATTTTCAGAAATTCAGAGTTGCAGTTCGACAGTCAGTGTCGTTTTCGTCAGAGACTTGTCATCGATCACCAGTGCACACCCTGGCGCGTTGTGCACGGCCTCTCCTCATTATCCAGAGCATCGCACGCTCTCTTGGACGGGCGCAGGTGTCAGTGGCGGCGAGCCTCGCCGACGTCGGCAGCTTCTGCGGTGGCAGAGCCACCCGTGGCGGCCAGCGGGAGCTAGCGCCAGCTTTCTATGCCATCCAGCGCCGCCCAATGCACCCGATGCCTCCACGTGGCCGTCTGCTTGCCAGCGCACGCCGCAGCACCGTCGCCGTGGCCTGGCAAGCACAGGGCGCGCCCTCTGCCGCCGACGGGCCCGCGAAGCTCCGTTTTGTCGAAACCACCAAGCACGCCTAATCCAACCTAGGTTAGCATCTGAATGGTACCAGTGGATCTCCACGTTGATGCCCAACTCCTAAACTACCCGACCAACCACTGCACCGCCGGAGATTTCCCGTTCGCGGCCACCGCCTCGGATCACCTATAAAAGGAGGTCCCAAGCTCGTTCTCGAGCCCGCACCACCACTCCACCTCACCAGAGCCCCGCCAAGCCACCAGGAGGACCTCGAGGAGGTCTCCTCCCCCGACTCCGGCCGCCCTGATCCGCCTCGGGCTCCAGCTTGATCCACTCAGGTGAGGCCATCCCCGCCTCCCAAACCACGTCAGTAGTCTTCTCATGCACCCAGTACTCCAACCCGAGCTCCAATTTAACCTCCGCAGCCCTCCCCGGCGAGATCCAACATCACCCGAGCCGCCGTCCGCCGGAGTAAGGGCCGTCGTCGACGTGGTGCTCGCCGACGACAAACTCCACCACCCACAGACGCAGGAGGGCACACTGATCACGTAGGTACCCTCCGCTCCTCCTAACTCGCCGTGGATCGTCGCCGGCGACCACCGCAAGCTTCGGGCGCCGGCGCGCTCTGCTTCTCTCCGTTTGAAAATTCAAACCTGACGGGTGGGACCCCTCGTCAGCTTTTTTCTTTTTTGAACCATTTTCTGAAAACGCCTTCGGGCAGAATACGCTTCCCCTTAAAGTTGACGGGTTTTTAGCCGAAGCGTTTTCTGTTTTTATAAGCTAGCCCCTGGAAACTTTCTGTTTCATTACAGACAAGTCCCTGGACTAAAACCTTTATAACTTTTAAACAAGAAATGATTATTGATTGATTCTTTTTCTGTCACCTTTATTTTTCTGTCTAGTTTTTTATCATATTTATTTGAAAAATATTTGGAACACTTTTTTGTGCACACACGGTATTTACGTTAGTACGTATTTTCTTATACCGTAGATACCGAAGGAGGTGACGGAACCGCGAACTTCACCAAGCTAGACTCCGACTACTCCGAACCAGGCAAGCATGTTTGAACTTTTGATATGATGAGTGTTTTTGCATGTTTGCCTTGAGTAGTTCCATGGCATGTTTATGAGCATTTCGATGAGTGTTATATTACATGCAAAGTTGAGGCAAGTGAGCTTCGAAAATCCATATGTTGTTGGATATGAGTTTGCATGACAATGTGATGGCATGAGAGGGGGTAATATGGCAGTGTTAAAGCATGCCAGTCTTATGCCAGACTATTTGACTCCAGTATCAACATGAATCAAGTCACGCTTCCATCCGTTTTCCCTTCCTGTACTACCACATGTTTTCCGCAAGGGATATGGCTTAGTAAGTTCCAAACCGCTTTCCTGGTACACACCAAATAGAGAGGCTGTGATGAGGGTTCCATGGCCCTGGATTAAAGCCAGTCATCCGGTCAGGGGGCATGGGTGTTTCCGGTTGGGACCGAGAGGGGGGCACCCCTTAGAGTGCGCGAATATAAATTTGATCCCATGCTATTCGAGGTTGTGACCTCCCCGTCTCAAAGTTTTTCTTGAACGTTGTCTAGGGTGATTCCTGGCATCGTGAGGTGGGATGGGTGTGTCTTGGTTAGATGTGTTTCTACCAAATACCAGAACTGAACTAGTCCTTCGTGACTACGGAAATCCGTTGGCTGTGGATAATTAGTACAAACTCTGCAGAGTCAAAATCATTCGAATAATCTTATCCATGTCCGAGTACTGTGTTCAACTTATCCTTGTCAGCGTCAGTCTCAGTGATAAAACTCCGGTGAACCACATGAGTGTTAAGTCCGGCTAAATGATTATTCCTGTGGATGGACTAACCCGTTTATTATTATGTGTTGAATATTTCCTGTGAGGGTTATATCTTCGTGAATTTATCGGATATGAATAATGAAATATAAGCCCTTCTGCGATGTCGCTTAGACGTCCGACTGTGGCATGCTTGTTATTTACTTTCAATATAAGCCCTTTCTGCGATGTCGCTCAGACGTCCGACTGTGGCACGCTTGTTATTTACTTTCAATATAAGCCCTTTCTGCGATGTCGCTCAGATGTCCGACTGGGGCACGCTTGTTATTTACTTTCAATATAAGCCCTTTATGTGATGTCGCTCAGACGTCCGACTGTGGCACCCTTGTTATTTACTTTTCAATATAAGCCCTTTATGTGATGTCGCCAGACGTCCATCGTGGCACTCTTGCTATTTACTTTCAATATAAGCCCTTTATGTGGTGTCGCTTAGACGCCCGACTGCGGCATGATAATTTATTTGTTTACCCTTCGAGGCGTCGCTCCAGACACCCGATCAGTTTTCAGTTATTTTGTTGGGATTTCAGGAGGACTACCGCCTGACTTCATTTTTACTTATCATGTCGTGCAAAAATTTATTATTTGAGTGTGCATTGCTATTTGCTCATGGCGCATTCATGCTTGCATTTGTTATATCTTATGTCCAAACTGTCTTGCGAGTACTTTCAAAGTACTCACCTGGCTTGTTGATTTGGCCAGATGTTGACGAAGACGATCTCATGGATGAAGAGTTCGATAGCGAGTCCGACGCCTAGAGGAGTCCCAGTCAGTCCCGTGCGATCCTGGATTTGGTCACTTGTATTATATCCGGTTCCTCTACCCGAATAAATGCATCGAGCCTCACCTCGACGCTCGATGAGCTGCCAGATTAGGAGTCATGTCGACTACTCCACTGTGACATATCCACCACCACTTTTATCTCGAGTCAGTAGTATGCCACCACCCCCTGTGTCATAGCCGCCCTTATGTACAATATTGGCGTGTTTGTAATAAATTGTTGAGCAACCTCAGCTCAGCCCTATATTATATTTAATGCTACTGGACTTCTGTATTAAGTATTTGTCTACCAGTAAGGAGAATTCTTCCTATACTGGAATCAAAAAGATCGGTTTCTCAATAAGTATTTTATTGAAAAACCGGTCGTGACAAACTTGGTATCAGAGCCAGACTGACTGTAGGAAGCCACTAGGTGCGATCGCTAATCGGTTATTAGCATAATAGTGCTCTTTTTAAAAAAAAATTGCAAATGTAGTCATTTTCTGACAGTCAGCATAAATTTATGATTTGACCATTCAGAATTTTTGCCTACTTTTGTAGATGGCTGGCAACGAATGTGAGTCACAGGTGTTCGCCAACGTGCCTGAGGGGTTCGTCAAGCCCCTCTCCTTCATCGTCAAGACCGCGATTGGGCCATCAGTGTGCCCAGTATTCACACTCTACCAGCACAAGATCAACGACAGTCTGTCCATGCACTAGGACGCGGTGCAATTCAAGGGAGGGCGTGTTGAGTTACGCCGCTTCCGGTTCTTGGGGAGAGCCATGCCTGCGGAGAGGCATGCTATGCAGATGGCTGCCCGTGAGGCGATAGCTCGTCTCCGAGATGTTCTTCTTTCGATGAAGACTCGTCGCTACCGCTACCTCCCATGCCACGTGCCATACACGTGTCACTATGCATTCGCTTGCCCCAGAGGAGAGCGAGACAAGGCTATTGAGATGCTTGTTGAATACCTCCAGGCTCTGGAGGCAGCCTTCGACAACCTTGTGGACGACCTTGTGGCTGCTCGCATGGACTCAGTCCATGGCTGTGCCGCCAACAGGAGGGAGCTCCTACACACCGCACCACCACTGACTTTCTCTCGTCCTCAGCATCTTATTCACCTACCATTCTCGCCACCGCTCGTCGCCTGCCTACCACTGAGGAGTTTGACCAAGTCATTGCACCCACTTCAGTCCGTACTGCACCACCTATTGCGCCCACTCCAGTCCGTGTTGCTCCACCTATGGCGCCCGCTCCATCGACTCAGCGCAGCACTTCACGTCTGGAGCCTATTAGCGAGGAGGAGGTTGAGTCCCCAGCCTCACTGGGCCTCACCCTCGGCAGGCCAAGGGAGATCCTTACTATCTCTGACTGATTGCGCTTAGCTGCCATGCGATGTACCGGCTTGTTCGATATGCTTATATGTACATAGGTTGTGAGAACTAGCTTGTTTGCGCATCATGTAGGAACTGGGAGAAGTGTACTAGCCTAAATAACATGTACACATTCCTGAGTGGTGTATTGTATAATTACTGCTTGCGTGTAAGATATGTACGGAGCAGTCCTTCTTCATGCGCAATCAATTATTCTCTTGAAAAAAATCTTGGAGCATTTAAAAATTTCCCGTCTTTATAAATTTATTGATTTTTGCGACTCAATTTCCTTTTCTTATGAGTTTTACAAAATATATCCCCAGAGTAGAAAATGTCTCGTCCTTGGACTCGCTCCATGCCAAATCCGCCAGAAGAGAATTATGGCACCCAAACAAGCAACAATTTCACACCGGGGCAGTCAAGTCAACAGGGCAGTGAAACAACATTTTCCCAAGTATGCCGCCTTTATGAACAGAGTCAACAACAACATCAGGAAATGATGAACAAAGTCATCAATATGGGAAATCATCGTGGACCGTATCAGCAGTAATCCAAATTGTCTAAGCTACAAAAGACGCGTCCCCCAACATTTTCTCATACGGACAAACCTCTTGAGGCCGATGATTGGCTTCGAGACATGGAAAGAAAATTAACCGTGAGAAAGTACTTTATGCACCGCACTATCTCACTGGAGCGGCTGCATCATGGTGGGAAAATTTCCTACACATGCACCCCAACGAAAATGATATAACCTGGGAGGAATTCAAGGAAGGTTTTCGTGGGGCACACATTCCTAGAAGTATTATGAAGATCAAGAAGAGGGAGTTTGATGACCTCAAACAGAGAACCATGACAGTGATTGAATACAACAGTCAGTTTACTCTATTGTCTCGCTACGCCAACGAAGAGCGTATGACTGAAAGCAAGAAGATGGAAAAATTCTTGGGCCGATGCGCCCCGCTTAAATGCCAGCTGGTCGTGCACACCTTCCCAGATTTCAAAACACTGGTGGATAAGGCTATTACCTTGGAAAATGAGCGACGCAGCTTGGAGGATTTCCGCAAGCGCAAAAGGGACCAGACCACTCTTGCTCGCAACCACCGGAGCAAGACGGATTTTCAGAAAGGTGGGACACACAAACCCACGACAAATGTTTCACACCCAATCAAGAATTTCCATGCAAGGGACAAGGAGTTCACATATCGCCCAGGCATTACTTGCTACGCTTAGGAGAAGAAGGACACTATGCCAAGCAGTGCCCCAAGCCAAGGAACTCGACCCCAAAGCCGAGCAACGGTGGCAATAATTCAGCGCCCAAGCGAAACAACTTCAACCCCAATAACAACCACAAGAAGGGTCACCTGAACCACGTGACCAGAGAAGAAGCAAAGAATGCCCCGGATATCGTGACTCGCACGTTCCTCGTCAACACAATACCTGCCACGGTTTTGTTTGATTCTGGAGCTTCTCTCTCGTTCATTTCGAAGAATTTTGCTTTGGTTAATGATTTTTCGATGCTTCCCTTGGAATAATCCATGATCATCAAGTCCACTTGTATTAATCAAGTTACTCAGAATTACTGCCAAGGTGTGGTTATTG
The DNA here is from genome assembly GCA_021605145.1 of Aegilops bicornis. NCBI lineage: Eukaryota > Viridiplantae > Streptophyta > Magnoliopsida > Poales > Poaceae > Aegilops > Aegilops bicornis. Next base: position 723,217,449 of record CM038675.1, read on the forward strand.
ATCTTGAAGGATTGAAGTTTCATGCAAACCTCATCGTATTGGAAAATAAGGGACTGGATGTTATCCTAGGAATGGACTAGTTAACCACCAACAAAGGATTTATTGATTGCTTCAACCGGACGGCGATTCTTACTCATCATCACGGGAAGCAAATAAAAGTTTCAGCTCAAGAAAGACAAATATCGCGGCAACCAAGGTTGAACAAGGTGGAAATTTCAGAGTTGAACAAAGTCCCAGTGGTGTGTGAGTTTCCAGACGTATTTCCCAAAGAACTACCAGGCATGCCACCAGACCGGGAAATAGAATTCAGCATTGAACTAGCACCCGGAACCACCCCCATTTACAAGAAACCATATAGAATGGCACCATCCGAGTTGGTAGAATTGAAGAAGCAAATAAAAGAATTACTGGACAAAGGATATATATGAGCCAGCTCCTCACCTTGGGGTTCACCAATTTTATTTGCCAAGAAAAAGGATGGGACACTGAGATTGTGTATAGACTATCGAGCACTTAACATGGTCACAATCAAGAACAAATACCCGATGATTTATTTGATCAGCTCGCTCAGGCCAAGGTTTTCTCAAAAATTGACTTAAGGTCGGGATACCATCAATTAAAAGTACGAACAGAAGATATCCCCAAGACAGCCTTCACCTCCAGATACGGACTGTATGAGTTCACAGTAATGCCGTTTGGACTAACAAACGCCCCTGCATATTTTGTTCACCTCATGAACAAAGTATTTATGAAGTTTATGGACAAGTTTGTTGTGGTATTCATCGACGATATTCTGATATACTCCAAGACACCAGAAGAGCACGCTGAACATCTCAGAATTGTACTAGGAGAACTAAGGAAACATCAATTGTACGCCAAGTTCAGCAAATGTGAATTTTGGCTAAGACAGGTGGGTTTTCTGGGCCACGTACTGACCCAAGAAGGTATTGCCGTAGACCCGGAAAAGGTCAAGGCCGTACTTGGCTGGAAACCACCAGCCAGCGTAACAGACGTACGAAGTTTCTTGGGAATGGCAGGATACTACCGAAGATTTATTGAAGGATTCTCCACCATAGCAAAGCCAATGACGCAGTTACTCAAGAAGGATAAGAAGTTTGAATGGACTGAAGCTTGCGAGAAAAGTCTCCAAGAACTAAAAAGGAAATTAACGATAGCACCAGTATTAATTGTGCCAGACATACACAAGAATTTTGAGGTGTATTGTGACGCATCCCTGAAGGGCCTCGGATGCGTATTAATGCAAGAAGGCAAGGTAGTCGCGTATGCTTCCAGGCAACTTTGCAAGCATGAAGAAAATTATCCTACTCATGACTTGGAGTTGGCAGCAGTCATCCATGCACTCAAAGAGTGGAGACACTTTATACTTGGAAATCATTGTGAAATATACACAGACCATAAAAGCCTCAAGTATATTTTCACACAACCGGAACTCAATTTACGGCAACGACGCTAGTTGGAATTAGTAAAGGATTATGATGTTGGTATCCACTACCATCCAGGAAAAGCAAATGTAGTGGCGGATGCTCTTAGTCGGAACCCCAGCTCGGACAACGACAACCTACCAAATCTAAGACCTGAATTTCGGCAGGAGTTTGCTAAACTCAACTTGATAATGGTCACCGAAGGCAGCGTGTCGAATTTAGAAATACAGCCTACCCTGATAGAAAAGATTAAGGAGGCTCAGCATGGACACCCTAGCGTTGAAGGCATAAAAAGGAAAGTGAGTTTGGGCAAGGCCTCAGAATTCGTCATAGACGAGCAGGGAATATTGTGGTACGGAGATAGGCTTTGCGTACCAAATATCGAGGACCTTAAACAGCAAATTCTAGCTGAAGGCCACACCGCTCCGTATTCAATCCATCCTGGAGGAACAAAAATGTACAAGAGCCTTCAGGAAAAAATTTGGTGGCACGGTATGAAAAGGGACATAGCCACGTTCATCGCATGTTGTGATTCATGTCAACGCATCAAGGCTGAGCACCAGAAACCGGCCGGACTATTACAGCCAAACAAGATACCCGAGTGGAAATGGGACGAAATTGGAATGGATTTTATTGTTGGACTACCTCGGTCACGACACGGGAATGATGCCATATGGGTCATCACAGATAGACTGACTAAGGTGGCACACTTCATCCCCGTGAAGACAACCCACACCACTCAGAAGCTTGCTGTGCTTTATCTCTCCGTATCATCTGCTTGCATGGAGTTCCAAAGACTATAATATCGGACAGAGGCACTCAATTCGTCTCCCGATTTTGGGATCAATTAAAACAAGCTCTGGGAACTCAACTGGCGTTTAGTACCGCATACCACCCCTGCATCGATGGACAAAGCGAACGCGTAAACCAAATTCTAGAAGACATGCTGAGAGCATGTGTCCTCACCTATGGAACCAGTTGGGAAGAAAGCTTGCCATACGCAGAGTTCGCATACAACAACAGTTACCAAGCCATCCTGCAAATGGCACCATTTGAAGCCCTGTACGGGCGAAGATATCGTACCCCGCTAAATTGGTCAGAAACCGGAGACAGCCATATCTTCGGCCCAGACATGCTCAAGGAGGCTGAGGAGAAAGTTAAGATAATTAGGGATCGACTCAAGACAGCTCAAAGTCGACAGAAGAGTTATTACGATCAAAAGCATCGGGGAGTCAGTTTTGAACCCGGTGAGTATGTGTACCTACGAGTATCTCCTATGAGGGGCCTGCAACGATTCAAGGTTAAGGGAAAGCTAGCACCAAGATTCATCGGACCCTTCTGTATAGTGGCACGAAGAGGCACGGTAGCCTACCAGCTAGACTTACCCGAAGAATTATCCGACGTCCACGACGTGTTCCACGTCTCGCAGTTGAGGAAGTGCGTGAGCAACCCAGAGAAGCAAGTATCCCATGAAGACATTGACGTGCAACCAGACCTCACCTACTGGGAACGTCCAATAAAAATATTGGAGGAGTCTGAAAGGAGGACCCATCAGAAAACAATCAAGTTTTTCAGAGTTCAATGGAGCAATCACACCGAGAATGAAGCAACTTGGGAAAGAGAGGATTTTCTTCAGACAGAGCACCCACACCTATTTGAGGATCAGCTGAGATCTCGGGGACGAGATTTTTCCTAAGGGGGTAGGTGTTGTGACACTCCAAAAAATTTTAATTTGGTTTTCAACAAAAACTTTGTTTGATTTGAAGGAGGCCATTTAAAATCCTTCCAAAAACCCCTCCTTCTCAAAAAATTTCCCCCATGGCAAGGATTTTATTTGGTATCTTCCTCAACCTTGGTGTTTGGTTATTAAAAACCTTCTTTCTGATTTTTACCCATCTCAAATAAATTTTTTGGAATTTATTTTCTATTAAAAAGAAACCCTATGGGTTTTGGGGCTATTCTTTTGTTTTGAAACCACCCATTGTTTTACCATGCCTCATGTTGTAATTTCTCCCAAAACCCCTCCCTCCACTTTGGGGAAACCCAAACTTTCTGTTACAACAAGTTCAACCCATTTTTGAATTTTATTTCATTTATTTTATCACCAAAAACAATTCTGTCTTTTATTTTAAGCCTAGATGATTTACAAAGGAAGTACCTGTTTTCCTTTGAGTTTTGATCTCAAACCAACTCCTCTGGATAGAACCTAGCACCCCCAACCTAGATCCATCAAGATCCACTCTTCCAAAATTCAAAATTTTCAAGTTTCAACCACTGCAAGTTTTGACCAGATTCATCTTTTTTGGTAAAATTCATATTTTCTTCTCTCCAAAAATTCCACCAAAAATCTGGCAGCCCCCAGGTGCTTTGAGAGGCTACCACACCAAAGTTCAGCCCCAGATAAATTCTCCTCATGCCTAAATCATTTCATCGAACACTTGGCCTGCACTGTTTCTGTACATTTTCAGAAATTCAGAGTTGCAGTTCGACAGTCAGTGTCGTTTTCGTCAGAGACTTGTCATCGATCACCAGTGCACACCCTGGCGCGTTGCGCACGGCCTCTCCTCCTTATCCAGAGCATCGCATGCTCTCTTGGACGGGCGCAGGTGTCGGTGGCGGCGAGCCTCGCCGACGCTGGCAGCTTTTGCGGTGGCAGAGCCACCTGTGGCAGCCAGCGGGAGCTAGCACCGTCCAGCGCGGCCCAATGCACCCGAGGCCTCCGCGTGGCCGTCTGCTTGCCAGCGCACGCCGCAGCACCGTCGCCGTGGCCCGGCAAGCACAGGGCGCGCCCTCTGCCGCCGACGGGCCCGCGAAGCTCCGTTCTGTCGAAACCACCAAGCACGCCTAATCCAACCTAGGTTAGCATCTGAATGGAACCAGTGGATCTCCACGTTGATGCCCAACCCCCTAAACTACCCGACCAACCACTGCACCGCCGTAACCGTCGCCGGAGATTTCCCGTTCGGGGCCACCGCCTCGGATCACCTATGCAAGGAGGTCCCGAGCTCGTTCTTGAGCCCGCACCACCACTCCACCTCACCAGAGCCCTGCCAAGCCACCGGGAGGACCTCGAGGAGGTCTTCTCCCCCGACTCCGGCCGCCCCGATCCGCCTCGGGCTCCAGCTCGATCCACTCAGGTGAGGCCATCCCCGCCTCCCAAACCACGTCAGTAGTCTTCTCATGCACCCAGTACTCTAACCCGAGCTCCAATTTAACCTCCGCAACCCTCCCCGGCGAGATCCAACATCACCCAAGCCGCCGTCCGCCGGAGTAAGGGCCGCCATCGACGTGGTGCTCGCCGACGACCACGTCCACCACCCATAGACGCGGGAGGGCACACTGACCAGGTAGGTACCCTCCGCTCCTCCTAACTCACCGTGGATCTTCGCCGGCGACCACCGCAAGCTTCGGGCGCCGGCGCGCTCTGCTTCTCTCCGTTTGAAAATTCAAACCTGACGGGTGGGACCCCTCGTCAGCTTTTTTTCTTTTTTTGAACCGTTTTCTGAAAACGCCTTCGGGCAAAATACGCTTCCCCTTAAAGTTGACGGGTTTTTAGCCGAAGCGTTTTCTATTTTTATAAGCTAGCCCCTGGAAACTTTCTGTTTCATTACAGACAAGTCCCTGGACTAAAACCTTTATAACTTTTAAACAAAAATTGATTATTGATTGATTCTTTTTCTGTCACCTTTATTTTTCTGTCTAGTTTTTTATCCTTTTTTGTGCACACACGGTATTTACGTTAGTACGTAATTTCTTATACCGTAGATACCGGAGGAGGTGACGGAACCGCGAACTTCACCAAGCTAGACTCCGACTACTCCGAACCAGGCAAGCATGTTTGATCTTTTGATATGATGAGTGTTTTTGCATGTTTGCATTGAGTAGTTTCATGGCATGTTTATGAGCATTTCGATGAGTGTTATATTACATGCAAAGTTGAGGCAGGTGAGCTTCGAAAATCCATATGTTGTTGGATATGAGTTTGCATGACCATGTGATGGCATGAGAGGGGTAAGATGGCGGTGTTGAAGCATGCCAGTCTTATGCGGACTATTTGACTCGATATCAACATGAATCAAGTCACGCTTCCATCTATTTTCCCTTCTGTACTACCACATGTTTTCCATAGGGATATGGCTTAGTAAGTTCCAAACCGCTTTCCTGGTACACACCAAATAGAGAGGCTGTGATGAGGGTTCCATGGCCCTGTATTAGAGCCAGTCATCCGGTCAGGGGGCATGGGTGTTTCCGGTTGGGACCGAGAGGGGGGCACCCCTTAGAGCGCGCGAATATAAATTTGATCCCATGCTATTCTAGGTTGTGACCTCCCCGTCTCAAAGTTTTTCTTGAACGTTGTCTAGGGTGATTCCTGGCATCGTGAGGTGGGATGGGTGTGTACTGGTTAGATGTGTTTCTACCGAAATACCGTAAACGGAACTAGTCCTTCGTGACTACGGAAATCCGTTGGCTGTGGATAATTAGTACAAACTCCGCAGAGTCAAAATCATTCGAATAATCTTATCCATGTCCGAGTACTATGTTCAACTTATCCTTGTCAGCGTCAGTCTCAGTGACAAAACTCCGGTGAACCACATGAGTGTTAAGTCCGGCTAAATGATTATTCCTATGGATGGACTAACCCGTTTATTATTATGTGTTGAATATTTCCTGTGAGGGTTATATCTTCGTGAATTTATCGGATATGAATAATGAAATATAAGCCCTTCTGCGATGTCGCTCAGACGTCCATCGCGGCACGCTTTGTTATTTACTTTCAATATAAGCCCTTTCTGCGATGTCGCTCGGACATCCGATGCGTGGCACGCTTTGTTATTTACTTTCAATATAAGCCCTTTCTGCGATGTTGCTCAGACGTCCGACTGTGGCACGCTTGTTATTTACTTTCAATATAAGCCCTTTATGTGATGTCGCTCAGACGTCCGACTGTGGCAATCTTTTTATTTACTTTTCAATATAAGCCCTTTATGTGATGTCGCTCAGACGTCCGACTGTGGCACTCTTGCTATTTACTTTCAATATAAGCCCTTTATGTGGTGTCGCTTAGACGCCCGATCATGACATGATAATTTATTTGTTTACCCTTCGAGGCGCCGCTCCGGACACCCGATCAGTTTTCGATTATTTTGTTGGGATTTAGGAGGACTACCGCCTGACTTCATTTTTACTTATCATGTCGTGCAAAAATTTATTATTTGAGTGTGCATTGCTATTTGCTCATGGCGCATTCATGCTTGCATTTGTTATATCTTATGTCCAAACTGTCTTGCGAGTACTTTCAAAGTACTCACCTGGCTTGTTGATTTGGCCAGATGTTGACGAAGGCGATCTCATGGATGAAGAGTTCGATAGCGAGTCCGACGCCTAGAGGAGTCCCAGTCAGTCCCGTGCGATCCTGGATTTGGTCACTTGTATTATATCCGCTTCCGCTACCCGAATAAATGCATCGAGCCTCACCTCGACGCTCGATGAGCTGCCAGATTAGGAGTCATGTCGACTACTCCACTGTGACATATCCACCACCACTTTTATCTCGAGTCAGTAGTATGCCACCACCCCCTGTGTCATAGCCGCCCTTATGTACAATATTGGCGTGTTTGTAATAAATTGTTGAGCAACCTCAGCTCAACCTTGCATTATATTTTATGCTACTGGACTTCTGTATTAAGTATTTGTTTACCAGTAAGGAGAATTCTTCCTATACTGGAATCAAAAAGATCGGTTTCTCAATAAGTATTTTATTGAAAAACTGGTCGTGACATGCACCGCTTGCATCCCTAATATCCATGGCACACCTGGCCTGCGACATATCCGTAACCGAGATAGTCGTGGACCGTCGTGATCAGCATGACTCTCATGTAGAAATACTCGCCTTTGCTGGCATCCCATGGCTTGGTCGGTCTTTTCCATAAAGTGTCTAACTCCTCTTGAAGTAGCCCCAGATACAAATTAATATTATTTCTTGGTTGTTTCAGCCCTTGAATAAGCACGCTCATGTGAATGTACTTCGACTTCATGCACAACCAGGGGGAGGTTGTACATCCATACAAACACGGGCCATGTGCTATGGTTTGTGTTACGGTTATAAACGGATTCATGCCATCGGTACACGCACCAAGCACGATGTTCCTTGCATCACATTTGAAATACCGATAGAAGTTGTTCAACACTCTCCACTAGCTTCCATCCTTGACGTGTCTCAGCTTCAGATCATCTCCATCGTCGGGCTTCTTCCTCTCCGTGTGCCAGCGCATTAGCTTTGCTTCCTTGGGATCTATGAAATACCACTGGAGACGGGGAGTGATCGGTAAGTACCATAGAACTTTCTGGGGACATTTATTCCTGGTCTTCTTGTATCGAGAAGCATTGCACACTGGACATCTTGTTTTATCCGCGTGCTCCTTCCGATAAATTATGCAATCGTTGATGCATGCATGGTATCTAACATGCGGCAGATCAAGAGGGCACACGATCTTCTTGGCCTCATCAACACTAGTAGGACATATATTCCCCGCGGGAAGAACATCCTTTATGTACTTGAGATGCTCATCGAGGCTAGTGTCGGTCCATTTGTTTTTAGCCTTCGTCTTCAGGAGTTGGAGCGCGAAACTCAAGCGGGTAACCTCAGGATTGCAACCATCATACAATGGAGTGTTCGAGTCTACCACCGGTTTCTCCAGCTTAGCCTCCTCTCAAGAAGCAGCTCTCTCAGTACTCGTCTCCTCGCGAAGTAGTGCTTGAACATGAGGGTCCCGAACAATTGAACTTAGTACCGACGAACTCTGCTGCGTGGAGTCCACGTTCTCCCCGCCGCCATGTCCGGCCCCTTCTACTCCGCCATGTCCGGCCCCTTCTCCACCGCCATGTCCGACCTCTTCCCCGCCGCCATTATCGATCATCTCTTCGTCTTGCCCCGTGTCGTCATTGCCTGCCCCGTCGGCGTCCTCAACATCGTCATCCTCATCTTCAATTATCCACCGAGTATAGCCATCCATGAAACCAGTCATGAGCAGGTGCGCTTCGACACGACCATCGTCATAGGGGTCGAGCCAAACTATTCCTTTGCATTTTCGATACGGACATAAAACCTCTGTCCGGTTTTCTTTCATGTCCTGCACCGCCGACCGCAAACACCTGTCCACCATCGTTCCTGAAGGGAGTATGCCTTAGAGGCAATAATAAAGATATTATTTATTTCCTTATTTCATGATAAATGTTTATTATTCATGCTAGAATTGTATTAACCGGAAACATAATACATGTGTGAATACATAGACAAACAGAGTGTCACTAGTATGCCTCTACTTGACTAGCTCGTTGATCAAAGATGGTTATGTTTCCTAGCGATAGACATGAGTTGTCATTTGATTAACGGGATCACATCATTAGGAGAATGATGTGATTTACATGACCCATTCCGTTAGCTTAGCACACGATCGTTTAGTATGTTGCTATTGCTTTCTTCATGACTTATACATGTTCCTATGACTATGAGATTATGCAACTCCCGTTTACCGGAGGAACACTTTGTGTGCTACCAAGCGTCACAACGTAAATGGGTGATTATAAAGGTGCTCTACAGGTGTCTCTGAAGGTACTTGTTGGGTTGGCGTATTTCGAGATTAGGATTTGTAACTCCGATTGTCGGAGAGGTATCTCTGGGCCCTCTCGGTAATGCACATCACTTAAGCCTTGCAAGCATTGCAACTAATGAGTTAGTTGCAGGATGATGTATTACGGAACGATTAAATAAACTTGACGGTAACGAGATTGAACTAGGTATTGAGATACCGACGATCGAATCTCGGGCAAGTAACATACCGATGACAAAGGGAACAATGTATGTTGTTATGCGGTCTGACCGATAAAGATCTTCGTAGAATATGTGGGAGCCAATATGAGCATCCAGGTTCCGCTATTGTTTATTGACCGGAGACGTGTCTCCGTCATGTCTACATAGTTCTCGAACCCGTAGAGTCCGCACGCTTAACGTTTCGATGACAGTTATGTTATGAGTTTATATGTTTTGATGTACCAAAGGTTGTTCGGAGTCCCGGATGTGATCACGGACATGACGAGGAGTCTCGAAATGGTCGAGACATGAAGATTGATATATTGGAAGCCTATGTTTAGATATCGGAAGTGTTCCGGGTGAAATCGGGATTTTACCGAGTGCGGAGGGTTGCGGAACCCCGGGGTTAATGGGCCTTAGTGGGCCTTTGCGGAGAAGAGGAGGCGGCCAGGGCTGGCCGTGGCGCCTCCCCTAGTCCGAATAGGACAAGGAGAGGGGGGCGGCGCCCCCCCCCCCTTCCTTCCTCTCTCCCTCCTCTCCCCCCCAAGTCCTAATCCAACTAGGAAAGGGGGTAGTCCTACTCCCGGTGGGAGTAGGACTCCTCCTGGCGTGCCCCCTCTAGGCCGGCCGCACCTCCCCCCTTGCTCCTTTATATACGGGGGTAGTGGGCACCCTAGAGACACAACAATTGATCAGTTGATCTTTTAGCCGTGTGCGGTGCCCCCCTCCACCATAGTACACCTCGATACATCAGAAGCGGTGCTTAGGCGAAGCCACTGCATCGATAGAACATCATCATCGCCACCACGCCGTCGTGACAAAACTCTCCTCAACACTCGGCTGGATCGGAGTTCGAGGGACGCCATCGGGCTGAACGATGTGCTGAACTCGGAGGTGTCGTATGCTCAAAGATTTGATCGGTCGGATCATGAAGACGTACGACTACATCAACCGCGTTGTGCTAATGCTTCCGCTTTCGGTCCACGAGGGTACGTGGACAACACTCTCCCCTCTCGTTGATATGCATCACCATGATCTTGCGTGTGCGTAGGAATTTTTTTTAAATTACTACATTCCCCAACAGTGGCATCCGAGCCAGGTTTTATGTGTTGATGTTATATGCACGAGTAGAACACAAGTGAGTTGTGGGCGATATAAATCATACTGCTTACCAGCATGTCATACTTTGGTTCGGCGGTATTGTTGGATGAAGCGGCCCGGACCGACATTACGCGTACGCTTACGCGAGACTGGTTCTACCGACGTGCTTTGCACATAGGTGGCTGGCGGGTGCCAGTTTCTCCAACTTTAGTTGAACCGAGTGTGGCTACGCCCGGTCCTTGCGAAGGTTAAAACAGCACCAACTTGACAAACTATCGTTGTGGTTTTGATGCGTAGGTAAGAACGGTTCTTGCTAAAGCCCGTAGCAGCCACGTAAAACTTGCAACAACAAAGTAGAGGACGTCTAACTTGTTTTTGCAGGGCATGTTGTGATGTGATATGGTCAAGACATGATGCTAAATTTTATTGTATGATATGATCATGTTTTGTAACTGAGTTATCGGCAACTGGCAGGAGCCATATGGTTGTCGCTTTATCGTATGCAATGCAATGCCCTGTAATGCTTTACTTTATCACTAAGCGGTAGCGGTAGTCGTAGAATCATAAGATTGGCGAGACGATAACAATGCTACGATGGAGATCAAGATGTCGCACCGGCGACGATGGTGATCATGACGGTGCTTCGGAGATGGAGATCACAAGCACAAGATGATGATGGCCATATCATATCGCTTATATTAATTGCATGTGACGTTTATCTTTTATGCATCTTATTTTGCTTAGTTCGACGGTAGCTTTATAAGATGATCTCTCACTAAATTTCAAGATAAAAGTGTTCTCCCTGAGTATGCACCATTGCCAAAGTTCATCGTGCCCAGACACCATGTGATGATCGGGTGTGATAAGCTCTACGTCCATCTACAACGGGTGCAAGCCAGTTTTGCACACGCAGAATACTCAGGTTAAACTTGACGAGCCTAGCATATGCGGATATGTCCTCGGAACACTGAGACCGAAAGGTCGAGCGTGAATCATATAGTAGATATGATCAACATAGTGATGTTCACCGTTGAAAACTTCTCCATTTCACATGATGATCGGTTATGGTTTATTTGATTTGGATCACGTGATCACTTAGATGATTAGAGGGATGTCTATCTAAGTGGGAGTTCTTAAGTAATATGATTAATTGAACTTTAATTTATCATGAACTTAGTCCTGGTAATATTTGCAAATAATGTTGTAGATCAATAGCTCGCATTGTTGCTTCCCTAATTTTTATATGTTCCTAGAGAAAACTAAGTTGAAAGATGTTGGTAGCAATGATGTGGATTGGATCCGTGATCTGAGGTTTATCCTCATTGCTGCACAGAAGAATTATGTCCTTGATGCACCGCTAGGTGACAGACCTATTGCAGGAGCAGATGCAGACGTTATGAACGTTTTGACAAAAGCTCGTTATGATGACTACTTGATAGTTAAGTGCACCATGCTTTACGGCTTAGAACCGGGACTTCAAAAATGTTTTGAATGCCACGGAGCATATAAGATGTTCCAAGAGTTGAAATTGGTATTTCATACTCATGCCCGTGTCGAGAGGTATGAGACCTCCGATGATTTACTTGCCTACAAGATGGAGGAGAATTGCTCAGCTAGTTAGCATATGCTCAGAATGTCTGAGTACTACAATCACTTGAAGCAAGTGGGAGTTAATCTTCCAGATAAGATAGTGATTGATAGAGTTCTCTAGTCACTATCACCAAGTTACTAGAACTTCGTGATGAACTATAATATGCAAGGGATAAACAGAAAAGATTCCCAAGCTCTTCGTGATGCTGAAATCGACGAAGGTAGAAATCAAGAAAAGCATCCAGTGTTGATGGTTGACAAGACCACTAGTTTCAAGAAAAGGGCAAAGGGAAGAAGGGGAACTTCAAGAAGAACGGCAAGCAAGTTGCTACTCAAGTGAAGAAGCCCAAGTTTGTACCTAATCCTGAGACTAAGTGCTTCTACTGCAAAGGGACTGGTCACTGGAAGCAGAAATGCCCCAAGTATTTGACGGATAAGAAGGATGGCAAAGTGAACAAAGGTATATTTGATATACAGATTATTGATGTGTATTTTACTAGTGTTCGTAGCAACCCCTCAGTATTTGATATTGGTTCAGTTGCTAAGAGTAGTAACTCGAAATGGGAGTTGCAGAATGAACAGAAACTAGTTAAGGGCGAGGTGACGATGTGTGTTGGAAGTAGTTCCAAGATTGATATGATCATCATCGCACACTCCCTATACTTTCGGGATTAGTGTTAAACCTAAATAAGTGTTATTTGGAGTTTGCGTTGAGCATGAATATGATTTGATCATGTTTATTACGGTTATTCATTTAAATTAGAGAATAATTGTTGTTCTGTTTACATGAATAAAACCTTATATACCCAATGAAAATGGTTCGTTGGATCTCGATCGTAGTGATACACATATTCATAATATTGAATCCAAAAGACGCAAAGTTAATATGGATAGTGCAACTTATTTGTGGCACTGCCGTTTAGGTCATATTTGTGTAAAGCGCATGAAGAAACTCCATGCTAATGGACTTTTGGAATCACTTGATTATGAATCACTTGATGCTTGCGAACCATGCCTCTTGGGCAGGATGACTAAAACGCCGTTCTCCGGAACAATGGAGCGAGCAACAGATTTATTGGAAATAATACATATTGATGTATGCGGTCCGATGAGTGTTGAGGCTCGCGGCAGGTATCGTTATTTTCTAAACTTCACAGATGATTTGAGCAGATATGGGTATATCTACTTGATGAAACATAAGTCTGCAACATTTGAAAATTTCAAAGAATTTTGGAGTGAAGTGGAAAATCATCGTGACAAGAAAATAAAGTTTCTACGATCTGATCGCGGAGACAAATTTTTGAGTTACGATTTTGGTCTTCAATTAAAACAATGTGGAATAGTTTCACAAATTCATGCCACCTGGAACACTACAGCATAATGGTGTGTCCGAACGTCATAACCATACTTTATTGGATATAGTGCAATCTATGATGTTTCTTACCGATTTACCACTATCCTTTTGGGGTTATGCATTAGAGACAGCTGCATTCACATTAAAAGGGCACCATATAAATCCGTTGAGACAACACCGTATGAAATGTGGTTTGTCAAGAAACCAAAGTTGTCTTTTCTTAAAGTTTGGGGCTTCGTTGCTTATGTGAAAAAGCTTCAACCTGATAAGCTCGAACCCAAATCGGAGAAATGTGTCTTCATAGGATACCCAAAGGAGACTGTTGGGTACACCTTCTATCACAGATCCGAAGGCAAGATATTAGTTGCTGAGAATGGATCCTTCTAGAGAAGGAGTTTCTCTCGAAAGAAGTGAGTGGGAGGAAAGTAGAACTTGGTGAGGTAACTGTACCTCCTCCCTTATTGGAAAGTAGTTCATCATAGAAATTTGTTCCTGTGACTCCTACACCAATTAGTGAGGAAGCTAATGATGATGATCATGAAACTTCAGATCAAGTTACTACCGAACCTCGTAGGTCAACCAGAGTGAGATCCGCACCAGAGTGGTACGGTAATGTTGTTCTGGAGGTCATGTTACTTGACCATGACGAACCTACGAACTATGAGGAAGCGATGATGAGCCCAGATTCCGGGAAATGGATTGAGGCCATGAAATCTGAGATGGGATCCATGTATGAGAACAAAGTGTGGACTTTGGTTGACTTGCCCGATGATCGGAAAGCCATAGAAAATAAATGGATATTCAAGAGGAAAATAGACGCTGATAGTAGTGTTACTATCTACAAAGCTAGAATTGTCGCAAAAGGTTTTCGACAAGTTCAAGGTGTTGACTACGATGAGAGTTTCTCACTCGTATCTATGCTTAAGTCTGTCCGAATCATGTTAGCAATTGCCGCATTTTATGAAATCTTGCAAATGGATAAATATAAGTGCATTCCTTAATGGATTTCTTAAAGAAGAGTTGTATATGATGCAACCAGAAGGTTTTGTCGATCCTAAAGGTGCTAACAAAATATGCAAGCTCTAGCGATCCATCTATGGACTGGTGCAAGCATCTCGGAGTTGGAATATACGCTTTGATAAGTTGATCAAAGCATATAGTTTTATACAGACTTGCAGTGAAGCCTGTATTTACAAGAAAGTGAGTGGGAGCACTACAGCTTTTCTGATAAAGTATATGTGAATGACATATTGTTGATTGGGAATGATGTAGAATTTTCTAGAAAGCATAAAGGTGTATTTGAAAGGAGTTTTTCAAAGAAATACCTTGGTGAAGCTACTTTCATATTGAGCATCAAGATCTATAGAGATAGATCAAGACGCTTGATAAGTTTTTTCAATGAGTACATACCTTGATAAGATTTTGAAGTACTTCAAGATGGAACAGTCAGAGAAAGAGTTCTTGCCTGTGTTACAAGGTGTGAAATTGGGTAAGACTCAAAGCCCGACCACGGCAAAAGATAGAAAGAGAATGAAAGTCATTCCCTATGCCTCAGCCATAGGTTCTATAAAGTATGTCATGTTGTGTACCAGATCTATTGTATACCCTACACTGAGTTTAGTAAGGGACTACAATAGTGATCTAGGAGTAGATCACTAGACAGCGGTCAAAATTATCCTTGGTGGAATAAGGATATGTTTCTCGATTATGGAGGTGACAAAAAGGGTTTGTCGTAAAGGGTTACGTCGATGCAAGTTTTGACAATGGTCCAGATGACTCTAAGTCTCAATTTGGATACATATTGAAAGTGGGAGCAATTAGCTAAAGTAGCTCCGTGCAGAGCATTGTTGACATAGAAATTTGCAAAATACATACAGATCTGAATGTGGCAGACCCATTGACTAAATTTATCTCACAAGAAAAACATGATCACACCTTAGTACTCTTTGGGTGCTAATCACATAGAGATGTGAACTAGATTATTGACTCTAGTAAACCCTTTGGGTGTTGGTCACATGATGATGTGAACTATGGGTGTTAATCACATGGTGATGTGAACTATTGGTGTTAAATCACATGGCGATGTGAACCAGATTATTGGCTCTAGTGCAAGTGGGAGACTGAAGGAAATATGCCCTAGAGGCAATAATAAAGTTATTATTTATTTCCTTATTTCATGATAAATGTTTATTATTCATGCTATAATTGTATTAACCGGAAACATAATACATGTGTGAATAGACAAACAGAGTGTCACTAGTATGCCTCTACTTGACTAGCTCGTTGATCAAAGATGGTTATGTTTCCTAGCCATAGACATGAGTTGTCATTTGATTAACGGGATCACATCATTAGGAGAATGATGTGATTGACATGACCCATTCCATTAGCTTAGCACACGATCGTTTAGTATGTTGCTATTTCTTTCTTCATGACTTATACATGTTCCTATGACTATCAGATTATGCAACTCCCGTTTACCGGAGGAACACTTTGTGTGCTACCGAACGTCACAACGTAACTGGGTGATTATAAAGGTGCTCTACAGGTGTCTCCGAAGGTACTTGTTGGGTTGGCGTATTTCGAGATTAGGATTTGTCATTCCGATTGTCGGAGAGGTATCTCTGGGCCCTCTCGGTAATGCACATCACTTAAGCCTTGCAAGCATTGCAACTAATGAGTTAGTTGCAGGACGATGTATTACGGAACGAGTAAAGAGACTTGACGGTAACGATATTGAACTAGGTATTGAGATACCGACGATCGAATCTCGGGCAAGTAACATACCGATGACAAAGGGAACAACGTATGTTGTTATGCGGTCTGACCGATAAAGATCTTCGTAGAATATGTGGGAGCCAATATGAGCATCCAGGTTCCGCTATTGGTTATTGACCGGGGACGTGTCTCGGTCATGTCTACATAGTTCTCGAACCCGTTGGGTCCGCACGCTTAACGTTTCGATGACAGTTATATTATGAGTTTATATGTTTTGATGTACCGAAGGTTGTTCGGAGTCCCGGATGTGATCACGGACATGACGAGGAGTCTCGAAATGGTAGAGACATGAAGATTGATATATTGGAAGCCTATGTTTGGATATCGGAAGTGTTCCGGGTGAAATCGGGATTTTACCGGAGTACCGGAGGGGTTACCGGAACCCCCCGGGGGTTAATGGGCCTTAGTGGGCCTTTGCAAAGAAGAGGAGAAGCGGCCAGGGCTGGGCCGCGTGCCCCTCCCCCCTAGTCCTAATAGGACAAGGAGAGGGGGGCGGTGCCCCCCCTTCCTTCCTCTCTCCCTCCTCTTCCCCCCCCCCCCCCAAGTCCTAATCCAACTAGGAAAGAGGGGGAGTCCTACTCCCGGTGGGAGTAGGACTCCTCCTGGCGCGCCCCCTCTAGGCCGGTCGCACCTCCCCCTTGTTCCTTTATATACGGGGGCAGGGGGCACCCTAGAGACACAACAATTGATCAGTTGATCTTTTAGCCGTGTGCGGTGCCCCCCTCCACCATAGTCCACCTCGATAATACTGTAGCGGTGCTTAGGCGAAGCCCTGCGTCGGTAGAACATCATCATCGTCACCACGCCGTCGTGCTGACGAAACTCTCCCTCAACACTCGGCTGGATCGGAGTTCGAGGGACGTCATCGTGCTGAACGTGTGCTGAACTCGGAGGTGCCGTGCGTTCGATACTTGGATCGTGAAGACGTATGACTACATCAACCGTGTTGTGCTAACGCTTCCGCTTTCGGTCTACGAGGGTACATGGACAACACTCTCCCCTCTCGTTGATATGCATCACCATGATCTTGCATGTGCGTAGGAAATTTTTTGAAATTACTACGTTCCCCAACAGCTCCACTGACCATCATGAACTTCTGCATGGTAATAATAAACAAATTGATTATAAAAATGCGTGCATGCATCAAATCATACAAAAATTTGGCATGACCTTCCCTAAAAATAGGACATATATAGATCTAGAGTTTGCCCGGAATTCGCCTAAAAGGAAATAAATCGACATTTCGGCAAAACATAGGCAACTTAAAAGCACAATTTGGCATCAACACATGCCACACACACAATTTCCATCATATTGCCCAATTATCATATCACGCCACATACACATATTTCCATTTTGTAAAAGCATGAAATTTTAATCACCTCTATCTCGAGATCGAGCACACGGTGGAGATGATGATGTAGGGAGATCAAAAGTGCACAAAGATCTTCTTGACAAAGATAGATCTAGTTAGGGGGCAAATAGTTCACTTAACTAAATGCTACATCTACCTAGCTAGCTAATTTGGGAGGAGACAACTTCAACTAGTGGAGGAGGAAGGAAAAAGAGAAAGGAGATGCATTAATGGAGGTGGTGTAGTTAGCTAGGAGTAATGAAGAGAGAGAAAGGTAGGTAGAAGAGGGAGAGTAATGGGGGGAGAAGTATTGAGGAAGAAAAAGAGTGAGAGAGTGAGGATGTGGGAGGTAGGGGAAAGGGAGGAGAGGAGATGGGGGAGGGGAGGACGGGTGGAAAAAGTTGGTGGGGTGCTGCGTCTTAGCAGTAGCGCGGGAGGATAAACGCGCTACTACTAAGGGCGTAGCAGCAGCGCACTTTTCTCACACGCGCTACTGCTAAACGGGCCAACCGTGTGGACAATTTTTCAAAATTAGCGACATGACTTAAAAGTGAGCTACTACTATTGCATTAGCAGTAGCACGCATTGTGACGCCGCGCTGCTGGTAAACTTAGATTGTTGGTACTGTCAGTGGATTTTTGTTGCAGCACGGTTTAGACATCACGCGCTACTGCTAAATTTACATCAGTAGCGCGCTTTTCCTAACCTCGCTACTGCTAATTAGCAGTAGCGCCTCTTTTTGTGCCGCGCTGCTGCTAAGATTCTGTATATAAGGTTTTCTCTAGTAGTGATGATGGATACATCATCGTAGTCAATCAAGGATAACAAACTCTGGTTGATTCAGGAGTCATTTTCTCTTCCCATAGAAGAAAGAGGACCCTTTGACCAGGTTTCTCGTGTCTTCCGCCGGTGCCGCCTCGGCCTACCTCATCTTCTGTGTTTTTAGGGCCATGGAGGTGCAATGGATGCCTACCCTTACTGACGGGAGGGCTTCATTTTTTCATACTTTTTTGAGTTTTAATAGGGTTTGTGTCCTGTTCAAAGAGGCGAGGCCGCGGCGGCTCTCTAAAGATGGAATAGGGTTGTCCTTGCGTAGTCCCAGTACCAATGGTGTTTCTAGCATCGTCAGAAGGCGTGTGAAGGTTCGTCTCCGGCGGATCTCGCAAGATTCGGTCGGTGTTTCTCTTTGGCGGATACATGTGAATCATGTTCGTGTGTCTACTAGTTGGATCATTCCGGTCTATGTTTATCTTCATCGGTGGCGGTTGCTGACGCTGTTCTCGTGCGCGGGTCCTATGGGGCCTTAGCACGGCAACTTTTCGACTGTCTACTACAACATGGTTTGCCCGGCTCCGATGAGGGAGGGGGGCGGCGAAGACAGCGGCGCGCCTTCGGCTCGCTCCAGTGTCTATTGCCGTCGCTAGGTGGTCTATGGATCTATTATCGTCGTTAGATGGTCTATGGATCTAGATGTATTTTTTTACTTCTGATATTTTTCGTACTACCTTAATAATTGATAAATAGATCAGAAGTTTTCTCGAAAAAAAAATCAGGCATAACAAAGACTAGGGGTTGGTGCGCCCTTTGCTGCGCCACCTGAGCCGTTGTTGTGTGTTGCCGTTTAGGCAAACATCCGTTCCACTGCCTTTTTATGATGGTTGTGACATTCCTTTTTTAAGACAGTAAAACTGAACCATTTTTAGACCTCTGACGTAATAGTAGTTTTAGCCGTTAGATCTTGATGTTCGAACTTTTTTGGCCGTCTGATCGATTTCATCTCACGAACTGGGCCACATATCGTAAAGGGTTGCTTCTCTGCAAGAAAAATCTGAAGCCTGTGGTTAATTGGACTTATGCCCCTTCCATATTCCGGCCAGCCTCTCCCTGTTTAGGATGTGCAGGGAACAACCATGTCTTTAAATAGCGCAATAAGCTCGGCTATAGCATGCTATAGCGTTTGGAAGAGGTCCTACGCTAAGGGTCTTTGGTCCAAGCATATGAGCAAACATTTTAAATAATGCTCTATAGAACGCTATAGCATTTAGAAGAACTAAAGGTAAATAGGATACAGAGGTAACTAGTGATGCTCGATGGCAAAGGGGTATTTGTTCGACCAGTTAAAAAATTCTGCAAAAGAGTTATGTCTGGTTGAAGGGACTTGTGATTGAACACAACAGATAAACTCTCTTCTTCATATTCTCCTCGACAACTGATTCGTCAACCAATACCAATTACTCGTGGTAGATGCTCAAGGCGATCTTCAAACCTTCACAGACTTCTTTCTGAACCAGGTCACTGAATAATTAAACAACTAACCGTCCAGAGAGTTGGCAGCTCTCAAGAGTAATAGCGGAGCGTACTTGACTTTAGATTCCAGTGATGTTAAACCACTATCTAATTTTTCAGCTCTGAGGTTTTTCTCTCGGTGGATTTTAATCCAAATCTCTGGGAGAGAGGTGCTCACACGATCTTTTCGAAATCATACGGAGCAACCAACGGTTTATGTTGGAAGGGGATGGCTATTTATAGCCACGGTCTTCCTGAGGAGAAAAAGACTATTTTGGACACGACAACTAGCAAATGCCCAACCGACATGTATCCAACAGTCGGATTTTGAGCACAACGGTAACATTACTTGAGGAACAAGTAATGCTAACTCATCAGTCTGAATCGAATCTCTCATAACGAAGCATAATTGCATCTTTTGCTGGAATGTATTTATTTGGAACACAAAGAGATTTCTCTCATTTCTCATAGGTTTTAGTTTAGCATCAGAGAAACATAAGTTGCAAACACTATACTCCTCTTAATAGTACAGTGATCTTTTGACTCAAGAAAAGAGAAGAAGAACAACGAAAAAAATACTACGTCTTCTCTCTGTCTTCAAACTTCTCGGCAACAGTAAAATTTATCACGTGCACCGAACCAATTGCTTTGCATCAACAATTTTTGGGGGTCACTTCCTCAGGCATAAACTTCCGTGATAATCTTTGCTGCCTTGCAACATATTATCTTCGGAGTTTGTTCCGAACTCCACATGACTCCGGGGACTTTATCACACTGTGTGCACTAGCAAACGCATTAGTCCCATACTGCTTATGACAACAATCGCCATAACACAAGGAGGAAAATTGTTGCACCAACGGGTTCCCCCCAGAGTTGCAGCAGCATCCGGATCCATGTCGGAGGGGTGCAACAACAATACGTCGATGCCTCCAAGAAGGTCAACGATGCCCACAACCATCGCCATCGCTAGTCACAGGCCCGAAGCCGAGACAAGCTTGTCACCCGAGCTCCCAACACAGCTTCAACCGCACATCAATCAGTTTGTTTCCAAAGAAGCACAGATAGTCACCGCAGCCAACCGCACCTAGCGGGGGCCACTGACGGCCAAACTTCATGACGAGCCGCCAGATCCATCAATGGACGAGCCGTCGTACCCTGTCAAGCATCATGACGGCAAGGAGCAGAGGACCGCTAGCCGAGACCAAGAACCACCATGGTTCTGGGTCGTAGCCATCCACCAGACGCACCGGCGTGCTCCACGCGCGCGCCACCGCCACCGCACGCCCATTGGGTACCAGATTCGCAACACCTGCACCATCAAGCCGCCCTTCTGCGCCATCTTGAGCCATCGAGCCGCATTGCCCAAGCTACGGCGCTACCATGCAACCTCCAGGCAGCATACCCGCGCCGCCCGACCCCTTGTGCACCCTTCCACGTAGCCGTGCACCAACGCGTGACCATGGCACGACAGAACCGCGCCGCCCGACCCCCTGCATGCCCGCCTCCTAGCGCCGCCCTGAGCCAACAGACACGCCCGCTCGAGCACCGGTTCCAAGCCCCTGTCGAGGATAACGGCCCACAACGCTCAAGCCCCGTGAGGAGGAAAGGGCCGTGATGTCGGCATGCCATACGGGCTTTGCCCAGCGACACCGTCCAACGGCGTTAAGTGAAGTAGTTGATGGTGAGGTGCAGTGCCGCCGCTGGCTAGGGTTCGCTCCTTTGCCACCATTAAACACCGGCAAAAGAGATGGGCAAGCAACCGCGTATGATCAGAACGTGTGGTAACGAACACGCCTTTCATTCAGCTCGTCCAATAAAAAGAAGACACACAGTAGCATCAACAGAAGATACAACAACGGCTCTGCTGGATCTCTCATATATATATATATATATATATATATAGCGTTACCATATTTCCTTGATGCCATCTTCACATGTACTCCCTCCGTTTCAAAATAAATGATTCAACTTTATATTAACTTCAGTATAAAATTAATATAAAGTTAAATCATCTATTTTGGCACGGAGGGAGTATTATACGTGGCCATATATCACGTATTCACATACACGTACTCATTACAAGATAGCATTGCAACGTCAAGTTTTTGTGCGAAGCAGAGCGGAGCGGCATACATCCTGCAAGCGCAAATGCGCAAGAGGCATGAACCGACGACTGCCTGCGTCTGCCTCTGGCTGGAGTTTCCCCATCGCACCGTGCAGCGCTTTGGCCATGCACGCATCGTCAAGCTTCAGAATACACTTGGATTTTTTTTTCTTTTGAGGGGAACAGCAAAAGGAGCGGGCCTCGGCCAGGCGCTGATCAGGCCGGCAACACAGGCCTCGGCAAAAAGGTCTGCTTTGTTTAGAGCATCTCCAGCTGTTGGCCCCTCAGGGGGCGCCTAAAATCGTCTGGAGGTGACCCGGCGTAAAAATTGGGCATGGGCGCAAAAAGTTGGCCCGCAGCCGTCGCCCCAGGGCCAGCCCCAGGTGTGGGGAAAAAATTAGACAAACTTAGGCTGAAACACGCCAATTTTCGGTAAACTTGGGCTTTTATATTCGTAAACTTGGGCTAAAACACGCCATTACATATAAAAACTAGTCCAAAAAAACTTACTGAAGGCCGAGAAGTCGCCGTCGTCGCCACCATCGTCGGCCTTCTTCTCCTTGCCTCGGGCGCCCCTGCTGGAGCCCATCCCAGCTGGTGGCGGCGGCGGCGGCGCGTCGTCGTCGTCGTCGTCACTGTCGTCGATGATGACGACGCCGCCTTCGTCATGACCTCGGCGGCCTTGCTGGCGAAGCGCCGAAGGCGGCACACTGGCGCTCCCTCGCCATCTTCAGGGAGTCTTGGCATGCCCATTCAAGGGCCGCGTCGTCGTCGAGCTCGACCTCGACGTGCTCCGTCTTCACTGGCGCCAGCAGCCCCGGCTCCGGCTTCACCGGCGCGAGACCCGGTTCTGTCTTCGGCTTGACGAAGCGCGGGGGAGGAGCCGACGAGGAGGCGCGCCGGCCGCCCTCGCTGATGACGATGCCGGTGCTGCGTGTACACCGGCCGAGCGGCGTCTCCGCCGCGGGCTCGGCCTTGACGCCAAGCAGCGATGGAGTGCCGGAGGATTGGGAGGAAGAACGCGACGAGGAAGAAGAAGAGGAGGAGCCAAACCTCCTTGGCGCCCATTGCCCGTCGCGTCGGCGGTGCGCCGGGGCGGCCGTCCTCGCCGGGGGGTTACGCCAACGGTGGGTTGTTGCCGCCCTCGATGTGCGTCGGCCAAGACGCCGTCGAATGCGGCGGGGCGACGCCACCAGAGGTGGCGCCCTCGCTGTTCTTGAGCCGCCGACCACGGGGCCCCGTTGGTGGACGGCGATACGCTGCTTCTTGGCGGCGCTCAATCGCCGCCCAAGCCGCGGTGTTCTCGGCGCGTACTGGGGGAGGGAGAGCTCGGCGTCGGTGAGGGAGGCGCGCGCGATCTCGACCTCGTCGGCGAAGTACGATGGCTTGTTGACGGCGTCGGGCAACGGGGGAATGGGCACTCCCCCATTGCTGAGCCTCCAGCCCGTCGGCCCGGCGCGCATGTCCGGCGGCGCCGGGATGTTCGCCGAACAGAGCAGGACTCCTGTTCGCGGAGCTTAACGGCGGCCGGTTGCGGCCGCGCCTCGCCTCCGGGAAACGCCGCCATCGGGGAGGGAAGGGAGAGGAGGGTCGGGCGGCGGCGCCGGAGAGGGAGGGCTGGGCTGGTGTGGCCACAAGTGGCGACGCCATCGGCTTATATAGCTGCCGCGTCGCGCTCAGACGCTGTAGGGAGGGGAGGCGTCACGCCGCCCCTGCGGACGCGCCGCCCGTGAGGAATCAATGGCAAGGCTGACCGGCGGCGGTAGCCTTGCCATTGATTCCCCGCGGGAACCGAGGCGTCTGGTGAAGACGAGGCGCGGTTTTGGCTGACGCGACTGGCCCGCGGCTTTTTCGCGCCAAAACCACTCGCCCCGGCGCCCCGGCCGGTTCGGTCTGCAGGTCCGCCGGCTGATTTCGGCCCAGGCCGGTGAAAATCGGGCTCCTGGGGGGCGCGACTGGGCCGTTTTTTTAGCGCCGGCGCGAAAAAAATGCCTGAGGAGCCCTTCCTGGGGGCGCGGCTGGAGATGCTCTTAGGCCCACGCAGGAGGCTGGCTCGGTGGCACTGCGCCGTCCGCACTCCGCACCACACCTCAGGCTCGAGGGGCAAGCAGCTCGTTTAGTTCCACCTCACTCAGCAAGGAGAGGACGGGAGGTCGAGGAGGGTACAGATAGAGGGGCCGGGCAACATTGCAAATCATACCTTTCTCGGCCTTTTGGCTAATATCAAGTGTAGACAGTTTAATATTTGATATGTGAGGTATATTCTCACAACAATATTAAATTTAATTTTTATGTGGTGGATCAATCATAATAGCTTGCTACTAGGGTCCACATGCATCGCATGGGCGTTGCATTGTTGCCCTCGCCCGGCGCACCCAAACCAAATCAAGTTAAAATTTTATGGACCCGTCTAGCGAGCGGCAGGGCGCTTGCTAGCGCTCCGCATCGGCTGTCACTTTTAGCAAATTTATGTCCCCATCAAACAAAAAAGGAAAGATTCTTTCCCATTGTAAAAAAAATAGAAATGGCATGCAACATGTTTTTAATTATAGATTGGAAAGCAACCAGGTGTGAACACATTAATTTAGAGTTTCTTTTCATTTTAAAAGCCATAACTTTTGAACCAAACATTGAAATTAAGATCCGCTTTCACCGTTGGAACCCTTACGACGTGCTCTTCGAAACTAGATCCTGCATGGGTATGTTTCGATGAAATTTTTTTGTGCAATTTAGTACCTCGTTTTTTGCAATTGTCTAGTAGTCAATGTGCAACTAGCTGACCGTGGATGTGCAACTTTCCGCCTACTCTGTGGATGTGTGATTTTCACTGATGTCACCTCCACCCCCTCAAACTACCCCTTCCAGTGAGATGAGCAATTTCGTCTGTTGCTCGGGCCAACTGCCTAGTAATTGACGTGCAACTTTCCGCTTGCCCATGGATGTGCTTTCACTATTTACTGCATCCGCCAACTTTCTATTAGTGGTTGTGCAACTTCCGATACTGCCACGGCCAACTGTCTAACAGTGATTTGCAACTTTCTCATGCCCATGCGAGATCTAGTTTCAAAGATCTCGTCACGAGAAATCCAATGGTGAAGACAGATCTAAATTTCGATGCGTGGTTTAAAAGATATGAGTTTTTTAAAATTGAAAATCCAAAGTAAATACACGTTGATATGTTTTTTCGTCCACATATAGTATAAGTCTGATCGCATTTAATGCCATCAATCACATGCACTAAGAGACAAAATATGCCCCTGCATGCATTCAATAAGTGAGGGAGCCAGCATAATATGCGGACAAGAGCCGGCCGCTCAATTCGTCTAAATAGTGCGTAAGCACTTTTTAGATTTCAGGAAATTTTATTGTCTTCATATGCTTTGAAACTCGGTCTGTAAGCAATTGGTTTGGAAAGAAGATGTGTTAATTTGTTCCTACAAACTCTCTGCGTATGTTGTGCAGATAGATTCATTGGCATGGCAAACCAAGCAATGGTCTGCACTACTAGCTTCAGGGTAGCCACAGGTTGCATGAGTCGCTGCAACACGGGTGAGCCATTTCTTCTGCTGCTACTGTACTACCTTTGGTCTGCAGGTTACTATCCACCGTAGGGCGTAGTTGCTGCGGCCAAAGCCCATCTGTCGGTCGCCAACAACAGAAAAGGAATTGGATGCTATCTAAATAATTCGTACTGGCACAAACGTGCAACTTCTTTTTCTTGTGAGTATCTTCATGTGATTTGGTTCTGAACTTGTTTCAGAACTCGAAACATAACTCTGAGACTGACAGCGTTTCAGGATGAGCTGAGTGGAGTAATAAGTGGTGGCTGCGTTTTCAACATCATCACATAATTACACGAAGGATTTTGTGTACTTGCGGATTGTGAACCAGTTGAGAGGGTTTGATCTGCAGAGCGCACGCCAAGGGAGAAAGCCAGATGAGAGGAAATTCTCAAGGAGGGGACAATGCGTGCGTAAAGGGAGGAAGCGAAGCGAGTGGGCACTGACCGGCAACACTGGTTGGTCCGGCGGCAGACGGTGCCCGGCCACTGCAGCGCCAGCACGTAGTGGTCAAACCCGTCCTGCCGCTGCTTCCTCCCCGTCATCGGCGACGCCAACAGCTCGCTGGGGAGCAGCACGGCGAGGCAGAGGAAGCAGAGCGACACAAGCAACGACCTCCCGCTATTCCTGTGCTTCGCTACTAGAGTCTTCTTGGCTTGATTGGGTCCCGATTTATCTGTGTGTCTACTAATCTACGTGCTACCCACACCATTAGCTTAGCTAACACCCCCATGTGATCCACTGCCTCTGCTGCAATGTATGGTGGGCTTCTTGCCTTCTTCAAGTGGCTCGGGGTACATGCCAGGCCATGTGTGATTGGTCAGCTTTTGATTAGCTTAACGTCGTTTTAGGTAGTCCGCTGCCATCATCTTTGGGTTTTCTTCCATCTGTACGTATGCTTGCGTCCATGGAAGGTACAAGTCAACTTGCGAAATTTATGTCCGTCCAGTTGACAAGGTATACCATAGCAGGAGCAGCAAGTCACAGGTGTCTACCTCGTTCCAGCGTTCCCTTCTTGTTCCGACAGCCCGATGCTCGCCTTTATAGTTAATCGTATTTGCACCTTGGGTTTGGGACAGTTTACCCTAACCTTTTCGGTAAGCAACCCCTAGTCATGCTTTTTGAAAAAATTGCCAATTTTGAAAAAATTGTTTGAAAAATCATAATATGATCATGAATTCAAATAATCTTTATGATTTTGTAAAATGTTCAGAAATAATTACATGTTTGTGGATTCAGAAAATGTTCATGATTTTTTAAAAATGTTTGGGAAATCAAAAGATGTCCAATATTTTGAAGAAATGTTTGGGTATTTAAGAAATGTTTGTGAATTTGAAAAAAATCTTCATGAATTGAAAAAAACACAAAATTCAAAAAAAGTTTGTTAATTTCAAAAATTGTTCCCAAAATTCCAAAGATAAAAAATCTACATGCATTTCCAAAAATGTCCGTCAAAACAAAGAAATCGTGAATTTAAAAATTCCCAAAATTTAGAAAATGTTCAAAGATTCAAAAAATGTTCACTGATTCAATAAATGTTCACGAGTTACAGAAAAATGTTCACAATTTGGAAACAAATCACCAATTTGTACACAGAAGATGTTCAATTTTTTAAAAAAGTTCATGATTTTAAAAAATGTTTGTGATTATGTGAAAAATGTTCGTGTATTTGAAAAATGTTAAAAATTTCAAGGTAATGTCCGCAATTCAGAAAATATTCAAAGAAAAAGCAAAAATGAAAAAGGAAATAAAAATAGAAAAGGGATAGGAAATATATTAAATAAAATGGGAAATGGAAAAAAAATGAAAGAAGAAACAAAGAAAAATGAGGAGGTCGCTATACAGCGAGCTACACGCCAAATAGGAGTTGTGATGCTTTTTTGTAGAAACACATATCAATACTCATAATCATTATAGGCGCATTGTGTTCGATCCATGATCCAAAAGTTACTAACTCCCACAACTAGGAATTACAAAAAATTATCTTAGAGATATCTTCTTCGTAGCATTAGTCTTTGTATAAGACAAAAAAAAACTGACAAGACTTCAGACTATAGTTGGGCTCGAGCACTGATAATTGTCATTCATTCATTTGCACGAACTTGATTACCAATAAAGATTTTTGAAAGCTCATTGAGTTGCCCATCAAAAATGATGGGAAGCCATCAGCGAGGAATGTACTTGGGGCGAGGATGAACCCCTAGAATTACAAGTCGTCGAACCATAAAATCTTCATCATAACATCGAGGAAAAATTCCAAACTCCACGAATAATGTAACTAGCAAAAGTAACATGACACATAAACTCATGGGTTCCGAATAATTGGATACGCAAGGACACATAGCTCTATGCCTCCATGGCATCGCCAAAAAAATGGAACAACTTTATTCAAGAACACGTACCTTCATTCCGTCGTAGGTGTCGAGTGCGGGCACTTTCATGCCGGTGGCGAATCCGTGTCCTTGCGAGCACCAAATGCATTACGGGAGGACGAGTGAGCAAATGAGTTCCCCGTTGGCCGCCAAACGTACCATGTATGCCCTCTGGAGAGGTTGGATGCCGTTGATGTAGTTTGCCAACTGCTTGTTGACGAAGGAAGTTGAGCTACCGCAATCAACCAGCATCAGTGCCTCCTGACATTAAACCCACACACGCAGCTGAAAAGTCTTGGACGAGACTCCCTCAGAGACAGCCGAGCGAGATATCTCCATGACTGTGTCAACCGTATCGTTGCCTGGTGTTGCCGGCGTGTCGAAGACCATGTTGGCACCGATTTTGGCCAAAAGTAAAATACAGTGCTTTGATATTATTCAAATTGAACCATTTACATAAAATGATAAAAAAAACAAAAAAGGTGATTTGCCGAATACACGGATAAAAATACCATGATAAAATGGTAGACCCAAAAAGGGGGGGGGGGGCAAGAAAATGAGCCATATCGCCATCTAAATTAGAGGACATATGACTTTCATACACATATGCCATTATCAACGGCGAAATTCCGATGTTGGCACAAATTCAAAGTTTCATAGACGACGCTAATATTGCCAAAATATTTTATCATATTTACAAGCATTAATCTGTCACCGCTAAGAAAAATGAAACGATAATGTTCGCGTAAAATAATATAACATGCAATGATGCGTAAAGAAAATGTCAAGCCATCGTATAATTAGCAACTAAAAATGATGTCCTGTGTCACAATAATTAATTTGGCCTAGCTAGCCCAGTCATACATATGGCTACGTACATGTATGATGCAAGTATGAGCTACGTGCATGCATGTGTTATGCATGGATTAATTATGCGGCAAGATTAAAAGCTAATTAAGTAATTAGCCGGCACATGGCCACAACACGTATGGCCTGCATGCATTAAACGTATTATAGTCAGCTGGCCCATCCAAGTAAACTCTCAAAGCCCACTTAAAAAAGAAACTGATCGTATAGAAGAAATTCACTCAGCCAAGTTTCCTGCACGATTAAACTAGAATGTGGGCAAACCCCACGATCCCATGATTGCAAGACGTGAGCGCGTCCAGCCGAAGGCCTCACCTACTCTCTCCTCTCCTATAAATACTAGCTAGAACAACGTTTCCAAGGCTGCTCACCGGATCCATCGATCGCTTATTCATTCAATCGCTGCTAACTTCGTCGCCGCCGGCCGTCCGCTCGTTGCCGTCGTCGCCGTCCGCCCGCTCGCCGTCGTCAGCCGCACTGCTCGTCATTTGCACCGCCCACAAGCTGCTACACGCCGGCGTTGCTCGTCCGCATCACACGTACGAAAAAGAAAACTAAGGCAAGGTGAGAATACATGGCTACCTTCTTGCTCCTTTCTTGATGCATTCCTCTTGCACTATATGTCTCAAAGTACTATTGGTGTTCTACGTCGCTCCATATAGCACACCTAGTTTGGTCTCATGAGATCTAGCATCCTTTGTTGATACAAACCATGGTTAAATTAAGTTCACCTTGTTTTGGTCTCATGGGATCTTGCATCTCATGTTGATACAATTCAAGAATAAAAAATATGTTCCTTCTTGTTTTGGTCGCATGGTGATCTTGCATCCTATGTTGATACAGTTCAAGATTAAAATATATTCATCGATGATGCTTTATTTTCACCACATATATCATATATATTCGGTTCTACCCACAAAATTCTTCTTGTTTTGGTCTCATGGTGATCTTGATCACATGATGATACAAATCAAGATAATGCATGAGATGCTCATGTATCACTCCTCAATCCTATAATGATGCAAACTAAGTGCACACGATGCAACTAAAATTCTTCTTGTTTTGGTCTCATGGTGATCTTGCATCTCCATGTTGATACAAGTCAAGACAAAAAATTATGCTCATCTTGTTTTGGTCCCATGGCGATCTTGCATCCCATGTTGATACAATTCAAGAATAAAAATATGTCCGTCTTGATTCGGTCTCATGGTGATCTTGCATCCCATGTTGATACAAATCAAGGATAGAAATGAAAATAAACCTCATATTGATTTGGTTCCATAAAGCCCTATGTTGTTGGGAATTCAGGCATATTTCTTCCATATAAGTTATAGCGTGTCCGGATCCCCAAATGTAGTCATTGTTGCATCATGTGGTGCTAGTTATGTAATCATGAAGCAAAGACCAAAACAAATGATAATATTTGCATGCCATCTGCCTAGTTAACTTCATCATGTCCATGCGAAACATAAATCGATGTATACTTCTGTTTGGTTACACTACGAGCATACAGTTTGTGCTATGTTGGTGATAATACAAGCAAGAACAAATCAACATACTTCACTTCGTTATGCTACGCATGGGCACAATGTTGCTACATGATGTTAGTACTAATACAAGTGAAGTGAAACTTCAAAAAATATTCCCATGCACCGCAAATTAGAAGTCATATAAATATTTGACTAAATTCACTTAGTCGCATGCCCATATATGATATGTTTGAGACTAGCAAAACTAGTATTTAAGCATAACCCATATGTCATAAAAGAATCCTTCATACAGATTAAAATTAAATCATGCATTCCTTTCATATAGATGAATGCATCCACGAAACTAAAAGATAATGAGGGTCATAGCCCATGTCACTTGCAACATAACATAGTGCGATTAAATATGTGATTACCAAATTTCATATAGCCCTCGCATATGATGGCTCGGTGCAACGCTATATACGTTGCTATAAAGTAAACCAAATAATCCACCATTTTAGGCATGAATGCCGAAATCACATGCATGTCAAAATTAACTCGTGAAAAGAGTTATACCCCATATTGCACATACGCACGTTAGCCTGGTTAATTAACCATTAAATAGATTCTCATATGACTAAAAAAGGATAACCACCATATGTTCATGATGGTTAATGGCATGAACGTGTTGTATGAATGAACATTGTCAAATCATGAATGTTATGCAACGCATATGTTAGCATAGACGAAGTTCAAGGCTCTCCGAGTACGCCGACGTCGAAGACAGCGAGGAGGATTTTTTTTCTACATTTTGTTGTTTTCTTTAATTCTACATTTTGTAGTACTCATGTGCTGTGATGCTATGTAATAGATATGTTGGAATTCTTAATCAGGGGTTTTCTCTGCGGAGATGTAATTAACAGATCTTTTATGTAAATATAAGAGTTCTGGAAATAAAGTACCTGCAATGTTTGATCTCCATTTTCTTTATGCATTTAAATTATTCACTCTATATCAATGACGTGGACGCGTGTTCTCATGCCCGCAATTTTCCCATCATCAGACCATGTCGTGCCGAACAACTCGGAGATCTCCTCCATGGCGTGCAGCTCAACTGACTTAGGGCAAACATGATCATGCCCCCATCGTTCGCCATACTTGAAGCATAGCCGCGTGCGTGCCGGTAATGCCGCAACATGTTGAGTTTGGTTGAGTCGCCCCGCGCGCCCTCGGTACCGCACCTGTCCACTGTAACATGCACACATTTCAACTCTTCACACATGCCACCTCATCAATCACACTAATTATATTTCTCTCAACATGCATGAGAAATACTACTTATATTCTATATATATTCACAACTTACATAATAAATGAATACAATGTATCATATCTATTTTAAATTTCATCATAAAATATTGCATGAAATATCCGCAGCAATGCGTGGGGTATCATCTAGTGGTACATGATAAGTTCAAACTTATGAAAATAATCAGCCATAGTGGGACTTTGCCACACAATATAAATTATCAGATGAACAGTTGGTATCGATCGCAACTAGATCGTGTACACATAAACCGATGTGAACGATTCACAATTGACAATTTTAACACTTTTGGATTGATTGCAACCAAATTGAAGAAGATCTAGGTTTTCCCAAGAGCTGAAGTAGCATCAGATCCATGTGGAAGGGGTGCGACAACAATGCAACGATGCCTATAAAAAAGGTCAACAATGCCCACAGTCGCCGCATCGCTGGTCAGATGCCTGAGGCCGAAACATGGTTTTCACCCAAGCTCCCAATACACCATCAACCACATGTCGATACGCACCGGCGTGGACAAGCCCACCGGCTACTACCACCACCTCACCAACCCATCAGTCGCGAATCACAGATCCGTAGCGCTCGCACCATGAAGCCGGTATTTTGTGCCATCTCGGGCAATCGAGCCGCGCCACCTGAGCAGCAGCGCCACCGCGCGATCTCACGGCGGCAGCTCTGATTCGCATGGCCCTTGTGCGTTCTTGCCATGCCCTCCTAAGTGGCCGCGCGCCAACGTGTGACCCTGACGCACTAGTAGAAAAAGGGCCTATAGTCCCGGTTCATAAGGGCCTTTAGTCCCGGTTCGTGAACCGGGACTAAAGGGTCGGTACTAATACCCTCACCCTTTAGTTCCGGTTCTATCCAGAACCGGGACAGATGGGCCTCCACGTGGCCTGTCCGAGCTCAGTGAAGGGCCTTTGGTCCCGGTTGGTGGCACCAACCGGGACCAATAGGCATCCACGCCACAAGATTTCTTTGGCTCTGGTTTTAGTTTTTTTTCAAAAGAAGGGGGGGGGGTTTTGGGGGTTTTGGGCGGTTAATTTATGTGTTTAATATATTTTGCTATAGCTATCTAATTAATATATAAAAATGTCGATTCTTTTGTCCGTGCTTGGTCGACGCTTACGTACTATACATACGTGATAGAGAGGACTAACTAGACATGCTAGCTAGCTAGTAATTAAGCAAACAGAAGATCGTCATGAACATGTATATGCATACAGAGAGAAGTGATATCGACCACCTCTCCTTCTCCGAGAGATTGGTCGAACAACAAGTTCTCGTATATCTATCCGACGCTACCGGCTACATATATACAATAATTATCTTTTAAAATACGGACGCTGCGTGGTCCACATGGTATTCCCGTCTTCAGCGATCACATAGTCAAGAAAGAATGCCGCCAATTCCTCTTGAATTGCTCGCTTGAGATCTGGTGCTAGGAGTTCATCCCGCTGCCAAAACATCTAATTTTAAGAAAGGGGTCAATACATATATATATATATATATATATATATATATATATATATGAATGAATGACACTCAACACAAATGATGGTAATAAAATAAAATTGTGAATATTTTTATTTACGCACTTCAAATTGTTTGTCGGAGTAGCCCCTCAAACAGGTCGTGTGGCGGACGGACTCGCAAACGTAGTATCCACAGAAATCATTCCCTTGTTCCTGCCACAACCACTTTACAAGAAACAGAGGTCAATCAAACTGATAATTATATATAGCAAGCACATGCTAAATGGTATTGATGAGACTAGCGCTTGAATCACTAGGAGATGCGTGGAATATGCTACTATATAGTACTTACTTTGGTGTCTAAATTGCAGCTTCTTCGGTAGTCTCGAGCTTTTTGTTGAATTTTACCCAAGCCCTGCAATACAAAGAAAAAAATTAATTGATATCAGAAATGAACAAAGTTGATGATATGGTGGATAATGATCGATTTAACTTACTTCTCGAGCATTTCAGTCATTTAAGCATACTCCTTGGGTCTTTTAGTCTCGAGTCTAAGACAGTTACTACTCACTGCTCAAGCTTAATCTCTAGGAGAATATAGTGGAACCTCATGCGCATTTACGCATAACTCATCAATATTACATTTCTATAACCTGGACTAAATAAGGAAACCGAATATGCCACAAGACAGTAACACTCACGTGTAGTTGTAAGGAAAGAGTATTGTATTTTTGTGTTCATTTATTTCCAACGATCGTAGCAAGTTGGCCTCGGTTTCCTTGGCACGATATTTAACCTCATTTGCATCGATGAGATATGTGTTAATGAACCTAATATCACCCACTTGTTTTTTCTTCATTTCTGCGATCTTCAATCTGCATAATATAGTGAGGATATTTATAAATACATGCAATGAAAGAGCTGAGTTATATAGAGATACTTAATGACAGAAGTAGTACTACTTACAGACAGTAGCAGGTGACCGTTGCTTTATCGATGGTCAATTGATTGAAAAACTGATAGAACTCCTCAAATGGAATAGGCAACAGTTCAATTCCAAGGAGGTCATGCTCCTTTTAACTCTCAAATACAAAGTATTCCTCCCGCCGAGACTCTTTGCAGGTTTTCATGTACCAATCATGCAATCTTCGCATCATCGTTGTTAGAGAGCTTTCATCTTTGACGAGAGGCTTCCCGTACTCGTATCTTTGTATCTGCACCTCCAAGAAATCAAATTGTACATCGCCGGGCAAGTAATCTTCAGGATTGCCATAACCGTGCACCATCCTCGGATCGACGATGTCGCTAGCAGGCACCTTGAGCGGGGGGCACGATTCCTTCGCTTGTTCGCCGAGTTGGGCAAATTGTTTCCCATCTCGTCGTTCTTTCATCCTTTGATCACTGACAGTACTTCCCGATTTCTCCGCCTCGGCAAATGCCTTTCCAATAATGCGCTCATAGTTGCCTTTCGGCAGAGACTTGGGTGGTTTTGTCAGGGCAGCCAGAGTGCGCTTCGCTTTGACCGGATCTACCTTCTCCTCCGGAGGTGGATGTCTCTTTGCTTTCAACCCTTGAAACCAGTCATCCACTTCGGTCTGCGCGGTCTTCGCGTTTTCCTCCTCGCTCCTCTCGTACGGTAACTTCTCTGGAGTCTTCAGAGAAGGACCGAATCTGTATCTCCTCCCGCCTTTGGCAGTACTGCTAGACGCCGGCAGAGAAGAACCAAGTCCGGCAACGGTCTGGCCAGTTCATTGTCTCGGGTTTGATCCCTTTATCAAGCAGATCATTCTCAGCCTTGGACCACTTAGGCCGGGCTATGAGGTAGCCACCGACCGTATGCGATGATGAAGCTTCTTCTTCGCAACATTTCTCTTGTTTGTCGCTGACATCTTTTTACTCTTTTCCGATGTCTTGTAGGCCACAAATGCGGGCGATCATCTCTCGATCTTCTCATATTTGCCCGTGAATTCTGGTGTCTCATTTTTCGACATACGTATTGAGGTCTTTTCTTCCAATTCCTGAATAGTTCTGCCATCTTCTTAAGAGCAAAAGACTTGATTAATGGCTCTATTATCGGCTTCTCCGGATCATCCTCCGGGCGGTAGGGTAAAATTTGACTTCAGCTCGGTCAAAGATCATTTTTCGCATATCATTGACACAAGACACCTCGTGGTCTTCGTTCTTAGGCTTATACCATTGGTGGATGCTGATCGGGATCTTGTCCCTAACCGTAACCCCCGACCGAGCAACAAATGCCTTCTTTGTCCGGTAGAGGGTTCAATCGGTTGGCCGTCAGCGCGATTTGTATGATCTCAAACTTTTCATCCGAGCTCAACTTTTCTTCGGCCTCGCCTCTTTACCGAAGTTGTGCTCGATCCGGAGGGCTAGAAAAAGAACAAAGAC
The DNA here is from genome assembly GCA_021605145.1 of Aegilops bicornis. Classification (NCBI taxonomy): domain Eukaryota; kingdom Viridiplantae; phylum Streptophyta; class Magnoliopsida; order Poales; family Poaceae; genus Aegilops; species Aegilops bicornis. The sequence continues at coordinate 723,252,735 of CM038675.1, forward strand.
GAGAGTTAATTAATATGTGTACATATATACCAAAACAAAGACGAGAGCTAGTCAAGACAGGCTTAACTAATATATATACCTGGCCGGACTCGGTTTGGTGATCACCGGAGCCGTCCTCACGGTCTACTTCTTCACCCTCTCCTTCTTGCACCGGCATTGGGTCATCGGAGCCATGTAAATCATAGCCAGCTGCTTCTTCACCCTTTCCTTCCAGACCATCGTTGTCGACGTTGAGAAACATCATCGAGGAGACGGCATCACTTCCATGTGCGATTATGTCCCTCAACAACGCTTCTTGTGCTTCGTCTCGGGGGGTGTCCATAGTTTCTACAAATATTTACAACATGGCAATTATTATTCAAACATGACAGATATGGATATATTAGTGCCAACGTAGAACTAGCTAGCTAATCACAATAAGGAATCATATTAGTGGCCTCGACGCTGCTTCTCTAGGGTTTGGGGTGGCCTCGACAACGCTTCAAGGGTTAGGGGTGGCCTCGAGAACGCTTCAAGCTAGGAGGGAGTGTAATATCGACCCCCCACGTGTTGAAGCTATCGGGAGGGGTCGGCGTTGAACAGTACATCTATGTCCCACAAGTGACGTGGGCATCGACGCCCATGTAAGGTAGAGGGTCATGGATCGCCGAGCGGTCGAGGTCAAGGGGTCAAGATCGCCGAGGGGTCGGGAGGTTGCCTAGTGTCAAAGGATTCAACAAAACCATGTCTTCATCATTAGGCGTAGTGCATGATGGTGCGAAGCTCTCCAAAGTTGTTTTGAACGGAGTCCCAGATAGGATAATTCGCTTTTTGGTACAAAGTTCAGCAAAAGGCAAATTATCCTATCCGGACTCCATTCCGTAACAACTTTGGAGGACTTCGCACCATCATGCCATGGTTACTTCCGGCTAATGATGAAGCCACGGATTTCTTCAATACTTTGACACTATCGGTACCCCCCTATCGGAAAAGGAAGAAAAGAGGAAGAAGGAAGAAGGAAGAAGAAGAAGAAAAAAAGAAGAAAAAAAAAAGAGGAGAAGAAGAAAAGAATAGAGGAGAAGAAGAAAAAATAGAAAAATTTATTTTTCTTCTTCTCCTCTTTCTTTCTTCTCCTTCTTCTTCTTCTATTTCCTCCTCATTTTTTTCTTCTTCTTCTTTCTTCTTCCTTCGGATCCTAGAACCCCGAACCCTCGACCCTAGAACCCTCGAACCCTCAAACCCTTGTGCCTCGAAACCTCGACCGCCTCGGCGACCCTCGACCCTCAAAACATTGACCTCGACCCGGCCTCGGCGACCCTCGACCCCTCTGTGACCCTCTCGACCCTCTAGCCTAGTTCCTAATCACGACCCCTCAGCTATCCTCGACACCCTCGTTCGATAAAAGAAGAAGAAGAAGAAGAAGAAGAAGAAGAAGAAGAAGAAGAAGAAGAAGAAGAAGAAGAAGAAGAAGAAGAAGAAGAAGAAGAAGAAGAAGAAGAAGAAGAAGAAGAAGAAGAAGAAGAAGAAGAAGAAGAAGAAGAAGAAGAAGAAGAAGAAGAAGAAGAAGAAGAAGAAGAAGAAGAAGAAGAAGAAGAAGAAGAAGAAGAAGAAGAAGAAGAAGAAGAAGAAGAAGAAGAAGAAGAAGAAGAAGAAGAAGAAGAAGAAGAAGAAGAAGAAGAAGAAGAAGAAGAAGAAGAAGAAGAAGAAGAAGAAGAAGAAGAAGAAGAAGAAGAAGAAGAAGAAGAAGAAGAAGAAGAAGAAGAAGAAGAAGAAGAAGAAGAAGAAGAAGAAGAAGAAGAAGAAGAAGAAGAAGAAGAAGAAGAAGAAGAAGAAGAAGAAGAAGAAGAAGAAGAAGAAGAAGAAGAAGAAGAAGAAGAAGAAGAAGAAGAAGAAGAAGAAGAAGAAGAAGAAGAAGAAGAAGAAGAAGAAGAAGAAGAAGAAGAAGAAGAAGAAGAAGAAGAAGAAGAAGAAGAAGAAGAAGAAGAAGAAGAAGAAGAAGAAGAAGAAGAAGAAGAAGAAGAAGAAGAAGAAGAAGAAGAAGAAGAAGAAGAAGAAGAAGAAGAAGAAGAAGAAGAAGAAGAAGAAGAAGAAGAAGAAGAAGAAGAAGAAGAAGAAGAAGAAGAAGAAGAAGAAGAAGAAGAAGAAGAAGAAGAAGAAGAAGAAGAAGAAGAAGAAGAAGAAGAAGAAGAAGAAGAAGAAGAAGAAGAAGAAGAAGAAGAAGAAGAAGAAGAAGAAGAAGAAGAAGAAGAAGAAGAAGAAGAAGAAGAAGAAGAAGAAGAAGAAGAAGAAGAAGAAGAAGAAGAAGAAGAAGAAGAAGAAGAAGAAGAAGAAGAAGAAGAAGAAGAAGAAGAAGAAGAAGAAGAAGAAGAAATGAGAAGAAGAAAAGAGAAGAAGAAGAAAGAAGAAGAAAAATAGAAGAAAAGAGAGGAGAAGAAGAAGAGAGAAGAAGAAAAAATAGAATTTTTTCTTCTTCTCCTCTATTCCTTCTTCTTCTCCTTTTTCTTCTACTTCCTCTTCTTATTTTTTCTCCTCTTCTTCTCCTTCTTCCTTCTTCCTCTTTTATTCTTTTCCTTATTTTCCTTCTTCCTCGACGACCCTAACTCTAAACAAGACAACTTCCTCGACGCCCCCGCCTCTCTAATGAACAAAATAAAATCTATGAATAAAAAACATCATATTCTATGAACAAAAAACATCATATTCCATCCACATCGATCCATGCATACATCATATATATGATCATATCTATGAACAAAAAATTCATATGATCATCTATGAACAAAAAATCACATATATATGCAGAAAAAAACATTAGATCAACACCGCAAAAAGCATCATACATATATCCATACATCAATATATATACATTTATGAAAAAATCATGAACATCTCTCGAAAAAAAATCATGGCGGCGGGCGGTAGGGGGCGGGCAGGTGGCGCCGCATCGGGGCTCATCAGGGCGGAGGCGACGGCGAGGTCGCGCGACGGAGGCGGCGGGGAGGCGGAGGCGACAGCGAGGTCGGGAGGCGGAGGCGACGGCGAGGTCGGGAGGCAGGGCGGCGACGGCGAGGTCGGGCGAGGTCGCGGAGGCAGGGCGGCGACGGCGAGGGCGCGGGCGACGGGCGGGCGACGACGACGATTTAAGGCGTGGCGACGGCAAGCAGATGCGGTAAGCGACGACGGCGGGGCAGACGGCGAAGCGACGATGGCGCGGGGCGACGGGCGCGATAAGCGCTGGCGACGCGATGGTGACGACGACGGGCGACGGGCGACGGCGTGGCGCGTATGCGATGACGGCGGCAAGTGGCTTTGGCAGCTCAAGGCGGCTTGGGAAGGGAAAATGCGATGAATCTGAAATTTCCCAAGTGCTTTCTTATATAGCAAGGGCATTAGTCCCGGTTGGTGCCACGACCGGGACTAATGCTACTAGTCAGTTGGTGCCACCAACCGGGACCAAAGGCCAAATTTCAAGAGCCCAAAGGGCGGAAGCGGCGGCATTTGGTCGGTTGGTGGCACCAACCGACTAAGTATTAGTCCCGGTCGTGCCACGAACCGGGACTAAACCCACCTTTAGTCTCGGTTGGTGCCACCAACCGACCAAAGGCCTGGCTGCCTGCGCCAAATGTTTAGTCCCACCTCGCTAGTTGAAGGGCGCCGCACTGGTTTATAAGCGCTGGTGTGCGTCCCCTTCGAGCTCCTCTCAAATGCAGGCTCGGGCCTAATCATGCTATCGCTCAGGCCTATTGGGCCTCTGTGGGCCTGAATCCTGGCCCATGTAGGGTTTCTAGTCGTATTCAGGCCGTGGGGGCCTAGTAGGTGGTAGTTTTTTTTGCTTTATATTTTATTTCTTTTTGCTTTTAGTTTTAGAAAAAATATAAACTTTCTATTAGTGCCATTAGTTTTAAAATTTGAAAACACTTTTTTTGTTTTCTTTGTTGCTTTATTTATTTTATTTTGTTTCTACTTACAACAAAATACTTATTGTTACTATTTTTTATTTTTTTCAAGTTTTTTTGTTTTGTTTTCTGCATTATTTATTTTCTTTTGGTTTTTTGCTTTATTTTTTAATTCTTTTTTGCTTTTAGGTCAGCAAAATTATAAACTTTCTGTTAGTGCTTTTAGTTTTAGAAAAATATAAACTTTCTGTTTGTGCCATTAGTTTTAAAATTCAAAAACACTTTTTTGTGTTCTTTGTTGCTTTATTTATTTTATTTTGTTTCTACTTACAACAAAATGCTTATTGTTGCTATTATTATTATTTTTTTCAAGTTTTTTGTTTTGTTTCCTGCATTATTTATTTTCTTTTGGTTTTTGCTTTATTTTTAATTCTTTTTGCTTTTAGGTCAGCAAAATTATAAACTTTCTGTTAGTGCCATTTGTTTTAGAACAATTATAAACTTTCTGTTTGTGCCATTAGTTTTATAAAATTTGAATTCTTTGAAATTTGTGTGAATCACAAGTTTGTGAGCTCAACAAGGCGTAAGGGACGGGCTTATAAACCGGTGTGAGCGCCCTTCGGTTGGCGAGGTTCTCAAAGTTGGCATAGTATGTTCATGAACAAAACGGACAATGGTATCATACTCGTGTGTTACTAAGTTGGCATGGTATCATCATAATAGTTATGGAGAAAGTCTTCACTTTTTCTTCGCTTGTGTCGCTTTGCTTATTGTGCCGTAACCATGGATAATCTTCATCATTTATCAGGATGCTTGGGTCAGCCTTTGACTTTGAAGGGGAATTTCATGAAACTTTTCATACTCTTCGGACATGTCATCTTGCCCTCCACTCCCAGGATGTCCCTTTTTCCTGAAAGAACTATATGGTGCTTTGGCTCATTGTATGATGTATTCGCTTCCTTATCTTTTCTTTTCCTCGGTCTGGTAGACATGTCCTTCATATAGATAACCTGTGCCACATCATTGGCTAGGACGAACGATTCGTCAGTGTACCCAAGATTTTTCAGATCCACTGTTGTCATTCCGTACTATGGGTCTACCTGCACCGCCTCTGACAGATTGACCCACTTGCACTTAAACAAAGGGACCTTAAAATCTACTCCGTAGTCAAGTTCCCATATGTCTACTATGTAACCATAATATGTGTCATTTCCTTGTCGGTTGCTGCATCAAACGGACACCGCTGTTTTGGTTGATGCTCTTTTCATCTTGGTCAATCGTGTAAAATGTATTCCCATTTATCTCAGATCCTTTCCAAATCATTACAGTCAAAGATGGTCCCTGGACAACAAGTACAACTCATCACAAACAGTGATGTCACCTCCGAGACGTGTTTCCAACCAACTGCTGAAAGTCCCGATGTGTTCACATGTAATCCAATCGTCGACCGCTCCGGGTGTTTGGAGCGCAGACTGTTCTTGTGTTCATCGACATACGGGTCACCAAGGTAGAGTTCTCAGAGAACTGTAGTGTGCTTGAGACCAAGAATATCCGTCCCGCATATTATTGAGTCTCTTCCAAGCGTGCCTTTTCGGTCAGTCTCCCCTCATACCGCGATTTAGGGAGACCTATCTTATTAAGGCCAGGAATGAAGTCAACACAAAACCCGATGACATCCTCTCGTTTGATGGCCCATGGAGATGCTTCCTTCGGCCTAGCGCGGTTACGAACATATTTCTTTAGGACTCCCATGAACCTCTCAAAGGGGTACATATTGTGTAGAAATACGGGCCCCAGAATGACAATCTCGTCGACTAGATGAACTAGGACGTGGCCATGATATTGAAGAAGGATGGTGGGAACACCAGCTCGAAATCGACAAGACATTGCGCCCACATCACTCCTTAGCGTTGCTACGATTTCTGGATCGATCACCTTACGAGATATTGCATTGAGGAATGCACATAGCTTCACAATGGCTAATCGGACGTTTTCCGGTAGAAGCCCTCTCAATGCAACCGGAAGCGATTGCGTCATAATCACGTGGCGATCATGAGACTTTAGGTTCTGGAACTTTTCTACGACATATTTATTATTCCCTTTATATTCGACGAGAAGCCGGTCGGGACCTTCATCTGCGCAGGCATTGAAAGAATATTTCTTTCTCTTCTTTCGTAAGAGCGTAGCTAGCAGGACCTTCATACTGCTTGGAGGCATGCCCTCTTTTCGTGCAAGCGTTGCAGGTCCTCTCGTGCCTCGTGTGTATCTTTTGTCTTCCCATACACGCCCAAGAAGCCCTAGCAGGTTCACGCAAAGGTTCTTCGTCACGTGCATCACGTCGATCAAGAGCGGACCTCTAGGTCTTTCCAAAGAGGGTAGGTCCCAAAATATAGATTTTCTTCTTCCACATGGGTGCGTGATTCTCGGCGTCATTCGAACAGCTAGTCCGCCGGGACCCTTTCCAAAGATTACGTGTAAATCATTGACCATAGCAAATGCGTGATCACCGATGCGCATGGCGGGCTTCTTCCGTGATCTGCCTCGCCTTTGAAATGCTTGCCTTTCTTTCGGCATTGATGGTTGGTCGGAAGAAATCGACGATGGCCTGTACACATTCTTCCCGCAGCTTCCGGTATATACTATCGGTGTCAAGTAAACAGTGCGTGCATGCGTGGTATCCCTTGTTTGTCCGTCACGAAGGTTATCGAGAGCGGGCCAATCGTTGATTGTCACGAACAGCAACGCCTTCAGGTCAAATTCCTTCTTTTATGCTCATCCCACGACGCATACACCGCTTCCATTCCACAGCTGTAAAAGTTCCTCAACTAATGGCCTTAGGTACACATCAATGTCGTTGCCGAAGTTGCTTAGGGCCTTGGATGAGAACCGGCATCATAATGAACTTCCGCTTCATGCACATCCAAGGAGGAAGGTTATACATACATAGAGTCACGGGCAGGTGCTGTGATTGCTGCTCTGCTCCCGAAAGGATTAATGCCATCCGCGCTTAAAGCAAACCATACGTTCCTTGGGTCCTTTGCAAACTCATCCCGGTACTTTCTCTCGATTTTTCTCCATCGCGACCCGTCGTGGTGCTCTCAACTTCCCGCCTTTCTTACGGTCCTCACTGTGCCATCGCATCAACTTGGCATGCTCTCCGTTTCGAGCAGACGTTTCAACCGTGGTATTATAGGAGCATACCACATCACCTTCGCAGAACCCTCTTCCCGGGAGGCTCGCCGTCAACATCACTGTGGTCATCTCGTCGATCTTATACCGCAATGCACCGCATACCGGGCATGCGTTCAGATCCTTGTAGGCACCACGGTAGAGGATGCAGTCATTAGGGCATGCATGTATCTTCTCCACCTCCAATCCTAGAGGGCATACCACCTTCTTTGCTGCGTATGTCTTGTCGGGCAATTCGTTATCCTTTGGAAGCTTCTTCTTCATTATTTTTAGTAGCTTCTCAAATCCTTTATCAGCACAAGATTCTCTCGCCTTCCACCGCAGCAATTCGAGTACGGTACCGAGCTTTGTGTTGCCATCTTCGCAATTGGGGTACAACCCTTCTTTGTGATCCTCTAACATGCGATCGAACTTCAGCTTCTCCTTTTGACTTTCGCATTGTGTCCTTGCATCGACAATGACCCGGCGGAGATCATCATCATGGGGCACATCGTCTGGTTCATCTTGATCTTCAGCAGCTTCGTCGTTCTGCAGCACCATCGTGCACATCGTGCAGTGCAACTTGATGTTCAAGAGCATCACCGTATTCAGGGGCACATAGTTGTCATCGTACTCTTCTTCCTCGCCGTCTTCCATCATAACCCCTATTTCTCCGTGCCTCGTCCAAACATTATAGTGTGGCATGAAATCCTTGTAAAGCAGGTGGGTGTGAAGGATTTTCCGGTCAGAGTAAGACTTCGTATTCCCACATATAGGGCATGGACAACACATAAAACCATTCTGCTTGTTTGCCTCAGCCACTTCGAGAAAAGCATGCACACCTCTTAATGTACTCGGAGGTGTGTCTCATCACCGTACATCCATTGCCGGTTCATCTGCGTGCATTATATATAATTATGTGTCAAAAATCATTACAGAACATCATGAATAGATAATTAAATGACCAAATTAATAGAAGTTCATCATCACATAAAAACCAAAGTACATACATAGTTCTCATCTAACAACATAAAGCTCTGCAGAGCATCTTAATTAATTAAACCATACATTAAAACTATGTAAAACATTTCAATGTGAAAACAAATACGATCATAATCGCAACCAAGGTAACAACTGATCCAACGGCATAATGATACCAAGCCTCGGTATGAATGACATATTTTCTAATCTTTCTCATCTTCAAGCGCATTGCATCCATCTTGATCTTGTGATCATCGATTACATCCGCAACATGCAACTCCAATATCATCTTCTCCTCCTCAAGTTTTTTTATTTTTTCCTTCAAGAAATTGTTTTCTTCTTCAGCTAAATTTAACCTCTCGACAATAGGGTCGGTTGGAATTTCCGGTTCAACAACCTCCTAGATAAATAAAATCTATGTCACGTTGGTCGGCTTAATTTTCATAAACAATAAATGAACCAATAGTTATGAAAAGATAATATATACCACATCCGAATCATAGACAGGACGAGGGCCGACTGGGGCGGATACCAAAACCATCGCACTATATAAGATGCAATAATAAAAGTAAGAAAATAATACAAGTAAGAATATTTTTCCTTTCGTAAAGAAGATAAGAACAAGAGGCTCGCCACGGTGGTCTTGGCGATGAGATCGCCATGGTGATCGACGGCGGTGAAGACGGGGACGAGGCGTGACGGATCGCTAAACCTAGACACATATTGAGGAAAATGGAGGTTAGAGGTCGAGCTTGGAGAGGAGAAAGCTTAAGTAGTGTGGCTCGGGCATTCCATCGAACATCTTGTGTGCATAGGAGGTGAGCTAGAGCACCACCAAGCCCCTCCCTCGGCCGTAAAAAAACAGAGCAAAGGTGCTCTGCTCTTCTTGAGGGGCTATATATAGGCAGCACCATTAGCCCGGTTGGTGGCATGAGCCGACTAAAGGGAAGCCTTTGGTCCCGGTTCATGCCACCAACCGGGACCAATAGTGGTGGGCCAGAGCCAGACCATTGGTCCCGGTTCGTCCCACCAACCGGGACCAAAAGGTCCGGACGAACCGGGACCAATGGCCCACGTGGGTCTGGCCGCCCCTGGGCTCACGAACCGGATAAATGCAGATTAGTCCCTTACGGATTGAACCGGGACTAATGGGCAAAACAGGCCTCAACGATAGCCCCTTTTTCTACTAGTGACGTGGCAGAACCACGTCGACCCACTCCATGTGCACCCATGCCACAACCAGCGCGCCCACGCCCTCTTGTGTAGGGCTGGAATTCGAGCCGAGTCGAGCCAGCTCGGCTCGACTCGCTAAAACTCGTTTCATTAACGAGCTAGCTCGACTCGACTCGTTACTATAACGAGTTCAAATTCAAGATTGGCTCGACTCGTATAACTCACGAGCTGGCTCGTTTAACTTGTTAAGCTCGTTAAGGATATGAACATAAAACCTTACTAATAAGATAAAAATGAACATTGTTTATGAATAATGTACATGTTTAACATGTACATTTTACATTCACAAGTAATCATTTTTTTCATATTCGTAGCGCAGCTGGGCCTTGTGTTGTGTGCCTAGGACGCAGGGTGCTTAGCTGATCTCTTGTAACGAGCCTAACGAGTTACACGAGTACTCGTGAGATTGGCTCGTTTAACTTGGTCTATAAACGATCTTAAACTAAAGCTCGGCTCGACTCGTTATTTTTCGAGTTCGAGTCGATTCGAGCCGAGTCACGAGTTACTCGTTTAGCTCACGAGCTTCGAGCTTTTTTTCCAGCCCTACTCATGTGCATCTGCGCTACCCGCCCCTCTGTGCGCCTCCATGCGATGCCACCCCAAGCCAGCGCACATGCGCGGTGCGAGCACCGTGCCCGAGCCCCCACCGTGCGCGTGCAAGAGCCTCATCAACCCCCAGCCCGAGAAGGAAAGGGGCCCCCATCGCCGCGCTGCCGCGCGAGCTTTGCTCGGTGACACCGTCCGACGACGGCGAGGGAAGGAGAGGATGGTGAGGTGCAGCCTGGCGACCTCTAGGGTCCGCTCCCGTGTTTTCGGGAATATCCTTTGCCATCACTAAACACCAGAGAAAGAGACAAAGTCAGCAACCGCGTACAAGCAGAACGTAGTGCAAAAAAGACGCGTTCCATTCAGCTCGTCGAGTCAAAAAGAAGACACGCAGTAGCATCGACAGAAGAGACAGCCACGGCTGCTGTGCTTTTTTTGAATGTTGGCTCTGCCAAATTCATTGATCAGAAGAAGCGTTACAAGAACCCTCCGAGGAGGAAAGCACAACAAAGACTAGTACAAAAAGAAAAGAAAGAAAAAAGGTTGGCACCACCACAAACCCAAGCTTCACCAACAAGCTATGCACACCATCGGAAACCATTGTTGGGCCTCCAAGGAGGAAGTGATGTCGAGGACAACATCGTCACCCGATCTGGCAAAGCCAAATCTTAGGTTTTCACCTGGAGACCACAAGCCATGAGGTACGAAGAGCAAAACAAGCTTCGCGGCGGCACCTTTAAGGAGGAAGACGACATCCGTGAACGCCGTTACCGTCGGCACTGACTAGATCAATGCAGGATTTTTTTTTTCCATCCGAAGTCGAGTCTTCCACCAACAATCATGGTTCCAAGGCCTACCAGCGCCACCGGGTAGAAAAAGTCCATGCACACACCACCAGGAACGGACTTGTCACCGCCGCATGCAGAAACTCGACGAACACAAGCCACCATGGCTAGGCCGCCCTGCCGCACGCAGGCCTGGGCGAGCAAAACCAGACCCAGCCATCCTCTGCCTCCGTGTGCAGAACTGGGCGAGGAACCGCACCACAACGCACATGAAGAGCCGAGTTAGAACCGGAGCTGGCCAGTCAGCACCGCCGCATGCCGAGGCTGGATGAACACCAAGCCAAACTGACCGCCTCGCACCGCTGCGCGCAAGGACAGGACCAACCGAGCTGGATTTGGTGCGCCTGAGAACCTCCTCTGCATCCCCGACATTGTACGGCGCCGCTACTCCAAGGAGATGGACGTGGACATGCTAGACAGTAAGGCCCACCAGCTGCCGCCGACCCCACCGCACAACCACCACCAGCGTGACCTGGGCAAAGAGATCCGGTTGCGGGCGCACCAGATCAGGCACAACCACGACGAGGCCCGCAAGACACGCGAATGCGCAAGATCCGCGCAGGGTCTGCCCCGGCCTCCCGTAGCACGCCGACGTGCCCGCCATGCTTGCCGCCCGGCCGCGCTGCGGCTCGCGCCACGCCGCCGCCGTGCCTCCTCGCTTCGCCCTCTCCTTGGCCGAGAGACCCCGCGCTACCCTGGCCTCGCGAGAGGGAAAAAAGGGATGCCCCGCCACCGCCAACGCCGCGCGGGCTTTGCCCGGCGGCGGTGAGGGGAGGGGGAGATCTGGGAGGGGGCTGGTGTGGCGGCTAGGGTTTCGCCCGGGCCGCCCGCGGGGAGGGCGACATGAGTGACAGTACGGCTGATCTCGCGTATATGTATAATATATACTAGCTCCACCATATTCATTTCTTGATGCCATCTTCACATTTATTCCCTTCGTCTCATAATGTAAGATGTTCTTTGACACTACATTAATGCTAAAAAACGGTCTTAGAGAGTACGTGGCTATGCTGATAGACATCACGCACAAGATTGCAACGTCGAGTTGTTCGGAGTGAGCTACATACATGCTGCAAGCCAACGAGCAGAATAATTAGTTACGGAGGCTGCCTACCTCTGCGTGGCTGGGAGTTTCCCGATGGATCGAGACTGCGTCCCGTCGCACCCTGCAGCGACTCGGCGATGTATCATGCAACGTCAAGCTTCAGAACATACACAGCTCCGCTCGTGTGCACTTGACTCTTTCTCTATCCGCAGGCTGGCCCTCCGTAGCGTTCGCCAATTCTGTGATCCCAAAACAGCAAGAGGCGCGAGCAACTCGTTTAGCCAGGTGCGAACAAGGCCCCTAATGCAGGCCTCGCCAAAAAGGCCTTCCTTGTTTGAGGCCCACGCAGGAGGCTGCCATTGCACCGTCCGCACTCCGCACGCAGGTCGTTAGTTTAGTGCCACCTCGCGCAGCGAGGAGAGGACGGGAGGGCGAGGATGGTACAAGTAGAGGATGGTACAAGTAGAGGGGCTAAGATCAAGTGTAGTATCTGTTCTTATCAGTTTAATATCTGATATGTGGGCCATATGCTCACAACGATATTAAATTTATTTTTTATGGGGGAGGGACCATCACAATGGCTTGCCATTGGGCCCCTCAGGTGTCGCCTAGTGCGTTGCACTACTGCCTAGGCAGGCGCACCCCAACCAAATTAAGTTTAAATTTTAATATCTTGAGATGAGATTGAGATGAAGATGCTTGAAACTCAACCTGTTTTCCAGCCTTTGAGGTGAAGCATTCGGTTTGTTGTTTGTTCCTGCCAGTTTGGAGCACAGGACGGTGACCACAGCACCTCGTCAGCCCCTCTTCTTCTGCTATTAGATTCAGAGAGCACATGAATAACCCAATGACGAAGGTGGAAGGCAACAAATGAGACCGTGAGTAAGTAACAGTGTCGCCTGTTTCCGCTCAGCAATCAGGTCTCGGAATGCCAAGTCACCGGTTAATCGAACTGCTAGCATTACCTTGAGGACGTACGGCCGAAGCGAAAAAATGAGCCCAGCGCGATGAGTTCTTGATGATTGTGGTGGTTGGTCTGAAGTCTGCACTCTGCACTTCTGCAGCACGATGGCCACCCACCGTACGTAACTGTAGTGCGTCCAAAGCCCACCTGTGGCTCCCCAACAAAGAAAATGGGACTGGATACTGTCTAAGTTTTCGGCATCTGACTGCCAGAAATGTCCGACTGTTTTTCTTGTGCATATCATCATGTGATTTGGCTCTGAACTTGTTTCAGAAATTGAAACATAACTCAGATATCTGAAATGAAAAATAGCATGATCAACATTACTAGATACGGTTGACGAGCATAAAAGAATAAGCAAAGTGATTCAGATTCCTCTCAAAAAAATAAAGCAAAGTGATTCATATAAGTCGACCTTGTAGAAGGCTTATATAGTTTTCCAGCAGCGCGTACAATCTTGATTGATAATCTGGCCTGCATGGAAGATAAATAATTCACTTCTTTAAAGCACATTAATTAAGTACTTCTTATCGGTCGAAAAAAATTAAGTACTTCGTTGCATTGTGAACATTAACATCAATAATATTGATAGGTGTATAATAATGTTACAGGATTTTCTAATGCACAAAAAAACAGCTAGTGTACGGTTTTCTCAAAAGATGCGATCACGGTGCTCTAAAATATACCTTCAGAACAAAGAACCGAGAAGGGACCCCTAAAGAAGAACAGAGAAAGGAAGTTGAAAACACACAAATTGGATCCTTCCGTTAGTTTAGCAAGATCCCCATATCTGCCCGGTTCTATAGGCGTGTAGCACTGCAATTTTTGTTCTAAAGGTTTAGCTAAAAAACAGAATAATTTAAACAACCATGAAAAGAAATTCAAAGACAGATGTAAACTTACATCAATTGCTTCGTGCATATCAGGTTTACCCTTGGTAATATTTTCTCCCACTCTCTGATATCCTCTGACGATAGACCATAAGAAAGTTCATTTACATATGTAGAGATTTTCCAAGGGCCAAACAACAAGCTACAAGAAAAGCTAAGTTTTTATTTAGATATCACACCTATAAGGCTACAACCACTCTGAGGAGTCGTTCTGATCTTCAGTTTTTCCTCGTGAGGGAGCTGAAAGAACTTCAGTGTGACGTCCCTTACTTCCATCATTAGCAGGTCCAAAATCCCATGGCCATTCTGTAGATAATACACAGACATCATTTGCCATGGTTAATTAGGACTCAACAGATGAGTTTAGCAGCATCCAGAACTAGTTTTGCTCATAAAACGGAAGGGAAAAGACCAGCTGCACAGAACAACTGAACATGACACACACACACAACACACAGCATTTTACACTACTATTGATGACAGCACAACATTTTGCTTGTAAACTGTTGATGCTGTTTATTTCCATGTTCAGTTGAGATACCACAACAACATAAAAATGAGTATAAACAGGCCTGTTCTAGTTTATATAGTCTGCTTCGAGGTCCAAATTACTTGGAATCACAAAGTTGAACGAGCGGTTACCACATAGAAGAATCCGGCCTCCCTGCAAGCGTCGTCCAGCATTCGGACGAGGTCGAGCAAACTCTTGTCGTCGTCGATCTTGTCGACGAGCGGGCTGATACCTGATCATGCAAAGAGGAAAAGAGAGCTCATTTTTGAGATGAACAGATAGTGCATCAGCTGTATCACCGGCCTAGAGCGAGAAATCTATGTAACACGATTGGCACGGAAAATAGAAATTTCCAAGGATGAACATGCATCGATCAGAGCCAGATATCCTCAAGGAGAACAACTTCTTCCGTCACACTCCAACATCCAGTCTGCAGCAACCTATGTTCTGAATAACTCACGAACGCACTGCAGAATTTCTCTTTCAGAAAGGATGGGGAACTGAGCCTGGATTCCTCCCGTTGACTTCAGCAGTCCGATAGCGTCCGCCAACTCTGATCGCGAAACAGCAATCCAGGCGCAAATCAGGCCGGTTATATAGGCCTCGGCAAAAGGCATTATTTTGTTTAGGCCCACGCAAGAGGCTGGTTTGGTGGCATTGCACCGTCCGCGCTCTGCACCCCAGGTCGTTAGTTTAGTACCACCTCGCTTAGCGAGGACAGGACGGGAGGAGGAGGAGGAGGATACAAATAGAGGGGCAGAGCAACAGTTTAACTCATACCTTTCTCGGCCTTTTGGCTAAGATCAAGTGTAGTATCTGTTCTTATCAGTTTAATATCTGATATGTGGGCCATGTGCCCACAATGATATTAAATTTATTTTTTATGGGGAGGGACTACCACAATGGCTTGCCATTGGGTCCCTTGGGTGTCGCCCAGTGCGTTGCACTACTGCCTGGGCAGGCGCACCCCAACCAAATCAAGTTTGAATTTTAATTTGTTCTGCTGAAGTGCTTTGAAGTTCAGTCTTTGTTAGCATTCAGTTATGAAAATGAAGGTCTGTTCATTTGTGCCTACCAAATTGCTTGTAGAATGGGAGGTTGAGCCGTTGGTAGGTTGTTCTTGAGATTCCTAGAGATGGAACTTGATTGGCAAAGAACCAGACAACCCGGAGGCTCGAACCTGCGTAATCACCTTCTATAGAAGAACTGGTGTAATTTCTAGCTTTTTCCTTGGAAACAATATCTCTTACATATTGAGAGTGATTGTTCGTTGTGCCTGCAAAGTGAGCGCTTGCCATGGCATTCTTTTTTTAGGTTGAAGCAGGCGTGTAGCTTCAAATTGCATCCCATGTACCCCCTTTGCCTGGTCACAACACTCCGGGCAGTTTGTCCGACCAGAAAGGACACTGGTTTGTAATCATGTTTTACTAGATCGGGATCGCGCCTTGGCGCGAGGGTGCCGGTACCAACGTTTTGGCAAGCAGGCAATGCTAATTAAATAGTAATTCAGGTTTAGCATATGCGTTCATACAGGATAACAATAAAGTAAAGAAGAAACATGCATATGTCATTGGTAGGACACACATCATATTCCATTAGGCAGTATCAGACGCTCATGAATTTACAACAAAAGTAAAGCACAATCACATTTCATGATAACTTATTTACAGTGCTTTTAGATAGATAGCTTATGCCTTGATGTGTCCTGGTTGGAGATCCTTTTCTTGAGTGATCAACCAATGTCGTACGGCCTGTTAAAAAACTTCACTTGGTTACAAATTGTGTCCAACTTGTGGTGACAGTTGCCCTTTTGTCCTCTCTATCTATTAAATGAACATGATCTTGCACACATCCACATGCGGTTTTAATTGGCATTTTCTCAATTGTTCGATTGAGAAACTCCGAAAGATATGGAACAGAGAAGTACTGCAGCTCATGAGCAAAGTGAAGTTATATGGTGTGGGTAAGCAAAGTACATATGCATTTATCCAAAGGAGAGTTCAATATTGAATTCTTAGAAAAAGAGCAGATGCACATTATCATTTGGCGGTCAGTATTTCCATTGTTGAAAACTATAATCAGAGGCATCTAAGTTTCATGTATCAAACCAAACATATGTGCCTTTTAAAAACCATAGGATCTGTCCAGGGTCATGACAGAGAGAGAGAGAGATAAAAATTTATGAAAGATATATACTAACATTCGCATGATATACCTTTAACCAGACCAGTATGCGAGCCTGCGGCAACCCTCGTTTATGGAACTCAACAGTATACATCACTGGAAGGTAACAGAAGCATGACTTAGATACAAAACAACCAATTTGAACTAAAGGCAAGAATAAAAAAAATGATACACACGGGAACAAAAGTATTACCTGCGTTTATAGGGCCATATGGATGACCTGATTTAATATATTCCAGGTACTTGTTAGGCTTCTTGTGTAGGCCCTAACAACAGTATCGGCCCTGTCACAAAGTTTCTGCTCGAGTTCTAACAATAAGGCGTCAGCGATCTCAGGACATTTGGGCTTGTACGTCAAAGCAATAAAGCAGTGGGTGTAGCCCTAAAGAAGCATGGTCATCAGAACAGTTGAATCTCAAACCCAAAAAACAACATCAAGCAAACCCCAATGAGCCCAGACCCAGCACTCTCTTCCAGACAAACCATATGAGCCATACAACCCTCAAGACACATGAAGCAATGATCGATCAAAACATACTAACCCAGGGAAACCATCAACCAACAGAAGACAGTGAACATGCCATTTTTTCCATCCTTTTTCAGAAGGCCACTGGACCAATCCAAACGCAGCAGACCAATCCAAAAGGCACATGATGCACCAGACAAATCAAAAAGGCACATGCCCGCATGCATCCACACCCTCTTGACCACAATCCTACCAACCCATGCTCACAGAATGGAAAAATCCCACCCGTAAGCAAACAAAAAAAGCAGAATTGAGAAGCACTAAAATTCAACCAGAGACAAACATATGCACTGGTTTGCCACACCAACATAAGAAGGAAACAAAGGAATGCACCGATTTGCCACCGCGCCCTACCCCAACGAGAGGCACACCATACCGAGCCCAACAATACATAAACACAGGCACACGATCATCAAACAAAATACAGAAAGAAACCTACAAACAAAGAAAAGGGAAAAGAGGGGTCGACCTGCAGATCCATGGAGCAAGACGCCTACAGGTGCAACGGCAAGAAGATTTTCTGCATATGCAAACACACCAGATATCCCTGTATTTCGACAAAATAGTGGTCAAAGGATGGACATATAACCGTGCTAGCAGAAAACATTTCTGACAGTTTTAAGCTACCACCATTCTGAACAGTGAACACTGAAGGAAGTGTTTATCTTTAACGAACAAAATTGTATGCTCTTTTTCTGCTATTCAATGGAATAGAAATGGAACTAAAGGTAGGTGATCTCAAGTTTGGGACAACCAAATAACCAACTGCAGGCCCTCAAATGTGCATCTAAATGGTAATTGCATTCAATTAAAATTCAGTAGCATAAGCATAACCTCTACAGACGTTGAGAAAAACAATTGATGTGCAGGAAATAAATTCAGACAAACACCATGGTGTTTCCTGCTTGTGTTTTTACCTGCAGTGTTCTTTTTGCTAAATTATGCTTTGAGGCATCTTCAAATTCTTTGATATTGATGTTGTTTTATCATGCAAATGCCTAGATGTTGTTGATTGACATTGATGTTGCCATTTTTGCCAAGTATGCTGGTTCTCTCTTGGACTTGCAAGGTTCTCTTTGGACTACTTTGAGGAGGTCACCTTTAATTATTTTGGATCAGGATCACCCAGCTAGCCCTTCATGTGGTTGATGGATTGATTCCTTACCGTAAAAAACGATTGCAAAGTTTAACCTACCAAGAAAATGAAGCATCCATGTAAAAAGATTGACCATGGAAAATACATCCATGTGGCGCTAGACGAGTGGCCAGTGTAAAGTTCCAACAGAGCAACAAGGTTGAAAAGAACAAGGTTCAGAACTTAAATGTTGTCTCCACTCTCCAGTTTAAATTCAGTAACAAGGGAGAGCAAAAACCTTTTGCTGCTGCTGGAGGAGAACGGAGGAGGGCGGTTGCTTGATTGCAGGACGCGAGCGCACTCACGACGTTGGGCGTTGTTTCGTTAGCAGTTCGTCGGACCGGACGACCAGGGGGTGCACATCATATGCCTGTGAAGATCAGCAAGCAAGTGGTGTGGTGAAACGAATGGTGATGAAGTAGGGGATACATGCGTGCATGATGATGCGACATGCAGTCTAGACTGACATTTAGACTGATTTTCCATCAAAATTGAAAATAGTTACACTAAGTTTCAAAATAGAAAATACACTTCTCAGTTTACAAACTGAAATTACTGTATGACAGTACAGAACTCGCTTGCAATAAAATCCCAACTCTCTAAAACTGAAACTTTAACTGACTTTTAGACTGAATTTTTATTCCAAGAGTTTTTATATTGAGATCTCACTTTAACTGAATTTTAGACTGAGTTTTAGATTGAATTTTAAACTTTCTTGCAATAAACTTGCAGTACACTTTATATAAAGATCAGGAGCCAAGCTCTAAAATTGAATTTTTAACTGAGTTTTAAAGTGCATTTTTACGACTGCACCTGTTTCAATTTCAGTTTCAGATAAAGTTTATATTCAGATCGAGACTGGCGAAACTGAATTTATATTCAGTTTCAGGTAAGGACATCAGAGAATCTACAGCAGTGAAGCCAATTCTACAGCATCCGTCACAGATTCTGCAGCAGTGTGGCCAATTCTACAACATCTGTTTCAGAGAATCTACAGCAGTGAGGCCAATTCTATTGTGTGGCAATTCCATTGCAGCGGCCCAATCAATTCTACTCAAGCAAAGAATCTGTAGTACTCAAGCAAATGTCAATCAATGAATCAGTATTCAAGCAAATGTGTACTCAAGGAAATCTGTAGTCCCGAGGCCAATCAGTATGGAAGCATCTATGTAAGCAAGCAAAGAATCTACAACACCGACGAGGAACAGACCTTGAGGTTGGTGTGCTTGGCGGTGGAGTCCTAGAGCGGATGGAGGAACATGTCGGAGCTCGCTGCCTCCTTGCCGCCACCATCCCGCCGCCGCTGCTGCGTGGCCGTAGCCATGTCGTAGTCAGACCTGCGCTGATGCTGGATGAGCGTGACGAAGGCGGCCAGGTAGCCGCGGCTGCAGGAGATGAGCTCCTCACCTGGCGACCAGCAGCAGCAGCCCCGTGCAGGCGACCGGCAGAAGCAGCTCTGTCATCTTGGCTTAGTTTCAGGGAAGATCATCACCCGTTACCGCTGCTAGTCACCTCCTCCTTGTTCGCACTACTTTAAATGGTGGTATAATCCTGCTCTACGCCCTTTCTCTTATAGTTGTTGCGGCTGAGAAAGCGGCCAAATAATCATCTATCCAGGTAAAATACAAAACAAATACACATGGTAGTGTTAATAAAAGCAGTTACATGAATGCGGATATGTTATTCTGTCTTCCAATGCATTATTTGGTCATACCTTAATTAACCAGTCCAACAATCGGAATGAAGTAAGTAGTAATCACCCTGAAAAGTTGTTTCCTATCACTTGATAATTGTCGTTGAACCCCTCCTCCTGCAAGATGGAACCTTAACCACATTAGTTCTGCAATGCCACACACACAATCATTTGACGATAAAATCACCTACTGGAACCGGAATCTCACCAAAGCCTCACACTTTTAACCAGAATTAAACCAACCATTTGTATCTAACCATATGGTACATTCTGCAGCCGAAACAAAACAAATTAGTCTAAGCATCAAGTTATATCATGACGAAATCATTATCTAAATTAGCACTACGGATAGCTGAGGCCAAATCAGTCCTCAACAGAAAAAAAAACCCAGGTACCCACAAGCTAAGGAAGGCAACAAAAACTATTGTGCAGATACCTAGGACACATCTAGTTCTACCCATCCTGATCCATTGGCAAGTACCCAAAAAAAAACCCAGGACTCAGGACTCTCCACCAAGGGAGAAGCAGCAATTGCATGCCCTACCAGAACCAGACAAAGAGGAAAAGACATAAATTCACACCCCACCAAAAACAACCGGTAGCACATTTGGCCTTTACCAGAGGCAAGACAAATAACAGATGGCCCTTGCTGGCCAAACACATAGTCAATCCTAAGAAAGCACTTGGCCATGCTGCCGTATACCTAGCACTCTAGTAGAAGAGGAGAAAGTAGACACATACCTAGAGATCAATGAGTTCATCAGCAGATCCGGCAGAGAGATTGGAAGGAAGAGAGGACCTGCAACAAAACGAGATCCCAAATCAACGAAAGAGGAGTAAACAAAGGGAACCATCTCCTTTGTTGCCTCCTCCTCAACTTCCTGGCTCTCACAGGCAGCGGCGTACAAGCAAGAAAAGGTGAGGGGGTGGGCTGACCTAAGATCTTCTCGTCCATCCCTGTAGCGGCGCGCCTCTGCAGCTCGAGCCTGACGACGAGAAGTGTGAGAGGAGATGGGGGCGAGGGCAGCATGGGAGAGGCAGCAGGGGGACGAGCGGCCACCATGGCGCCTTGTCGAGCCCCGGACCAGCTCCGGGTGCCTCTCCCCCATGCGAGGGCGTCTCACCTCAGCACGAGATCCTGGTCACTCTCCTCTCGGGGATGGCGAGAGGCGAGCTCGATGGGGACTACAGTGGCGGCAGAGAGCTCGGCGACGGAAGAGAAATAGGGAGGAGGAGGGGCGGAAGCGCGGGGGCGACGGCGAGTGCGGGAGGAAGAGGAGGGGCGATGGAGGAGCGGGGCGGTGCGAGTGCGGGAGGAAGCGGGCGGCGGCTAGGTTTCCACTGGAGCCGCTTCGTTTTATACGCCAGCAATTGAAATGACGAAAATGCCCTCGCCGACCACCCAATTTTACAGGCGGTGGCACGAAAGAGAGGAAACTATTCATTGCAATAGTGTCATCGGTTCTTTGAAGTTGCCTCATCTTCCTCAGCCCTGTAATCTTCATCCTCTGAATCTGAATTTCTTTTCCTCCTTTGCCTAGTAGCAGCCTTAGGCAAATTGCTAGGAGTACTTCTGCTCCCTTCATCTGAAGTTGAGGGACTAGTGCCCTCACTCAAGTCTATCTTCTCTCGACTGCTCGGATGTCACTTTGATCGGACATACCGCAAAAGTCGATCACGACCTCGTGAAGAGTTTATGGATGAGATAGAAAAGATGAGCATCACAAAATGCGAGGTTTTGCAAAAGAATGACTCAAAAGTTCGGTTTTAGTTTTCCACTGAAAGCATTTCGGATCCACCGATTTTCAAACTCGGTGATACCGGGCGCTTTTGGAACCTAAATCGATGATCTCGGTTGGACCGAGTTTGAGTTGATGGCACCGAAACCGCTAGGGTTTCATCAATCCTCAAATCGGTTGCACCGATTAGTAAATCTCGGTCGACCGAGAGTCACTTGTGCAATGGCATAAGCCAAATCGGTGAGACCGAGTTTTTCAACTCGGTGGTCCGAGATGGTTTCGTGAAACCTAAACCTAAAAATTCGAATCACAACTAATATATGAACTACTTTGGCTGGATAGATGAGTTGCAATCGTGGCAAGATTCAATATGAAAACAATGTGCTAGGAATCAGACATGGATAGCACAAAGATCAAGTCCATACCCTAACTTGGCGGTGGACTTGCTACGGTGGCAACGGGGACGAAATCCGACGGTGATTGGCGAAGACCAATGACAGGAGGTCATTGGCGGCGAGGAGACGATCCGGAGACCACGATGGCGAGCGAAGCGGTGATCTTGTGCGCGAAGGGTTTCGGAGAAATTTCCAAAATTTTGCCGTGACTATATATAGCCCGACCACTGCCATTGTGACCGAGTGGAACAACTCGGTGGCACCGAGATGCATAATCGCAAGCGATTCTGACAGAACTCGGTGTGACCGAAAAGTTCAAATCGGTTGCACCGAGATTGAAAACTCAGATCAACTTGATGCTCTCGGTAGGATCGAAATGGAAGGATCAGTCAGACCGAGAATCATTAAGAGGTTTTGGAAGTTTAAGTCTATGATGAATCGGGGACTCCGAGTGCTCCTCACACAGAGTGGTTCGAATCTGACTTGATCAAATTTTGTGATGTAGCAGGAATAGAGTTTGAGACGAGAAAAGCATAGATAGCTAAAGAAGGTTCTTAGGCATTCTTGTCCATCCACTTGGCCAAAAGAAGAAAGAACCAATCAAACAAAACAACAAGTGGATGTCCTTGAATGAGTAAAATATGCACCAACATGCTCAAACAATAAGATGACAATTGAAATATATGGCAAAGCATGCACAACCAATTCTAGCATCTATCAAACAATTGGTGATGACTAGGTCATCTATATATGAGTATATTGACTTAGGAGTCAAATGAGAACATTTGATCATAGGTCATACTCATCATATAAGCTCAAGTGGGGTTACCACTTTTACATAATGTATTAATGTGTTCACACCATTAGTGTTGCTTTGACTCAATTCTTAGAGTTAAGCTCCCCCTAGATGTGAGATCCCCCCTTAGAGGGTTGAACTAACCTTGGGTTTTGTCGATGATGAGTTCATGTAGGTGTTGAAGATGTAGATGCTCAATGTTGATGTAGATCATTTGGAGTAATCCTTTGGAGTGAGTTGCACTTTCAACTTGCCTACATGGGTTAGTCCCACAAGGAACAAACAAGAATATCCATAGACATAGAGTGATGCACACACAAGATGATGTCCATGAAAACATTAGGTTACCTTGTCCCTTGCCTTACCAACATGAGGGTTTGTGACTCCTTGAACTAGTGCAAGATGTGAAAGTTGATTGCACTTGTTCTTGCCAAAATGATATGAGTGAAGAATATTGGCGGAGTCACCCTCAAGAACTCTCTAGTTCTTCTTCTTCGGGATCCACATCATCTTGATGGGAATCCTTGGAGTTGTAGTTGTACTTGATGAAGTAGAACTTGACGCAGTCTTGGGTACCCACTCGAACGAGGCTTTAGGTGCTTCTTCAAATGCATCAATTTCTTCTTGAAGCTTGTCCTTGCCTTTGTTCTTGTGGTCTTGTGGTGGAAGATCATCTTGAGCTTGTGTCCCCTTGAAGGAAGTAGGATCATACTTCTCTTATTGAGGAACAAACTTTGTCTTGGGGTATTGATCTTCTTCCCACTCAACTCCAATGGTGTTGAATTTTCGTTCAAAACCAACACCTTGATTCTTCCGGTGCCTTCCTTGCTTGCGTACAATTTCCTCGAATTGCTTACTCCCGGCAAGGCTCTTGTAAACACCTTTCTCTATAATTCCCTTCAATAAATTATTTTCTTGCTCAAGTGTAACTTGGCTAAGAGAATCATTAGTGGAATCAAGAGAACTACTAGAAGCAACAACATTGGATTTGACATTATTATTGTTACTACTAGAGGAAGTATCTTTCATGTACTTGTTACTAGACTTGACTTGAGGCATGTAAGTAGATAAGAGTAAACGCTTGGCAATGTAAGAAGAACTTTTCTTGCGGAGATCATCATTGATTGCCTTTAAGAACTCATGCTCTTGCTCAAGATTGAGCTTTTCAAAGCGTAACTTCTCATGAGCCCTTAAAAGTTCTCGATGATCTTGAAGATAGTTTCATGAGCCAACTTAAGAGTGTTTAGTTCTTTAGTTAGAAGCTCAATTTTCTCCTTATCATTGTCATTCGTTTGATTAGCATAATTAATTGACGTTTCATCATAGTATTCATAACTAGAGTTGTCAACAAGTAAATCATCATCACCTAGCAAGTCATCTTCATCAGTATTGAAATCAACATACTCGGGATGTGTTACCTTAGGACCTTTGGCCATGAAGCATCTTCCAATTCCTTCATTTGGTGAATCAAATATGTCGTAGGAGTTGGTTGACACAAGTGCTAGACCGGCAACACCTTCATCTTGAGTATATTCGAGTCGGAGTGATAGCTTCTCTCGGAGTGATGGTCGGAGTCGGAGCCGGAAACCCATTCACCAACATGAGCTTGATGTCTTTGTTTTGTGTAGCTCCTTGATGACTTGTCCTTCCTTTCTGAATCCTTGCTTCTCCGTGAGGGTCTTCGTTCATAACGATCATCTCTACTCCTCCTCTCTCTCGGTGGTGATTCTTCTCTTTTGCTTCTTCTTTTGGATAATCTTCTCTTCTTTTGTAGGGTGCCGTACACTCATTGGAGTAGTGTCCGGGTCTCCCACAATTGTAGCAATGCGCTCTCGACTAGAAGATCTTTTGTCATTGTAAGACCTTGACTTGGAGCTTCTTTCTTTGCTTCTACTTGTGTAGAACTTGTTGAAGTTCTTCACCATTAAGCTCAATTCTTCATTGAAGGTTGGTTTCTCACTTGATGATGTGGGGGCTTCACTTGAGGCTTTGTAAGCACCACTTGACTTGTTGTGAAGTTCCTCCTTGTCCTTGAGTGACATCTCATGAGCAACAATCCTTCCAATGACTTCCGCTGGCTTGAGATCTTTGTAGTTTGGCATCATTTGGATCAATGTGCACACGGTATCATACTTTCCATCCAATGCTCTTAGGATCTTCTTGATGATGAATTTGTCGGTCATCTCTTCACTCCCTAAGCCGGCAATCTCATTTGTGATAAGATCAAGCCTAGAGTACATTTCAAATGACACCTTCACCATCCTTCATTTTGAACTTGTCAAGCTGACTTTGGAGCACATCCAACTTGGATTCCTTGACGGACTCGGTACCTTCGTGCATGTCAATCAAAGTATCCCAAATTTCCTTTGCATTCTCAAGACGGCTGATTTTGTTGAATTCTTTGGGGCACAATCCGTTGAAGATGATGTCACATGCTTGAGCGTTGTATTGCAACATCTTCAATTCTTCCGCATTAGCTTCACGGTTCGGTTCTCTCCCATCGAAAAATTCACCTTGCAAGCCAATACAAATAATTGCGAAAACGGCGGGGTTATGTCCAAGAATATGCATTTTCATCTTATGCTTCCAACTAGCAAAATTAGTACCATCAAAGTAAGGACCTCTACGGTGATAATTTCCCTCGCTAGATGCCATACTCTCCTAGGTTGTGAAACCAAGGCTATGACCACCAAAAGCTATGGAAATCAAAGCAAATGGAGTCCAAAGTTCTGATACCACTTGTAGGACCTTGAAGTATGTCTAGAGGGGGGGGGGGTGATTAGACTACTTGAACAATAAAAACTTAACCTTTTCCCAATTTTATAGTTTGGCAGATTTGAGCTATTTTGGATAAGTCAAGCAATCATCACACAATTCATGCAAGCATGCAAAGAGCATATTGGCAGCGGAAATTAAAGCATGCAACTTGCAAGAAAGTAAGGGGAAGGGTTTAGAGGATTCAAACACAATTGGAGACACGGATGTTTTTCTCGTGGTTCCGATAGGTGGTGCTATCGTACTTCCACGTTGGTGGAGACTTCAACCCATGAAGGGTAACGGTTGCACGAGTCCACGGAGGGCTCCACCCATGAAGGAAGAAGCAACCTTGTCTATCCCACCATGGCCGTCACCCACGAAGGACTTGCCTCACTAGCGGTAGATCTTCACGAAGTAGGCGATCTCCTTGCCCTTACAAACTCCTTGGTTCAACTCCACAATCTTGTCGGAGGCTCCCATGTGACACCTAGCCAATCTAGGAGACACCACTCTCCAAGAAGTAACAAATGGTGTGTTGATGATGAACTCCTTGCTCTTGTGCTTCAAATGATAGTCTCCCCAACACTCAACTCTCTCTCATAGGTTTTGGATCTGGTGGAAAGATGATTTCAGCGGAAAGAAAATTGGGGAAGGCTAGAGATCAAGATTCATATGGTAGGAATGGAATATCTTGGCCTCAACACATGAGTAGGTGGTTCTCTCTCAGAAATGATAAGTTGGAAGTGTAGGTTCAGTCTGATGGCTCTCTCCACGAATGAAAAGGAGGTGGAGGGGTATATATAGCCTCCACACAAAATCCAACCGTTACACACAATTTACCAAACTCGGTGGGACCGAATAGTTAAACTCGATCGGACCGAATTAGTAAACCTAGTGACCGTTAGTGATTTTCGGTGGGACTGACATGGATCTCGGTGAGACCGATATGGTTAGGGTTAGGGCATAACGTAATCTCGGTGAGACCGATTACACAAACTCGATGAGACCGATTTTGGTAATTAGCTAACCATAGAGTTGGTCAGGTAAACTCGGTGGGACCAATTTGCTCTTTTTGGTGAGACCGAAATGTTACAAAAAGGAAACAGAGAGTTTACATTGCAATCTCGGTGGGACCGATCGCTCACTTGATTAGACCGAAATGTTACGAAGGGAAACAGAGAGATTGCAACCCCATCTCGGTGAGACCGAGATCCCTATTGGTAAGACCGATTTGCTTAGGGTTTGTGGCGGTGGCTATGACTTTTTGGAATCGGTGGCGCGGATAGAAAGAATCGGTGTGACCGATTTTGGCTTTAGGTTTAGGTCATTTGTGGATGTGGGAAAGTAGTTGAGGGTTTTGGAGCATATCACTAAGCACATGAAGCAAAAAGGCTCATTAAGCAACACCTCATCCCTTCTTGATAGTATTGGCTTTTCCTATAGACTCAATGTGATCTTGGATCACTAAAATGTAAAATGAAGAGTCTTGAGCTTTTGAGCTTGAGCCAATCCTTTGTCCTTAGTATTTTGAGGGATCCACTTTCATCATCCATGCCATGCCATTCATTGAGCTTTCCTGAAATAATAGTCTTGGAATAGCATTAGCTCAGTGAGCTATATGTTGTTATGAATTACCAAAACCACCTAGGGATAGTTGCACTTTCAGAGCACCGTGCTTGGGCCCCCGCCGAAGAGATCGGCCTTTGCCGCTCAACCCCGAGCACGGGAAGGAAAGGGCCCTCCGTCGCCGTGCCGCGTGGGCTTTGCCCGGTGACACCATCCGACAACGGCGAGGGAGGGAGAGGATGGCTAGGTGTAGCGTCGGCGGCGGCTAGGATTTTCTGGAATATCCTTTGCCATCATTAAAAACACCATAGAAATAGACAAGTTAGCAACCGCGTAAGAGCATAACGTAGGGTAAGGAACACGCGTTCCATTCCGCTCATTCAATAAAAAAGAAAGACACACAACAACATCGACAGAAGAGACATGCACGGCTGTGCTTGATCTCGCGTATCCAAAAAGAAGAAACGAAGCACCCACCAAGCTCTCTCAGAGTTTAGCAACTCTCGACTGTCGGATCATTTTCTTAATGCGAATCTGGCCGTAGGATCTCGCCTTCGGTTCACCTCATCCGTCGGATCGAGAGATAGCGATTTAGCAATGAATAGTTAGCCCTCCAGTGTGCCACCGCCTGTTATTACCGTGCCCCACCGAGGGTATTTTAGTCATTTCATACATAGGCGTATAAAAGATGAGCGCACCCGTGGAGACCCAGCCGCTGCCTTTGTCCGCACTCGCGCCGCTCCCTATCCTCTTCCTCCTGCCTCGCCTCTCTTCCTCCAAACCCTAACCCAACCTGCCTCCCTGTCTTGCCACCGGCCGCTGCCGCTTGCCCGGGCACCCATCCACGACCGCCGCAGCTCAGGGCGAAGCTCATGGCGCATGGGTACCGTGGTGCTCGTGGAGGCGCTGCAGATCCCCGCCGACGAGGCTCTTGGCTGGCGCTTCAGGCGCTTCGCCGCCCGTGCTCCCGGTGACGACACCCCACAATGGGCCAGGCTGGCGCCTCCGCCCCCATCTATCCACTCTGTCGAGGTATCTCTCTCTCTCTCTCTCTCTCTCTCTCTCTCAGTCCCGTTCTCAGATCCACTCTCACTGCCAGCTCCTCTTGTACCCACACGAGATAGAGAGAGGGATGATGTGAAGGAGATGAGAGGAAGGAGAAGTTGTTCCACTTCCTTCCCCATCCACTGCGTCATGCGCGACAACCGGCTGGGCTCTGTTTCAGCACCCCAATCTTCCTACCTCTATCCCCTTCTAATTTCTCCATCCCTTTCTTTCAGGTACTCTCCCTCCCTCCTGATGAGCCTGCTCTCCTCACTTATGCATTCCTTTGTTTGATATAATACCTAAAATTTCCCATCTTTGTATTGTACGGGCAGTTTTTTTGTGTACGTGCATACAAGGCGCTCGATGAAAATCCAAGCAGGTTGCAAAGGAAGGTAAATTCCATTTTATGCTCATGTGTAATAATCGATTCTTTTTTTCCTCACATTTAGCATGCAATCAACTTTTATTTATATGTACAATATATTAACTCTCTCAGTTATATGACTTGCACCCACAATATATTCCATCTGTAGGTCATGTTGCCTACAGAAGATATGAGTGTGAAAGCACAAGTGCTCCCTAGGTGATTTTGGTAATTAATGTCAACATATTTCTTGTTGGACTAATGCCTTTACCTAGTGTATTTCAGATGAGTTCAACAATGGCATGGCAAGGACAAGAGGATGTGGAATCCCTTCAAAATGCTAAGGACAAAGATTGACAAAAGCTCAAGACTCTTCATTTTCATTTTAGTGATCCAAGATCACATTGAATCTATAGGAAAGTCAATACTATTAAAAGGGGATGAGGTGTTGCTTAATGGTCTACTTTCTCAAAGTGCTTAATGACATTACTCCAAAACCTTCAACCACTTTCTCACTCCAAATATGTCCAAAACCCAAAGCCAAACTCGGCCCCATCGATCTACTCTATCCGGCACCACCGAGTTTAGTTGGCATAGCCACT
Source organism: Aegilops bicornis (assembly GCA_021605145.1). Taxonomy (NCBI): domain Eukaryota; kingdom Viridiplantae; phylum Streptophyta; class Magnoliopsida; order Poales; family Poaceae; genus Aegilops; species Aegilops bicornis. Next base: position 723,281,597 of record CM038675.1, read on the forward strand.
GCCAAAAACCCTAGACAATTTGGTCACACCGATATGGATCTCGGTCTAACCAAGATGGCCCTGCAAACTCTCTGTTTCCCTTCGTAACATTTCAGTCTCATCGAAATGAGCGATCGGTCCCAACGAGTTTGCTTAACCAACTCTCTGTTTGCTCTTTGCTGAAATCGGTCTCACGGAGTTCAAGCAAACGGTCTCACCGAGATGAGGTTTTGCCCTAGCCCTAGCACAACGGTCACACCGAGTTGATCATGTCGGTCCCACCGAGATTCCTAATTTTCACATTTTGAACTAAATCGGTCTCACCGAGTTCTTCTATTCGGTCTGACCGAGTTGGGTCAAATGTGTGTAACGGTTGGAGTTTGTGTAGAGGCTATATATACCCCTCCACCCCCTTCTCCATTTGAGAGAGAGCCATCAGAATGTTCCTACACTTCCACTAATCATTTTCTGAGAGAGAACCACCTACTCATGTGTTGAGACCAAGACATTCCAATCCTTCCACTAGAATCTTGATCTCTAGCCTTCCCCAAGTTGCTTTCCACTCAAATCTTATTTCCACCATATCCAAATCCGTGAGAGAGAGTTGAGTGTTGGGGAGACTATCATTTGAAGCACAAGAGCAAGGAGTTCATCATCAACACACCGTCTATTACATTTGGAGAGTGGTGTGTCCTAGATTGGTTAGGTGTTGATACGTCTCCAACATATCTATAAGTTTTGATTATTCCATGCTATTATATTATCTGTTTTGGATTTTTATATGCATTAATATGCTATTTTATATTATTTTTGGGACTAACCTATTAATCTAGAGCCCAGTGCCAGTTTCTATTTTTCCTTGTTTTGGAGCTTCGCAGAAAAGGAATACTAAACGGAGTCCAAACGGAATAAAACTTCACGATGATTTTTCTTGGACCAGAAGACACCCAGGAGACTTGGAGTGAAAGCCAGATGAGCCACGAGGCGGCGAGAAGGGTGGAGGGCGTGCCCAGGGGGGTAGGGCGCGCCCCCTACCTTGTGGGCCCCTCAGTGACCCCCTGACCTAGATCTTCCTCCTATATATTCACATATATTCCCAAACCACCAGAAGCATCCATGAAAACACTTTTCCACCGCTGCAACCTTCTGTTCCCGTGAGATCCCATCTAGCGACCTTTTCCGGCACCCTGCCGGAGGGGATTCGATCATGGAGGGCATCTACATCAACTCTATTGCCCTTCCAATGAAGCGTGAGTAGTCCACCACAGACCTACGGGTCCATAGTTAGTAGCTAGATGGCTTCTTCTTCTTCTTCTCTCTCTCTCTCTCTCTCTCTCTGTCTTTGATTCTCAGTACCATGTTCTCCTCGATGTTCTTGGAGATCTATCCGATGTAATACTCTTTTGCGGTGTGTTTGTCGAGATCCGATGAATTGTGGATTTATGATTAGCTTATCTATGAATATTATTTGAATCTCCTCTGAATTCTTATATGCATGATTTGGTATCTTTGTATTTCTCTTTGAATTATTGGTTTGGTTTGGCCAACTAATTTTTTTTTCTTGCAATGGGAGAGGTGCTTAGCTTTGGGTTTAATCTTGCGGTGTCCTCACCCAGTGAAAAAGTAGGGGTAGCGAGGCACGTATAACATTGTTGCCATCGAGGATAAAAAGATGGGATTTTCATCATATTGAAGGAAATATGCCCTTGAGGCAATAATAAAGTTATTATTTATTTCCTCAATTCATGATAAATGTTTATTATTCATGCTAGAATTGTATTGACCGAAAACTTAGTACATGTGTGAATACATGGACAAAACATATTGTCCCTAGTATGCCTCTAATTGACTAGCTCGTTAATCAAAGACGGTTATGTTTCCTAACCATTGACATGTGTTTCCATTTGATGAACGGGATCACATCATTAGGATAATGATGTGATGGACATGACCCATCCGTTAGCTTAGCATTATGATCGTTACAGTTTCATTGCTACTGCTTTCTTCATGGCTTATACAAGTTCCTCAGACTATGAGATTATGCAACTCCCGAATACCGCAGGAGCACTTTGTGTGCTACCAAACGTCACAACGTAAAAGGGTGATTATAAAGGTGCTCTACAGGTGTCTCCGAAGGTGTTTGTTGGGTTGGCATAGATCTAGATTAGGATTTGTCACTCTGTGTTTCAGAGAGGTATCTCTGGGCCCTCTCGGTAATACTCATCACTATAAGCCTTGCAAGTAATGTGACTAATGAGTTAGTTGCGGGATGAAGTATTACGGAACGAGTAAAGAGAATTGCCGGTAACAAGATTGAACTAGGTATGATGATATGGACGATTGAATCTCGGGCAAGTAACATACCGATGACAAAGGGAACAACGTATATTGTTATGCGGTTTGACCGATAAAGATCTTCGTAGAATATGTAGGAACCAATATGAGCATCCAGGTTCCGCTATTGGTTATTGACCGGAGATGAGTCTCGGTCATGTCTACATAGTTCTCGAACCCGTAGGGTCCGCACGCTTAACTTTCGATGACGATTGGTATTATGAGTTTATGTGATTTGAAGTATCGAAGGTTGTTCGGAGTCCCGGATGAGATAACGGACATGGCGAGGAGTCTCGAAATGGTCGAGACATAAAGATTAATATATTGGACGGCTATCAAACACCGGAAGTGTTCTAGTGAAGTTTCAGATAGAACTGGAGTACCAGGGGGTTACCAGAACCCCCTGGGGGGTTATTGGGCCTCATGGGCCAAGTGGTGGAAGGGAAGAGGCATGCCAAGGTGAGGTGCACGCCCCCCTAGCTCAAACCGAATTGGACTAAGGGGGCGCCCCCCTTTCCTTCTCTCCTTCCCCTCCTTCCTTCTTCTCCTAGTTGGACTAGGAAAGGGGGAACCTACTCCTACTTGGAGTAGGATTCCCCCCTTTGGGCGCGCCCCTTGAGGCTGGTCGGCCCCCTCCTCTCCTCCTTTATATACGGGGTAGGGGGTACCCCATAGACACAAAAGTTGATCTTTAGCCGTGTGCGGTGCCCCCTTCCACAGTTTCCCACCTCGGTCATATTGTCGTAGTGCTTAGGAGAAGCCCTGCACCGGTAACTTCATCATCACCGTCACCACGCCGTCGTGCTGATGAAACTCTCCCTCGGCCTCAGCTAGATCTAGAGTTCAAGGGATGAAGCGGCCTGGACCGACATTACATGACCGCGTTCATGAGACTTGTTCTACCGACGTGCTTTTGCACATAGGTGGGCTGGCGAGTGTCGGTTTCTCCAACTTTAGTTGAATCGAGTTTGACTTCTGACGGTCCTTGTTGAAGGTTAAAACAACACACTTGACAAAAAATCGTTGTGGTTTCGATGCATAGGTAAGAACGGTTCTTGCTAGAAGCCCGTAGCAGCCACGTAAAACTTGCAACAACAAAGTAGAGGACGTCCAACTTGTTTTTGCAGGGCTTGCTGTGATGTGATATGGTCAAGGCATGATGCGATATAAATTGTTGTATGAGATGATCATGTTTTTTAACAAAGTTATCGGCAACTGGCAGGAGCCATATGGTTGTCACTTTATTGTATGTAATGCAATCGCCATGTAATTGTTTTACTTTATCACTAAGCGGTAGCGATAGTCGTAGTAACAATAGTTGGCAAGACGACAACGATGCTACGATGGAGATCAAGTTGTCGCGCTGGTGACAATGGAGATCATGACGATGCTTCGGTGATGGAGATCATGGGCACAAGATGATGATGGACATATCATGTCACATATTTTGATTGCATGTGATGTTTATCTTTTATGCATCTTATTTTGCTCAGTATGGCGGTAGTATTATAAGATGACCCCTTACTAAATTTCAAGGTATAAGTGTTCTCCCCGAGTATGCACCGTTACTCTGGTTAAATCGTCCGAGACACCACGTGATGATCGGGTGTGATAAGCTCTACGTTCACATACAACGGGTGCAAGCTAGTTTTGCACACGCAGAATACTCGGGTTAAACTTGTGAGCCTAGCATATGCAGATATGGCCTCGAACATTGAGACCGGAAGGTCAAACGTGAATCATATAGTAGATATGATCAACATAGTGATGTTCACCATTGAAAACTACTCCATCTCACGTGATGATCGGACATGGTTTAGTTGATTTGGATCACGTGATCATTTAGATGACTAGAGGGATGTCTATCTAAGTGGGAGTTCTTAAGTAATATGATTAATTGAACTTTAATTTATCATGAACTAAGTCTTGATAGTTATTTTGCATGTCTATGTTATTATAGATCAATGTCCCGTGCTACCGTTCCTTTTAATTTTAATGCATTCCTAGAGAAAGCTAAGTTGAAAGATGATGGCAGCAACTACATGAACTGGGTCCGTAACTTGAGGATTATCCTCATTGCTGCACAGAAGAATTACGTCCTGGAAGCACCGTTAGGTGTACCACCCGCGCCAAAGAATCGCAGACATTGTGAATGCTGGCGGAATCGTTGATGACTACTCGATAGTTCAGTGTGCCATGCTTTACGACTTAGAATCGGGACTTCAAAGACGTTTTGGATGTCATGGAGCATATGAGATGTTCCAAGAGTTGAAGTAATATTTCAAGCAAATGCCCGAGTTGAGAGATATGAAGTCTCCAACAAGTTCTACAGCTGCAAAATGGAGGAAAATAGTTCTGTCAGTGAACACATACTCAGAATGTCTGGGTACCATAACCACTTGACTCAGCTGGGAGTTAATCTTCCTGATGATAGTGTCATTAACAGAGTTCTTCAATCACTGCCACCAAGCTATAAAGGCTTCGTGATGAACTATAATATGCAAGGGATGAACAAGACTATTCCCGAGCTCTTCGCAATGCTAAAAGCTGCGGAGGTAGAAATCAAAAAGGAGCATCAAGTGTTGATGGTCAACAAGACCACTAGTTTCAAGAAAAAGGGCAAAGGGAAGATGGGGAACTTCAAGAAGAACGACAAAAAGTGTTGTAGGGTGGAACCCTAAGTGAAGATCTTTCATGAATTGGAGGGGGAATCCCCAAGAATAAGATGAACACAAGAGAGAAAACAAGAGGAACACTCAAGAACAAGTCCAATCACACATCCACTAGACCAACAAACACACAAGATCCACAAGGTACATGAACAATGAAAGGGGAACAAGATACATGGTAGAGTTCATCCCAAATCCTATGAAGGAGATGAGGGCTTGATGATCTAAATAGATCCTTCCCTAGATGGGGGCTTTATCCACTAGGGATCTTCTCTAATGGAGGTCTTGTACTCCAATGGAGTCTTCTCTCTCAAGAGGAATCCCACAAGGGGAGGTACATGAGCTAAGCTCTAGTGTTTAGATCTATTCTTAGCTGAGTCTAAATGGAGGAGATGAAGGAGTATATATAGTCCTAGGGGATGAAGGGGTAAGTGGCAGGCGAAATAGGCATTACATGGGCAAAGCCCGCAGCAACACTCAGGGGCCCCTGTGTGCACGGGGTAAGTGGAGCCCGTGCGCACGGGGTATCTAGAGACCTGACGCGAGAGCCCGTGCGCACGGGGTCCATGAGGCCCGTGGACACGATACACGCCCGTGCGCACGGGGTCTTCAGGACCGCCAGCCTGGGAGGCCCGTGGGCACGCAGGTCGGAGGGCCCACGTCTTGAGGTCGCCGTGGAGCCGCGGCCTACTTCTTGGCGCTTCCGTCTCCGCTTCCAGGCTTCCCTCTTGGATGGTGTAGATGTTCTCTTCCGCATGAACTCGTCCTTGCTATGTGTGAAGCTCCAACAATACCTATGCATGCACACGGAAGGAATGTCAAGTAGTATACTATCCTCAAAGGGGTCAAGTGAACACGTGTAAAGGAGAAGATTCACCTTTATGTATGTGAAGTAGATGTCGCACGTGTCACTTGCCAAATGGACTCTTGACATGGTGATGTCCATAGGATGCTCCGCATCATCCCCCCCCCCCCTTGGGAAAGATCCAACCTCGGATCGAAATCCAAATCACCATGGGAAAGAGATGATGTTGCCGCGTAGAAGTCGACGATCACCAAGCATTCATCATCTTGTAGTTTCAAATGGGCACTCTCCAATGTCGCACCGTCTTGTAATTCCTTCAAAAGGAGCAAAGATAACAAGCACTTGGAAAAACAAATGTGGTTGGCGTAAGAGCAATACCAAGCATTCAAGAGGTGATTCACCCAACAAGTGTTGTCATCAAGCATAGCATATGGTTTGACAAAGAAGTGTGGCATGGCATTTAAGCATATAAGTTGGGCACAAGCAAAGATATCATGGGGACAAGCATGTAAATGTGAGGTAGAGATGCAAATATGTGTGACAATAGAATAAGTATCTACCTCAAGTTCATAGCAAGCATTCACAAATTGCTCAATGAAAGGTCTATGGTAGGCATAAGAATCATTCACAACACCAAATAAAATGAAGTGTCTAAACACATGGGTCAAGTGCAAGACAATCCAAGCATAACGTGCATGGGGTGTAGTGAAGATAGTATGACACTCAACACAATAGAAAGAGAAATTGTTCATCATGTGTGAGGCAATCAAGGCAAGCATTTAGAAATCAATGGGACATGGCATATGTGAAGAATTGACATTGTTGCAACCAAACATGTGAGAGGAGCAAGTAATCCAAGAATTGGATGCAACACACAAGGCATATATATCATGAGGCATGGGAATGTTGAAATGGAAAGCAAGATCTCTAACATGTGCGCAATCAAGTGGTCCAAGATGACCAAGAAGTCTAATGGAGCAAGCAACACAAGTAGTATGATCCATAATATCCAAGCTCATGGTTTGGGGGTTCTCAAAAGAGAATGATATCACCTTGAAAGCATGTCCTTGTGCGTCCTTCACAAAGTCGAAACACAAGAAAAAGCGGTGTAGAAGCGCGTCGTGGTAGAATGTACGAGGCTCACACTCAAGAGCTCGAATGGCCAACTCACGTGACGTAGAAGTCGACACAAAGTCCATGTATTCTACACATACACACAATAAAGCAAAGAATGTATGTGCATGGTAGATAAACACATCATCCATCATGATGGTTCTCTTCTCTTGCACATAACCATTAGAAGTGCAAGTGCATGAATAATAAGATGCAACAATGGCTATATTCATGACACTAGGTATATGGTGCAAAGAGGTAAAACAAGGATGGTTCACAAGAAATATGTCAAAAGCTCCAAATATATGCGAGAATGCTATGGGGGAAAACTCATTATCATAACTAAAGGCATAGTTGCACTCAATACATGGCAAATCATCTAGCATGAGAGAGGAGACATATGGGGATATATGACAAGAAGCAATAACAATCATGTGCAAAACATGTAGATGGTTGTCATCAACCGCATGAAATGAGCAAGTATGAATCATGGGTGATATAACATAGGCAAGCATATCAAGCATGTCGTGCAAACTAGTGGAGCGAAGATGCAACACACTAGGGAAAATCATGGCAATCATGTCATGTGAGCAAATAGTTGATATAGGAAATGCACATGACATATCGAAAGCATGAACACAAACCAAGATCATAGTATCATCATAGGCATGGGGCACAAAGCAAACATGGCAATAACAAGTGATATCTCCACCAAGCTTGCAAATACACATACAAGTACTAGAATCAATCATCATGTGTAATGCAAAACATGGGTCACAAATGCATGTCAAAGGCATAGGACTAAGCATATCATGCAAAGTGAACATGGCAAGATGGGCCTACGATATGTAATGGACAATAACCCATAACCATGTGAGGGTCATGTAGGATGAATGCGCGTAGTCTTTGCACGAAGAGATCGGTGGAAAGGACAATCATGGGATCCCAAGTCATCATTGCTCTCTAGAGCTCGTTTTGTCAACTCATGGGATTGTGAGGTTGACAAGTAAACATGGGTACCTACACAACAAATACACAAGCGAAAGAAATTGTGTGTGTGGTAAATGTACACATCATCCATCATGATATGTGTATGTGCACATGTGAGTTAGCACAAGATAAACATCGCTCAAAGAAATTTGATGCATGGTATAAGAACATGTCATCCATCATGAAAGAATAGATGTTATGTATAACACGATGGGGATGCAAATTTAGCATACAAGTATATGGCACACCAATAGCATTTTCATTCATGGGGAGCATATTGTGCACACAAGTATTGGGATCATGCAACGGATAGGATGAATCAAAATCTCCTAAAATGTATGAGGAAACTATGGGGGTCTCCTCATGAGCAACATTGTAAACATCACATGGAGAAAATGGACAACATCCAAAACAATGCAAATCTGAAGCTAGGTGGTCATGGCATGACATATGAGATAAATGATGCAAAGGGAGCATATCAATATCATCACAAGAAAAACAAATGCCAATAACCATGGGCTTGTCATCTATGCCATATGCGCAAATTGGGTTCATTTTAATGGCATATGCATATTCACTATGATGAGATTGCAAATTTTACATATGACTAATCTCATGCATAGCATATGACAAGTCAAGCGGGTTGTAAAACATGATGTGACCTAAAGAATTGTCACAAGAAATCCTATGTAACATGGCATCACAACTAATAGACTCCACATGGAAATCATCGTACTCATCATAAATGGGTAATAAATCATCGCATGAGGAATTCGCACTAGCATGAAGCATGGTAATAGGTTGATCAACATCATGCAAGCAATCAATGTCAAGAATGTCCACTAGTGGGACAAGAGCATCACCTTCACCTATGTTACCTTGTTCATTCCACGCAAGTGGTGTAGGTGAGGTGGTAAAGACCAAATGGTGGTCATCATCATCAACTTGATGGAACCATGTGGGGGGTGCATCATATTCCACCATGGCCATCGTCTTGTCCAAAGGGAGGACGTAGTCATCGTGAATCGGCGCATCATCGTATATGGGACCTAGCACTAAATGAGAAGACACAATAGAGGTAGAGGTCAAGTCCTTACACTACAAAAAATATACACTTCCGTGATGATACGTGTTTGTCACAGTAGGTCGCGTTTTTTGTCATGCATGTACATCCATGACAAATTTATGACAGAATCAAGATAGTCATACATGTGCTGTCGTAGAAGTGTTCCATGACATTACGAAAATTATCATCACGGAAGTGTCCTTCCATGACGATAAATCGTGCATCATAGAAGTGCTTTCATCAAGGGTGACCGACACGTGGCATCCACCGTAACGGAACGCTGTTAAGCTATCGGGTCGGGTTTTGGATCCGATAACCCGTTAATAGCCCCGACCAATGGGGATTTTCCACGTGTAAAATCATCATTGGCTGGAGGAAACACGTGTCGGCTCACCGCTGGGACAGATGTCATCCACTCATTGGACAGAAGGCGCCTATGATACGTCGACACGTGGCACGACCCAACAGAGGCCCATTGCTGTGAAAAGGCCGGCCCGTTTGACTTGGTCAAAAGGTGGCGGGCCGGCCCATGGAAAGCCTGTTAACGGCCTGTTCACATATAGCCCATTTACAGCCCGCTAAACCAAGGCCTGTTACACCCTATTCGAATTAGGCCCAGTAACATCATCTGGGCCATCCAATATGATTCCAGCCCGTTTTCACTTCTGGCCCATGTATGGCCCATGACGTCTTTCGGCCCATATGAGGCCCTATGTAACTCTTGGCCTATTAATGGCCCGTGGTGAAACTTGCCCGTAATGAACAGTGTATCACTTTACACCCATTAACGGCCCGTGGTGAAACTGGCCCGTATAGAATAGTGTATCACTTTATACTCATTAAAGGCCAGTTATTCCGTTGGGCTGTTTCAATATGTTATCTTTCGGCCTTCTCAGAGCCCATTTATTCTTGGGCTCATTTCCAGCATTCGTTTACTTACGGCCCGTTACTGTCATTTTCTGCTTGTGGGCCAAATTCAGCCCGTGGTGACAGTCGGCCCGTTTGTGGTGCGTTAATATTTTGGGCCGTTTTCATAGCGTCATCAAATACGACCTATTAATGATGGCCCGTTATGGTCGGCCCATGAACGGTCGATTCCAACTCTAGCCCGTTTACGGCCAGAATGCGGTCTGTTTGGCCCATGTTTGGCCAATCGATCATACGACCCGTATAAGGCCCATTGATGATACATCCCGTAGAAGGCCCATTGTGTCTATGGCCCGTAGAAGGCCCATTGTTTCTACGGCCCATAGAAGGTCCACTGTTTCTACGGCCGGTAGAAGGCCCACTGTTTCTACGGCCCATAGAAGGCCCACTGTTTCTATGGCCCGTAGGCCCAGTGTCACTACTGTGGCGTTTATTGTGGCCTAGTTTTAAAAAATAGGTTATTGCAGCCACTAGCAAACCGTAGAAAAAGAACTGCACTGACTACAAGCAAACGAATAAACAAGACAACAAGGAAATAAATAAGCAAGCAACTTACACTAGGCTATCACGGCTATTACACATATTACATCCACTGGGCATCAAAGTTCGCCACCAGTGCAAATATAGGGAACACAACTGACATATAAACGCCGCAGCAAAAAAGTCCAGAATGAAACCACTTGAAGAGCTCAAGAAACAATATCCTGGGTACCAATAATGTCGGCAAGATGCTTAGCAAGCTTATTAACTTTCTCTTGTTTGGCGCTTAAGTCCTCCGATTGCTTCTTTGTTGCACCGGAAAGTATGCATCTGAATTCTGCGGGGACTTCCTCGGTCCTTGACTTCTGTCGCATAACATCCGATCGATGTCTTTCAACTTGAAGTTGAGACTCAAGAAGCCAAACTTGATTCAACAGCGAGTTCAAGAAATTTGGTGCCGGTGATGGTAGCCGATGCTTTCGAACACTTCATCAAGACAGGGACTTTGGGGTTGTCTCGGTGTCTTCAATATAGTTTTATCAGCTTTCTTGGAGACCAACAGGGATGTCTCACTTTATCGTGAACCTTATCTGCATTACTTCCTTTACCATTGCATAACAGGTACTCTTCTCCAATATTTTATCCGCGTTCTAAAGAGAAACAAACAAACACATCCCAGGTTTACAATGTAGTATATGAAACTCATTTTGGTAAACCAGTTCGGTAGTAAGGTGGACAGGATAACAACATGAAACAAACATATATCTATGTAGTATGGTCCTTTGTATGGTCTATATCATTCTAGTTTATGTTGCCAAATCAAGATAGATACAGTTCGAATCATATCTATTTAAGACAAAGCAACATAGACAGAATATAATTGTGGGAAATTACACAACAATAACAACACTTGTAATGTGCATGGCATGAGAACATAACTGTTTATTCAATTGAAACTGAAATCAACATAGAGCAAGTTACAACAGCAAACAACCAAACACGTTGAAGAAACAGGTTTAAAACATACCTGTTGCGCCATTGGAGTTTCAATTGCATCCTTCAAATTTGAAATTGGTTGGTATCAGTAAATGCGGTGATTCAAGAGCAAAGTAGTATGAACCATAGCTACGAAACCTGACCTGAGAACAATTCTTCTTCTGCTTTAAGCGTTTACTTCGGGTTCGGAGTGGTGGTCCTGTGATTTGGGCACTGCAGTTGCCTTACTAACTGCTCGTGTTTGGGTGCTCTGTGGTGGATACGGTGCTGTGTCAATGGGAACTGAGTATCTATCTGCTGGGGTCGGGGTTAGAAGGGGTGTAGCTGGTTCTCTGTCCAACTGGGTAGGGGTACAATCTGCATGAGTGTGGGTTATGTGTGGTGGGGCTGGTTCTTGGGCAAGTACAACCGTGGTTCTATCTGCATCGATAGGTAGCACGATCTTTTCTGAAGATCGTGTTTTTACTCCCACAGAATCGCCATCACTCCCTCCAATTGAAATGGCTGATAAACAAGAAAAGTAATTGAATGTCTGAGACATTGTAAGATAGAGCAGTGCAATGGATAGTAGGGAAGAAAACAGGGCATGAAATAATTCACATTTATGTTGTCTAAGCAAACAGAATAGCAGGACATAATTTCACATATATGATGGCTAATTAAACAGGATAGCATGACACAATTTCACATATATGATGGCTAACTAAACATGATAGAATGACATACTTCAAAATATGATGACTATGTAAACAGGATGACATGATATAACTATACGATGTGTCTATTGAAGTGGTTGGCATGCCATAAATCACAAACATTCCGTCGATGGAAACATGATGGCATGATATAATTCACGGATAGAATGACATAATTTAAAATATGATGACTATGTAAACAGGATGAGATGATATAACTATATTTTGTCTTTAGAAAATGGGTTGTCATGCCATAATTCAGATACATGTTGTCTATGTAAACATCATGGCATGACATAATTCAAATATATGATTTATATACTAAGGAAGTGAGCAGAGGGCAATCGCATATATGATGTGTCAACTAAGGAGATGGCATTCAATATTGTGTATATGATGTAAAAACTAAGCATTGCAATACAACATATGCATTATATGAGTAATATAACCCTGCCAAGTTTGAGCATACACCTCGGGGGATAATAGGACTGGTCATACGCCTCTGAATCCTCCTCTGAAGAGCTATCTCAGTAACCAACTAGATATCTCGCTTCAGCAGTAGCATTGTCTGCTCTCAAGACCTTGTTTTCACTCGCATTTCTCCATCACCAATTCAAATGGCTGATGCACAGGAAGAGCAGTTGAATATACAAACATTGTCGACAAAAGCAATGAGAAATACAAAAAAGGGCGACATGATATAATTCTCATATATGACGCTTGCCTAAACAACATGGCATTGCATAATTCACATACATAATGCCTTGCAACAAGATAACATTGCATAATTCACATATATAATATCTTGCAACAAGATGGCATTGCATAATTCACATATATGGTAATTAGACACTAAATAGGTGGCATTCACACAAAGCATGTCTAAACTAAGCAAATGACATAGCAATGCAAGATACCATACACACGATATGAGCAACATAACCCTGCCAAGTTAGGGCATGCACCTCGGGGGGGGGGGGATATGACTGGTCATCTGTCTCTGAATCCTCCTCCGAGGAGCTATCCGTAACCAAAGAAGACATGCGCTTCGTCGAGATAGCATTATGCGCTCTGAAGACCTTGTTTCCACTCCAGATTTTTCCATGGTATGCGAATGGTTGATGCACAGGAAGAGTAATTGAATGTACTAAAATTGTTGACAAATTTAACATGTGATAAAAAAATGATGGCATGATATAATTCACATATAAGATGACTGGCTAACGAGGGTGGCATTGCAAAATTCACATATATGATGCCTGGCTAGACAAGATGGCATTGCATGATTCACATATATGATAAAGAAACTAAACAGATGGCATTGACACAAAGCATGTCTAAACTAAGCAGATGACATCTTTAATGGATACGATAAGCAATGCAAGGCACCATATGCATGATATTACCAACATCGGCATGCCAAGTTAGAGCGAAGACCTCATGGGGTAAATAGGAGTGGTCTTCTCATACGAATCCCCCTCGTATGCAGTTATCTTCCTCTTGATTATGATCCGAAATGGGTGGAGGGGGCTGCTGTCGCCCACCATGGAGCAACGTCGCATGAAATTTTATTGCCACGCAAGGATCGTCTCTTTTGCTCTACATGATCAGTTCCATTGTGTACAATAAGCGGCATGCATAGGAATAAAACATAGTGAGATTATGTAAGGAGTGCATGCACAAATCCAGGAGTGATGGTAGCAAGCTGTGGATAGACCCAAAACCAATGATAGCAGGCGGATAATAGCTTTAGTTAAAAATACAGATAATGGCTCCTTTAATGTTTGTTTGCACCCAACATGAAAATCATAGTAGACACCGGAGATTAACCAGATAGTAGACAGATAGTCTTGATTGCTGCCCCAATATGTACCCCACAACCATTTAAAACTCAAGTTTCAGCATTAGTTTGGACCTGACTTGGAGTCTAATAGGTGAACACGATGATAATGTAGCATGTCATCATATTAAGCGACGCATAACGTGGCGGAACCACGGAAGAGTGCGACCTCTCTTGCGGACCCGTGTAGTCCTCAAGGTCATCTCGCTTCGATTGATGATGGTAATGCAGTTGTCGTGGCTCTTTGGCGGCCAGGGAAGAAGATCCGAGGCGTGAAAGACAGTCTGGAGAGCGGATCCCTCTTGTGGTGAACCCTTTCATCGTTGGAGCGGTTTGGTGGGTGGAACACAACGCTACTGAGGAGCAGGACAAACCACACAAGGTTTTCTTTGACACATATCATGTGAAGTAATTGAGTAAGGGCTTGTTTGAATTTGAGGATTCTAACAATGCAAGGATAGGAAATAGACAGGAATAGGATAGGAATGCACGTGCAAACGAGAGAATTTAAAAACACATGATTTCTGCCAATCTGGGTGTTTGATTGACAACAATTGGAAGATCACAGGATGCAAAAAAGCATGGTGAGATTAAGTCAAACCACAAGAAAATGTACGGTTATAATGCTATTATGCTACTATCTCTTAGTCTCGTGCTTGATGAATAGGAATATGAAAAGGAGGAGAAGTGGAAATTAGAATTCCTACGGTTTTTCTTTCAAGGAGACACTAAAGGAACAAGTCCTACAGTTTTCCTTTGCTCCATTCCTTTGCACCAAATTCATGAAAAGTAGTACCATGGGAAACTTTCCAATTCCTATGTTTTTCATTCACTTTTCCTTTCAAGCCTTTGGCGATTCTAGTAGGCAGGCTTGAGCAAGGAAAATCCTACACTAAAAAATGTTTTTGTGCTACTTCTATTACTTTGGACCCGTGCCAACGCCATACTAGCACAACTCCGGGCCCATCGACAAATGCACAGCTCAAAGCGCGAGATAAATAATGATGGCGTTCAAGAGAGTCCATCACAGATAGCTAAGTTGCGGTGTACCTCACCGCTTGTCATATAGTAGGATAAAATAATTGTATTTCCCGTTACTACGAGTGCTCGATGGACAATATATATAACATGTAGAGTAAAAAGAGATGCAACAAGTGTACAACCTCTTTGGCGAAGCCATGTCGATCTCAGCGTGATTGGGTTGGCGGTGAGGATGCTCGGCTGACTTTGCTTTGTCGGAGGAGGGAAGAAGATCTTAGGCGTCTGGAGATGGAGCCCGAGGTACTGCTTCGCTGTGATGGAGGGTTTCATCGTTGGAGCAGCTCCGGTGAGTTGGACGAAGCCGAGGCTGAAGCAGGACAAGAGAGACAACGAACAACGTTAACTTGAGTGGAATTCTAATAGCATCTCCAATACATGACGTAAAATACATAACCACAAAGTGCTAGATGTAAAATACATCAGCCACTCATCTCTGAACTTAACTGTCGAAACTAAACTTAACTGTCGAAACTAACCTTAACTGTCGAAACTGAATTTTGCTGTCGAAACTGAACGCACTAGCAAGGTGAGGCTACACGTCGGCCGACTGACTTTTTCATCTCTGGTCAGTCGATTTTGCAGTCGTTGGATACAAAATCAAGGACCTGCGGTTCATATTCAACCTCCATCCCCCTGAGCCACCAGCCACCACCGGCCAAACAGCAGCCCCCCGCCGCCCCGAAAACACTCCCCACCGCCGGTCCGCCGCCGCCCCGGCCATCCCTCTAGGCCCCCCCGTGCCGAGCTTTTTCTCTGGCGATCCCCACGCCACCGCCCCGCCAACGCCCCGCCACCGCCGGCGACCACCGCCCCCATCCTGAACCCTAAGATAGATAGTGGGGTACCTCTCCGGCGAGCCCCCTCCCCGCTGCGGCTGGTTCTTCCTTCACTCCGGTGAGCCGCCCCCACCCCCTGAAAATCGACTGACCCGAAAGTCGATTCAGTCCACTGAAGCGTAGCTAAATCGGAGCAACATCACAAGCAAGAGCAAGAGCGAGAGCAGCAGCACGAGCAAGAGCAATAGCAAGAGCAGACCAGGCAGGGGACCGAGAGCAAGAGCAGAGCAGCAGCGCGAGCGAGAGCTAAAGCGGCAGCAGTTCCTACTGATGTGGACGTCACCGCCGAGGGAGCGACGCTGTGGGGGAATTGGCCGGCGACGCCATCGTGGATGGAGCCACGCCGTGTCGGCTCGGGACCGAGCGCTGGCAGCACCGTGAGATCGAATGAAGAAGAAAATGCGGCGATTAGTGTACAACCTCTTTGGTGGCACCGATTAGGACACAGCTTCATCCGAGGAAACGGTGATGATGATGCTCTTCTCGGTGGTGCAGGTGAAGACGGTGGTGTGGGAATGGAGGTGGCACGAAAGACGAGGGGACCGTCGGGGCAGCTCCGTGGAGGTGGAGGGGCAGGGGTGGCTGAACGGCGGGACGATGAGATCGATGACGGATCCTCATCCGGTACGGTGGATGAGGAATGTCGAGGTGTTGCTGTGGACGACGTCATCGGGTAAGAGGCTCTGGCTGGGTGGCGGACGGAGCAGGGTGTGGGGTTTCGTCGTGGGTTTTCGCGGCCTCGGTGTACGAATGGGTGGGCGGATGGGATGGCAGTGGGGAACCATGGCTTAGAGACGCGCTTGTTTATGACCCACAAGTATAGGGGATTTATCGTAGTCCTTTCGAAAAGTAAGAGTGTCGAACCCAACGAGGAGCAGAAGGAAATGATAAGCGGTTTTCAGCAAGGTATTCTCTGCAAGTACTGAAATAAGTGGTAACAGATAGTTTTGTGATAAGGTAAGTTGTAACGAGCAACAAGTAACAAAAGTAAATAAGGTGCAGCAAGGTGGCCCAATACTTTTTGTAGCAAAGGACAAGCCTGGAAAAACTCTTATAATAGGAAAAGCGCTCCCGAGGACACATGGGAATATCGTCAAGCTAGTTTTCATCACGTTCATATGATTCGCGTTCGGTACTTTGATAATTTGATATGTGGGTGGACCGGTGCTTGGGTGCTGTTCTTACTTGAACAAGCATCCCACTTATGATTAACCTCTATTGCAAGCATCCGCAACTACAACAAAAGTATTAAGGTAAACCTAACCATAGCATGAAACATATGGATCCAAATCAGCCCCTTACGAAGCAACGCATAAACTAGGGTTTAAGCTTCTTCACTCTAGCAACCCATCATCTACTTATTATTTCCCAATGCCTTCCTCTAGGCCCAAATAATGGTGAAGTGTTATGTAGTCGACGTTCACATAACACCACTAGAGGTTAGACAACATACATCTCATCAAAATATCGAACGAATACCAAATTCACATGACTACAAATAGCAAGACTTCTCCCTTGTCCTCAGGAACAAACGTAACTACTCACAAAGCATATTCATGTTCATAATCAGAGGGGTAATAATGTGGATAAAGGATCTGAACATATGATCTTCCACCAAATAAACCAACTAGCATCAACTACAAGGAGTAATCAGCACTACTAGCAACCTACTAGCACCAATCCCGGACTTGGAGACAAGAATTGAATACAAGAGATGAACTAGGATTTGGAGATGAGATGGTGCTGGTGAAGATGTTGATGGAGATTGCCCTCTCCCGATGAGAGGAGGCGTTGGTGATGATGATGACGATGATTTCCCCCTCCGGAGGGAAGTGTCCTCGGCGAACAGCTCTGCGGAGCCCTAGATTAGTTCCGCCAAGGTTCCGCCTCGTGGGCGTGAGTCTCGTCGAAAGGTTGCTTATGTTTTTTCTCATCGAAGACTTCATATAGAAGTAGATGGGCGTCGGAGAGCCACCAGGGGCCCACGAGGTGAGGCGCGCCCGGGGGAGGCGCGCCCACCCTCGTGAGCGTGGTGTGGGCCCCTGGCCTTCATCTTTGGCCATGATTTTTCTTTATTTATTTCAAGGTATTCCGTGGAGTTTCAGGACTTTTGGAGTTCTTGTGCAGAATAGGCCTTCAATATTTGCTCCTTTTGCAGCCCGAATTCCAGTTGCCGGCATTCTCCCTCTTCATGTAAACCTTGTAAAATAGGAGAGAATAGCCATAAGTATTGTGACATAACGTGAAATAACAGCCCATAATGCGATAAATATCGATATAAAAGCATGATGCAAAATGGACGTATCAACTCCCCCAAGCTTAGACCTCGCTTGTCCTCAAGCGAAAAGCCGATAACAATAAATATGTCCTCATGTTTAGAGGTCGAGGCGTCGATAAAGATAAAATACGGACATGAAGGCATCATGATTATTCTCATAACTGACAACATATATTGATTTGTCATATGATTACTCATGTTCAAATGATGATCTTTTCACAAAGCCAAAGTATGAATCATAAACCTTATTGAGCACCGACAAATTATACCCTTAGTCATTGAAACAATTGCAATTTATCATAACATCGGAAAGAGTCTATGTCAGAGCTTAAAAGCAAGTCCACATACTCAACTATCACTTAGTCCTTTATAATTGCTAGCACACACACAATACTTGTGGTTACGGAGTTTTAATCGGACACAGAGAAAGATAGGGGCTTATAGTTTTGCCTCACAACCTTTTACCTCAAGGGTAATGTCAACAATAATAATTCATGCTCCCCTACATCCAATTATATATATATATATATATATATATATATATATATATATATATATATCATGTTCTTTCCAACATGCTGAGCTTGCCAAAGGATAAAATGAAAAAGGAAAGGTGAAGATCGCCACGACTCTTGCATAAGGTAGAAGATAATAATAAAAGATAGGCCCTTCGCAGAGGGAAGCAGAGGTTGCCATGCGCTTTTATGGTTGGATGCACAAAATCTTAATGCAAAAGAACGTCACTTTATATTGCCCCTTGTATGTGGAACTTTATTATGCAGTCCTTCGCTTTTATTACTTCCACAACAAGTTCGTACAAAGCTTATTTCTCTGCACTAAAAAGTCATGCATATTTAGGGAGCAACTTTTATTGCTTGCACCGATGACAACTTACTTGAAGGATCTTAGTCAATCCATAGGTAGATATGGTGGACTCTCATGGCTAAACTGGTTTAAGGGTATTTGGAAGCACAAGTAGTATCTTTACTTGGTGCCGAGAATTTAGCTAGCATGAGGGGAAAGGCAAGCTCAACATGTTAGAGGAACCATGACAACATACTTTATATCAGATATAAGAAAACATAACTCATTATGTTGTCTTCCTTGTCCAACATCAACTCTTTAGCATGTCATATTTTAATGAGTGCTCCCAATCATAAAAGATGTCAATGGTAATATATCTATATGTGAAACCTCTCTCTCCTTATTACTTCCTATTAATTGCAACGATGACCAAAGCTATATTTGCCAACTCCCAACAACTTTTAATCATCATACTCTTTCTATGTGGAGTCATTACTTTCACTAAGATCAATATAAACTCTTTGATTCTTTTTATTCTTTTCTTTTAGTCACTCAAGATCATGACAAAGTAATCAAGCCCTTGACTCAACACTAATCTTTATTATATATAGCTCACGGACTTGATTGCATAGAGGGATCATAAAGCAAAACTCAAAACTAGATCATGCCATAAACTTTATTCTACTAAATCAAGATACTACTAATAGGATCGAACTAAGAAAAACGGTAAAGATAGGAGTTGTGATGGTGATACGATGCGGGGCACCTCCCCAAGCTTGGCGGTTGCCAAGGGAGTGCCCATACCCATGTGATTATATCTCCTTCTTTGTTGTTGGCGGTGGAGGTGTTGTTGATGATGCAAGCTTGTCGTCCACCTTCCATGGCATCAGCTCACCCTCATAGAAGGATGATCGAGTCTCCGGAATCCTCAAATCTGCAACGGAAACATCTTGAAACGAAAACAGAGGATATTTGCGCGATACTGTCGTCAAAACCTTCGGGAGAATATATAATGAATTTTTACCGACCAAGATACGTATAGTGCAAGAAAACGGAGTCCGGAGGGCACACAAGGTGCTCACGAGGTAGGGGGGCGCGCCCAGGGGGTAGGGCGCGCCCTCCACCCTTGTGAAGGCCTCGTGTCCTTCCCGGACTGCCACTTATTTTTCTATTTTTCTAAATATCCCAAAATGGAGTAATATTGCCTTAAAAATTGTTTTGGAGTCGGTTTACTTACCGTACCACATACCTATTCCTTTTCGGAGTCTGGAACATTCTGGAAAGTGTCCCTTATGTATTCCTCCGGGGTTACGGTTTCAATAATATTAGTTTCAACATTTATAGGATTACTTGAGATATAGTGTTTGATCCTTTGACCGTTTACCACCTTCGGATTTGTGCTTGCGAAGTTGTTGATTTTTATGGCACCGGAACGATAGACCTCCTTGATAACGTAGGGACCTTCCCATTTAGAGAGAAGTTTTCCTGCAAAAAATCTTACACAAGAGTTGTATAGCAACACATAATCACCTACATTAAACTCACGCTTTTGTATCCTTTTGTCATGCCATCTTTTAACTTTTTCTTTAAGCAACTTGGCATTTTCATAAGCTTGGGTTCTCCATTCATCAAGTGAGCTAATATCAAATAACCTCTTCTCACCGGCAAGTTTGAAATCATAGTTGAGCTCTTTAATGGCCCAATATGCCTTATGTTCTAATTCGAGAGGTAAGTGACATGCTTTTCCATAAACCATTTTATACGGAGACATACCCGTAGGATTCTTATGTGCAGTTCTATATGCCCATAATGCATCATCAACTTTCTTGGACCAATTCTTTCTAGACCTATTAACAGTCTTTTGGAAAATTAATTTGAGCTCTCTATTACTCAATTCTACTTGACCACTAGACTGCGGGTGATATGGAGATGCAATTCTATGATTAACGTCATATTTAGCAAGCATTTTACGGAAAAGCACCATGAATAAAGTGTGAACCACCATCAGTCATTAAATATCTAGGGACTCCAAACCTCGGAAAAATAACTTCCTTAAGCATTTTAATAGAAGTGTTATGATCAGCACTACTAGTTGGAATAGCTTCTACCCACTTAGTAACGTAATCAACAAAGAACTAAAATATGAGTGTATCCATTGGAGGCAGGAAAAGGTCCCATATAATCAAAGCCCCAAACATCAAATGGTTCAATAACAAGTGAATAATTCATAGGCATTTCTTGGCGTCTACTAATATTACCAATTCTTTGACATTCATCACAAGATAAAACAAACTTACGGGCATCCTTGAAGAGAGTAGGCCAATAAAACCAGATTGCAATACCTTATGTGCAGTTCTATCTCCAGCGTGGTGTCCTCCATAAGCTTCAGAGTGACACTTGCATAGGATCATTCTGTTCATGCTCGGGCACACAACGCCTAATAACACCATCTACTCCTTCTTTATAAAGATGTGGATCATCCCAAAAGTAATGTATCAAATCATAAAAGAACTTTTTCTTTTGTTGGTATGTGAAGCTAGGGGGTATAAATTTAGCAACAATATAATTAGCATAATCAGCATACCATGGAGTGCTACGAGAAGTGCTTATGACATTTAATTGTTCATCGGAAAGCTATCATCAATAGGTAGTGGGTCATCAAGAACATTCTCTAACCTAGATAAGTTATGCATAGCAGGGGTTCTCAGCTCCTTTTCTATCAACAATATGCAAATCAAATTCTTGCAGCAAGAGAACCCATCTAATAAGTCTAGGTTTAGCATCTTTCTTTTCCATAAGATATTTAATAGCAGCATGATCGGTGTGAATAGTTACTTTAGAATCAACAATATAGGGTCTGAATTTATCACAAGCAAATAAAACTGCTAAAAGTTCCTTTTCGGTAGTAGCATAATTTCTTTGAGCATTGTCTAGAGTCTTACTAGCATAATGGATAACATTTAATTTCTTATCAACTCTTTGCCCTAGAACAGCACCTACAGCATAATCACTAGCATCGCACATAATTTCAAAGCGTAAATTCCAATCAGGTGGCTGAACAACAGGTGCGGAGACTAATGCTTTCTTAAGTATTTTAAATGCTTCTACACAATCATCATCGAAGACAAATGGTACATCTTTTTGTAATACATTAGTCAGAGGCCGAGAAATTTTTGAGAAGTCCTTAATGAACCTCCTATAAAATCCGGCGTGACCAAGGAAACTTCTTATACCTTTGATGTCCTTGGGACATGGCATCTTTTCAATAGCATCAACCTTGGCTTTATCAACTTCAATACCTCTTTTAGAAACTTTGCGCCCGAAGACAATACCTTCATTAACCATAAAGTGGCACTTTTCCCAATTCAAGACAAGATTAGTTTCTTCACATCTCTGCAGAACTCGATCAAGATTGCTCAAGCAATCATCAAAAGAGGAACCATAGGCGGAAAAAGTCGTCCATGAAAACCTCACAAATCTTTTCACAAAAATCAGAGAATATAGCCATCATGCATCTTTGAAAGGTAGCAGGTGCATTACATAAACCAAAAGGCATACGTCTATAAGCAAAAGTACCAAAAGGGCATGTAAAAGTAGTCTTTGATTGATCTTTAGCCAACACGGTATTTGAGAGAAACCAGAATAACCATCTAGAAAGCAATAATGTGTATGTTTGCATAATCTTTCTAGCATTTGATCAATGAAAGGTAAGGGTAATGATCTTTCTTAGTAGCTTTATTTAATTAAGCGGAAATCAATTACCATCCTATAACCTGTGATAATTCTTTGCGGGATCAATTCATCTTTATCATTAGGGACAACAGTAATACCTCCCTTCTTAGGGACACAATGGACAGGACTTACCCATCGACTATCAATGAACGGGATAAATTATACCTGCCTCCGTAAGCTTGAGTATTTCCTTTCTTACCAGTTCTTTCATTTTAGGATTCAAGCGTCGTTGAGGATCACGAACTGGTTTGGCATCCGCTTCCAAATTTATTTTATGTCGACATAGAGTGGGACTAATGCCCTTAAGATCATCAAGAGTATATCCGATAGCGATGCGGTGCTTCTTCGAGTTTTCAATAATCTTTCTTCTTCATGCTCTGAAAGGTTAGCACTAATAATAACAGGATATATTTTCTTTTCATCAAGATAAGCATATTTAAGATTATCAGCAACGGTTTAAGCTCAAACAGGATCACCCTTGGGTGGAGGAGGATCTAGGATTTCAACAGTCAAATTGTGTTTTATAATAGGTTCTTGTTTAAAGAATACTTCATCTATTTCCTTCTTTCATTCATAAACATATCATTTTCATGGTCTAGCAAATAGTGTTCCAAAGGATCACTAGGAGGTACTGACAATAGAAGCAAGACCAATAATTTCATCCTTACTAGGCAATTCTTCGTCACGATGTTGTTTACTAAATTCAGAGAAATTAAACTCATGAACCATATCATCCAAGCCAATAGTAACAACATTCTTTTCACAATCTATCTTAGCATTAACAGTATTCAAGAAGGGTCTACCAAATATAATGGGACAAAAGCTATCTTGTGGAGAACCAAGAACAAGGAAATCAACGGGATATTTGGTTTTTCCACACAAGACTTCAACATCTCTAACAATTCCCATTGCAGATATAGTATCTCTATTGGCAAGTTTAATTGTACATCAATATCTTCTAACTCAGCAGGTGCGATATCATGCATAATTTCTTTATATAAGTCAATGGGTATAACACTAGCACTAGCACCCATATCACATAAGCCATGATAACAATGATCTCCTATTTTAACAGAAATAACAGGCATGCCTACCACAGGTCTATGTTTATCTCTATCGCAGGGTTTAGCAATTCTAGCAGTTTCACCACAGAATTGAATAACATGCCCATCAATATTATTAGACAAGAGATCTTTAACAATAGCAATATTAGGTTCTACTTTGACTTGCTCAGGAGGTGTATAAGTTCTAGTATTGCTTTTACGAACAACAGTTGAAGCTTTAGCATGATCCTTTACTCTAAATGGGAAAGGTGGTTTCTCAACATTAGAGGTGGGAACAATAGGATCATTATAAGTGATAATCTTTTCTCCAACTTTAATAGGCGCAGCTACTTTTACTTCTATGGGAGGATGATATTTAAACCACTTCTCCTTAGGGAGATCAACATAAGTAGCAAAAGATTCACAGAAAGAAGCTACTATCACAGAGTCAAGTCCATATTTAGTGCTAAACTTACGGAAAATATCGGTATCCATAAAAGATTTAACACAATCAAACTTAGGTGTCATACGACTCCTTACCTTCGTCGAGGTCCCAATCTTTAGAGTTGCGTTTAATTCTATCCAATAAATTCCATCTGAATTCAATAGTCTTCATCATAAAAGAGCCAGCACAAGAAGTATCGAGCATGGTGCGATTATTATCAGAAAGCCAAGCATAAAAGTTCTGAATAATTGTTTCTCTTGAGAGGTCATGATTGGGGCATGAATATAACATTGATTTAAGCCTCCCCCAAGCTTGAGCGATGCTTTCTCCTTCGCGAGGCTAAAAATTATATATATAATTGCGATCACGATGTGGCTGGTTCTTCCTTCACCCCGGCGAGCCTCCCCCCACCCCCTGAAAATTGACTGACCCAAAAGTCGATTCACCGATCAAGTGTAGCTAAATCGGAGCAGCATGCAAGCAAGAGCAAGAGCGAGAGCAGCAGCATGAGCATGAGCAAGAGCAAGAGCAGACCAAGCAGGGGACCGAGAGCAAGAGCGGAGCAAGCCTGAAAGCGAGAGCTAAAGCAGCAGCAGCTCCCATCGATGTGGACATCGCTGCCGAGGGAGCGTATTGTGGAGGAAGTGGCCGGCGACGCCGTCGTGGATGGAGCCGCACCCTGTCGGCTCGGGCCCGAGCGCCGGCAGCACCGTGAGATCGAATCAAGAAGAAATGCGGCGATTAGTGTACAACCTCTTTGGTGGCACCGATTAGGACGCAGCTTCATCCGAGGAAACGGTGATGATGATGCTCTTCTCGGTGGTGCAGGTGAAGACGGCGGTGTGGGAATGGAGGTGGCGCGAAAGACGAGGGGAACATCGGGGCAGCTCCTTGGAGGTGGAGGACAGGGTGGATGAACCGCGGGACGATGAGATCGATGACGGATCCTCATCCGGTACAGTGGATGAGGGACGTCGAGGTGTTGCTGTGGACGACGTCGTCGGGGAAGAGGCTCCGGCCGGGTGGCAGACAGAGGAGGGTGTGGGGCTTCGCAGGTTTTCGCGGCCTTGGTGTACGAATGGGTGGGCGGATGGGATGGGAGTGGGGAACCATGGCTTAGGGACGCGCTTGTTGATGACCCACAAGTATAGGGGATCTATCGTAGTCCTTCGATAAGTAAGAGTGTCGAACCCAACGAGGAGCGAAGGAAATGATAAGCGGTTTTCAGCAAGGTATTCTCTGCAAATCTTGAAATAAGTGGTAACAGATAGTTTTGTGATAAGGTAAATTGTAACGAGCAACAAGTAACAAAAGTAAATAAGGTGCAACAAGGTGGCCCAATCCTTTTTGTAGCAAAGGACAAGCCTGGAAAAACTCTTATAATAGGAAAAGCGCTCCCGAGGACACATGGGAATATCGTCAAGCTAGTTTTCATCATGTTCATATGATTCCCGTTCGGTACTTTGATAATTTGATAAGTGGGTGGACCGGTGCTTGGGTGCTGTTCTTACTTGAACAAGCATCCCACTTATGATTAACCTCTATTGCAAGCATCCACAACTACAAAAAAGTATTAAGGTAAACCTAACCATAGCATGAAACATATGGATCCAAATCAGCCCCTTACGAAGCAATGCATAAACTAGGGTTTAAGCTTCTGTCACTCTAGCAACCCATCATCTACTTATTACTTCCCAATGCCTTCCTCTAGGCCCAAATAATGGTGAAGTGTTATGTACTAAGCGTTCACATAACACCACTAGAGGTTAGACAACATACATCTCATCAAAATATCGAATGAATACCAAATTCACATGACTACTAATAGCAAGACTTCTCCCTTGTCCTCGGGAACAAAGCGTAACTACTCACAAAGCATATTCATGTTCATAATCGAGGGGTAATAATGTGCATAAAGGATCTGAACATATGATCTTCCACCAAATAAACCAACTACCATCAACTACAAGGAATGCTACTAGCAACCTACTAGAACCAATAGAGGTTAATCAACACTACTAGCAACCTACTAGCACCAATCCCGGACTTGGAGACGAGAATTGGATACAAGAGATGAACTAGGGTTTGGAGATGAGATGGTGCTGGTGAAGATGTTGATGGAGATTGCCCTCTCCCGATGAGAGGAGCGTTGGTGATGATGATGGCGATGATTTCCCCTTCCTGGAGGGAAGTGTCCCCGGCAGAACAGCTCTGCCGGAGCCCTAGATTGGTTCCGCCAAGGTTCCGCCTCGTGGCGGCGGAGTCTCATCCTGAAAGGTTGCTTATGATTTTTTTCTCATCGAAAGACTTCATATAGGAGAAGGTGGGCGTCGGAGAGCCACCAGGGAGCCCACGAGGTGGGGGGGGGGGCACGCCTAGGGGGGGAGGGCGCGCCCCCACCCTCGTGAGCAGGGTGTGGGCCCCCTGGCATTCATCTTTGGCGATGATTTTTCTTTATTTATTTTAAGGTATTCGTGGAGTTTGAGGACTTTTGGAGTTGCCTGAGAATAGGCCTTCAATATTTGCTCCTTTTCCAGCCCAGAATTCCAGCTGTCGGCATTCTCCCTCTTCATGTAAACCTTGTAAAATAGGAGAGAATATCCATAAGTATTGTGACATAACATGAAATAACAACCCATAATGCGATAAATATCGATATAAAAGCATGATGCAAAATGGACGTATCACTTGTCCGAAATGTTTGGTAAGTTACGAAAGTACCCCCCACCAATTTGAGGCGGTTCTTTCGGTTCAGGGGTACCACGGGCATTTCGCGTGTCGGGATTTCACACGAGGTGGGAGTTTTCGCGCGTGTTGTAATTTCGGAATAGCAAGGCGCGGGTTGAGATGGAGGGAGTTGTCGGAGCACAACAAGACAAAGATATATATTAAATATTTCGGGCTAACAAAGTAGCGGGTTGAAGAGGCGGGAGTTTCAAGAAGACGATAGACAGAGACGCTAGCTTGAATTTTCGGCATAACAAGGCGCGGCTTGAAATTTTGGAAGAACAAGCTTAACGTGTACCAAAAAAAAGACAATTTGCACCTCAACACGCACAACACACACACACACACAAACACCATTTAGACTCGAGTAAGGTACACGTGCATTGCACACATGAGATTTGGCAACCAAATTATGAATAAATACCACATTATAGCATGCAAGCTTTGAGTCATATATGCATGATGTAGATGTTCGTTTAATTCTTATAGTTCATTTCATTCAAAATCATCTAGTTTTTATAAGAAAGCTAATCTATTTTAAGATTCATGGAATTGTGCGTTGTAAGACATAAAGTAAAAAAAATAATGGCAAATCATGTAGAAAAACATTTGGGCAATTCTGATACGGAAGATTCTAGAACAAATAAGAAGTGCTTGTGTTTTGATGTTTGTGCATTATGCTTAAGTTCAACCATGGAGTCTTCTAGATTATACATGTGGCGAAATCTGGTGGAATCTAGATGATATCCAATGGCCAATAGTGCTCAAATTTGCCATCTTTGGAGCATCGGATTCGCCTCATCCAACGACCATCTTTCAAAGTTAAAGTTACCCGCACACAATATAAATATAAATATATATATATATATATATATAGGGGTATAGATATAGATATGTGATGCGAAGCCGCCCATCATCTCCAATTAGAATAGTGTGTCCATGCACGGATGCGACGTGGCCAAATGATGTTTGCCGTCGGTACCTCAAATTCAAATCAGTCTGACCTTGTTCAATGTGTATACATTACAACATGCTCATTTCCAAACCACACCGCGCAGATCTTCGTTATATTCACGCATGCATGGGTTTCAAACATCAGGATCTCTTATTCAAATATTTGAATTCAACTTTACATTGATTATGACCTCACCTATTCTTTTACACCCACAGTAGTCTTCTCTTTATAATTGTACCACTAACTTTCTCTCGTGCATGCATGCACACACACTACCAGTCGGCATTATCCATCGCACGCATGCAATATTTTTCTTCAGGTCGGTCTCCCATGAAGGCACACACCCACACACATCCCCTCTCCATCATATCGGGCATTCTTTATCTCTCACGCGTGCATGCGCAACGATCGATGTTCCTCTATGTATGTGTGTATATAGCTAGGTCTTTCATAGTTTTCCACACAAACCGATCAATCGATATATCCAGTGAGGTCTCACCCTGTTTCCCAAATCCACATCGATCAATCTATACCTCTCTATATAGGATTAACATATATAGCTAATACACCCACATTAATTATATATCCAACGTCCCCCTCTCATCATCCATGCCTTCCGCTTCATCTCTTAGGCAGCGTGCACAATGGCAAGGCAGGCGATGTAAGTGCCCTGCCCCCTAACATCACCATTTATCGAGGCTAATATGAATGTGATCATTAGACAATTGCTGCTAAAAAAGGTTTAATTTCATGAATTGACCCTCCTCGTAAAGGATTAGCAATGCTTGACCCCCTAGCTCATTTATTTTTCATGGCTCCGCCACTGCGTGCAACAGAGCACGTGTTCGCCCCCTCTCTCTAAATATCGATCTCGCACTTGTGCATTCCTTCATATTCTCCCTCCACTCGGCCCCTCGCACCATCTTCTAGCCCCCCACCGCATTTTGCCACATGTACAATCTAGCAGACTCCATGGTTGAACTTAAGCATAATGCACAAACCTCAAAACAACAATGGTTCTCTTTTGTTCTAGAATCTTCCGTATCATAACTGCCCAAACTTTTTCTAGTTGAATTGCCATTATTTGTTTTTACTTTTATGCTTTACAATGCACAATTCCATGAATCATAAAATAGATTAAGGGCTTCTTTGATTCAAAAGGATTCTCAAAGGAATTTTGGAGGATTCTAATCATTAGGAATTTTTCTATCTTGGTTGTTTGATTCGTAGGATTGTAAACCATAGGAATTTTTCCATATGATTCATTTGCTCTAGATTTCATAGGAAACATCCCATCCACTCAGACCTCTTTGAAAGAGTTCTGCGTTTTTTCTATGCACAATCAAACACTCGTACAATCCTGTAGGATTCAAGACGACATTCCACTATAATCCCATGTTTTTCCTATTCGCGTTCTTAGCTTTTTTTAATAAAAACTAAGAGGGTGCTTGGATCCAAGGGACTTATTTTAGTCTGACTAAAAATAGTCTCTTTAAGAGACTAAAGTTCCAAGCACCCCTGACTAAAAAGGGGCTAAAACTAGTCTTGAGACTAAATTTTTTTAGTCAGGGGTACCCCTACTAAAATGTGGATTAGTCCTCTCTCTCCTCATTTAACTCCTCTCCTTTAACACAGGCGAGTTCTGGATTGGAGGGTTTGGAGGATAATAAATGCTCATTAACCGTATTTTAGTCTCCTTAGTATTTGGATCCAAGCATGGATGAGGCTAGCATGTTTTAGTCTCACTACTTTTAGTCATGGGACTAAAACGTATCCAAGCACCCTCTAATTGATTTTCAATGAGATGAACTATAAGAATTAAGCGAAGGGCTACATCGGACATATATGACTCAGAGCTTACATGCTATAGTGTGGTATTTATTCATAATTTGGTTGCAAAATCTGATGCATGCAATGCACGTGTACCTTACTAGTACTTCGAGTATGTGCAAAACACGTAAATTAGAATACCAATGGCACGCTACACAGTGTCTCTCTTACAGTTCATGAAGCCACGTGGCACATGTGGAGGCGTTGTCGCGACCTCCTTGCGTGGATTGATCACAGTGATGTGCTGCTGGTTCCAGAAGAATGTACTCGTCCTCCCTGAGCCATACTGGCGGTACATGCACGAAGTGAAGATGTGCACGCACGCCACGCACCCACTCATTCCCTCACACGCACACGCGGGTACACGGGCGGACACAATTTTGTACCAAGATCCACCCCATGTGATAATTTGACGCGTGTAAAGTCGTTCACTTGATTGATGGTCAATTAATGCAGCACATGCAAATTGAGTGGACGTGAGGGCGGAAGAAAGACATTATTACTGCACTGCGCGCATGCGAGTAGTTAAATCGTGGGTTGCTAAGTAGTACTTCCATTGGTCTCCTTCGTATTTGTGCCAATTTTTGAGAGTAACATAATATTTACGCATTTGAGCAGTGTAGTACTTGAAATTTATGTTCCGCTAAACTCATCGGGAGCCGTTTCGAGCCTCAAAACCAAAACCTTCAATTAATCTTTACCTTGTTCCTATCACATTCGAAAGCCTGCTCACACCTACTACTCCACGTACCAAACCTGAATGTGCTCCCACTATGCAGGTATTAGTACTAGTTCTAGTACTTAGATTATAAAAAGGGGAACTACCTAACCAAAAATTACTCTACCTTTCCTCCTCATAAGTGCTTCTTCTTCGTCCGTCGTTGTCATAGCCAGTGAGCATAGCTCTAGGTCGAGAACTGCTCGTAACAAGGGAGCGGCAACCAAGGCTACGGAAAAAAAGAGACGGCTCGCCGCCACGTAGAGACCTCGAAAGATCTCTCACGGGCAGGCGATGGCTCCTGAGGCGCCCTAGGCTGGAGGCGAACATGCCGAGCGGCGGAGCTGGAGTCGTTATCCCCGACGGCATGCCCGATCAGCTCAATAAGCAACTCAATAAGCGAAGGAGTTCATCCAAGGCTTGATGGAGTTCTTTGAAGAGAGCCTCGACGACATGCCCGCTGAGCTCACTTAGCAGGGGGAGTTGACCGCCGGCTTGGTGATGCTGATGAAGAAGAGCATTGCCTCAGAGAAAAAAGCGACCGGCAAAATCCTGCGACTTCAGGAGGACAAGGTGAAGCTCTGCCACGAGATCGACCTGTTGAAGGAGAAGAATGCCGGCTAGAAGAAGCTGCATGAGAATAGTAGTTCCTCGATGAAGATGCTGCGAGGCCCTCGTCATGGAGCGAAGGAGGAGTTGGTGAAGCTCCGCATCGAGCACCCGGCTCTTTGTCAAGGTGCGTAATGCGGCCGTGGAGCAGATGATGAAGGCTCACGTCGAGAAATCGCGTCATGGACAGAATGAAGAAGATGGCAGAGGAGACGCGCAAGGAGATGGAGGTCGTGGAGGCGATGAAGAAGCAGTTACGACTCCGCGGTGAATTAGATCATTTGGGGTGATAATCTTCCTTCTTCTTTTGCTGCTGTTTTTCATATTTTGCTTCGGGTGTTTCACCGCACGTGTCACGTTCTCTGCGAGGCATGAATAGTAAAATGGTTTTTTGAGGGAATGAATAGAACAATGCTAACAATGAGATGACTAGCAAATTAGATCATTTTTATTGCCATATGGCACTGGGCTGCCGTGTTTCGTGCTCCTCCGTCCGCGATTACTACTCCAGTGGAAAACTTGAGTATACCGCACGGTTCTTTGCTCCTCCTCGATCAGGTCGTCGGCGCATTTATACGAGCAGTCAAATCACAAGGCCCTGCCTTCCAGCAGTAATGAGCCATCAAATCACAAAGGCCCTCGCCTCTCGTGAAACCGACCAAGCTAGACTGCCCCACCCTCTAGCCTTTTGAAAAATGTATACTTTTGTACAGCAGTAGTATCGATGGATTGCGCCATGGAGCAAAACTTGAAATTAAAAAAAAAGTGGTACATATAGAGAGCTCTGGTCGCCAAATTATGCATATAGTACTATTAAAAAGGCTAATCACAATAATGGTGTCCAGCACAACCCACCCCTCAAATAAAACTAAGCACCCTGAAATTCTTTGACAAAACTAAGCACCCTGAAATTCTTTGACAACTAAACTGCTGGCTATATGATGTTGCGCATACATATTATACGTATATAATGTGAAGAAACGAGTGGTAGTACTATACCAACTAAAAGATGAAATGTAAGAAATACTAGTATGTACGTACTGAAGAGTTAAAGTAACGAGAAGAAACATAACATAGTTCTCAGGGGCTCAAAGACAACACACGCCTCAAATTAAATTAAGCACATCTGAAATTAAACTTTGCAACTATCTCGGTAGACACTGCATTAGAACTACCAGGAGCAACGACACTGCCACCTTACTCGGAGTCCTCGTCCACATCCTCGACTTTGTCCTTGTCCCTTTTCCTCTTGGCCGATACTTCTTTGCTTGAACCGCCAACTTGGCTGTTGCTCCTCATCCAACCCTTGTAGATATTGAAACAAAGGTAGCCATCCATTGCAGCATAGTGGATGTGGTCTATATCTACTACATTCCGCTGCCATGCATGATGATGAAACGTGTATGGAGGTTTCTCCAGTTTACCGTACGAAGGATGAACCATGGCTCCTGCCAGAGTCAGCATTGAAGGCTGACGAGAGGACACCAGCGATTCTTTTGGAGGTCAAAGGTGTTGCGTACAACGAGGCCTATCTGACGCAGGACTTCTTTGTCGTTACCAAAGTCTACAGTAACGAATTTGACTAGGTTGCTCTCGAGGAAGTCCTTAAAATCCACGGCACTCAACGTTGGCATGGCATATGTGGTAGACCAAGCATAAGTCGTGCACGCAAACCTGGATCACGGCGGGCTTCTTCCTCTCTTCGTCCTTTAGATCCTTCTCTCGTCCCAGTACTGTGGTGTACTCAACATCTATCCCAGCGACCCACTCATCATCTCGAGTCTTGAACATGCGTCGAAGCGAGAAAGGCATCCTTTCACCGTCGCGGAAGAACGGGTGTAGATGACGTCGAACTCATCGCCGGTGATGGTTCTGACCTTGTACTCACCGCCGATCGGGGAGCTTTGGGACGCCATGGATTTGGGAGGAGGGTTAAGATTAGTGGAACTGCCGTAATGTGAATGGACGGGACGACTAGGAGCGAACCGCCGTAGTATTAAAGGACGTGCTGGGACGAGTAGGAGCGAACTGCCAGGGTGCGAACGGCAGGGTAGTGGCTCCATTATCCCATGATACGGGCTTCCGAGAGCCCTTGGATCTGAGATCGAACGGTTGCATGGCGTGATTCTAGACCTATGGGTGAATATCCTATCCTGGAGGGTTATTTTGCAAATTTTCAGCAACTTAGCATGCGACCGTTTGATCTCAGATCCAAGAGCTTCCAGCTGCCCGTATCATGGTCGCGCCTACCATGACCGTCGCGTCGCTCGCGCGGTCGCGCCCTTGGATATTTAACACGGTGCGTGAGGCTATCTGATGTTGGCATGTCATACATAGTCATCACTTAGTCAATCATACTACAACAAGGTTGGCTATAAGGTTGGATATAAGTGTATTTTTTACTCCTCTCTATCTCTTTCTTCGTACTCCCTCCGTCCCATAATATAAGAACGTTTTTGACACTAGTGTAGTGCCAAAACGTTCTTATATTATGGGACACAGGGAGTACTAGTATTTATTGCATTTGCCAAGGAGTGACCTCTTCCAATGAAATGGTGTTGCTAAGTTTGCTTCATTTAATTAGCTATAGACTCAAAATTGTCTTTTCACCTAGGTACACACACTTAGCACCGTTTCATCCTTGGGTCACCAAACTAGTCTCTCTCTTCTTGATTAACTTGCCACATTAGACTTTATGCCTATGTGGCAAGCTTAAGCACCTGTAGGAGCAAGTAAGTACAATAGTGCGCTTTACATGGCATTTTTGCATATGTGGAGGAAAGAGAGGCAAGGAAAAAGTGGAGAAGTGGGCTCTCATGCAAGAGCTAGCCTCTACTACATGGTGGAGCATTGGGAGAGGCACCTGTATGGAGGTGGTCAGGAATCGGAAGACTCACGCCAGTCGTAGCACCGCAGTTAAAATGATAATGGCAAGTCAAATCACGGGGCCCCACCTGTCCAAAGAAGTAACTTCATTTGTCAAATCACACAGCCCTACGTTTGCAGCAGCCTACTCCCTCGTCTTCTCGCGTCTCTATCGAACCGACTAGGCGGAACTGCCCCGCCGCCTACCGCGCAGGAAAAGCCCCGCCCTCGACTTTTAAATAGTATACAGTATACTAATTTTGTATCCATGGATTGCGCCTGCGCCATGGAGCAAAGCGTCTAGAAAACGGCGGTACACATGTACGGAGTATATAGCATGCCCGTCGCGTTCGCGTCGCACCCCAGACGGTCGGTCGGACTGGCACGCTGCTCTCCGAATGGAACGCGCGCCATATTGCGTTCGCACACACATGTGTGACGGCAATTGAGAACCGACCAGAGGCACACTCCCCGGCCCCGCAAGTCGGGTGACTTAGTAGAAGAGGGAGACGAGTGATAGTACTAGAGAAGTGTTGTAGTACTACGTTGGTGCTCGGGCGATCCTCGCAAGACACGGAAGATCGGTTCGTCCATGCATGTGACCAGACTCCATCGGAACCGCTGGATTGGCTATCGTCTACATATCATGCAGGCTGTGTTGTACATGGCTGTAGTTGTGGTGAGAAATATAAAAAGGTTTCTTGTCATCTCGCAAAATTAGGTGTCATGTGCTTGGATCATCGCAAGGGTTAAACAGCGACAAGCTGAGTTGGGCTAGTCATTGGGGCACATGCACGAACAGTGACTACTCGGCTGCCATCTAGGTCAAGCCGGCTATGTTAATTAGGACATCTATCGATGGACCCCTTTTCTACGAGTTTATCTTTAATTAGAGCTTTGTTCCTCGTCTAGTTTGTCCGTCGGGATTCATGTTGTCTCCTTTGGGCAGTGAGGTTATGATTTCTTGTCATGTGGCATTTTTTCGTGTTATATGTTATAATACGGCGCTTCAGATCAAAATGACGACCACTGCACCTCTGGGCCACGTGCATGAAGACTACTCGACAGTCATTGACGAGGTCAAGCCAGCTCCGGTAGACAAAAGAAAACTAGTACTACTCCACTATATAGGCAGGAGCCTCCGCGCTTGCTTGCTAGTGTTGCTCTCTTCACACTGTCTCGGCCTCTCCAGATCTAAACACGATAGCGGTGGCCACACACACTCTCTCTCTCTCTGCTCACCGCTGGTCACAGATCCAGCCGGATCCTCTCCACCGGGGAAGGTGAGAAGGTGCAACGTTCACGCGGTCGTCCTCGGAGAGGGCTCTTACCTGTCGTGGTTCTAAGTATGACAGTAGAATGGGGGGTAGGTATGGAGAGGCAAGATCCTAGCTATGGAGTAGTTTTATACGCAAGGGATTTACGAGTTCAGGCCCTTCTCGGAGGAAGTAATAGCCCTACGTCTCGGAGCCCCGAGGCGGTCGACTGGATTATATGCGTATGTGTTCTGAAGTGCGAACCCTTCTACTGTGGAGGGGGTGGCTGATATAGAGTGCGCCAGGACCCCAGCCAGCCCACGTAGGAGAGGGGTTAAGGTGCGTTACAGCTAAGCGTTCTTGGTAACGCCTTACATAAAGTGTCATTAAGGTCATAAAGACTATTTAACTCTGCACTGCTTTGGGTACCGAGTGGCTCTTGGACTCCTGGTGGTCGAGTGGGTCTTCATGGTCGAGTGTCTTTGAATCTGTCAAGTGGAAGCCTACCAGTCATTTGGAAGGCTGCTTCTCTTGTCGATGTCCTTGTGGAGGGTACCTTTGGGCAGGTCTATGACCCTACCCCAGGTACATGACTTCATCATTAGCCCCCGAATGGATCGAGGTTTGAGTGAGGAAGGAGTTGATAATCTTTCCGACCTATTCTTCGTGTTGTGAGTGCGTCTTACTCTGGATCAACGACCTTTTAGTGATGGCATCAACTTCTCTTTCAGTCGCCTTGATCCATTCTTCACTTTTGTCGAGTGAACTCCATGAACCTGAGGATTTCCGACCGACGGATCGGAGGGAATCTGTTATCTGGCGAGTTGCTCTGCGGTTAGCGGATTTCGCGGGATCCGAATTTTGGGAAGCGCACGAAGCAGAGAAAACCGCGGCACTCGGATGGGATAAGACGATGACGCCTCGACCTTCGTGCCGCCTTTTTCGCCACGTATCGTGCGCGCGCCTGTTGCGGGATTGTGACTGGATTGCCTGGGCCTACCGGTCAGCCACTCGGAAGCGGCCCCATATAAAGCGTTGGACATGGCATTTTGAACAGTGCGACCTCAGACTTCTCCTCTCTCCTCCTCCAAACCTTCTCGCCGCGCTCTTCGTCTGTCCAGCGCTGAAGCTCGGTACTTGCCTCGCCGGCGACCATGGTGAAGGAGAAGACCGCAGCCCTGGAACGGATGAAGAAGGCGGCGGCGAAGGCCAAGGGGAGAGCGCCCAGTCGGGGCGGCTCCTCTTCACGGTCCAAGCTGCCGCAGGGCTAGGTCCAAGGAGACTGGATCCGCTCGACCATCACCGAGAAGGATCTCGCCGATCTGGCCAATGAAGGACTGATCCCCCATGGGTTGGCGAGGCTTCCGGGCACGGAGTGGCAACCGCAGCCTGAAGAAGGTGAGTGTGTCCTCCTGGCCACCCACGTAGATCGGGGGTTTTCTCTGCCGCCAAATCCTTTTTTCGGGGGGTTTTTGAACTTTTTTGGAGCGCAACTCCATCATTTCACTCCAAACTCCATTGTCTATCTTGCTGCTTTCATTTTGCTATGCGAGAATTTCTTGGGTTGTTGACCGCACTGGGGTCTCTCCAAGCACATATTCACCTGTCGCTCTCAGACGGTGAAGAAAACGAACCCGAATGACAAGAGGACCCAAGTAATCCAGATGTGTGGGGGACTCGGGGTCCAGATGAGGGGGAAGAGCACCTTTCCAGCTATGACTCTCCCCGACTCGGTTAGAGGGTGGCAGTCGACCTGGTTTTACTGCCAAGACCAGCCGACGCCGAGGCAGTCGACTGGGCTCCCTCCTTTCTCCATGAGTCGAGTGAACAAGCCATCTTCCCTGAAGGTGTTAGAGGGTGGCATCGGCGATCTTAGAGCCTTTCTGGAAGCACTCTTCTGCCTTCTTCCGATTGCCCGTGACAGTGATCACGCCCTTGGGACCAGGCATCTTCAGTTTAAGATACACGTAACATGGTCGGGCCATGAAGGGTGCATAAGCTGGTCTTCCCGAATAGCATGATAAAGCGCTCACGGAAATCCACGACCTCAAAGGTCAACTTTTCTTTCGGAAATGCTTTGAATCACCAAAAACTACATCAAGAGCAATTTGGCCGAGTGACTCGGCCTTCTTTCCAGGAATGACTCCGTGGAAGCTCATGTTATCGGTAATGCGAGTCCGGACATCGGAATGCCCATCCCTTTCAACGTCTCGCGTATAATATGTTCAAGCCACTACCACCATCCATCGGGACTTTGGTCACCGAGTGCCTTCAACAAGCGGGTCGACCACCAATGCTTGCCTCCCGAGGGGTGGCAATGTGCGTCGGGTGATCGGCCGGTCGAATGTGATGGCGGTGCAGGACCATTTCAGATAATTGGGAGTCGCCGAGCAACCAAGTTCACTTCCCGATTAATAACCTTCAATCGACTTTTTGCTTTCGACGTCGAAAAATCATCAGGTGGAATTGACACGGGATATCCACCATCAACATCATCTCTGTCCTCAACTTTGTGCATCTCCTTATCCTTATCCTTGAGCAGTTTCCCTTGGAACTGCTGAATCAAGAGCCGACACTGTCAAGTGGTATGTTTCGGGTAAATGAGTTTACCCTCTTCATCTTTCTTTGTATGAATATGACATGACAAATCCAACACGTCGTTTCCATCCTGGTCTTTCACCTTCTTGGGGTTCCAAGGACCCTTGGATTTCCCATTGAACTTTCCTGGGGTCACGGCCAAGGCCTCTCCAGGAGCCGTTGGCTCGACTTTAACGCTTACCTTCCGATCGAATTTCCTCCGCCGGCCTCATTGGCGGCCGATTTATATTTACCACTCCGGAGCCGATCCTCTTCTTCACCATTTGCATACTTGGTGGCAATCTCCATCATCAGACTCAGGGTCATATCTCCGGTTCGACCAAATTTCAAACTCAATTCTCTGTTCTTGACACCTTCCTTGAAGGCACAGACTGCCTGGTGATCAGATACATTCTCGATTGTGTGGTGCAAAGTGATCCACCTCTGGATATAATCTCTCAAAGTTTCACTCGACTTTTGCACACACGACTGCAACTCCGTCAAACCCGCTGGTCGTTTGCAAGTTCCTTCAAATGTCCTGACAAACACACGGGCAAGATCTTCCCAAGTGTAAATACTGCTTTGGTGCTAATCGATTCAACCACGCCTGGCTGAACCCTCCAACATAAGAGGCAAATGCTTCATGGCTACCTCATCGTGGCCACCGCCGATCTGAACCGCCACTCGGTAATCTTCAAGCCAAGTGTCGCTTGGATTCTCGATGAACTTATCGACTCCGATCGCCAACCTAAAGTTGGGAGGAATCATCTTGACTCGATGGCTCTGCTGAAACACTCTGGTCCCGAGACATGAACTCTGCTTGGAAGGAACATCTCTATCATGGCTGTCTCGGTGAGCTCTGTTCTGTCGACCAAACCTTGAGCGATAATAGATCTCGCATCAAAGCCTGGTTCCACAGGGTCGATTGGAACTCTTCGCCAAAGACTTGTCTTTGGCGTCGTAAATCCTGCCGCCGAGGAGCGTATGATCCACCCCTTGGGGAAGGAGTGGGCACTCGGCGTCGATCGTTGCGATCGAATCGGTGCTCATCTTGCCATGACCCTTGTATTGATCATCACGCCGGCCCCCACGTTCCTCACGCCTCGGGGGCGATCTCGGACTATGGGCCGACTGGATTGAATTCACAGCGATGGATCGGTTGTGAACCCTGTTCCGCGACTGGGATACAACTGAGTTTTGATCTCCTGCCGCCCAGAGCAAATCCCTGATTTGCTGCAAACCTCTACCCGCCTCCGACTGGGAAGGCTGAATTGACTCTGCTATACGGGCGGCTGCTAAATTCTGAATCGGAGTTCGATATACCTGAGTTGGCGGTTGAAAGAGGCTGGCGTCGGCGGATTCCGGAACCCTTGGTCGTGGTACGCTCATCGAGTACTCGCTGAAGATTCTCGGTCGAGTGCGCTCGGCCAGGTTAATAGCCGCGCATCCTCCAAGGCGAGCCTCGGGGGTTTCTCCAACGATAGGAGTGTGAAGTGCATCCATGTTCCGACAGCGAAGCTCCTCCCTCTGGAGCGAAGTGAGGGGCTCGAGCAAGTACTCTTCGTGGGCTTGCTCTGGATCGCCTCCACCGCCACCTCCGTTGGTGCGGGTGAATCCAGGGGGACTGCGTGGTCCATCGACCATCAGAACCTCTACCGCCGGATCACTGCTATCGCATTCGGACGCAATATCTACGGAGCCAGTCGACAGGTCGAACAGGCCGTAGGGAGATTCGTCGGGCTCGATCACCGCGACTTGGGGGATGGCTGACTGGCGGGCCACTGCATGCCTCACCCACCGCTAAAGCCTCGACCGAACGGAACGCTTGCGCCGGTGGGAGACTGGGAGTGAAGACGGTGCAGGAGCCGACCCATACTGGGTCGACGGTTGCCGCAGGAGGATGCCGCGGACATACGCGCGAAAGTGCGTCGCCCCGTGGACGGGGAGCGCGTCCACGTCGAGTGGAGCCTCCTGAAGCCAAGCGGAATCGTTGGCGTCGAACGTGAGCGCACCGAGACGGATCTCGTGGCCGTCAACCAGAACTCCACCGGAAACCATGGTGTAGGAGATCGAAAGAATCCCAACATCTCCAACAAATCGCTAGAACACCTGCCCCACGGTGGGCGCCAACTGTCGTGGTGCTAAGTATGACAGTAGAATGGGCGGTAGGTATGGAGAGGCAAGATCCTAGCTATGGAGTAGTTGTATACGCAAGGGATTTACGAGTTCAGGCCCTTCTCGGAGGAAGTAATAGCCCTACGTCTTGGAGCCCAGAGGCGGTCGACTAGATTATATGCGTATGTGTTACAGGGGTGCGAACCCTTCTACCTGTGGAGGGGGTGGCTTATATAGAGTGTGCCAAGACCCCAGCCAGCCCACGTAGTAGAGGGTTTAAGGTGCGTTAAAGCTAGGTTATTCCGTAACGCCTTACATAAAGTGTCATTAAGGTCATAAAGACTATTTAAC
Source organism: Aegilops bicornis (assembly GCA_021605145.1). Taxonomy (NCBI): domain Eukaryota; kingdom Viridiplantae; phylum Streptophyta; class Magnoliopsida; order Poales; family Poaceae; genus Aegilops; species Aegilops bicornis. The sequence continues at coordinate 723,321,673 of CM038675.1, forward strand.
TATAGACCGTTTGGGTACTGAGTGACTCTTGGACTCCTGGTGGTCGAGTGGGTCTTCATGGTTGAGTGTCTTTGAATCTGTCGAGTGGAAGCCTACCAGGTCGACTGGAAGGCTGCTTCTCTTGTGAGTGTCCTTGTGGAGGGTACCTTTGGGCAGGTCTATGACCCTACCCCAGGTACATGACTTCATCATTAGCCCCCGAATGGATCGAGGTTTGAGTGAGGAAGGAGTTGATAATCTTTCCGACCTGTTCTTCGTGTTGTGAGTGCGTCTTACTCTGGATCAAATACCTTTTAGTTAATGCATCAAATACTCTTTCAGTAGCATTGATCCATACTTCACGTTTGTCGAGTGAACTCCGTGAACCTGAGGATTTCCGAGCGACGGATCGGAGGGAATCTGTTATCTGACGAGTTGCTCTGCGGTTAGCGGATTTCGCGGGATCCAAATTTTGGGAAGCGTGCAAAGCAGAGAAAACCGCGGCACTCGGATGGGATAAGACGATGACGCCTCGATTTTCGCGCCGCCTTTTTCGCCACGTATCGATGCGGCGCTGCTATTCTTGCAGGATTGTGACGGGATTGCCTGGGCCTACCGGTCAGCCACTCGGAAGCGGCCCCATATAAAGCGTTGGACAGGGCATTTTGAACAGTGCGACCTCAGACTTCTCCTCTCTCCGCCTCCAAACCTTCTCGCCGCGCTCTTCGTCTGTCCAGCGCCGAAGCTCGGTACTTGCCTCGCCGGCGACCATGGTGAAGGAGAAGACCGCAGCCCTGGAACGGGTGAAGAAGGCGGCGGCGAAGGCCAAGGGGAGAGCGCCCAGTCGGGGCGGCTCCTCTTCACGGTCCAAGCTGCCGCAGGGCTGGGTCCAAGGAGACTGGATCCGCTCGACCATCACCGAGAAGGATCTCGCCGATCTGGCCAATGAAGGACTGATCCCCCATGGGTCGGCGAGGCTTCCGGGCACGGAGTGGCAACCGCAGCCTGAAGAAGGTGAGTGTGTCCTCCTGGCCACCCACGTAGATCGGGGCTTTTCTCTGCCGCCAAATCCTTTTTTCGGGGGTTTTTGAACTTTTTTGGAGCGCAACTCCATCATTTCACTCCAAACTCCATTGTCTATCTTGCTGCGTTCATTTTGCTATGCGGGAATTTCTTGGGTTGTTGACCGCACTGGGGTCTCTTCAAGCACATATTCAACTGTCGCTCTCAGACGGTGAAGAAAACAAACCCGAATGACGAGAGCACCCAAGTAATCCAGATGTGTGGGGGACTCGGGGTCCAGATGAGGGGGAAGAGCGCCTTTCCAGCTATGACTCTCCCCGACTCGGTTAGAGGGTGGTAGTCGACCTGGTTTCTTGCCAAGACCAGCCGACGCCTTGAGGCGATCGACCGGCTCCCTCCTTTCTCCATGAGTCGAGTGAACAAGCCATCTTCCGTGAAGGTGTTACCATAGGAGAAGGCCCAAGTAAAGTTGCTGATGGAGCGTGTAGTCCAGCTTATTCGCGATGGGGTGACCGGCATGGATCTCCTGGAGGTTTTTCTCCGACGGCATATTCAGCCACTCCAATACCGATGTCATCCGATGTGGATGTACTCTGTTACGGATGATACCACTCGGGTCCATCCAGAGGAGGTCGATGACGCCACGCTGGAGAAGTGGATGACTGCCATCACAGGAAACAAAGACAACCGTCGCGGAGCTAGGAGGATTTCACCACTAGACCAGAGTTACCAACCAGACAAGGTATAACCACTTATCTCCATTTGTGATTCTCGCTACATTCATTCTGTTTTGATGCCAATTGCCGAATTGACTTTCGCCTTTGTTTTGTTGTCTTCTAGGTCACCACCGAGATGTACTCGATGCCCAACGGCGCGAGGAAACAATCGAAGAAGAAGAAGGAAGTGGAGGTGAAAGTCCGGAGGAATGGGAGTCGAACGGCGAGGAGGATGAGGAGGATGATAGCTCGATGACGAGGAGAAGGAGGAGGAAGAGGAGGAAGGCGTCGATCCTCCTCGCCGGAGGGAAGGTCCAAGTTGACGATGACCCGGCGGCCGGGTGCGGTAAAGCTGTTGTGCCCACCGGCAGTCGACGGCGACCTAGGACAACTTCTCCAGCGCCCGGCGAGAAACCGCCAAGCAACCTCGTGCGACGTCGTCAAAGCCGGCGAAGGCCCTGCCCAAGATGCGAATGGTCATCCCCACCATCTCCGTGTAACCAACAGAACCTTGTATTTCCTTATTCAACATGAGTGAACTTTTGGTCGACTTGATGACTGATCAGCCGATTCTTGAAATCTACATCACCGCTACCTCCGAGACTTCAGCCAAGCACGAAGATCAGGAAATGGAGGATGCGGCCACCTCCAACCTTGGTAAGATCTCTGAGGTTTCGCTTTTAGTCGACTGGAGCTTTTAGTCGATTGGACTTCCATGTTTACTCGAATCTTTCTTGTAGTTCCGCCTCACGTCATTGATCTCCCCGATGATGACGAGGAAGCGCCATTGAGGAAGAGGAAGAACAAGAAAGTGCCTGCTGGCAAGGCTGCTCAAGTCGCGGCGATCCCTGAGACGCTGATTTCCGAGGGAGGCAACCCCACTCGGACTACTGTGTCTTTCGCTGTACCGCTGACAAGTGCCCGACCCACTTCGTCGACTGCTGATCCACCATCTCTCTTTGCTACACACCACGTCCCGGAAGACCAAGTAAGTGCTGCTAAGGAGGCCATACGCCAGGCAGGGATCATGATGGAGCAGGTGAAAGCGGTCCGAGAGGCTAGTCGGGCGGCCTATGATGCTAGTTCAGCTCTCCAGAGCAATGTCCAAGTAAGTCAGTCGCTGCTTGCTTTGTTAGGATATGCTACCTGAAACTGCTTCCTTACGGAGATTTCCATATCTGTACACCCACCGGGTGTGTGTGTCGATTGAACTTTTGTGGGGGCACGAGTGCACCCAATCGGGTGTAGTCCCGAGACTATGGTCGATTGCGTGCGATCGGCTATAGTCTTTATGTTGTGATCTTCTTCACTCGACACAGACGGACCAAGTCGAATGGAACCGTAAAACCGGTGGAGGCACGCTAAGTGCACCCACCGGGTGTAGTCCTCGAGACTATGGTCGATTGCGTGCGATCGACTATAGTCTAAAGAGCTATATATATATATATATATATATATATATATATATATATATATATATATATATATATATATATATATAATTTTTTTACTGGTGACGTGACAATTAGCCATGGTTTTAGAATCATAACCTTTTTGCCTCTTTTGGTCGACTGGTCGAACCAAATTGGTAAACCAGTGAGGGCACGCTGAGTGCACCCGCTGGGTGTAGTCCCCGAGACTACTGTCGAATGTTTTGATTCGACTGTAGTCTTAGAAATGCTACTATTTTTCCTTAATCACTTTCGGAAGTGAGCTGTCGTTGATGTCTTTCGTTGGTTGTCTCCTTGTAGAAATCTTGCGAGCTTGTGGCTCGCTATCCTGAGTTAGAGAACAACCAGATCCAGCTCAACCTCGATTTGAAGCTTGCTCAGGAGAATTTGCAGAAGGCAAAGGACGAAGCAAAAGGTATGGCTGGTGAGAATTTTTGACGACTGCCTTTGTTTTTCTGTTCATTCTCAAATCTGTTCTCATTGTTGCTTTGTAGATAAACTGGAAGAGACTTTGAAGAAGAAGGACCTTGACCTTGCAGAGGCACAGAAGGCGGCTTTGGAGAAAACAAAGCTCGCTGAAGAGAAGCTTGTCTCAGTCGACAAACTCGAAGATGAAAATGCTTTGAAAGCTGCTCTTGACGCGGCTAACAAGGAAGTTAGTCGACTGAAGAACGACAAGATTGTTCTGTCTGACAAGGCTAGCCAACTGGCGGGGAAGCGAAATGACCTGGAGATTTATCTTGGAGGGCTCGCCAAGAAGCTGTTTCTCATGCTTGAAGGTAATCTCTTTTATCCGACTGTCTTGCTCTCACCGGCTCATCACATGATCGTTATTTTGAGTCTGAGCTGTGTTTTCAGAATTCTGCCAAAACTTTGAAGAAGAAACCAGTCGAGTGGAAACCAGTTTGGACCCCATCAACTCTCCTGTGAAGGACGAAGCTTCTATGAATGTGCTCCGACTGGAGTCTCGCGTTGCTAGCGTGGTGGATTATCTTGCTCAACTGAAAGTTGCAGTGTCGCGGATCGACTCGACTCTCTGGCCAGAACAGACTCTTCAGAATGATCTTGAATCCCTGATGACTCGACTGAATGAGATTCCAAGTCGAGTGCAAGAATGGAAAAAGTCTTCTGCCAGGTGTGGTGCTGATGTTGCTCTATCTCTGGTTCGTGCCCACTGCAAAGAAGCGCAAGAGGACAAGCTGGTGTCTATCAAGGTTGCCAATACCAGGAAGCACGACTTCAGATCTTTCATGGAGACTTTCATCGCTGCTGCTACCCGTATTGCCGACGGAATCGACCTCGACCAATTTGTTGCACCTTCCAGTCCTCCGCCGGAGGAGTAAAAAACTTCTAAGTCCCACTTTAAATTTGCCTCGGAATGCCGAGTGGTTTCTGTAACCGATAAACTTTAACAGGCTTAACGCCCGAGCACCTTTGGATCCATAGGACGTTTATCCGAACTTGATTTTTCCTTTAACATGCTTTGTTTGCCTTCGAGAGAACTTTATTCCTCATTCGGAAGATATTCCATTGAAATTCCAGCCGACTTGTGCTTCATCTATCCTGCAGGTAGAGATGGAACACAGACTGCGACTGACCTTGTCGTCCTTACGGATTGGGACGAACCGCACGTTGTACTTGTGGCGAAGCTCCGAAGGAGGAGGTAGCAGTCGACCTGCACCTCGTCGTCCTTGCGGATTGGGATGGACCGCACGTTGTACTTGTGGCGAAGCTCCGAAGGAGGAGGTAGCAGTCGACCTGTACCTCGTCGTCCTTGCGGATTGGGATGAATTCCTTACTTAGGTGAGCACTGGGCTGCAGCTAAGCCCCCGAGTGGGAGGTTTTCTCTCCACTCGGTAGGATTTTTATTACTTAGGCGAACACTAGGTTGCAGCTAAGCCTCCGAGTGGGAGGTTTGCTCTCCACTCGGTAGGATTTTTATTACTTAGGCGAGCACTAGGCTGCAGCTAAGCCCCCGAGTGGGAGGTTTGCTCACTACTCGGTAGGATTTCTATTACTTAGGAGAACACTAGGTTGCAGCTAAGCCTCCGAGTGGGAGGTTTGCTCTCCACTCGGTAGGATTTTTATTACTTAGGCGAGCACTAGGCTGCAGCTAAGCCCCCGAGTGGGAGGTTTGCTCACTACTCGGTAGGATTTCTATTACTTAGGCGAGCACTGGGCTGCAGCTAAGCCCCCGAGTGGGAGGTTTGCTCACCATTCGGTAGGATTTCTATTACTTAGGCGAGCACTGGGCTGCAGCTAAGCCCCCGAGTGGGAGGTTTGCTCACCATTCGGTAGGATTTCTATTACTTAGGTGAGCACTGGGCTGCAACTAAGCCCCCGAGTGGGAGGCTGGCTCGCTACTCGGTAGAATTTTGAATACTTAGGCGAGTACTTGGACTGCAGCTAAGCCTCCGAGTGGGAGGCTGGCTCGCCACTCGGTAGGATTTTGAATACTTAGGCGAGTACTTGGACTGCAGCTAAGCCTCCGAGTGGGAGGCTGGCTCGCCACTCGGTAGGATTTTGAAAACTTAGGCGAAGCGGATTAGCAGCTAAGTCCCCGAGTGAGAGACCTGCTCGCACTCGAAAGGATTTTTTTACAAACTTAGGCGAATCGGATTCGCAACTAAGCCACCCAATCGGGGAAATTTCAACAAAAGCAATCACAATCACTGGGAAAATTATAACATTCTTGTCTTAGATAAACAAACTACAAAAGTACTTTTATTACATCTCAACCGAGTGAGTTTTAAGTGTAAAAGGGGCGGAGCAGCTCCGCGTTCCAAGCTCGAGGCTCGTCGATCTGGCGATCAACGTTGTAGAGATGATATGCTCCGTTGTGGAGGACTCTTGTGACGATGAAGGGACCTTCCCAAGTGGGGGCGAGCTTGTGTGGTTTCTGTTGATCCACTCGGAGGACTAAATCTCCCTCTTGGAAGGCTCGACTCTTCACATTTATGGCATGGAACCGACGCAAGTCTTGCTGATAGATAGTCGAGCGGATCAGGGCCATTTATCTCTCCTCTTCCAAGAGATCGACTGCATCTTGCCGGGCTTGTTCCGCTTCTTCTTCAGAGTATAGCTCGACTCGAGGCGCATTGTGAAGCAGGTCACTCGGCAGAACTGCTTCAGCTCCATAGGACGAGGAAGAATGGAGTTCTCCCAGTCGACCGATTAGGAGTGGTCCTCAATCCCCAGAGAACTGATGGAAGTTCATCGACCCAAGCTCCTGCTGCGTGCTTGAGATCACGCATCAGCCATGGTTTCAGCCCTTTGAGAATGAGGCCGTTTGCTCGTTATGCTTGTCCATTCGAATGAGGATGAGCCAGTGAAGCATAGTCGACCCGCGTGCCTTGAGAGGCGCAGAAGGCTTTGAACTTGTCATTATCGAAGTTTGACCCATTGTCGGTGATGATGCTATGCGGAACTCCATATCTGAATATCAACTCTCTGATTAAACTGATAGCAGTGCATGCTTCGAGGTTCTTGATGGGCTTGGCTTCGATCCACTTGGTGAACTTGTCGACTGCTACTAGCAAATGAGTGAAGCCACTTCTGCCAGTTCTCAATGGTCCAATCATGTCCAATCCCCAATCAGCGAAGGCCCAGACGAGTGGAATGGTCTTCAAGACTGAGGCGGGCTTGTGCGACATGTTGGAATAGAACTGACATCCTTCACACTTGTCAACTATTTATTTTGCCATTTCATTTGCTTTTGGCCAGTAAAATCCCACTCGGTATGCTTTAGCCACAATGGTCCGAGAGGACGCATGATGGCCACAGGTCCCCGAGTGGATATCCTCAAGAATTATCTGACCTTCTTCTGGCGTGATGCACTTCCGCCGACTCGGTCATGCTTTCTCGAACAACTGTCCCTTGATCACTGTAAAGGCCTTGGATCGTCGGACGATCTGTCGAGCCTCTTCTTCATTCTCTGGGAGCTCTTTCCTTAGGATATATGCGATGTACGGCACCGTCCAGTCGGGAGTGATGACCACCACTTCCATAATTAGGTCGACCATGGCTGGGATCTCAACTTCAGTCGGATCATTGGCACTCTTTTGCTGTGGGGCTTCTTCCGTGAAAGGATCCTCCTGCACTGAAGGTGCATGAATGTGCTCCAAAAATACATTACTGGGAATGGCTTCCCTTTTGGATCCTATCTTCGCCAAATCATCTGCAGCTTGATTTTTCAGTCGGGGTATATGATGAAGCTCTAACCCCTCGAATTTCTTCTCCAGCTTTCTCACTGCATTACAATAACCTGTCATAGCTGGGCTTCTGACATCCCACTCCTTCATCACTTGATTAACAACCAGATCCGAGTCGCCAGAGACCATAAGGCTGACGGACGCCGAAAGTGAAATGGCCATGCAACCCATACAGGAGTGCTTCATATTCTCGCTTCGTTGTTGGAAGAATCAAAGTGAATCTGGAGAACATACTTGAGCCTATCTCCTCGTGGGGAAACCAATACAACCCTCGCACCGTAACCGTTCATGCCTTGGAACCATCGAAAAACATAGTCCGGTGTTCCGAGTGAACTTGAGTCGGAAGCTGCTGTTCGATCCACTCGGCGAGGAAATCTGCTATTGCTTGGGACTTGATGGCTTTCTTTGCCTCGAATTTGATATCAAGGGAAGGAGTTCAATCGCCCATTTTGCCACTCGACCAGTTGCATCTCTGTTATGAAGAATTTCCGACAAAGGGCGTCACGATTTAATCGTAATGGAATGATTAGAGAAATAATGAGCAACCTTCTTCGTGGTCATATAGATCCCATAAACAAGCTTCCGATAGTGAGGGTATCTTTGCTTTGATGGGGTCGATACTTGAAAGATAATAAACTGGGCGTTGAACTTTGAAGGCTTTTCTTCTTCTTCCCGCTCGACCGTAAGTACGGTACTGACGACTTGTCCAGTGGCTGCAATGTAAAGCAGCAAATTCTCTTTGCTGATTGGAGCAGCAAGCACCGGCTGGGTGGAGAGCAGAGCTTTGAGCTCTGCAAACGCTGCATCAGCTTCTAGAGTCCACTCGAACTTGTTCCGCCTTCTTCATCGGGCCGGTAAAGAGGCAATGCCTTTTCACCGAGGCGAGAGATGAATTGACTTAAAGCGCCAAGAATCCAGTAAGTTTACGGACATCGTGCACACGCAGTGGCGCTTCATTCGGAGTATGGTGCCAACCTGCAGGTTAGCATCAATTCCTCGCTCAGAAACGAGAAAACCGAGTAACTTTCCACCAGGAACTCCAAATGTACACTTTTATGGGTTAAGCTTGATATCATACCTCCTGAGATTGGCAAATGTTTCAGCAAGGTCAGTCAACAGGTCGGAACCTCTTCGTGACTTGACCACTATATCGTCCATGTACGCTTCCACATTCCGACTGATTTGAGTGAGCAAACACTTCTGAATCATCCTCATGAATGTGGCTCCGGCATTCTTGAGACCGAATGGCATGGTGACATAACAGAAGCACCCAAATGGAGTGATGAACGCTGTTTTAATCTCATCGGGTCCATACAGACGGATCTGATGGTACCCGGAATAGGCGTCTAAAAAAGACAACCTCTCGCATCCCGCAGTTGAGTCGACTATTTGGTCGATGCGAGGAAGAGGAAATGATCTTTCGGGCAGGCCCGATTGATATGCTTGAAATCGATGCACATGCGCAACGACTTGTCCTTCTTGGGGACCATGACAACTTTGGCGAGCCACTCGAGTGGTAGATCTCTCGGATGAACTCTGCTGCTAAGAGCCGAGCCACCTCCTCGCCAATGGCCTTTCTCTTCCGGACGGCGGACCAAGATACTCTTTAACCGGTTTGAATTTTGGGTCGACTTCAGAGGCGATGCTCAGTAACCCACAGGAACACCGGCATGTCAAGAGCTTCCATACAAAGATGTCCCAGTTCTCACGGAGGAACCGGATGAGCGCTTCTTCCTATTTTGAGTCGAGTGTTGTTGAGATGTTGGTCGGAGCAGCATTGGGATCGACCGGGTGAATGTGAACCTGTTTCGTCTCGCCCGATCGGTGAAATGCTGACTCCGTGGCGGGCTTCTTAGCTCGCAACAAATCACTCGGATCTGCAGTTTTCTCGATACTCTTGTAGCTCTACCATCGCCAACCGGGCATCGGCGATCTTAGAGCCTTTACGGAAGCACTCTTACGCCTTCTTCCGATTGCCCGTGATAGTGATCACGCCCTTGGGACCAGGCATCTTCAGTTTAAGATACACGTAACATGGTCGGGCCATGAAACGTGCATAAGCTGGTCTTCCCAGAATAGCGTGATAAGCGCTCTGGAAATCCATGACCACAAAGATCAACTTTTCTTTCCGGAATGCTTCGAATCACCAAAAACTACATCAAGAGCAATTTGGCCGAGTGACTCAGCCTTCTTTCCAGGAATGACTCCGTGGAAGCTCATGTTACTGGTACTGACTCTGGACATCGGAATGCCCATCCCTTTCAACGTCTCCGCGTATAATATGTTCAAGCCACTACCACAATCCATCAGGACTTTGGTCAGTCGAGTGCCTTCAACAACTGGGTCGACCACCAATGCTTGCCTCCTGTGGTGGCAATGTGCGTCGGGTGATCGACCGGTCGAATGTGATGGCGATGCAGGACCATTTCAGATAATTGGGAGTCGCCGGAGCAACCAAGTTCACTTCCCGATTGATAACCTTCAATCGACTTTTGCTTTCGACTCAAGAAAAATCATCGTGGTGGAATTGACACGGGATATCCACCATCACTGTCATCTCTGTCCTCAACTTTGTCTGTCTCCTTATCCTTATCCTTGAACTGTTTCCCTTGGAACTACTGAATCAAGAGCCGACACTGTCGAGTGGTATGTTTCAGGTAAATGAGTTTACCCTCTTCATCTTTCTTTGTATGAATATGACATGGCAAATCCAACACGTCGTTTCCATCCTGGTCTTTCACCTTCTTGGGGTCCAAGGACCCTTGGGTTTCCCCTTGAACTTTGCTGGGGTCACGGCCAAGGCCTCTCCGGGAGCCGCTGGCTCGGCTTTGCGCTTCTGCTTCCGACTGGAATTTCCTCCGCTGGCCTCATTGGCGGCCGATTTATATTTACCACTCCGGAGCCGATCCTCTTCTTCACCATTTGCATACTTGGTGGCAATCTCCATCATCCGACTCAGGGTCATATCTCCTACTCGACCAAATTTCAAACTCAACTCTCTGTTCTTGACACCTTCCTTGAAGGCACAGATCGCTCGGTGATCGATACATTCTCGACTGTGTGGTGCAAAGTGATCCACCTCTGGATAAAATCTCTCAAAGTTTCACTCGACTTTTGCACACACGACTGCAACTCCGTCAAACCTGCTGGTCGTTTGCAAGTTCCTTCAAATGTCCTGACAAGCACTTGGGCAAGATCTCCCCAAGTGTAACATCATTGGGTGCTAACCGATTCAACCACGCCTGGCTGAACCCTCCAACATAAGAGGCAAATGCTTCATGGCTACCTCATCGTTGCCACCGCCGATCTGAACCGCCACTCGGTAATCTTCAAGCCAAGTGTCGGGCTTGGATTCTCCATGAACTTATCGACTCCGAGTCGCCAACCTGAAGTTGGGAGGAATCACTGCGGCTCTGATGGCTCTGCTGAAACACTCTGGTCCCGAGACATGAACTCTGCTGCTGGAAGGAACATCTCTATCATGGCTGTCTCGGTGAGCTCTGTTCATGTCGACCAAACCTTGAACGATAATAGATCTCGCACCAAAGCCTGGTTCCCTGGGGTCGACTGGAACTCTTCGCCCAGCACTGTGTTGGCGTCTGTCGTCCTGCTGCCGAGGAGCGTATGATCCACCCCTTGGGGAGGAGTGGGCACTCGACGTCGATTGTTGCGATCGAATCGGTGCTCATACTGCCATGACCCTTGTATTGATCATCACGCCGCCCCCACGTTCCTCACGCCTCGGGGCGATCTCGGACTATGGGCCGATCGACTGAATTCGCAGCGACGGATCGGTTGTGAACCCTGTTTCGCGATCGGGATACAACTGAGTTTTGATCTCCTGCCGCCGAGCAAATCTCGATTTGCTGCAAACCTCTACCCGCCTCGATCGGGAAGGCTGAATTGACTACGCTATATGGGCGGCAATGCTAAATTCTGAATCGGAGTTTGATATACCTGAGTTGGCGGTTGAAAGATTTGGCGTCGATCGGATTCTGGAACCCTTGGTCACAGACGCTTGCCGAGTACTCGCTGAAGATTCTCGGTCGAGTGCGCTCAGCCAGGTTGGCCAAGCGCGCATCCTCCAAGGCGCGAGCCTCGGGGGTTTCTCCAACGATAGGAGTGTGAAGTGCATCCATGTTCCGACGGCGAAGGTCCTCCCTCTAGAGCGAAGTGAGGGGCTCGGGCAAGTACTCTTCGTGGGCTTGCTCCGGATCGCCTCCACCGCCACCTCCGTTGGTGCGGGTGAATCCAGGGGGACTGCGTGGTCCATCGACCATCAGAACCTCTACCGGCGGGTCACTGCTATCGCATTCGGACGCAGTATCTACGGAGCCAGTCGACAGGTCGAACATGCCGTAGGGAGATTCGTCGGGCTCGATCGCCGCGACTTGGGGGATGGCCGACTGGTGGGCCACCGCATGCCTCACCCACCGCTGAAGCCTCGACCGACCGGAACGCTTGCGCCGGTGGGAGACTGGGAGTGAAGACGGCGCAGGAGCCGACCCATACTGGGTCGACGGTTGCCGCAGGAGGACGCCGTGGACATACGCGCAAAAATGCATCACCCCGCGAACAGGGAGCGCGTCCACTTCGAGTGGAGCCTCCTGAAGCCAAGCGGAGTCGTTGGTGTCGAACGTGAGCGCACCGAGACGGATCTCGTGGCCGTCAACCAGAACTCCACCGGAAACCATGGTGTAGGAGATCGAAAGAATCCCAACTTCTCCAACAAATCGCTAGAACACCTGCCCCACGGTGGGCGCCAACTGTCGTGGTTCTAAGTATGACAGTAGAATGGGGGTAGGTATGGAGAGGCAAGATCCTAGCTATGGAGTAGTTGTATACGCAAGGGATTTACGAGTTCAGGCCCTTCTCGGAGGAAGTAATAGCCCTACGTCTCGGAGCCCGTAGGCGGTCGACTAGATTATATGCGTATGTGTTCTGAGGTGCAAACCCTTCTACTGTGGAGGGGGTGGCTTATATAGAGTGCGCCAGACCCCAGCCATCCCACGTAGTAGAGGGTTTAAGGTGCGTTAAAGCTAGGCGTTCTTGGTAACGCATATACATAAAGTGTCATTAAGGTCATAAAGACTATTTAACTACAGACCGTTTGGGTACCGAGTGGCTCTTGGACTCCTGGTGGTCGAGTGGGTCTTCATGGTCGAGTGTCTTTGAATCTGTCGAGTGGAAGCCTACCAGGTCGATGTGGAGGGCACCTTTGGGCAGGTCTATGACCCTACCCCAGGTACATGTTTATCTCTATTTTAACAGAAATAACAGGCATGCCTACCACAGGTCTATGTTTATCTCTATCGCAGGGTTTAGCAATTCTAGCAGTTTCACCACAGAATTGAATAACATGCCCATCAATATTATTAGACAAGAGATCTTTAACAATAGCAATATTAGGTTCTACTTTGACTTGCTCAGGAGGTGTATAAGTTCTAGTATTGCTTTTACGAACAACAGTTGAAGCTTTAGCATGATCCTTTACTCTAATAGGGAAAGGTGGTTTCTCAACATAAGAGGTGGGAACAATAGGATCATTATAAGTGATAGTCTTTTCTTCAACTTTAATAGGCTTAACTACTTTTACTTCTATGGGAGGATGATATTTAAACCACTTCTCCTTAGGGAGATCAACATAAGTAGCAAAAGATTCACGTAAAGAAGCTACTATCTCGTAGTCAAGTCCATATTTAGTGCTAAACTTACGGAAAATATCGGTATCCATAAAAGATTTAACACAATCAAACTTAGGTGTCATACGACTCCTTACCTTCGTCGAGGTCCCAATCTTTAGAGTTGCGTTTAATTCTATCCAATAAATTCCATCTGAATTCAATAGTCTTCATCATAAAAGAGCCAAAGACAAGAAGTATCGAGCATGGTGCGATTATTATCAAAAAGCCGAGCATAAAAATTCTGAAGAATTGTTTCTGTTGAGAGGTCATGATTGGGGCATGAATATAACATTGATTTAAGCCTCCCCCAAGCTTGAGCGATGATTTCTCCTTCGCGAGGCTAAAAATTATATATATAATTGCGATCATGCTGTGGCTGGTTCTTCCTTCACCCCGGCGAGCCTCCCCCCACCCCCTGAAAATTGACTGACTCAAAAGTCGATTCAGTCGACTGAAGTGTAGCTAAATCGGAGCAACATCGCAAGCAAGAGAAAGAGCAGCAGCGCGAGCAAGAGCAATAGCAAGAGCAGACTAGGCAGGGGCCCGAGAGCAAGAGCAGAGCAGCAGCGCGAGCGAGAGCTAAAGCAGCAGCAGCTCCTACTGATGTGGACGTCGCTGCCGAGGGAGCAACGCTGTGGAGGAAGTGGCCAGCGACGCCGTCTTGGATGGAGCCGCGCCCTGTCGGCTCGGGACCGAGCGCCGGCAGCACCGTGAGATCGAATCAAGAAGAAATGCGGTGATTAGTGTACAACCTCTTTGGTGGCACCGATTAGGACGCAGCTTCATCCAAGGAAACGGTGATGATGATGCTCTTCTCGGTGGTGCAGGTGAAGACGGCGGTGTGGGAATGGAGGTGGCGTGAAAGACGAGGGGAACTTCCGGGCAGCTCCTTGGAGGTGGAGGACGGGGTGGCTGAACCGGCGGGACGATGAGATCGATGACGGATCCTCATCCGGTACGATGGATGAGGGACGTCGAGGTGTTGCTGTGGACGACGTCGTCAGGGAAGAGGCTCCGGCTGGGTGGCGGACGGAGCAGGGTGTGGGGTTTCATCGCAGGTTTTCGCGACCTCGGTGTACGAATGGGTGGGCGGATGGGATGGCAGTGGGGAACCATGGCTTAGAGACACGCTTGTTGATGACCCACAAGTATAGGGGATCTATCGTAGTCCTTTCGATAAGTAAGAGTGTCGAACCCAACGAGGAGCAGAAGGAAATGATAAGCGGTTTTCAGCAAGGTATTCTCTGCAAGTACTGAAATAAGTGGTAACAGATAGTTTTGTGATAAGGTAAATTGTAACGAGCAACAAGTAACAAAAGTAAATAAGGTGCAGCAAGGTGGCCCAATCCTTTTTGTAGCAAAGGACAAGCCTGGAAAAACTCTTATAATAGGAAAAGTGCTCCCGAGGACACATGGGAATATCGTCAAGCTAGTTTTCATCACGTTCATATGATTCACGTTCGGTACTTTGATAATTTGATATGTGGGTGGACCGGTGCTTGGGTGCTGTTCTTACTTGAACAAGCATCCCACTTATGATTAACCTCTATTGCAAGCATCCGCAACTACAAAAAAAGTATTAAGGTAAACCTAACCATAGCATGAAACATATGGATCCAAATCAGTCCCTTACGAAGCAACGCATAAACTAGGTTTTAAGCTTCTGTCACTCTAGCAACCCATCATCTACTTATTACTTCCCAATGCCTTCGTCTAGGCCCAAATAATGGTGACGTGTTATGTAGTCGACGTTCACATAACACCACTAGAGGTTAGACAACATACATCTCATCAAAATATCGAACGAATACCAAATTCACATGACTACTAATAGCAAGACTTCTCCCTTGTCCTCAGGAACAAACGTAACTACTCACAAAGCATATTCATGTTCATAATCAGAGGGGTAATAATGTGCATAAAGGATCTGAACATATGATCTTCCACCAAATAAACCAACTACCATCAACTACAAGGAATGCTACTAGCAAC
This sequence comes from Aegilops bicornis, assembly GCA_021605145.1. Lineage (NCBI taxonomy): Eukaryota > Viridiplantae > Streptophyta > Magnoliopsida > Poales > Poaceae > Aegilops > Aegilops bicornis. The sequence continues at coordinate 723,336,729 of CM038675.1, forward strand.
CTACTAGAACCAATAGAGGTTAATCAACACTACTAGCACCAATCCCGGACTTGGAGACAAGAATTGGATACAAGAGATGAACTAGGGTTTGGAGATGAGATGGTGCTGGTGAAGATGTTGATGGAGATTGCCCTCTCCCAATGAGAGGAGGCGTTGGTGATGATGATGACGATGATTTCCCTCCTAGAGGGAAGTGTCCCGGCAGAACAGCTCTCACGGAGCCCTAGATTGGTTCCGCCAAGGTTCCGCCTCGTGGCGGCGGAGTCTCATCCCGAAAGGTTGCTTATGATTTTTTTCTCATCGAAAGACTTCATATAGGAGAAGATGGGCGTCGGAGAGCCACCAGGGAGCCCACGAGGTGGGGGGGGGCACGCCTAGGGGGGGAGGGCGTGCCCCCCACCCTCGTGAGCAGGGTGTGGGCCCCCTAGCCTTCATCTTTGGCGATGATTTTTCTTTATTTATTTTAAGGTATTCCGTGGAGTTTGAGGACTTTTGGAGTTGCGCATAATAGGCCTTCAATATTTGCTCCTTTTCCAGCCCAGAATTCCAGCTGCCGGCATTCTCCCTCTTCATGTAAACCTTGTAAAATAGGAGAGAATACCCATAAGTATTGTGACATAACATGAAATAACAACCCATAATGCGATAAATATCGATATAAAAGCATGATGCAAAATTGACGTATCACTTGTCCGAAATGTTTGGTAAGTTACGAAAGTACCCCCCCACCAATTTGAGTCGGTTCTTTCGGTTCAGGGGTACCACGGGCATTTCACGTGTCGGGATTTCACACGAGGTGGGAGTTTTCGCGCGCGTTGTAATTTCGGAATAGCAAGGCGCAGGTTGAGATGGAGGGAGTTGTCGGAGCACAACGAGACAAAGATATATCTTAAATATTTCGGGCTAACAAGGCGCGGGTTGAAGAGGCGGGAGTTTCGCAGCACGATAGACAGAGACGCTAGCTTGAATTTTCGGCATAACAAGGCGCGGCTTGAAATTTTGGAAGAACAAGCTTAACATGTACCAAAAAAAAAAGACAATTTGCACCTCAACACGCACAACACACACACAAACACCATTTAGACTCGAGTAAGGTACACGTGCATTGCACACATGAGATTTGGCAACCAAATTATGAATAAATACCACATTATAGCATGCAAGCTTTGAGTCATATATGCATGATGTAGATGTTCGTTTAATTCTTATAGTTCATTTCATTCAAAATCATCTAGTTTTTATAAGAAAGCTAATCTATTTTAAGATTCATGGAATTGTGCGTTGTAAGACATAAAGTAAAAAAAATAATGGCAAATCGTGTAGAAAAACATTTGGGCAATTCTGATACGGAAGATTCTAGAACAAATAAGAAGTGCTTGTGTTTTGATGTTTGTGCATTATGCTTAAGTTCAACCATGGAGTCTTCTAGATTATACATGTGGCGAAATCTGGTGGAATCTAGATGATATCCAATGGCCAATAGTGCTCAAATTTGCCATCTTTGGAGCATCGGATTCGCCTCATCCAACGACCATCTTTCAAAGTTAAAGTTACCCGCACACAATATAAAAAAATATAAAAGATTATATATATATATATATATATATATATATATATATAAAGGGGTATAGATATAGATATGTGATGCGAAGCCGCCCATCATCTCCAATTAGAATAGTGTGTCCATGCACGGATGCGACGTGGCCAAATGATGTCCGCCATCGGTATCTCAAATTCAAATCAGTCTGACCTTGTTCAATGTGTATACATTACAACATGCTCGCTTCCAAACCACACCGCGCCAGATCTCCGTTATATTCACGCATGCATGGGTTTCAAACATCGGGATCTCTTATTCAAATATTTGAATTCAACTTTACATTGATTATGACCTCACCTATTCTTTTACACCCACACAGTAGTCTTCTCTTTATAATTGTACCACTAACTTTCTCTCGTGCATGCATGCACACACACTACCAGTCGACATTATCCATTGCACGCATGCAATATTTTTCTTCAGGTCGGTCTCCCATGAAGGCACACACCCACACACATCCCCCTCTCCATCATATCGGGCACTCTTTATCTCTCACGCGTGCATGCGCAACGATCGATGTTCCTCTATGTATGTGTGTATATAGCTAGGTCTTTCATAGTTTTCCACACAAACCGATCAATCGATATATCCAGTGAGGTCTCACCCTGTTTCCCACATCCACATCGATCAATCTATACCTCTCTATATAGGATTAACATATATAGCTAATACACCCACATTAATTATATATCCAACTACCCCCTCTCATCATCCATGCCTTCCGCTTCATCTCTCAGACGCGTGCACAATGGCAAAGACAGGGGGCGGTAAGGGCCCTGCCCCCCCCCTAACATCACTATATATCATGCTAATATGAATGTGATCATTAGACAATTGCTGCTAAAAAGGTTTAATTTCATGAATTGACCCTCCTCGTAAAGGATTAGCAATGCTTGGCCCCCTAGCTCATTTATTTTTCATGGCTCCGCCACCGCGTGCAACAGCGCACGTGTTCACCCCCTCTCTCTAAATATCGATCTCGCACTTGTGCATTCCTTCATAGTCTCCCTCCACTCGGCCCCTCGCACCATCTTCTAGCCCCCCACCGGATTTTGCCACATGTACAATCTAGCAGACTCCATGGTTGAACTTAAGCATAATGCACAAACCTCAAAACAACAATGGTTCTCTTTTGTTCTAGAATCTTCCGTATCATAACTGCCCAAACTTTTTTCTAGTTGAATTGCCATTATTTGTTTTTACTTTATGCTTTACAACGCACAATTCCATGAATCATAAAATAGATTAAGGGCTTCTTTGATTCAAAGGATTCTCAAAGGAATTTTGGAGGATTCTAATAATTAGGAATTTTTCCTATCTTGGTTGTTTGATTCGTATGATTGTAAACCATAGGAATTTTTCCATATGATTCATTTGCACTGGATTTCATAGGAAACATCCCATCCACTCAAACCTCTTTGAAAGAATTCTGCGTTCTTTCTATGCACAATCAAACACTCGTACAATCCTGTATGATTTAAGACGACATTCCACTATAATCCCATGTTTTTCCTATTCGCGTTCTTAGCTTTTTTAATAAAAACTAAGAGGGTGCTTGGCTCCAAGGGACTTATTTTAGTCTGACTAAAAATAGTCTCTTTAAGAGACTAAAGTTCCAAGCACCCCTGACTAAAGAGGGGCTAAAACTAGTCTTGAGACTAAATTTTTTTAGTCAGTGGTACCCCTACTATACTCCTCTCCTTTAACACGGGCGAGTTCTGGATTGGAGGGTTTGGAGGATAATAAATGCTCATTAACTTGATTTTATTCTCCTTATTATTTGGATCCAAGCATGGATGAGGCTAGCATGTGTTAGTCTCACTACTTTTAGTCATGGGACTAAAACGTATCCAAGCACCCTCTAATTGATTTTCAATGAGATGAACTATAAGAATTAAACGAAGGGCTACATCAGGCATATATGAATCAGAGCTTACATGCTATAGTGTGGTATTTATTCATAATTTGGTTGCAAAATCTGATGCATGCAATGCACGTGTACCTTACTAGTACTTCGAGTATGTGCAAAGCACGTATTAGAATACCAATGGCACGCTACACAGTGTCTCTCTTACAGTTCATGAAGCCACGTGGCACATGTGGAGGCGTTGTCACGACCTCCTTGCGTGGATTGATCACGATGACGTGCTTCTTTGGTTCCGGAAGAATGTACTCGTCCTCCCCGAGCCATCTTGGCGGTACATGCACGAAGTGAAGATGTGCACGCACGCCACACACCCACTCATTCCTCGCACGCACACGCTGGTACTGCGGCGACGCAATTTTGTACCAAGATCCACCCCATGTGATAATTTGACGCGTAAAGTCGTTCACTTGATTGATGGTCAATTAATACAGCACATGCAAATTGAGTGGACGTGAGGGCGGAAGAAAGACATTATTATCGCATCTTGGCGCATGCGAGTAGTTAAATCGTGGGTTGCTACGTAGTACTTCCATTGGTCTCCTTCGTATTTGTGCCAATTTTTGAGAGTAACATAATATTTACGCATTTGAGCAGTGTAGTACTTGAAATTTATGTTCCGCTAAACTCATCGGGAGCCGTTTCGAGCCTCAAAACCAAAACCTTCAATTAATCTTTACCTTGTTCCTATCACATTCGAAAGCCTGCTCACACCTACTACTCCACGTAACAAACCTGAATGTGCTCCCACTATGCAGGTATTAGTACTAGTTCTAGTACTTGGGTTATAAAAAGGGGAACTACCTAACCGAAAATTACTCTACCTTTCCTCCTCATAAGTGCTTCTTCTTCGTCCGTCTGTTATGGCCAAAGGAGCAGAGCTCTAGGTCGAGAACTGCTCGTAACAAGGGAGCGGCAACCAAGGCTATGGAAAAAAAGAGACGGCTCGCCGCCACGCAGAGACCTCGAAAGATCTCTCACGTGCAGGCGATGGCTCCCAGGAGCGCCCTAGCTATGGAGGCGAACATGCCGAGCGGCGGAGCTGGAGTCGTTATCCCCCGACGGCATGCCCGATCAGCTCAATAAGCAACTCAATAAGCAGAAGGAGTTCATCCAAGGCTTGATGGAGTTGCTGAAGAGAGCCTCGACGACATGCCCGCTGAGCTCAATTAGCAGGGGGAGTTGACCGCCGGCTTGGTGATGCTGATGAAGAAGAGCATTGCCTCAGAGAAGAAGGCGACCGGCGAAATCCTGCGACTTCAGGAGGACAAGGTGAAGCTCTGCCACGAGATCGACCTGTTGAAGGAGAAGAATGCCGGCTAGAAGAAGCTGCATGAGAATAGTAGTTCCTCGATGAAGATGCTGCAGGCCCTCGTCATGGAACAGAAGGAGGAGTTGGTGAAGCTCCGCATCGAGCACCCTGCTGCTTTGTCCAAAGATGCGTAATGCGGCCGTGGAACAGATGATGAAGGCTCACGTCGAGAAATCCCGCGTCATGGATAGAATGAAGAAGATGGCAGAGGAGACGCGCCAGGAGATGGAGGTCGTGGAGGCGATGAAGAAGCAGTTACGACTCCGCGGCGAATTAGATCATTTGGGGTGATAATCTTCCTTCTTCTTTTGCTGCTGTTTTTCTTCTTTTGCTTCGGGTGTTTCGCCGCATGTGTCACGTTCTTTGCGAGGCATGAATAGTAAAATGGTTTTTTTGAGGGAATGAATAGAACAATGCTAACAATGAGATGACTAGCAAATTAGATCATTTTTATCGCCATATGGCACTGGGCTGCCGTGTTTACGTTCCTCCGTCAGCAAAGACTACTCCAAAGTGGAAAACTTGAGTATCTTGCAGCTTCTTCTCCTCCTCGATCAGGTCGTCGCGCATTTATACGAAAGCAGTCAAATCACAAGGCCCCGCCTTCCAAAGCAGTAATGAGTCAAATCACAAAGGCCCTCGCCTCGTGAAACCGACCAAGCTAGACTGCCCCACCCTCTAGCCTTTTGAAAATGTATACTTTTGTACAACAGTAGTATCGATGGATTGCGCCATGGAGCAAAACTTGAAATTAAAAAAAGGTGGTACATATAGAGAGCGCTGGTCGCCAAATTATGCATATAGTACTATTAAAAAGGCTAGTCACAATAATGGTGTCCAAAGACAACCCACCCCTCAAATAAAACTAAACACCACGAAATTCTTTGACAAAACTAAGCACCACAAATTCTTTGACAACTAAACTGCTGGCTATATGATGTTGGCCATATATATTGTACGTATATAATGTGAAGAAACGAGTGGTAGTACTATACCAACTAAAAGATGAAATGTAAGAAATACTAGTATATACGTCTTTGAAGAGTTAAAGTAACAAGAAGAAACATAACATAGTTCTGCTGGGGGCTCAGCACAACACACCCCTCAAATTAAATTAAGCACACCTGAAATTAAACTTTGCAACTATCTCGGTAGACACTGCATTAGAACCACCAGGAGCAACCACACTGCCACCTTACTCGTAGTCCTCGTCCACATCCTCGACTTCGTCCTTGTCCCTTTTCCTCTTGGCCGATACTTCTTTGCTTGAACCGCCAACTTGGCTGTTGCTCCTCATCCAACCCTTGTAGATATTGAAACCAAGGTAGCCATCCATTGCAGCATAGTGGATGTGGTCTATATCTACTACATTCCGCTGCCATGCATGACGATGAAACGTGTATGGAGGTTTCTCCAGTTTACCGTACGAAGGATGAACCATGGCTCCTGCCAGGGTCAGCATTGAAGGCTGACGAGAGGACACCAGCAGATTCTTTTGGAGGTCGAAGGTGTTATGCATAACGAGGCCTATCTCGACGCAGGACTTCTTTGTCGTTACCAAAGTCTACTGAACGACTTTGACTAGGTTGCTCTCGAGGAAGTCCTTAAAATCTCGGCACTCAACGTCGGCATGGCATATGTGGTAGACCAAGCATAAGTCATGCACGCAAACCTGGATCACGGCGGGCTTCTTCCTCTCTTCGTCCTTTAGATCCTTCTCTCGTCCCAGGACTGTGGTGTACTCAACATCTAGCCCAGCGACCTACTCATCATCTGAGTCTTCGAACATGCGTCTGAAGCGAGAAAGGCATCCTTTCACCGTCGCGGAAGAACGGGTGTAGATGACGTCGAACTCATTGCCGGTGATGGTTCTGACCTTGTACTCACCGCTGATCGGGGAGCTTTGGGACGCCATGGATTTGGGAGGAGGGTTAGGATTAGTGGAACTACCGTAATGTGAATGGACGGGACGACTAGGAGCGAACCGCCGTAGTATTAAAGGACGTGGGGGGACGAGTAGGAGCGAACTGCCAGGGTGCGAACGGCAGGGTAGTGGCTCCATTATCCCATGATACGGGCTTCCGAGAGCCCTTGGATCTGAGATCGAACTGTTGCATGGCGTGATTCTAGACCTATGGGTGAATATCCTATCCTGGAGGGTTATTCTGCAAATTTTCAGCAACTTAGCATGCGACCGTTTGATCTCAGATCCAAGAGCTGCCAGCAGCTCGTATCATGGTCGCGCCTACCACGACATCGTCATGCTTTCGGCGTGGTCGCGCCTATGGATATTTAACACGGTGCGTTAGGCTATCTCGATGTTGGCATGTCATACATAGTCATCACTTAGTCACTCATACTACAACAAGGTTGGCTATAAGGTTGGCTATAAGTGTATTTTTTACTCCTCTCTATCTATTTCTTCGTACTCCCTCCGTCCCATAATATAAGAACGTTTTTGACACTAGTGTAGTGCCAAAAACGTTCTTATATTATGGGACACATGGAGTACTAGTATTTATTGCATTTGCCAAGGAGTGACCTCTTCCAATGAAATTGTGTTGCTAAGTTTGCTTCATTTAATTAGCTATATACTCAAAATTGTCTTTTCACCTAGGTACACGCGCTTAGCACCGTTTCTTCCTTGGGTCACCAAACTAGTCTCTCTCTTCTTGATTAACTTGCCACATTAGACTTTATGCCTATGTGGCAAGCTTAAGCACCAGAGGGAGCAAGTAAGTACAACAGTGCGCTTTACATGGCATTTTTTCATATGTGGAGGAAAGAGAGGCAAGGAAAAAGTGGAGAAGTGGGCTCTCATGCAAGAGCTAGCCTCTACTACATGGTGGAGCATTGGGAGAGGCACCTGTATGGAGGTGGTCAGGAATCAGAAGACTCACGCCAACAGAGCACCGCAGATTAAAATGATAATGGCAAGTCAAATCACGGGCCCCACCTGTCCAAAGATAACTCATTTGTCAAATCACACAGCCCTACGTTTGCAGCAGCCTACTCCCTCGTATTCTCGCATCTCTGCCGAACCGACTAGGCGGAACTGCCCCGCCGCCTACCGCGCAGGAAAAGCCCCGCCCTCGACTTTTAAATAGCATACAGTATACAAATTTTGTATCCATGGATTGCGCGCGCCATGGAGCAAAGCGCCTAGAAAACGGGCGGTACACATGTATGGAGTATACAAGACGCCCGTCGCGTTCGCGTCACACCCAGACGGTCGGTCGGTCATGCACGCTGTTGCTCTCCGAATGGAACGCGCGCCATATTGCGTTCGCACACACATGTGTGACGGCAATTGAGAACCGAACAGAGGCACACTCCCCGGCCCCGCAAGTCGGGTGACTTAGTAGAAGAGGGAGACGAGCGATAGTACTAGAGAAGTGTTGTAGTACTACGTTGGTGCCTGGACGATCCCTGCAAGACACGGAAGATCAGTTCGTCCATGCATGTGACCAGACTCCAGCAGACACGCCTGGATTTGCTATCGTCTACATATCGTGCAGGCTGTGTTGTACATGGCTGTAGTTGTGGTGAGAAATCTAAAAAAAAGGTTTCTTGTCATCTCGCAAAATTAGGTGTCATGTGCTTCAGATCACTGCGAGGGTTAAACAGCGACAACTGAGTTGGGCTAGTCATTGGGGGCACATGCACGAACAGTGACTACTCAGCTGCCATCTAGGTCAAGCCGGCTATGTTAATTAGGACATCTATCGACGGACCCCTTTTCTACGAGTTTATCTTTAATTTGAGCTTTGTTCCTCGTCTAGTTTGTCTCCTTTGGGCAGTGAGGTTATGATTTCTTGTCATGTGGCATTTTTTCGTGTTATATGTTATAATCCGGCGCTTCAGATCAAAATGACGACAACTGCACCTCCGGGCCACGTGCATGAAGACTACTCGACAGTCATTGACGAGGTCAAGCCTGCTCCGGTAGACAAAAGAAAACTAGTACTACTCCACTATGTAGGTAGGAGCCTCTGCGCTTGCTTGCTAGTGTTGCTCTCTTCACACTGTCTCGGCCTCTCCAGATCTAAACACGACATCGGTGGCCACACTCTCTCTCTCTCTCTGCTCACCGCTGGTCACAGATCCAGCCGGATCCTCTCCACCGGGGAAGGTGAGAAGGTGCAACGTTCACGCGGTCGTCCTCGGCGACGGCTCTTACCCACTGCTGGGCGCGTCCCGATCAGCCTGCCTTGCCGTTCTCTCCCAAGCACCGCTGGCGAGGGAGGGCCTCCGACCCCTTCTTCCTCGCTGCCGTAGTGTGGGCAGATCCGGCCTCCCGCCGCCCACCTAGCGACATCTCAGCGACCATTCAAAAACCACAGCCGGCGAGTGAATGTGTTGTGGAGAAGTAGATCGATGGAGGAGTACAACCGATACTTGAGGATCGCAGACGGCGACCCTGTGAAGCTAGCTAGGATGTTGGAGATATAGTCTTGGTTTGACAACAAGGACCAACTAGCGGCGACGGCGACATCCATGGCCAAATATCTGCAATAGAGCAAAAAGGCGGCGATACTCCTGAGGAGTCGCGCCGGAGTACATAGAGCTGCTCCTCTGGGCCATGGAGCAAACAGATTCACCGAATCCAATCGTGAGGGAGCGGTGGTGGGAGTATCAATCCCAGATGGAGCATCCACCAGAGATTGAAGGATCGAGCATCTACAGGCTGCCGTTTGTGAGGATGTCCTGCGAGAGCGATCCGGTGGAGTCTTCGTCGACCGAACCCACTGCAAGAGGAGAAAAGCAGTTGGCCCGACGACTCTTCCCCGCCATCGTCTCCCTCGCAGTTCACATCGTCTCACGGGGCGGCTGTCTGCCGCCAAGGAATAGGAAGGGGCTGCCCCCCAGCCCAATAGTCGGGCAGGTTGTGAATTGTCAGGAGGAGCTTAGGGTTGTCAGTATTTGCAGGTTGTGAATTGTGTTTTGTGTTGTGTATTTTGAGAGTACTTTCAGATATGAATGTCTTTTGAATTTCAGATCTGCGATATTGAGCATCTGAAGTATTTCATGAATTCTAGAGATCTATTTTAGCACTTAAAAAATGTAGTTTCATAGGAGTATAAAAGTGCAGACAATGTGATTCTCAGAGAAGAAACTGCAAGTTTCAGTTTCAGATAAGAAACTGCAAGTTCAGTTTTATATAAGAAACTGCAACTTTCAGAGGCAGCGCATTTATATTAACACGGCCTTTTCAAACAGGGTTAACATCATGTTGGAAGTTTTATTCATTGTCAAAAATGGAACTACCAGCCAGTTAACATCATGTTGATCAACATTAATGCATAGCACATCTTCATATGATGCACAGTCAAAATGCCCACACAATGTCGAGTGTGCGAAACACAGAGAAAACGAGGGACGAAGTTTTGGCAAGTGTTGGACGTGGTTTTGGGCTGCCCCGTCTAGGCTTTCATTTTTAACATGCGCAGCCCACGACCTCGGATGGGAGGTCCATAGGCCTGTTTGTATTTTCTTAGGGCCGTCATGTATCGACCGGCCTATGGACCTCCCATCCGAGGTTTTATTTTTGGCGGCCCAATTTATGTATGTTTTTGAAGAAAACGCAGAGGTCTATTCTATTTTCCTATATAATAAGAATAGGAACGCCAGGTCCAACTTATGTTTCCCTTCTTACTATATTATATATATTTAAATTATTTTATATGTTGACTGTTTAGTTCACATAATTGGCAAATAGATGACCGCTCTCACGATCCCCTTCGCCCCCGCCACCACCTCCACCCTCCCCGCCGCCCCCGCTACTACCTCCACCCTCGCCGCCGCCATAGATCTCACCACACCCCGCCTCCTGACTCGGGCGCGCCTGCCCCCTCAAAGAAATCTGCTCGCGCGCCCCATGGAGTCGCCGGCCATATCCACGGGGAATGGCTGGAAGACAGTAGATGTACAAGATGCATCTCCCACATGTCTACAAAGCCTTCCCTTGGATGCTCAACCGCCGACTCCGTCGCGCGGCGGTGCTGCAAGGAGACTCGAGGAGGAGATGGAGGGAGCAGCGATGCGGATCCGCTGACGACCCTCTCTCCTGGACCCGGTGCACGCGAATGGAGGGAAGCAGAGGAGGAAGCTGCGAGGGAGGAAGCCGAGGAGGGACCGAATCCGTTCTCTCACTCGCGCAGGTATGCTCGGATGTTCAAGGATCATGTGGATTGGGAGCTGCTGAATCTAGCCATGTGGATCTACTTCGAAGGAGATTTCTCGGAGAAGCACAGGATGCCCCACCCCAGTGAGCCGCCGATTGCGTTCGCTCGATGGGCGAAAGGAGAAGTGAATTCAGGAGATCCACGCCGTCGCGAGATGGGAATGCTTGATCGACTCCTGCCCACCAAAGACGCCATCGGAGCCGGAGCAGGTGGATCCCCTACCTTACCTCTCCCCCAAACCTGCAGAAGATTGAAATTAGGCTTGCAATCTGCTTCAATTGAGCTGTCTGGTGGTTATTTCTGCTTCCTGAGAAACAACATCTGGCTGGAGGATGAGAAGAAACCAGGAACTCTGATGAATTTCCCCTATCACAATGGGGGGGAGCGCCGGTTGGGCAGTGGTACGGCCCACCTCCACCCCAAATGGGGGCACAATCTGGGCAGGCTCCTGTAATTACCCAAGATCAATCTGCTGGTGGTTCTGACTCTCAGATCAGTGGGAAATCTCAAGTCAAGAATCAGCAAAAGAAGAGATAGGACATCCAGAAAACTGCTCCTGCCCTTGCGGGCCTTATGGCATACTCGAGGTGATCTGCTACAACTGTGGGGAACCAGGGCATCATTTGGATAAATGTGTCAAGCCCAAGAGTTGTTTTATCTGCAAAATGGTTACCCATAAAGTTGAGAATTGCCCTGTCAGAAGGAAAAACCACAGTTCTGCTAGATATGTTGGAAGTGCTGCTCCAGGATTATGTCCACCATTGACAGAATTTTCTGTGACACATAATTAGATAGTTTCTTTCCCCTTTCTAGTTGTAGAGCTCTGCCCAGATGTGGTAGTGACCACACTCCTTTGCTCTGGGACTCTGGTCTTAACCAAACTCCAAAGAGCAATAGTTTTAAATTTGAAAAGTGGTGGTTGCTTAGAGAAGATTTTACTGAGCTAGTCAGGAAAATCTGAATGAGCCTACTGGGAGCAGCTGCCCCCTAGAAAATTGGCAGATCAAAATCAGGAGATTTAGAAGAACTACCAAAGGGTGGAACTGCAATGAGGAAGCTAATCTTAGAAGATACAAAAGGCTTCTCCTTGAGTTTGATTCTCTAGATATTAAGGCAGAAACCACTGACCTCTCTCAGGCTGAGACTAATAGATTAAACTTTCTCCATGGAGAGCTCAAGAAAATTTGGCTTCAAGAAGAAATCAAAGCCAAACAAAGGTCTAGAGATAGGAACATTAAGGAGGGTGATAGAAATACTGCTTACTTCCATGCAAGAGCTAACCAGAGGAGGAGGAAAACCCTCATTCACTCCCTTGATGGCCCTAATGGCCCTCCATCGAGGTAGATGAGATCTTTGAAAGTGGCTAGTGACTTCGCAAAGACTGTTTAAGAAAGAAAACCCTTCTTGGTTCTCTCAACAAAACAATTTTTTCTCTGCTTCTGAAAAAGTCTCTCCTGCTGAAAATGAGCTGCTAGAAGCCCCTTTTTCAGAGACAGAGGTGAAGGAAGCCATTTTTAGCTCTTATCCTGATGGGGCTCCTAGTCCTGATGGGATTCCCTTCTTGTTTTACCAGCATTTTTGGGACTTGGTGAAAAATGATTTCTTAGATCTTTTCCAAGGCTTTCATAGAGGAGAGTTGGATCCAGCAACTTACTCATGGAGGGTCTATTGGGGTCAAGTTAAATAACTGTGAAAGTGATTTTTTTCCTTGCTGGAAAAGGCCTTAGGCAAGGTGATCCCATCTCCCCGCTTTTGTTTAATTTAGTAGTGGACGTTCTTACTAAAACGCTGAGCAAAGCTGCCGATCATAGTCTGATTGCAGGGCTCTGTCCTAAGGTCTGCCCTGGTGGCATCATCTGCCTTCAATATGCAGATGATACCATCCTTTTCTTAGACAATGACTCCACACATGCTAGCAATCTGAAAAACTGTTCTAACCTGTTTTGAACAAGTCTCAGGCATGAGAATCAACTACTCTAGAAGTGAACTCATCCCTATCAACATGGATGATCAGGAGTTAGCTGACTTCCTCTCTATTCTAGTCTGTAATAAAGGTAACTTCCCCATTATGTACCTAGGTATCCCTCTCCACTATGATAAACTGAGGAGAGAGGATATCCAACCCCTTATGGATAAAATCATTAAAAGGATTGCTGGGTGGAGGGGCAAACTTCTCTCTTACAGAGGTATATTGATCCTCATACAAGCTTGTTTGGCTAGCATTCCAGTGTATCTCCTCTCCTTCTTCAAGTTCCCTAAATGGGCAGTGAACCTCATCAATTCTCAGATGTCTCATTGCTTGTGGAACGATTTTGAGGGAAATAGGAAGCTAGACCTTGCTAATTGGGCCCTAGTATCTATGAAATAAGATTTTGGAGGCCTAGGCATACCTAACCTCCAAGAAATTAACATCTGTCTTCTAGGGTCTTGGATTAAAAGATTCTATGAGGAAGACCTGAAACCTCGAAGCTTCTTATTGCCCATAAATACCTAGGAAATAAACCTAATATTTTTGTCCCTTCCTCCAACCCTAAGACCTCTAGATTCTGGAAAGGATTAAAATCTATTATGCATCTTTGTGAAATTTGGCTCTGAGATGGAACATAGGGATGGGAGCAGAACTGTGTTCGGGAAGATACTTGGTTTGGCACATCCCCCCTAGCAGTCCAATTTTGGCCTATTTACTCTATCTGCAATGAGCTTAACAAAAGTGTTAATGAAGTTTGGGACGGTCAATGCCTAAAACTCTCTTTTAGAAGGAACTTTAGTGATAGTCTCATGGAACAATGGTTCCAGTTGGAGGAAATTGCCAAAAGCATTACCTTTACTGCCGAGCCGGATGCCCTGATTTGGCAAATTGGACAATAAGGGAAGTATTCCTCCAGCTCCTCTATCATGTTATCAACTTTAGAGGGGTTCAACCCGTGTTTATCCCTCGCTGTCTGAAATTGAGAGTTCCCCTAAAATTCTTGTATTTCTCTGGCTTCTCTCAAAAACAAATTGATGACTAGGGATAACCTTTGGAAGAGACACATCATCAAACCCCTTGATTGTGTTTATCGCTTGGAACAAGAGTCTTGTTCTCACCTATTTTTGAATGTATAGTTGCTAAACATCTCCGGGCCCACATTGAGGAATATTTCTCTAGTCGATTGGCTTCATCCTTGAATGCCGCCAGATTCTGGATTGCTACCAAAAATTGCTCAGTTTTAAACATTGTTAGCTCAGCTGTCTGATACGTCTCCAACGTATCTATAATTTTTGCTTGCTCCATGCTATATTATCTACTGTTTTGGGCAATAGTGGGCTTTATTATACACTTTTATATTACTTTTGGGACTAACCTATTAATCGGAGGCCCAGCCCATATTGTTGTTTTATTGTCTATTTCAGTATTTCGAAGAAAAGGAATATCAAACGGTCCAAACGGAATGAAACCTTCGGCATCCTAATTTTTTGGAAGAATATCATCCTGGAGGCTTGGAGATCAAGTCAGAAGACTCTCAAGGAGCCCAGGAGATAGGGGGCGCACCCCCCTACAGGGCGCGCCCCCTGTCTTGTGGACCCCTCGAGGCTCCCCCGACCGACTTCTTTCGCCTATATATTCCCTCGTACCCTAAAAACGTCGAATATCAAGATAGATCGGGAGTTCCGTCGCCGCAAGCCTCTGTCACCACCAAAAACCTCTCGGGAGCCCGTTCCGGCACCCTGCCGGAGGGGGAACCCATGACCGGTGGCCATCCTCATCATCCCGGCGCTCTCCATGACGAGGAGGGAGTAGTCCACCCTCGGGGCTGAGGGTATGTACAAGTACCTATGTGTTTGATCTCTCTCTCTCTCTCTCTCTCTCTCTCTCTCTCTCTCGTGTTCTCTCTCGTGTTCCCTCTATGGCATGATCTTGATGTATCCCGAGCTTTGCTATTGTAGTTGGATCTTATGATGTTTCTCCCCTCCGCTCTCCTGTGATGAATTGAGTTTCCCCTTTGAAGTTATCTTATCGGATTGAGTCTTTTATGAGAACACTTGATGTATGTCTTGCCATGCTTATCTGTGGTGACAATGGGATATCATGTGCCACTTGATGTATGTTTTGGTGACCAACTTGCGGGTTCCGCCCATGAACCTATGCATAGGGGTTGGCACACATTCTTGAATCTTTGGTTGAAACTTTGGGGCACTCTTTGAAGTACTTTTATGTTGGTTGGATGAATCTGAGATTGTGTGATGCATATCGTATAATCATGCCCACGGATACTTGAGGTGACAAATGAGTATCTAGGTGACATTAGGGTTTTGGTTGATTTGTGTCTTAAGGTGTTGTTCTAGTACGAACTCTTTTATAGATCGATCCGAAAGAATAACTTTGAGGTGGTTTCGTACCCTACCATAATCTCTATGTTTGTTCTCCGCTATTAGTGGCTTTGGAGTGACTCTTTGTTGCATGTTGAGGGATTGTTATATGATCTATCTATGTTATTATTGTTGAGAGAACTTGCACTAGTGAAAGTATGAACCCTAAGCCTTGTTTCCTATCATCGCAATACCGTTTATGCTCACTTTTATCATTAGTTACCATGCTGTTTTTATATTTTCAGATTACAAAACCTATATCTACCATCCATATTGCACTTGTATCACCATCTCTTCGCCGAACTAGTGCACCTATACAATTTACCGTTGTATTGGGTGTGTTCGGGACACAAGAGACTCTTTGTTATTTGGTTGCAGGGTTGCTTGAGAGAGACCATCTTCATCCTACGCCTCCTACGGATTGATAAACCTTAGGTCATCCACTTGAGGGAAATTTGCTACCATCCTACAAACCTGTGCACTTGCAGGCCCAACAACGTATACAAGAAGAAGGTTGTGTAGTAGACATCAAGCAGTTTCTGGCGCCGTTGCCGGGGAGGTGAGTGCTTGAAGGTATATCTTTAGATCTTGCAATCAAATCTTTTTGTTTCTTGTTTTATCACTAATTTAGTTTATAAAAGAAAACTACAAAAAAATGGAGTTAAGTTTGTCTCATACACTTCGTCTTTTTAATATCTTTCATGAGTATGATGGAAAGGAAAATTGTGCTCAAGTGCTAGAAGAAGAATGCTCTAAAATGTTTGGTACTAGATCTTTGTATGATGAGCATGATTGTGATGTTGTTAGTATGAATTCCTTGAATATCCATGATGTTAATGATATGCAAAGCCACAAGCTTGGGGAAGCTATGTTTAATGAATATGATATATTTTGTCCCCCAAGCTTTGATGAGCAAATTTATTTTGATGATAGCATGCCTCCTATTTATGATGATTATATTGATGAAAGTGGGTTTGTAAGAGTGTCAACTTTATAAAGTAGTGATCCCACTATTTTTGAGGATGTTGAATCTTATTGTGATGAACACGAAAGTGGATTTGGAAGAGTGTCAACTTTATTTAGTGATGATTCCACTATTTCGGAAGAGGTTCCAATTGATTATGAGAACAAAGTTGCTATCTATGATGATTATTGTGATGACTTGTATGCTATTAGGAATAATGATAACCATGAAACTTGTCATCATGATTTTAGTTTTCAATTGGACTATGCCTCACATGATAATTATTTTGTTGAGTTTGCTCCCACTACTATTGATGAGAAGAATTTTGCTTATGTGGAGAGTTGTAAATTTTTATGCTTGTAGATCATGAAAAGAATGATTTAGGTGCTGGTTATATTGTTTAATTGATTCATGATTCTACTGAAAATTATTATGAGGGAGGAACATATGCTTGTAGGAATTGCAATAATGTCAAGTTTCCTCCCTATGTGCTTAAATTCTTGAAGTTATGCTTGTGTTACCTTCCTATGCTAGTTGATTATTGTTCCCATAAGTTGTTTGCTCACAAAATCCCTATGCATAGGAAGTGGGTTAGACTTAAATGTGCTAGTCATATTCTTCATGATGCTCTCTTTATGTTTCAATTATTATCTTTTATGTGAGCATCATTGAAATCATCATGCCTAGCTAGGGGCTTTAAACGTTAGCGCTTTTTGGGAGGCAACACAATTTTATTTTAGTTTCTTGATTTTTGGTTCTTTTTAGTAATAAATAATCCATCTAGCCTCTGGTTAGATGTGTTTTCATGTTTTAATTAGTGTTTGTGCCAAGTAGAACCTTTGGGAAGACTTGGGTGAAGTCTTTATGATCATGCTGTAAAAAAAGAAACTTTAACGCTCACGAGATTAGCTTCAAGTTTTTACTGGAGCGTGATATTTAGTTGATTCTTTTTGAAGATGATTACTAGACAAATTCCTCAGGTCCACCAATTTATTTTAGAATTATTGGAGTTCCAGAAGTTTGCGTTAGTTACAGATTACTACAGACTGTTATGTTTTGACAGATTCTGTTTTTCGTGTGTTGTTTGCTTATTTTGATGACTCTATGGCTAGTAAAATAGTTTATAAACCATAGAGAAGTTGGAATACAGTAGGTTTAACACCAATATAAATAAATAATGAGTTCATTACATTACCTTGAAGTGGTGTTTTGTTTTCTTTCGCTAACGGAGCTCACGATTTTTCTCTTAAGTTTTGTGTTGTGAAGTTTTCAAGTTTTGGGTAAAGATTCGATGGACTATGGAATAATGAGTGGCAAGAGCCTAAGTTTGGGGATGCCCAAGGCACCCCAAGGTAATATTCAAGGATAACCAAGCGTCTAAGCTTGGGGATGCCACGGAAGGCATCCCCTCTTTCGTCTTCGTTCATCGGTAACTTTACTTGGAGCTATATTTTTATTCACCACACGATATGTGTTTTACTTGGAGCATCATGTCATTTTATCTTGTTAGTTTTTGATTTCTGTTATTTATAATAATGTTTTGCATCTTTAGTTCCAATAAAAATGTCAAGGATAGCCTTTGCCATGCTTATTTTGCAAGTATACATGTTGCTGTTTGAAAACAGAAAGTTTACTGCTGTTGCAAAACTTCCTTAGAAAAGTCAGAGAGTGGTATAATGTTGAATATTTTTGTATATTCAGCTCTGATAAATTTATTACAGTGGTAATTTTAGTTCATAATTTTTGGAGTTAGGGAAGTATTGACACTCTTGCATTCTTCACAGACTGTACTGTTTTGGCAGATTGCTGTTATGTTTGCATTGTTTGCATATGTTTGCTTGTTTAATGATTCTATTTAAGGATAGGAGTATTAAATATGCAGAGGCATTTAGTATGCAATGTTGAATAATAATGTTAGTGATTTTTTACAGTAGGAAATGATAAGGTTTTGCATTGGTTTATACTAACCTATCTCACGAGTTCTTGATGAGTTTGTTGTGAATGAAGCTTTTGATAAAAAGGGAAACCATGATATGAGAGGAATTAAGGAGACACAAAAGTTCAAGCTTGGGGATGCCCCGGTAGGCATCCCACCTTTCTTCTTCAAAAACTATCGGTTAGTATCGGTTGAGCCTAAGTTTTTGCTTCTTCACATGAGTTGTGCTATCCTTGCAATGTAGTTTTATTTAGCTTTGCTTGCTGTTTGAATAAAGTACCAAGATCTGAAATTCTTAAATGGGAGCGTCTTCACATAGTTGTATAATTATTCGACTACTCATTGATCTTCACTTATATCTTGTTGGAGTAGTTTGTTGTTTGCTCTAGTGCTTCACTTATATCTTTTAGAGCACAATGGTAGTTTTATTTTTTTGAAAAAATAGATGAACTCTCATGCTTCACTTATATTATTTTGAGTCTTAAATAGCATGGTAATTTGCTTAAATAATCTTAATATGCTAGGTATTCAAAAATAGTAAAAACTTTCTTATGAGTGTGTTGAATACTAAGAAAAGTTTGATGCTTGATAATTGTTTTGAGATATGAAGATGGTGATATTAGAGTCATGCTAGTTGAGTAGTTGTGAATTTGAGAAATACTTGTGTTAAAGTTTGTGATTCCCGTAGCATGCACATATGGTGAACCATTATGTGATGAAGTCGGAGCATGATTTATTTATTGATTGTCTTCCTTATGAGTGGCGGTCAGGGACGAGCCATGGTCTTTTCCTACCAATCTATCCCCCTAGGAGCATGCGCGTAATACTTTGCTTTGATAACTTGTAGATTTTTACAATAAGTATATGAGTTCTTTATGATTAATGTTGAGTCCATGGATTGTACGCACTCTTCCTCCTTCCACCATTGCTAGCCTCTCTTATACCGCACACTTTTCACCGGTATCATACACCCACCATATACCTTCCTCAAAACAGCCACCATACCTACCTATCATGGCATTTCCATAGCCATTCCGAGATACATTGCCATGCAACTTTCCACCATTCCATTTATTATGACACGCTCCATCATTGTCATATTGCTTAGCATGATCATGTAGTTGACATCGTATTTGTGGCAAAGCCACCGTTCATAATTCTTTCATACATGTCACTCATGAGTCCTTACACATCCCGGTACACCGCCGGAGGCATTCATATAGAGTTGTAATTTTTGAGTTGTAAGAAAATCAAAGTGTGATGATCATCATTATTAGAGCATTATCCCAGTGAGGACAGGATGATGGAGACTATGATTCCGCCACAAGTCGGGATGAGACTCCGGACGAAAAATAAAAAAAAGAGAAAAAAAGAGGCCATAAAAAAAGAGAAAAGGCCCAAATAAAAAAAATAAAAAATGAGAGAAAAAGAGAGAAGGGACAATGCTACTATCCTCTTACCACACTTGTGCTTCAAAGTAGCACCATGATCTTCATGTTAGAGAGTCTACTATGTTGTCACTTTCATATACTAGTGGGAATTTTCATTATAGAACTTGGCTTGTATATTCCAATGATGGGCTTCCTCAAAATGCCCTAGGTCTTCGTGAGCAAGCGAGTTGGATGCACACCCACTTAGTTTCTTCTGTTGAGCTTTCAAATGATTATAGCTCTAGTGCATCCATTGCATGGCAATTCCTACTCACTCACATTGATATCTATTGATGGGCATCTCCATAGCCTGTTGATACGCCCAGTTGATGTGAGACTATCTTCTCCCCTTTTGTCTTCTCCACAACCACCATTCTATGCCACATATAGTGCTATATCCGTGGCTCATGCTCATGTATTGCGTGAAGATTGAAAAAGTTTTGAAAATGTTAAAGTATGAAACAATTGCTTGGCTTGTCATCGGGGTTGTGAATGATTTAAATACTTTGTGTGGTGAAGATAGAGCATAGCCAGACTATATGATTTTGTAGGGATAACTTCCTTTGGCCATGTTATTTTGAGAAGACATAATTGCTTAGTTAGTATGCTTGAAGTATTATTATTTTTATGTCAATATGAACTTTTGTCTTCAATCTTTCAGATCTGAATATTCATATCAAAAGTAAGAAGAATTACATTGAAATTATGCCAACTAGCATTCCACATAAAAAATTATCTTTTTATCATTTACCTACTCGAGGACGAGCAGGAATTAAGCTTGGGGATGCTTGATATGTCTCCAATGTATCTATAATTTTTGGTTGCTCCATGCTATATTATCTACTGTTTTGGGCAATTTGGGCTTTATTATACACATTTATATTAATTTTGGGACTAACCTATTAACCGGAGGCCCAACCCATATTGTTTTTTTATTGTCTGTTTCAGTATTTCGAAGAAAAGGAATATCAAACGGAGTCCAAACGGAATGAAACCTTCGGCATCGTGATTTTTTGGAAGAATATCATCCTGGAGGCTTGGAGATGGTGTCAGAAGTCTCTCAAGAAGCCCAGGAGATAGGGGCGCCTGCTGTATGCGCGCCTGTCTCGTGGACCCCTCGAGGCTCCCCCGACCGACTTCTTTCGCCTATATATTCCCTCATACCCTAAAAACGTCGAATATCAAGATAGATCGGGTGTTCCGCCGCCGCAAGCCTCTGTAGCCACAAAAAACCTCTCGGGAGCCTGTTCCGGCACCCTGACGGAGGGGGAACCCATCACCGGTGGCCATCTTCATCATCCCGGCGCTCTCCATGACGAGGAAGGAGTAGTTCACCCTCGGGGCTGAGGGTATGTACCAGTACCTATGTGTTTGATCTCTCTCTCTCGTGTTCTCTCTCGTGTTCCCTCTATGGCACGATCTTGATGTATCCCGAGCTTTGCTATTGTAGTTGGATCTTATGATGTTTCTCCCCCTCTACTCTCTTGTGATGAATTGAGTTTCCCCTTTGAAGTTATCTTATCGGATTGAGTCTTTTATTAGAACACTTGATGTATGTCTTGCCGTGCTTATCTGTGGTGACAATGGGATATCATGTGCCACTTGATGTATGTTTTGGTGACCAACTTGCGGGTTCCGCCCATGAACCTATGCATAGGGGTTGGCACACGTTCTTGACTCTCCGGTAGAAACTTTGGGGCACTCTTTGAAGTACTTTTATGTTGGTTGGATGAATCTGAGATTGTGTGATGCATATCGTATAATCATGCCCACGGATACTTGAGGTGACAATGGAGTATCTAGGTGACATTAGGGTTTTGGTTGATTTGTGTCTTAAGGTGTTATTCTAGTACGAAGTCTTTTATAGATCGAGCCGAAAGAATAACTTTGAGGTGGCTTCATACCCTACCATAATCTCTACGTTTGTTCTCCGCTATTAGTGGCTTTGGAGTGACTCTTTGTTGCATGTTGAGGGATTGTTATATGATCTATCTATGTTATTATTGTTGAGAGAACTTGCACTAGTGAAAGTATGAACCCTAGGCCTTGTTTCCTATCATTGCAATACCGTTTACGCTCACTTTTATCATTAGTTACCTTGCTGTTTTTATATTTTCAGATTACAAAAACCTATATCTACCATCCATATTGCACTTGTATCACCATCTCTTCGCCGAACTAGTGCACCTATACAATTTACCGTTGTATTGGGTGTGTTGGGGACACAAGAGACTCTTTGTTATTTGGTTGCAGGGTTGCTTGAGAGAGACCATCTTCATCGTACGCCTCCTATGGATTGATAAACCTTAGGTCATCCACTTGAGGGAAATTTTCTACTGTCCTACAAACCTGTGCACTTGCAGGCCCAACAACGTCTGCAAGAAGAAGGTTGTGCAGTAGACATCACTGTCCTTTGGTGCCTCTGGAAATATAGAAATGCTACGATTTTCAGTAACACCTCATGGATTTCCATTCCGCGGGTCTTGAGGTTGATCAGGAACATGGTGAGACACTGGGGGATTCTCTCCTCCGGATCGGACAAGGACAAGTTGATGAGCTTCGTGGAAACCCTAACAAGATCCCTCCAGAAACCGTTGGTGATCACTTGTGGCTGAACAAGGCTCGACCTGCTCTGGGGCTGGACCCGTGGGCTCGTCTCAAGATCTCTGATGAAGATGATGGGCACCTGGCGCCGAAAAAGAGGGACATCCACCATGCTACGCCTTCCAGCCCGGTGTCTCCGCTTGCTTACTGGTCGCCGCAGGCTGACACGGCCCCTCGGCTGAAGACCATGAAGGCTTCGCTGGACCCTCCTTGTGTCATTTGAGTGCTCTATCCGCTCTGCCTTTGGCACCGCTCGGGTGATTTGTGTTATTCAGAGAACTTGTTCATCCACCCCCCCTAGTTTGTAGCTTTTCTACCTTTGCTTTCGAACTGCTCTTTGAGCTGCTGTATCAAAATATGTTGTTGTTTCGTTCTCAGCAATGGAACTGGGGAGATGCTCCCTGTTTTTCTAAAAAAATTATTTTATATGTTATTATATATTATTTTTATTGTCATCATATATTTAACAGATACTTACATATGTAAGAAAACAATATCCCACATCTTATTAACTTATAAAAATAATTTCTTAACAAATAAAATCCTGGATTGTTTTGGCACGAAAATCCTAGTGATTGTGTACAAAAGCTTGGTAAGATTTAAGGACGAATGTAATAATATCACTTATTATTTAAATATATTTATAACAAAATGCTCAGCCCCTTTTTATTTTTTGATAACATTGCTGGCCCAACCCAACATTATAATTAGAATCAACCCAGCAAAATCGTGTATTTCGAGAAAGTGCAAATGGCCTGTAATTTTTTGGGAAACAAAATAAACGGGCCGCATGGACACTACATTATTTGTTCACCCAGCCCAGCTAATGGCTGTAATTCAAAAAAAGATCAAATTGACTGTAAATTCTACCACGCAAAAAAAAGACTGTAAATTCTGAAAAATGGGTTGAATACGTGCCACATTTTTGGAGGCTGAAATGTAGGCCAATAGGTCGAAGCCAACGCAAGTCGTTGTCAATTTAGTCAACAAATGATTCTGACATGTTAGCCGTTGGATTTACATCCAACGACAAGCATCCATCTTCAATCTCTCGTCTTCTTCCTCCAGCGCCGTTGGGACCACCTCCCGCCTCCTGCTGCTAGCAGCTCTGCTTAGCACACTTTGCTATGAAGCGCTACTCCACCGTTGGCCAGGCCATCCCTCCACCCCTCCACACCTCCTGTTCTTCTCCACCAACTGTCGAACCACACCGCACTAGAACCAGTTAAACCTCGTACACCTCTCCGTCTGCGACTCTAGTCCCACGTCTTCCCATCTCCGGCTCGTTGCTGTCCGGGGCCTCGCCGTCGTCCACCACCTTGGATGCGCTCGGCGCAGCGTGGTCAACGTGGTCAACGAACGACACCATCGGAAGTAGATCGGCGTGGACAGTCGATACCGGGTCCACGGCCGCACACAAGTAAATGCCTCCTTATTACGCCGCAAAATAATGATTCCTCCACCGACATCCGGGACCCACCGGAAGGGCCTCAGATTTCGCGAAAAACGTGCCCTCACGACATGTCGAACCCACCAGCTATCTTCGCACGCAAGGAAGTGCCTCCTTATTATGCACAAAAATGAATACTTCGCCACCGGAACCCAGCATAGTGGAAGGCTGACTTGTGGGCCTACCAAGTTGACGGGGACGGAGGGCTTTGTCAACTTAGTCAATATGAACGATTCTAGCTCCTGTTACCGTATGATGTTCATCCAAACGGCGTAGTGCTTCTTCAACCTCTGGTCTTCTTGCTCCAGCCGCCCAAACCAACGTCGGTCGTGCCGTGTGCTCCTGCCTCCCGTGGCCGGCTGTGATGCCGTGGAGGCCTCACCGCCCCCTACTACTCCCACCGCTGGCCAGGCCATCCCTCTACTCACCCACACCCCCTGTTATTCTCAAGGCGACAACAGCCTCACACCGCAGCCGAACCAGTGAACCTTCATACTCCTCTTCGCGTGGGCATCCACTGCTGCGTCTTCCCCGGCTCCGAGTTGTCCCCTTCCTAGGCCTCGCCGTCGTCCACCGCCATGGTGCTCTCGGCGCGGCGTGGTCAATGTGGTCATCGAACGACTTCCATCTGACGTGGACTGTACGTGGAGAGGCTGACAGCTGGGTCCACGGCCGCATCAAGGAAATGCCTCCTTATTACGCGCAAAATAATGATTCCTCCACCTGACAGCGGGGACCCACCGGACGGGCCATCGTATTTCGTGAAAAAAACGTTTCCCCCTGACTACTGGGACCCACCAACTACATCTTCGCACGCAAGGAAGTGCGTCCGGGCAAAAAAACGATTCACCCTCCTTGACTGCTGGGACCTACCAGCTACATCTTCGCACGCAAAGGAAGTGCGTCCGCGCAAAAAAAATTACGATTCGCCCCTCTGACTGCTGGGACCCACCAGCTACATTTTCGCACGCAAGGAAGTGCCTGACAGTCGGGACCCACCTGGTCGAAGCGTACGTAGCATTGTCATTCTGGTCGCGAACGTGTACGTACATACTGGTCATTGTAGAGGCGCGCACGTAGCATGTACACGTACGTACAGCGGCGAGGGTGAAAGAAAGAAAATACGGCCACGTACATACATACGGGCAGGGTTTCAAATGCCTACTCGCGCAAACGTACATGGCTGGGTCGGAACGGAGAAACATCGTCATCGTCGTGTTCATGGGGAGGCAACGAAATGCGTCGTGTTTATGGGGAGGCAACGGAATGCGTCATGTTCATTGGGAGGCAACGGAATGCATGGGAGCCAACCGGCTTGGACGGAACAGGCGATGGAAACGAGGCCTGGCGTACCGCAGAACGGAGGAAACGGCCTTGTGTTCGACCCGCCACGTTCGGAACGGGGTCCTGTTGACCGGGAGGGGTGTGGCGTACCGCAAACGGAGGAAACGAACCTCCTACGGTCGAACCGGGGGTCCTGTTAATCAGGAGGGGTGTGGCGTACTGCAAAACGGAGGAAACGGACCTCCTACGGTCGAAACGGGGGTCCTGTTGATCGGGAGGGGTGTGGCGTACCGCAAAAACGGATGAAACGGACTTGTGTTGGAGCGCAACGGTCAAAACGGGGGTCCTGTTCATCGGGAGGGGTGTGGTGTACCGCAAAATGGGACTCCACGGGATCTGTTCATCTCCACCGCTGACCTCCTCCAGCCTCTACGGCTACCGTCCGACCTCCTCCAGCCTCCACGGGCTCATGTTCATCCAGCCTCCACCGCCGCTACTCCACCGGCTACCGCTCAACCACCCCTCCACCGCTTCACTGTTCATCCAGCCCTCCACATCACGGGTCCTGTTCAACCACCCTCCACGGCCACCCCTCCACCGCTTCACTGCTCATCCAACCCTCCACACCACGGGGTCTTGTTCATCGAGGCAACGCCACCGCCATCGCTCATCCAACCCCCGCAACGCCATCGCTCATCCAATCGATCGGCTTGAAGCAGCAAGAGCGGGCGAATCGCCGATCGGGTTCAGTTAACAGCCATCGATCGATTGCTCGGGTCCAGTAACGCATAGCCTGTAGTGCAATCGCTCGGGTTCAGTTAGAGCCCAACGCCTCGCTCAGGTTTAGTTAGAGCCAACGCCTCGCACACACACGCGCGTACGTGTACAAGAGAAACGCGCATCGCTCGGCCCCCGGCCTCCCACCGTAATTGGGAACTCCCCGAAATTTTCCTCCCCCTCGCTTCGACCACGGTTTTTTCCGTCGTGGACGGCCCAAAGAATGTCATGCATCTGCGTCTCCGGCCCGCCCAGGACGAAAAGCCCATTTTCTGTCATGATTTTTTGTCATAGAAGTAGGAGCCCACCACATATATGATGATACTGGGTTATGTCACAATTATCGTCATAGAAGTGTCATATGTATGACAGAAAAAAATTCGTTCGGCCCAAAATGTCACGGATGTGTCTTTTTTTGTAGTTTTAGTGTTGAAAGTGGCCTCACATGACCTATCAACTATCTCACTCGCTCTATGTGGTGGTTCACTCACTCCCTCAAAATAGGTGCACTCAAACTCACGTATGGTGGAGTCACTCATCCCACTCAAGTGGTGGGAGTTGTGGCTCTCCTCACATGGGAATTGGGGCAACTCGTCATATATGGGGCTAGTGGTGAAGTCACTCTCACTCTCAATATGGTGACAAAAGTCACTCAAATCATCATACGTCACCGTGGTCGAGGTGAAATACTCAACCATCTCATCGCCGTCGCCATGGATGAAGGCCGAAGATGGCACATCATCACTCTCCTCCATGACCGAAGGGAAAATCCCATGCTCGATCATGTCTTCACCGTCGCCATGGATGAAGGCCGAAGATGGCATATCATCACTCTCGCCTCCTAAGATGGAAGCAGCATCCTTGCTCGCCACCTTGTCGCTTGCCTCCAAAGCTTGGTCCTTGATGGTCTCTGTAGTCGTACTCGTCGCCGCACCGTCTTGAAAAAGAGTCGAAGTAGACTCGGCATCGTCAATGCCACAAGGAGGGATGGCGATGAAGTCAAACTTGGGGGCATCGCCTTGGAGCTCGTCGGGCTTGGACATCTTGGTGGTTCTATCCTCATTCTCGTTCTCGTAGAGCTTGGTCGCCGCGAAGTGTGCTTGGGGTGGAGAAGCCTTGGCCTTCATGAGTTCTTGTATCGCCTTGAGAGCACCAATATAGTTGTCATCGAGGGACTTGTAGTTCTCGAGGAAGATAGTCTTGGAAATGTCGTTGTTCAATCCCATCATGAAGTGGAACTTCATTGACATGGAGTCATCCATGCCGGCTCGTCGCAAGTGTCAGGACCCCGATTCCAAGTCACATCGATCTAGCCAGTAACACCTCATATCACTTTGCGGCCTCACGCACGGTATTCCCACGGGTGTCGCCTTACCATGGCCCGGGACCGTTTACGCCTTTTGGCTCACGTATATGATAGTGTTGCTAGCATCCATATGACAGAGAACCCGGCTGACATGGCTAGTCGTGAACCCAAAGCGGCACTAACCCATGGGGACGAGCATACATGAATCACATCGAGCATGTCGGTCATCAACGTATGAATGGCTGTCAGCACTGGGCTAACAGGACTCCAAGAACCCGGTCAGAAAGGTGCTAGGCAGGACTCCGGATGTCACCGCGTGACATTTCCCGATGGGGATGAACACAGGAACGAAGTGAAACACATGCCGGCGATCAAGTGTCCAGAGCAAGTAGTCTGGGCTAGCAGGACTCCAAAGTGAACCGGGTCAGAAGCGGACTACTATCGCTCAGGAAGCACTAGACTACATTTCCCCATATGAGAGGCTGCCAAGGATAAACAATTAGATTGTCGGATCCCACACATACCAAGCATTTCAAACATACACACAATATGCTCGATATGTGTAAATACAATAAGGCATCACAACACAACTCTACGACTCAAGTATTTATTCATTAGGCTCCGAGGAGCGAGATATTACAAACATGGGTCTCATGACCCAACATACAGAGCATACAAGCATCAAGCACAAGCAGAAGCTTAACATGTCTGAGTACAGACATCTACAAATGAAAAAGGCTGAGAAGTCTGACTATCTACCAGATCCTGCCGAGGGAACAAGATCGTAGCTGAGGTAACAAGCTAAACGTCGAAGTCCACGCGGAACTACTAGCGAGACTGACATCTCTCTGCAAAACATAAAATAAGCAAACGTGAGTACAAATGTACTCCGCAAGACTTACATCGGAACTAACTACATATGCATCATTATCAACAAAGGGGGTGGTGGAGTTTGACTGCAGCAAGCCAGCTTTGACTCGGTGGCTATCCTGAACTACGACTCATGTGTAACTCTTTTGAGGTGGCGCACACGAGTCCACATATTCACCATATCAATACACCACTATGGATCCGTTCCCGTCTTCCTACGAGAACGCCATCCATAGCACTCACACTTATCTTTTGCATTTTAGAGTATCCACTTTCACTTGTGTATGAACTGTTATAGGCAACCCAGAAGTCCTTTACCGCAGACACGGCTATTCGAATAGATAATGTTAACCCTGCAGGGGTGTACTTCTTCACACACGCCTCGCCACTTACCGCCATGTACACCTCGTGTATCTCGACAACCTTCAAGCGGAAGCTTTGGCGAGGGAGTCGGCCACGACCGACTAACCACACAAATCTCTCGTCCGTGTTTATCGCCTATTCGGGTTCCATCCGTAAGGAGATCCGCCGGTGTCGCCACGGCCCCAAACGATGTGAGCAGGGTTCCCAAGCCCACCTCGACGGGTGGTTCTACGCTTGGTACACCGTGCCACGGTGCCTATTCTGTCCCAAGCCCACCTGTACCGGGTGCCACTTGGTAGACTACTAACACTACCTACAAACACCAGAAACTAGTTGCAACTCCTGGACAGAGAACATGTTGATTAATAAGTCGAGTGGGGTCGAGTTACCGGAACCCAATGTGTGGTAGTAACTGTTCATGGATCATAAACACGTAACTCAGCCTCGAGGACGGCTGCAATGAGACAACCCACCATGTACTCCTACATGGCCTCTCACCGCTACCTTTACCAAATCGTGTTCATACACTTAGCTCACACACGGTAGGACATGTTCACACACCTCCGATTCATCCCCGATGAACCAGACATGACTCAACTCTAAGCAGTAGCAGGCATGACAAACAAGCATGAATGAGTAGGCACAACAGGGCTCAAACAACTCCTACTCATGCTAGTGGGTTTCATCTATTTACTGTGGAATGACAGGTCATACAGAGGATAAAGGGGTTCAGCTACCGCTGCAAGTAACAGATGTATGGTTGTTGTCCTAATGCAGTAAAATAGAGCAGGTGAGAGAGAGTGGGATTGTATCGGAATGAAGAAGGGGGTTTTGCTTGCCTGGCACTTCTAAAGATAAAATAGTTCTTCATCGGTGTCATCGAACTCATCGTCGGTACCACGTCTATCGAGAGGGGACAAACACCGGCAACTGAGAAAGAACACAATCAATGCAATGCCACAATATGATGCATGATCATGACATGGCAATATGCTGTGATTTGAGCTAATGCATCTAGCTATGATTTAAATGAAGTTGGTTTGAATTCAAGATTCAAATTCAAACTCCACATGTAGTTATTTAAATGCCATTCATTTCATTTTTCCTAGACTGTAGCCATAAGTTGTTCTAACATGCATGAAAATGGTACAGATGGATAGATTGGATTTTTCTGATCATTTTTCATATATAATTTATCTCATTTGGAGTTACGGTTGAATTTATATGAATTTTTTGAAGTTTATACTATTTTCTGGAATTTCTAAATTATTTTAAATCCAGAAGTCAAATACTGCGTCATGCCTGCGTCAGCAGGTCAACAGCGCTGACCAGGTCAAATCTGACGCGTGGGGACCACACGTCAGTCACACAGGGTTTAAGCAGGGGGGGTTAATTAGCCTAACTAAAATCAGGGGCGTCGGGGCCCATCTGTCATCAATTCGCAGGTCATTAGGTTAGTGCTAACTAGGGTTTGACCGGCGTTAAGCCGCCGACGAGGCCGAACGAGGCGAATCTCGTCGGGATCGTCGCTCCGGCGACCATTTGCGCGGCGGAGACCACCTGCGCGACGCCCAGTCTCGCGCGCATCCATAGGTACACGCGGGAGGCCGTGGGTTGGCCGGAGGCGACGTCAGCATCGACCCCGGTGGCGGCCGGAGTTCGGCCGTACTCGGAAACGTAGCTGCAGCGTGCAAACTAGGCGGTGAAGCCTCCTAAACTGCCTGCAGAGGCGCACGAGGCCGTTGGACACGGTGGGGTGACCTGGAGGCCACCGGAGTAGCGCCGGCGGCGAGCCCGAGCGGAGGTGAGCTACGGCTCGTGTGGCAGGACGGACTAGAGGCGCAGGAGAGCAGGGGAGAAGGGGGTTTGGATGCAGAAGCTCACAGCGGATCGAACGGAGGGGTATACGAGCTCGGGGGAGGCTTGGCACAGCCGGAACAACGACGGCGATCTCGTCGGCCGGAGCTTGAAGACGGCGATGGCAACGGCTCCACAGGGCGTACGGCGGCTCGTGGCTTGACGGAGGGGACGAAGAAGACGCGGCGAGGCTCTTGGACTCGTCGGAGAGGCGAGGCCGTGACGGTGGGTGCGGCAACAGCGAGCGGCGGCGAGGTGGTATGGCGGTCTCAGGAGAGAGGGAGAAGCAGAGCGAGGAACAAAGACTGGGGAGAGTGAGAGGGGCCGGGGGTTGCGTGGCGTCTCCAGGGAGTCGCGGAGCAAGCAGGGAGGCAGGAGCTGGCGCGGCGCGTGCTTGCGCGTGTCGGGCGCGTGCGTCTCGTCCTCCTGGCGCCAGGAGGACGACGACTGGCGTCGGCTGGTGACCTGGGCCGCCAGCTACAGTGCTGGGCCGGTTGGTGGGCACAGGTAAGCCACGGGTAACCTCTCTCTCTCTCCTTTTATTTATGTTTTCTATTTTCTGTTTTTGTTTTTTTTATTTAGTAAAATACTAAACCACTTTATAAAATCCTGAAATAAATTGTGGGCACATACTGGATTTTTCCCAACAGCCCTCAACTATTTTCGGATTTATTAGAGCATTTAAAATATTTATAGAATTTAAATGCCCCAATTCAAATACAATATGAGTTAATTTAAAAATCCAGAATGGCCTAAAAATAAGTGCATTATTTTTGGCAGAGGTTTTCACCTTCATCAAAAATAATGAATTT
This sequence comes from Aegilops bicornis, assembly GCA_021605145.1. Classification (NCBI taxonomy): domain Eukaryota; kingdom Viridiplantae; phylum Streptophyta; class Magnoliopsida; order Poales; family Poaceae; genus Aegilops; species Aegilops bicornis. Next base: position 723,367,753 of record CM038675.1, read on the forward strand.
TTCTAAAGGGCATTACGGGTTCATTGAAATTATTTTTATTTTGATCCTAATTGCATTTCATTTAGTGCTAGGGTTTGTCATCCCCATTTCAAATTTCATGAAATTTAGACATGATGCATGGATGCAATGCCACTAGTTACAAGCAAACTCTAGGGCTGTGACAGCAAGACATTCTTCATCTCCTTGAAGTACGCGTCAATGGACTTGGATCCTTGGATGGTGTTCTCCAAATGGCGTAGAAGTTGTTCCGTGTAGGTTGGATGCACGAACTCCCGCCGCAAAGCTCTCTTCGTCTTGGGCCAACTCATGTCGTAGGTCTCCGAAGGTGTGTGAAGCCACCATGTCGAGGCGTAATCGTGGAAGTTTCTTGTGGCTCACTTCACTTGATCTTCGGGAGGAACTTGATGTAGCAGAGGTAGTCGTCCATTAGGCGCTCCCACTTGAGATACTCCTTGGGTTCTAGAGTCCCATAGAAAGGAATCTTGTGGTCGGTGTCGAGTTCGTAGTACCTCGTGGAAGTCGCGGACTTGAGCTTGGGGAGCTTCTCTTGAGCGTAGTCTTGAGGAGCTTGTTGGCGAAGATGCCGAATATCCGAAGGTGAAGATGCCTTGAAGTCGCTTGGCGAAGATGCCAAGGGATATGGTGAAGTCGTTGAGCGGTAGTTGGTGTTGAGCTCTTGACCTTCACGTTCTTGTTGGTGATGGTGTTGATGCCGATGTGATCTTGCCGGAGATGGTAGCTCGGAAGGATGTGCTCTTGAGCGTCTTCTCGGAGATGAGGAAGATCGCTTGTAGGACTTGATGAGGGCTTTGATCTCCTCCATTTGAGCTTTCATCTTGGCGTCGTTGGAGTTGTTCGTTGCATCGAACTCTTCGTTGTTATTGTAGACCGAGGTTGAAATGCCTTGCCTATCCATCACAAGACTCGAGTAGAGGTGAGTAGGAAATGAGATAAACAATACCAAGTTACCTTTTCCCAAAGTTGAGGATGTATCCGTTTCACTCAATGTGAGATGAAAGAATAGTGGAATTGGTACCGGACTTGTTCACTCACACCTATCAAGTAAAGCTTATGGAGTAGCTTGGTGAGGATAGTGGCACAAAAATTTAATGCAAAATGTTAGCAAGAGTCAATAATGTTGGAAAAGATTCACAAATTCGCAAGTGAAACAAGTAGACCAATAGCAATATGTGGCACACGAAAACACACACACGGGTAGATAAATGGGGTCGTGCAACCAAGGAAATGAGCACTAAATGTGGAATCCACGGAAAATGCTCATGTTGCACAACTCAAGAGAGACACTAGCACGATTGCTCAATAGGCGGATACGACACTTGTGCACAACCTATAAGATGCAAAATGTATGAGCCTTCTATCCCAAGTATGATATTCCCGGTGTTCTTCTCAAGATGATCCAAGATGATCGGATATGACAATCTTATGCAATGTGGTATGATGCTATGGCTATTGCTTACAAGCTTATTCTTGCTCTTTCTCTTTTTCTTAAAAGCTTATACTTTTTTATGGCCACTCTTGCACAATGCACAAACCAAGATAGCAATTGTGTATATGCGGGAAGAAACTTGAGGCACACGATATGATATGATACCAAGATGATATGGTATCTATGCAATGGATGGTGTAGATCACTAATGTGCACAAGTAACGTTGCCGGCAATACTCAAATGGCTAGTCTCGATAGGCAAGTGACGCAAAATGGGCTAAGGGGGTTAACAATGTAATGGCAAGATTGTACAATGATGGGATACCACGATACCAAGATGATATAGAGGGTACCGTTCTTGCTTACGGTTAGGTTGTCAAAATGGTGAAGTGGCGATGTCGAAGACGACCTCATGGCGATGATGAGTAGCGGTGTTCTTGATGTAGACCCGTCCCTAAGTAGCCGAAACACCTTAGGAAATGATAAAAATCGTGAACTCAAAATCTCCAAAGGCAAATGTCAAATGGTGGTAGCGGAGATGGCAATGCGGAAGTGGTGGTGATGGTTGATGAAGAAGCAACCGTCCCTAAGTAGTCGAAACACCTTAGGAGACTCAAGTCACAACTCAAACAACCCCAAATGCTAAATGGAGCAAAATGGGTTAGGTTGCGGAAGGCTATGGTGGAGGGCCTAGGCAAAGATGCCAAAATGTCAAAATTGTGATGGAGTCAAATGGTGGTAAAACCAAGATGAGCAGCTCGGGCACGTCGCTAGCTTTTCAATGAGCCAAAGAACACCCAAATCGGAGTTCGGGAGTGGAAGTTATGGGTGAAAACGTAGAGTGCACGTGGCTGATTCTGGGAGGGCCGTGCGCACGGGGGTAGGAGCCCGTGGGCACGGGGTCCCGTGTGCACGATACAGGTCCGTGGGCATGGGGTGTCCAGAGACTTCTTTGGGCGTGCGGCGACGGGTCTGGGGTCCGTGGGCACGGCGTGGGCGGAAAATTCGCGATTTCATGGCGGAAATTGAAGATTTCTTGGGCAAAATTGGAGAGATTTTGGGGATGGATGGTGGGGAAAATATGGGGGAAAGCTAGATCCACTTGAAACCAAGCAAATCCATGGATCAAATCCAACAAAACGTCATCAAACCAACAAGTCACAAAAAAAATTGGGGCTATTTTTTTGGTGGGGAATTTTCGAAATTGGGACAAAATCAACAAAACTAGGCTAGAAAACAAAGAGGGGGGCTCCAATTTCGTGATCAACGTGGCTCTATATACCGAGATGTTGTAGGGTGGAACCCTAAGTGAAGATCTTTCATGAATTTAAGGGGGAATCCCCAAGAATAAGATGAACACAAGAGAGAAAAAAAGAGGAACACTCAAGAACAAGTCCAATCACATATCCACTAGACCACCAAACACACAAGATCCACAAGGTACATGAACAATCAAAGGGGAACAAGATACATGGTAAAGTTCATCCCAAATCCTACGAAGGAGATGAGGGCTTGATGGTCTAGATAGATCCTTCCCTAGATGGGGGCTTTATCCACTAGGGATCTTCTCCAATGGAGGTCTTGTACTCCAATGGAGTCTTCTCTCTCAAGAGGAATCCTACAAGGGGAGGTACATGAGCTAAGCTCTAGTGTTTAGATCTATTCTTAGCTGAGTCTAAATGGAGGAGATGAAGGAGTATATATAGTCCTAGGGGATGAGGGGTAAGAAGGGGCGAAATAGGCATTACATGGGCAAAGCCCGCATCAACACTCAGGGGGCCCCGTGTGCACGGCGTAAGTGGAGCCCGTGCACACGGGGTATTCAGAGACCTGACGCGAGAGCCTGTGTGCACGGGGTCCATGAGGCCCGTGGACACGGGGGTCCCGTGGGCACGGTACATGCCTGTGCGCACGGGGTCTTCAGGACCGCCAGCCTGGGAGGCCCATGGGCACGGGTCGGAGGGGCCCGTGCACACGGGGTTGCCTGGGAGCTGCTGCCTTCTTCTTGGCACTTCCTTCTCCGCTTCCAGGCTTCCCTCTTGGATGGTGTAGATGTTCTCTTCCGCATGAACTCGTCCTCGCTATGTGTGAAGCTCCGACAATACCTATGCATGCACACGGAAGGAATGTCAAGTAGTATACTATCCTCAAAGGGGTCAAGTGAACACGTGTAAAGGAGAAGATTCACCTTTATGTATGTGAAGTAGATGTCGCACGTGTCACCTGCCAAATGGACTCTTCACATGGTGATGTCCATAGGATGCTCCGCATCAAAAAGGTTGCTTCTCAAGAGAAGAAACCCAAGTCTGGACCTAAGCCTGAAACTGGGTGCTTCTAGTGCAAAGGGACTGGTCACTGGAAGCGGAACTGCCCCAAGTATTTGGCGGATAAGAAGGATGTCAAAGTGAAAGGTATATTTCATACACATGTTATTGATGTGTAACTTACTAATGCTTGTAGTAGCGCCTGGGTACTTGATACTAGTTCTGTTGCTCATATTTGCAACTCGAAATAGGGGCTACGGATTAAACGAAGATTGGCTAAGGACTAGGTGACGATGCGCGTGGGAAATGGTTCCAAGATCGATGTGATCGACGTCGGCACACTACCTCTACATCTACCATCGGGATTAGTTTTAGACCTGAATAATTGTTATTTGGTGTCAGTGTTGAGCATGAACATTATATCTGGATCTTGTTTAATGCGAGACGATTATTCATTTAAATCAGAGAATAATGGTTGTTATATTTATACGAGTAATATCTTTTATGGTCATGCACCCTTAATGAGTGGCCTATTTTTGTTGAATCTCGATAGTGATGATACACATATTCATATTATTGAAGCCAAAAGATGCAAAGTTGATAATGATAGTGCAACTTATTTGTGGCACTGACGTTTGGGTCATATCGGTGTAAAGCGCATGAAGAAACTCCATGCTGATGGACTTTTGGAATCACTTGATTATGAATCACTTGGTGCTTGCGAACCGTGCCTTATGGGAAAGATGACTAAAACTCCGTTCTCCGGAACAATGGAACGAGCTATTGACTTATTGGAAATAATACATACCGATGTATGCGGTCCAATGAGTGTTGAAGCTCGTGGCAGGTATCGTTATTTTCTTACCTTCACAGATGATTTGAGCAGATATGGTTATATCTACTTAATGAAGCACAAGTCTGAAACATTTGGAAAGTTCAAAGAATTTCAGAGTGAAGTGGAAAATCATCGTAACAAGAAAATAAACTTTCTACGATCTGATCATGGAGGAGAATATTTGAGTTACGAGTTTGGTCTTCATTTGAAACAACATGGGATAGTTTCACAACTAACGCCACCTGGAACACCACAGTGAAATGATGTGTCCGAACGTCGTAACCGTACTTTAATGGATTTGGTGCGATCTATGATGTCTCTTACTGATTTACCGCTATCGTTTTGGGGTTATGCTTTAGAGACGGTTGCATTCACTTTAAATAGGGCACCATCAAAATCCGTTGAGACGACGCCTTATGAACTGTGGTTTGGCAAGAAACCAAAGCTATCGTTTCTTAAAGTTTGGGCTGCGATGCTTATGTGAAAAAGCTTCAACCTGATAAGCTCGAACCCAAATCGGAGAAGTTCGTCTTCATAGGATACCCAAAGGAAATTGTTGGGTACACCTTCTATCACAGATCCGAAGGAAAAATCTTTGTTGCTAAGAATGGACCCTTTCTAGAGAAGGAGTTTCTCTCGAAAGAAGTGAGTGGGAGAAAAGTAGAACTTGATGATGTAATTGTACCTTCTCCCTTATTGGAAAGTAGTTCATCAAAGAAATCAGTTCCAGTGATTCCTACACCAATCAGTGAGGAAGTTAATGATGATGATCACGAAACTTCATATCAAGTTACTACTGAACCTCGTAGGTCTTCCATAGTAAAATCCGCACCAGAGTGTTATGGTAATCCTGTTCTGGAAGTCATGTTACTAGACCATGGTGAACCTACGAACTATGAGGAAGCGATGATGAGCCCAGATTCCATGAAATGGCTTGAGGCCATGAAATCTGAGATGGGATCCATGTATGAGAACAAAGTGTGGACTTTGGTGGACTTCCGATGATCGGCAAGCCATAGAAAATAAATGGATCTTTAAGAAGAAGACCGACACAGACGGTAATGTTACTGTTTACAAAGCTCAACTTGTTGCGAAAGGTTTTCGACAAGTTCAAGGAGTTGACTATGATGATACTTTCTCACCCGTAGCGATGCTTAAGGCTATTCGAATCATTTTAGCGATTGCCGCATTTTATGATTATGAAATTTGGCAAATGGATGTCAAAATTGCATTCCTGAATGGATTTTTGGAAGAAGAGTTGTATATGATGCAACCAGAAGGTTTTGTCTATCCAAAAGGTGCTAACAAAGTGTGCAAGCTCCAGCGATCCATTTATGGACTAGTGAAAGCCTCTCGGAGTCGGAATAAACACTTCGATAGTGTGGTCAAAGCATATGGTTTTATACAGACTTTTGGAGAAGCCTATATTTACAAGAAAGTGAGTGGGAGCTCTCTAGCATTTCTGATATTATATGTGGATGACATATTGTTGATTGGGAATGATATATAATTTCTGGATAGCATAAATGGATACCTGAATAAGAGTTATTCTATGAAAGACCTCGGAGAAGCTGCTTACATATTGGGCATCAAGATCTATAGAGATAGATCAAGACGCTTAATTGGACTTTCACAAAGCACATACCTTGATAAAGTTTTGAAGAAGTTCAAAATGGATCATTCAACGGAAGGGTTCTTGCGTGTATTGCAAGGTGTGAAGTTGAGTCAGACTCAATGCCCGACCACTGCGGAAGATAGAGAGAAAATGAAAGTCATTCCCTATGCTTCAGCCATAGGATCTATCATGTATGCAATGCTGTGTACCAGACCTGATGTGTGCCTTGCTATAAGTATAGAAGGGAGGTACCAAAGTAATTCCGGAGTGGAGCACAAGACAGCGGTCAAGAACATCCTGAAATACCTGAATAGGACTAAGGATGTGTTTCTCGTTTATGGAGGTGAAAAAGAGCTCGTCAGAACGGCAGTTACGCCGATGCAAGCTTTGACATCGATCCAGATGACTCTAAGTCGCAAAACCAGACACGTATTTTTATTGAATGGAGGAGCTGTCGGTTAGTGCGATTCTCAGGATATACCCTTGGTGTAAACCGCCGGAAGTTAACCCGCCGGACTTGGTGGTTTATTTGAGGTCCCGGCACTTGGTGATATTCATCCGGTGACCCGCCTGCACTGGCAATTTACCAAAGAACCCGCCAGACATTGTAACTCATCGGGTGACCCGGCGGACGGGTCGAGGAGCGACAAGACCCGGTGGCCCGTCTGGCGGTTCATGAAGGCCGGTTCAACTATTGTGGTCCGGTTTAAGAGGAAAGGCATGAGGAATATTTACCTTACAAGGAGCTAAGACCAGGACTTGTATCCGGTTTGCATTAGAGATAGACTAGTCCTAATCCTAATAGGACTCCACATGTAACCCGCCCCTTCAACATATATAAGGAGGGGCAGGGGCTCCCAAAGAGGGACAAGCTACAACAAGAAGAAAAAATCTTAGGGCTAGACACAAAGAGGAGAGCCGGTTTACGGCGACTCCCTCGTGATGATGATGAGACCTAGCCTCAAACAGCATGTAGGGTTTTTACCGGATGATGGTTCCTGGGGCCCGAAGCTGTCTAAATCCCTGTCTTACATTGCGTCTCGATTCCGCTCAACCCCTCTCAAGCTACCACATAGATGCGTTGGCCTCGCGACTAAGTCCTGACACTAAGGACATCTGCCGTGACAATTCCACGACAGTTGGCGCCCACCGTGGGGCCTGCGCACGGTGGTGTTGAGTTCTTGGAGGGTGCTATCCTAGGGATCGAGAAGCTCCGTCCGGCTCAATGAAAAGTTCCGGCCAGTTCATCTAAGAGTTCCAGCCGGCTTGCTGAAAAACTTCCGTCAGGCTCATCGAAAGGTTCCGCCGGTTCATCGGAAAGTTCCGGCCGGATCATTGAAAAGTTCCGACCGTCTCGACGAAAGGTTCTGTCTGAATCATCAAAAAGTTCCGATCGCCTTGACGAAAAGTTCAGTCCGAATCACCGAAGGGTTCCAACCGCATCGCCGAAAGGTCATGTCCGAGTCGTCAAAGAGTTCCGATTTAGGCTACAGAAAAGTTCCGGATTATCAAATACTTCCGGATTAGCAAAAAGTTCCGGCCGGATTATCAAGAACTTTCAATTCAAAGGTTTCGATTCAAAGGTTCCGGATTATCAAATACTTCCGGATTAGCAAAAAGTTCCGGCCGGATTATCAAGAACTTTCGGTTCAAAGGTTCCGGATTATCAAGAGGTTCCGATTCAAAGGTTCCAGATTATCAAGAGGTTCCGGTTCAAAAGTTCTGGATTATCAAAAGCTCCGGCCGGATTATCAAGAAGTTCTGGTTCCAGAAATTCTGGCTTAAAAAGTATCAGCTGGGTTATATGGAGAGCTCAGGCACTAGAAGACACAGAACCAATCAACTCTTTTGTCAAAAACAAAAGCAGCACTATGCATTATCCAAATACCAAAGATCCGGCTAAATATAGCAGGTGCTATCCTTTCTATGTATTTTACCAATACATGTTAATTCATCAGACAACAATTACTCTGGCCTGTAATATCTTTGCGCAGGGCAACTATTAAAAGAAAAAAAAGGGGGGTGGTGTTATACCACGGATGCATCGCTCGGTCAGTATCGGCGGCTTCACGGACAGGTGTCGCGGTCCGGTTTGCGCCACCGCATCGCTGACTCGCCCGTCCGCACCACCTTACAACGCCACAGACGACTTCGCCCGTCCGCCTCAAGGCCGTTCACGCTACCGGCTTACAACGCCGAGGACAAATTGCTCGGCCGCATCAAGCTTACAACGTCGGACCGACTCATCTGTCTGCTCCTACAGTTAACTCGGCCGTGATTAATCTTAGCATCACTGTGGTGATCATCAACTCCATGGCAAATAATTTCCGGCCTAGCACATCAGGTGATATCCTTCTAAAAATATATTTTATTAACACATATTATTTTTGTCAAAGAACAGTTTACCTTTGCCTTGGTCTGCAATATTGTTTATGCAGAACAATTGTTCACTGCAAAATCTATGGCTGTGTCATGGACGTATAAACTCGCGCCGCCATTATGAATGCGCTAGTATCTTACCATGCCATCAAGCTCGATGAATATATATGCAAACCGCCATTTTGCAGACCGGTTTACATCAATATGACGTGGCTAATTCGTCCGTCCACGCCGGTTTACAGCGCCGCGGCCGACTCATCTGTTTGTGCCGCCTCTGATACGACGGACATCTTTACCATCCATCTCTCGCGATCCGGTCTACATCAACACACCGAGCCGCACCTATCCGCATGAGCTGTTTATTGAGTATGAGCAAATCACAGGTTGGGTAGCCCGGTTTTCTTTCAACAAAATGGAGGCAAATTATCATATACTATCAACCGCCGCCAGACCGGATGGCTTCAATAGGCAGGCGCACAAGTCGCCACCACTACAGTTTGGTTAACTTCAAATCACCATGAGGAAGGAACCATTGACCGAAGTTATCGAACACGGCTCATACGGGATCATTTATAACCCGCCGCAGATTACATCAATCTTGGTGGATTCACATCGGGCTATCAACACCGATGATATACAACTTATGCCGTTTACATCACGGTCACATATGAAGAGTCTCAAGCCAAATCCTCGAGTCACCTTTGAAACTCGGGGGCTACGATGACATGACTCAGCAAAGCTTGCCAGTTTCAGCAAAATTAAGAACCCTAGGACGATGGAGGGAAAGATAACCCGGTCTTGGAGGCTCCTGTTATATTGATAAAAACTTAAAGGCCGTCAGAAAATTTCTGGCTTAGAAAGTATATGACAGTTACAAAATCTGGACTCAATGAAGAGGTCCCGGGTCATCAGAAAGTATTCCGGTTTAAAATCCGACTCAAGGGAAGTCAGTCTCACTGAAGCTCTCAAATATCCGGGTTGCAATCCGGTTCAAGGGAAATCTGTTCTCCTGCAAAGCTCTGAAGCTCTAAAAATCCGGTTTAAAAAATGTCCAGTTCAAAAAGGAATTAGCTTCTCGCAAGTTCGAGTTTAAAGGCCGTCGAAAATTTCCGGCTGAAAATGAAGATTCGGTTTAAATTCGGTTCAAGGGAAAGATGTCTCCCACAAAGCTTTGAAGCTCTCGATATCCGGTTCAAAATCCCGGTTCAAGAAGGATTTATCTCTTACAATAAGTTAAAAGGTGCCAAAGAGGACCTGCACGCCATGATGCTTGATTCAAACATGGGTATCATGCCTTATTGGCTTATCATATTATTGATCACTTGGGGCTTGGTCATGTCTCGAACCATAGTCACACCTCTTGATCGGCTCAATGCCACAAAGATCACTTGGGGGCTTGGTCGTATCCGAACCATAGCCACGCCTCTTGATCGGCCTAGTGCCAAAACATCACTTGGGGGCTTGGTCGAACCCGAACCATAGCTACACCTCTTGATCGGCGTAATGCCAAAGCATCACTTGGGGACTTGTGGTCACGTCTGAACCATAGTCACGCCTCTTGATCGCCTAGTGCCACAAAGATCACTTGGGGGCTTGGTCGAACCCGAACCATAGCTACACCTCTTGATCGGCGTAATGCCAAAGCATCATTTGGGGACCTGGCTGACTCGAATCATAGCTACGCCTTTTTGGGGGCTTGGTCGTGTCCGACCATGGTAATGCCTCTTGATCGGCTCAAAGCCTCATTTGCAATGGTTTTATTTTGCCTTTGCTTGAATTCATTCTTTTTGCTAAAGAACTTTTACTTACTATGCGTTGTTAAACCGACATTGTTAATCCGTTCAAACTGTCAATTACAAATTGGCGGAACACGGTCAAATCCTAATCCGGAGACTATCTCGCCCAGCTTTGATTTTATTTTAACATCTTTTTATTGAGTAAACAGGTGTTCATTAACCCGCTTGACTTTCAATTACAAGTTGTCAAGACATGATCAAATCATAATCCGGAGACTATCCGCCTTGGTCTGGTTTGACTACGAGTCGCCATGATATTATATATGGTTAAACCGGTGTTTATCACAACCTGCACGGTTTTATCATAAACCGACACGTATGAAAGGAGTTATCATTACTCACGATTGGGTTATCACCCTTACTACAAAAAGTTGGTAAACCAATGATGTGATTCAATGTCATGTATGATATATTTCATTGATTATTCTTAAGTGCAGCCTTGGTTATAAACCTGGGTTATATGTTGGGCATTATGGTTCGTCCGTGATAAACCGCCAGGACACTTTAAACTTGTTGTATGCAGAGACAGGTTGAATAAAGCATGATGATAAATTATTCGGTATTTATTAAACCGGCCTGGCTTTAAGACGATAAGTCGCCAAGATATGATGAGAAATTATCCGGTGTTTGTTAACCCGGCCCGGCTTTGGACTATAAGTTGCGGTACATATTTGGATTGCGCCATTGGAATCATGCGCTTATAAATCATTGGGTTATATTATTAAAATAGCCAAACTTGGCTGAATTTTCATTATGATATTGAATGAATAAGGTTTTTCATACCAGATTATATTATCTTGAATAGCCAACATGGCTAGATTTTTATTATGGTTATCAGTAACCAATATTATGATTGAGGGTTTCAAAGTCACTTCAGCGCAATGGCTATTATTTCATCAATGGGTATGATTTATTCTACAATGGAGGGAATAGTCCCAGTCGCCGCAGCTTACGACCCGCACTTGGGGGCTACATTATTTAAGTTGAGATTATATCGATATGCAAGTCTCATGTCGCTGCAAGCATGCACCTTGACACTTGGGGGCTAATGCAAAGTAATTTTTGCTCATATTATTGAAGACCCGACTCATCACATTATAATGAGTCGGCCCTTGGGGGCTACCAATTGCTCCTGCCAACAGTTCAAGGTACAAAGCTTTTATTCATTATATTGAAGGGTCCTTTGCTTTCAGTTGGTAAAGCACAAGGCTCTTAACCTTGTGGACGTGGATTCAAGTCCCATGATGGGGGTTACATCATATGATATTATTTTCATTGAAGTATATATTAAGTCCCAGCTCAATATTATCTTACTGAGCCGGCCCTTGGGGGCTACACATCATTGCTCAAATCTACCTGATTATACCTACAAAGTCCTTGCTCATTATTGCATAATGACCCGGCCCTTGGGGGCTACACTGGTTGAAGTTTTTATGAGTATAAGACAATTACAAGTCCCAGGTTGCTGCAAGCATGACAACCCGACACTTGGGGGCTACATAGTATGGAGTATTCTATTTTTACTAGTCATTGGGATGAACAACATGGATTTCTTTGAAAGTGGCAGTATTTATTTTGAAGCAAAGTCTTAAGCCACCACTTTGTTCTGCTCAAAGACTTGGGGGCTACAGGTATTATATTATTATCGAAGAAATATTTTCAAATTCTCTGATTGAGCAAACTAGGTTGACCCGACGTCACCAATCATTATGACCTCGTGGCTGCAACCCAAGGCGTCATTAATAATCATGAACCGGCGTTGGCAACAATCATGAACCGTGTCTGCAACAATCATGACTCGAAATTATCAAGTTTTTATAACCCGACAGTCTTTGGCAATGATAAAACCGGCAAGTTCTGCATCTTCAAACCAGTTGAATATCAGATGAGTATTTCAAGACCAATATTTCTTAAACCGGCGCTTTGGAAGCCGACTCAAGTGGATTATTCTTCACAATATTTTTTCTATAAGAAGCCAACATCAGATTTTTGAGTATGAAGCTGGTTATTGACCCGGATTTTCTAGAAGGAGGAAATGACAAAGGACTTAAGGACGATCAGGTGCCGGTCTACAAGAATTCTTAACCCGGAGCACAACCTGCCAAATTTGTTCGTGTTTATTTTGCAGCATAAGTTTACCATGGATAAATCCAAACTAAAATTGGGGGCTAATGTCGGGATATACCTCATGGTGTAAACCGCCAGAAGTTAACCCGCCGGACTTGGCGGTTTATTTGAGGTCCTACCGGCACTTGGCGATATTCATCTGGTGACCCGCCTGCACTGGCGATTTACCAAAGAACCCGCCAGACGTTGTAACTCATCGGTGACCCGCGGACGGGTCGAGGAGCGACAAGACCGGTGGCCCGTCTGGCGGTTCATGAAGGCCGGTTAAACTATTGTGGGCGGTTTAAGAGGAAAGGCATGAGGAATATTTACCTTACAAGGAGTTAAGACCAGGACTTGTATCCGGTTTGCATTAGAGATAGACTAGTCCTAATCCTAATAGGACTCCACATGTAACCCGCCCTTCAACATATATAAGGAGGGGTAGGGCTCCCCAAAGAGGGACAAGCTTCAAGCAAGAAGAAACAATCTTAGGGCTAGATACAAAGAGGAGAGCCGGTTTACGGCGACTCCTCGTGATGATAATGAGACCTAGCCTCAAACAGCATGTAGGGTTTTTCCCGGATGATGTTTCCCAGGGCCCAAGCTGTCTAAATCCCTGTCTTGTGTTGCGTCTCTCGATTCCGCTCAACCCCTCTCAAGCTACCACATAGATGCGTTGGCCTCGCGACTAAGTCCTGACACTAAGGACATCTGCCGTGACAATTCCACGACAAGTTCCAAGCAGAGCGTCGTGGAGGGATCTGCGTGTGAAGCGGAGTACATTGTTGCTTCGGAAGCAGCAAATGAAGGAGTTTGGATGAAGGAGTTCATATCTGATCTGTTGGGGAACGTAGGAATTTCAAAAAATTCCTACGCACACGCAAGATCATGGTGATGCATAGCAACGAGAGGGAAGAGTGTTGTCTACGTACCCTCGTAGACCGTAAGTGGAAGCATTAGCACAACGCGGTTGACGTAGTCGTATTTCTTCACGATCCGACCGATCAAGTACCGAACGCACGGCACCTCCGAGTTCAGCACACGTTCAACCCGATGACATCCCTCGAAGTCCGATCCAGCAGAGTGTTGAGGGAGAGTTTCGTCAGCATGACGGCGTGGTGACGATTATGATATTCTACCGACGCAGGGCTTTGCCTAAGCACCGCTACAGTATTATCGAGGTGGACTATGGTGGAGGGGGCACCACACACGGCTAAAAGATCAAACGATCAATTGTTGTGTCTCTAGGGTGCGCCCCTACCCCCGTATATAAAGGAGCAAAGGGGGGAGGTGTGGCCGGCCAGGAGGAGGCGCGCCAGGAGGAGTCCTACTCCCACCGGGAGTAGGACTCCCTCCCTTTTCCTTGTTGGACTAGGAGAGGAGGGGGAAAGAGGTGGAGGAGAGGAAGGAAAGGGGGCGCTGCCCCTCATCCTTTCCTATTCGGACTAGGGGAGGGGCGCGGCCCCGCCTCGCCACCTCTCCTCTTCTCCACTAAGGCCCACCATGGCCCATTATGTCCCCGGGGTTCCGGTAACCCCTCGGTACTCTAAAATCCCAATTTCACCCGTAACACTTACGGTATCCAAACATAGGCTTCCAATATATCAATCATCATGTCTCGACCATTTCGAGACTCCTCGCCATGTCCGTGGTCACATCTCGGGACTCCGAACAACCTTCGGTACATCAAAACATATAAACTCATAATATAACTATCATCGAAACTTTAAGCGTGCGGACCCTACGGGTTCGAGAACTATGTAGACATGACCGAGACACGTCTCCTGTCAATAACCAATAGCACAACCTGGATGCTCATATTGGCTCCCACATATTCAACGAAGATCTTTATCGGTACGACAAAGATAACAAAGACATCGTTGTTCCCTTTGTCATCGGTATGTTACTTGCGCGAGATTCGATCGTCGGTATCTCAATACCTAGTTTAATCTCGTTACCGGCAAGTCTCTTTACTTGTTATATAACACATCATCCCGCAACCAACACATTAGTTGCAATGCTTGCAAGGCTTAAGTGATGTGCATTACCGAGTGGGCCCAGAAATACCTCTCCGACAATCGGACTGACAAATCCTAATCTCAAATTACGCCAACCCAACAAGTACCTTTGGAGATACCTGTAGAGCATATTTATAATCACCCAGTTACGGTGTGACGTTTGGTAGCACACAAAGTGTTTCTCTGGTAAACGGGAGCTGCATAATCTCATAGTTATAGGAACATGTATAAGTCATGAAGAAAGCAATAGTAACATACTAAACGATCGAGTGCTAAGCTAATGGAATGAGTCAAGTCAATCACATCATTCTCCTAATGATGTGATCCCGTTAATCAAATGACAATCCATGTCTATGGTTAGGAAACATAACCATCTTTGATCAACGAGCTAGTCAAGTAGAGGCATACTAGTGACACTCTGTTTGTCTATGTATTCACACAAGTATTATATTTCCGATTAATACAATTCTAGCATGAATAATAAACATTTATCATGATATAAGGAAATAAATAATAACTTTATTATTGCCTCTAGGGCATATTTCCTTCAGTCTCCCACTTGCACTAGAGTCAATAATCTAGACTACACAGTAATGATTCTAACACCCATGGAGTCTTGGTGCTGATCATGTTTTGCTTGTGGAAGAGGCTTAGTCAACGGGTCTGCAACACTCAGATTCGTATGTATCTTGCAAATTTCTATGTCTCCCGCTTGGACTAGATCCCGGATGGAATTGAAGCGTCTCTTGATGTGCTTGGTTCTCTTGTGAAATCTGGATTCCTTTGCCAAGGCAATTGCTCCAGTATTGTCACAAAAGATTTTCATTGGACCCGATGCACTAGGTATGACATCTAGATCGGATATGAACTCCTTCATCCAGACTCCTTCATTTGCTGCTTCCGAAGCAGCTATGTACTCCGCTTCACACGTAGATCCCTCCATGACGCTTTGTTTAGAACTGCACCAACTGACAGCTCCACTGTTCAATGTAAACACGTATCCGGTTTGTGATTTAGAATCGTCCGGATCAGTGTCAAAGCTTGCATCAATGTAACCATTTACAATGAGCTCTTTGTCACCTCCATAAACGAGAAACATATCCTTCGTCCTTTTCAGGTATTTCAGGATGTTCTTGACCGCTGTCCAGTGCTCCACTCCTGGATTAGTTTGGTACCTCCCTGCTAGACTTATAACAAGGCACACATCAGGTCTGGTACACAGCATTGCATACATGATAGAGCCTATGGCTGAAGCATAGGGAACATCTTTCATCTTCTCTCTTTCTTCTGCAGTGGTCGGGCATTGAGTCTTACTCAACTTCACACCTTGTAACACAGGCAAGAACCCTTTCGTTGCTTGATCCATTTTGAACTTCTTCAAAACTTTGTCAAGGTATGTGCTTTGTGAAAGTCCAATTAAGCCGCCTTGATCTATCTCTATAGATCTTGATGCCCAATATATAAGCAGCTTCACCGAGGTCCTTCATTGAAAAACTCTTATTCAAGTATCCTTTTATGCTATCCAGAAATTCTATATCATTTCCAATCAACAATATGTCATCCACATATAATATTAGAAATGCTACAGAGCTCCCACTCACTTTCTTGTAAATACAGGCTTCTCCAAAAGTCTGTATAAAACCAAATGCTTTGATCACACTATCAAAGCGTTTATTCCAACTCCGAGAGGCTTGCACCAGTCCGTCAGTGGATCTCTGGAGCTTGCACACTTTGTTAGCTCCCTTTGGATCGACAAAACCTTCCGGTTGCATCATATACAACTCTTCTTCCAGAAATCCATTCAGGAATGCTGTTTTGACAACCATTTGCCAAATTTGATTATCATAAAATGCGGCAATTGCTAACATTATTCGGACAGAGTTAAGCATTGCTACGGGTGAGAAAGTCTCATTGTAGTCAGTCCCTTGAACTTGTCGAAAACCTTTCGCAACAAGTCGAGCTTTATAGACAGTAACATTACCGTCAACGTCAGTCTTCTTCTTGAAGATCCATTTATTCTCAATGGCTTGCCGATCATCGGGCAAGTGAACCAAAGTCCACACTTTGTTCTCATACATGGATCCCATCTCAGATTTCATGGCCTCAAGCCATTTTGCGGAATCTGGGCTCACCATCGCGTCTTCATAGTTCGTAGGTTCGTCATGGTCTAGTAACATAACCTCGAGAACAGGATTACTGCATTCACTGCAGTGCGGATCTTAGTTTGTTTGACCTACGAGGTTCAGTAACAACTTGATCTGAAGTTCCATGATCATCATCATTAGCTTCCTCACTAATTGGTGTAGATGTCACAGGAATCGTTTTATGTGATGAACTACTTTCCAATAAGGGAGCAGGTATAGTTACCTCATCAATTTCTACTTTCCTCCCACTCACTTCTTTCGAGAGAAACTCCTTCTCTAGAAAGGATCCATTCTTAGCAACGAATGTCTTGCCTTGGGATCTGTAATAGAAGGTGTACCCAACAGTCTCCTTTGGGTATCCTATGAAGACACATTTCTCCGATTTGGGTTCGAGCTTATCAGGTTGAAGCTTTTTCACATAAGCATCGCAGCCCCAAACTTTAAGAAACGACAACTTTGGTTTCTTGCCAAACCACAGTTCATAAGGCGTCGTCTCAACGGATTTGATGGTGCCCTATTTAACGTGAATGTAGCCGTCTCTAAAGCATAACCCCAAAACGATAGCGCTAAATCAGTAAGAGACATCATAGATCGTACCATATCTTGTAAAGTATGATTATGACGTTCGAACACACCATTACGCTGTGGTTTTCTGGGTGGCGTGAGTTGCGAAAATATTCCGCATTGTTTCAAATGTAGACCAAATTCGTAACTCAAATATTCTCCTCCACGATCAGATCATAGAAACTTTATTTTCTTGTTACAATGATTTTCAACTTCACTCTGAAATTCTTTGAACTTTTCAAATGTTTCAGACTTATGTTTCATTAAGTAGATATAACCATATCTACTTAAATCATCCGTGAAGGTGAGGAAATAACGATATCTGCCACGAGCCTCAACATTCATCGGACCACATACATCTGTATGTATGATTTCCAACAAATCTCTTGCTCTCTGCATATTACCGAAGAACGGCGTTTTAATCATCTTGCCCATGAGGCACGGTTCGCAAGTACCAAGTGATTCATAATCAAGTGGTTCCAAAAGTCCATCAGTATGGAGTTTCTTCATGCGCTTGACACCGATATGACCTAAACGGCAAGCCACAAATAAGTTGTACTATCATTATCAACTCGCATCTTTTGGCTTCAACATTATGAATATGTGTATCACTACTATCGAGATTCATCAAAAACAGACCACTCTTCAAGGGTGCATGACCATAAAAGATATTACTCATATAAATAGAACATCCATTATTCTCTGATTTAAAGGAATAACCGTCTCGCATCAAACAAGATCAAGATATAATGTTCATGCTCAACGCTGGCACCAAATAACAATTATTTAGGTCTAATACTAATCCCGAAGGTAGATGTAGAGGTAGCGTGCCGACGGCGATCACATCGACTTTGGAACCGTTTCCCACGCGCATTGACACCTCGTCCTTGGCCAGAGTACGCTTAATCCGTAGTCCCTCTTTCGAGTTGCAAATATTAGCAACAGAACCAGTATCAAATACCCAGGTGCTACTGCGAGCTCTAGTAAGGTACACATCAATAACTTGTATATCACATATACCTTTTTCACCTTGCCATCCTTCTTATCCGCCAAATACTTGGGGCAGTTCCACTTTCAGTGACCAGTCTGCATGCAGTAGAAGCACTCAGTCTAAGGTTTAGGTCCAGACTTGGGTTTCTTCTCCCGAGCAGCAACTCTCTTGCTGTTCTTCTTGAAGTTTCCCTTTTTCTTCCCTTTGCCCTTTTTCTTGAAACTGGTGGTTTTATTGACCATCAACACTTGATGCTCCTTCTTGATTTCTACCTCCGCAGCTTTTAGCTTTGCGAAGAGCTTGGGAATCGTCTTATCGATCCCTTGCATGTTATAGTTAATCACGAAGCTCTTGTAGCTTGGTGGCAGTGATTGAAGAATTCTGTCAAAGACGCTATCATCCGGAAGATTAACACCCAGTTGAATCAAGTGATTATTATACCCAGACATTTTGAGTATATGCTCACCGACGTAACTATTCTTCTCCATCTTGCACTGTAGAACTTATTGGAGACTTCATATCTCTCAATCCGGCCATTTGCTTGAAATATTAACTTCAACTCCTAGAACATCTCATATGCTCCATGACGTTCAAAACATCGTTGAAGTCCCGGTTCTAAGCCGTAAAGCATGGCACACTGAATTATCGAGTAGTCATCAGCTTTGCTCTGCCAGACGTTCATAACATCTGGTGTTCCTCCTGCAGCAGGTTTGGCACCTAGCGGTGCTTCGAGGATGTAATTATTCTATGCAGCAATGAGGATAATCCTCAAGTTACGGACCTAGTCCGTGTAATTGCTACCATCATCTTTCAACTTTGCTTTCTCAAGGAACGCATTAAAATTCAATGGAACAACAGCACGGGCCATCTATCTACAATCAACATAGACAAGCAAGATACTATCAGGTACTAAGTTCATGATAAATTTAAGTTCAATTAATCATATTACTTAAGAACTCCCACTTAGATAGACATCCCTCTAATCCTCTAAGTGATCACGTGATCCAAATCAACTAAACCATAACCGATCATCACGTGAAATGGAGTAGCTTTCAATGGTGCGTCATTATGTTGATCATATCTACTATATGATTCACGCTCGACCTTTGGGTCTCAGTGTTCCGAGGCCATATCTGCATATGCTAGGCTCGTCAAGTTTAACCTGAGTATTCTGCATGTGCAAAACTGGCTTGCACCCGTTGTAGATCGACGTAAAGCTTATCACACCCGATCATCACGTGGTGTCCGGGCACGCATTTAACTTTGGCAACGGTGCATACCGTGGAGAACACTTTTATCTTGAAATTTAGTGAGAGATCATCTTATAATGCTACCGTCAATCAAAGCAAGATAAGATGCATAAAAGATAAACATCACATGCAATCAATATAAGTGATATGATATGGCCATCATCATCTTGTGCTTGTGATCTCCATCTCCGCTAATCGCCATGATCACCATCGCCACCGGCGCCACACCTTGATCTCCATCGTAGCATCGTTGTCGTCTTGCCAATCTTATGCTTCTACGACTATCGCTACCGCTTAGTGATAAAGTAAATCATTACAGGGCGATTGCATTGCATACAATAAAGCGACAACCATATGGCTCCTGCCAGCTGTAGATAACTCGGTTACAAAACATGATCATCTCATACAATAAAATATAGCATCATGTCTTGACCATATCACATCACAACATGCCCTGCAAAAACAAGTTAGACGTCCTCTACTTTGTTGTTGCAAGTTTTACGTGGCTGCTACGGGCTTAGCAAGAACCGTTCTTACCTACGCATCAAAACCACAACAATAGTTTGTCAAGTTGGTGCTGTTTTAACCTTCGCAAGGACCGGGCGTAGCCACACTCGGTTCAACTAAAGTGAGAGGGACAGACACCCGCCGGTCACCTTTAAGCAACGAGTGCTCGTAACGGTGAAACCAGTCTCGCGTAAGCGTACGCGTAATGTCTGTCCGGGCCGCTTCATCTCACAATACCGCTGAACCAGAATATGACAGGCTGGTAAGCAGTATGACTTATATCGCCCACAACTCACATGTGTTCTACTCGTGCATATGACATCTACGCATAAAACCAGGCTCTGATACCACTGTTAGGGAACGTAGTAATTTCAAAAAAATTCCTACGCACACGCAAGATCATGGTGATGCATAGCAACGAGAGGGGAGAGTGTTGTCTACGTATCCTCGTAGACTGTAAGTGGAAGCGTTAGCACAACGCGGTTGATGTAGTCGAACGTCTTCACGATACGACCGATCAAGTACCGAACGCACGGCAACTCCGAGTTCAGCACACGTTCAGCCCGATGACGTCCCTCAAACTCTGATCCAGCCGAGTGTTGAGGGAGAGTTTCGTCAGCACGACGGTGTGGTGACGATGATGATGTTCTACCGACGCAGGGCTTCGCCTAAGCACCGCTACAGTATTGTCGAGGTGGACTATGGTGGAGGGGGGCACCGCACACGGCTAAAAGATCAAACGATCAATTGTTGTGTCTCTAGGGTGCGCCCCTGCCCCTGTATATAAAGGATCAAGGGGGGAGGTGCGGCCGGACAGGAGGAGGCATGCCAGGAGGAGTCCTACTCCCACCGGGAGTAGGACTCCCTCCCTTTTCCTTGTTGGACTAGGAGAGGAGGGGGAAAGAGGTGGAGGAGAGGAAGGAAAGGGGGGGCGCCGCCCCCCTCTCCTTGTCCTATTCGGACTAGGGGGGAGGGGCGCGCGGCCCTGCCCTGGCCGCCTCTCCTCTTCTCCACTAAGGCCCACCATGGCCCATTAAGTCCCCGGGGGGTTCCGGTAACCCCTCGGTTCTTCGGTAAAATCCCGATTTCACCCGGAACAGTTCCGATATCCAAATATAGGCTTCCAATATATCAATCTTCATGTCTCGACCACTTCGAGACTCCTCGTCATGTCCGTGGTCACATCCGGGACTCCGAACAACCTTCGGTACATAAAAACATATAAACTCATAATATAACTGTCATCGAAACTTTAAGCGTGCGGACCCTACGGGTTCGAGAACTATGTAGACATGACCGAGACACGTCTCCGGTCAATAACCAATAGCGCAACATGGATGCTCGTATTGGTTCCCACATATTCTACGAAGATCTTTATCGGTCAGACCGCATAACAGCATACGTTGTTCCCTTTGTCATCGGTATGTTACTTGCCCGAGATTCGATCGTCGGTATCTCAATACCTAGTTCAATCTCGTTACCGGCAAGTCTCTTTACTTGTTCTGTAATACATCATCCCGCAACTAACTCATTAGTTGCAATGCTTGCAAGGCTTAAGTGATGTGCATTACCGAGTGGGCCCAGAGATACCTCTCCGACAATCGGAGTGACAAATCCTAATCTCGAAATACACCAACCCAACAAGTACCTTTGGAGACACACAGAGAGCACATTTATAATCACCCGATTCTGATTGTGACGTTTGGTAGCACACAAAGTGTTTCTCACAGTAAACGGAGCTGCATAATCTCATAGTCATAGGAACATGTATAAGTCATGAAGAAAGCAATACCAACATACTAAACGATCGAGTGCTAAGCTAATGGAATGGGTCAAGTCAATCACATCATTCTCCTAATGATGTGATCCCGTTAATCAAATGACAACCCATATCTATGGTTAGGAAACATAACCATCTTTGATCAACGAGCTAGTCAAGTAGAGGCATACTAGTGACACTCTGTTTGTCTATGTATTCACACAATTATTATGTTTTCGGTTAATACAATTCTAGCATTAATAATAAACATTTATCATGGTATAAGGAAATAAATAATAACTTTATTATTGCCTCTAGGGCATATTTCCTTCATGATCTAGGTGTCATACCTAGTGCATCGGGTCCAATGAAAATCTTTTGTCACAATACTGGTGCAATTGCCTTGGCAAAGGAATCTAGATTTCACAAGAGAACCAAGCATATCAAGAGACGCGTCAATTCCATCCGTCATCAAGTGTTGGAGGGGGACATAGAGATTTGCAAGATACATACGGATCTGAATGTTGCAGACCCGTTGACTAATCCTCTTCCACGAGCAAAACAAGATCAGCACCAAAGCTCCATGGGTGTTAGAATCATTACTATGCAATCTAGATTATTGACTAGTGCAAGTGGGAGACTGAAGGAAATATGCCCTAGAGGGAATAATAAAGTTATTATTCATTTCCTTAATTCATGATAAATGTTTATTATTCATGCTAGAATTGTATTAACCGGAAACTTAGTACATGTGTGAATACATAGACAAAACATATTGTCCCTAGTATGCCTCTACTTGACTAGCTCGTTAATCAAAGATGGTTATGTTTCCTAACCATTGACATGTGTTGTCAAGTGATGAATGGGATCACATCATTAGGAGAATGATGTGATGTACATGACCCACCCGTTAGCTTAGCATTATGATCGTTACAGTTTCATTGCGACTGCTTTCTTCATGGCTTATACAAGTTCCTCGGACTATGAGATTATGCAACTCACGAATACCGGAGGAACACTTTGTGTGCTACCAAACATCACGATGTAATAGGGTGATTATAAAGGTGCTCTACAGGTGTCTCCGAAGGTGTTTGTTGGGTTGGCATAGATCGAGATTAGGGTTTGTCACTGTGTTTTGGAGAGGTATCTCTGGGCCCTCTCGGTAATACTCATCATTATAAGCCTTGCAAGCAATGTGACTAATGAGTTAGTTGCGGGATGAAGTATTACGGAACAAGTAAAGAGAATTGCAGGTAACGAGATTGAACTAGGTCTGATGATATGGACGATTGAATCTCGGGCAAGTAACATACCGATGACAAAGGGAACAACGTATGTTGTTATGCGGTTTGACCGATAAAGATCTTCGTAGAATATATAGGAACCAATATGAGCATCCAGGTTCCGCTATTGGTTATTGACCGGAGATGAGTCTGGGTCATGTCTACATAGTTCTCGAACCCGTAGGGTCCGCACGCTTAACTTTCGATGACGATTGGTATTATGAGTTTATGTGATTTGATGTATCGAAGGTTGTTCAGAGTCCCGGATGAGATCACGGACATGACGAGGAGTCTCGAAATGGTCGAGACATAAGGATTGATATATTGGATGGCTATCGGCCACCGGAAGTGTTCTAGTGAAGTTTCGGATAAAACCGGAGTACCAGGGGGTTACCAGAACCCCCCGGGGGGTTATTTGGCCTCATCGGCCAAGTGGTGGAAGAGAGGAGGCAGGCCAAGGTGAGGCGCACCCTAGCTCAAACCGAATTGGACTAAAGGGGCGCCCCCCTTTCCTTCTCTCCTTCCCCTCCTTCCTTCTTCTCCTAGTTGGACTAGGAAAGGGGGAACCTACTCCTACTTGGAGTAGGATTCCCCCCTTTGGGCGCGCCCCTTGAGGCCGGCCGGCCCCCTCCTCTCCTCCTTTATATACGGGGTAGGGGGCAGCCCATAGACACAAAAGTTGATCTTTAGCTGTGTGCGGTGCCCCCCTCCATAGTTTCCCACCTCGGTCATATTGTCGTAGTGCTTAGGCAAAGCCCTGCGCCGGTAACTTCATCATCACCTGCCACCACGCTGTCAGGCCGATTTAAACTCTCCTCAGCCTCAGCTAGATCTAGAGTTCAAGGGACGTCACCGAGCTGAATGTGTGCAGATCGCGGAGGTGCCGTGCTTTTGGTACTTGATCGGTTGGATCGCGACGACGTTCGACTACATCAACCGTGTTAACTAAACGCTTCCGCTTTCAGTCTACAAGGGTACGTGGACACACTCTCCCCTCTCGTTGCCATGCATCACCTAGATAGATTTTGCGTGATCGTAGGATTATTTTTGAAATTACCGCATTCCCCAACGCATATTGCTTGAGTTAATCCTCTACATCATGTCATCTTACTTAATATGTTACTCTGTTCTTTATGAACTTAATACTCTAGATGCAGGAAGGAGTCGGTCGATGTGTGGAATAATATTAGTAGATGCAGGCAGGAGTCTGTCTACTTGACACGGACGTGATACCTATATTGCATAATCATTGCCTTGGATATCAACATAACTTTGCGCTTTTGTATCAATTGCTCGACAATAATTTATTCACCCACTGTATTATTTGCCTTCATGAGAGAAGCCTCTAGTGGTATTATAAAAAATCAACACTTTTTTACTATACAAAATCTTCACTTTACTGGCTTTATAGTCAAAATTGGTTGCCCATTTTACACCTTTTGACATACTATAAGACCAGCATGACAATTCAAATCAACACTTTGTTGGTCTTATAAAACAAAATCAACACTTCTTATAGTTCATTTTTTATAAGACCATCTGAAAGTACCGAGAACATAATAATATGTTGGACTTACAAAAATGAAGTATAAAAAAAGGAAAACCAAAAAACAAAAAAGAAGAAGAAAAAAAGGTGCAAACATGCCAAATTGGCAGCTAATTTTGACTATAGCCGATGTTTTGGTAAGATTTGATTTGATTTGGGTATGGATAGTGGAAGGCAAGTAAATTTTTGATTTCGTTGAGATTTTTTTATGATTTGATTTGGATGAGTTAACACATGGCGTTGATTTGATTTGATTGGAGATTATATCAAGCAAATCTCCAAGACTACTAGCTTTCCCTCAATATAAACACAAGCACCCATGCAAAGAACATGAATTCGGCAAAATCAACGAACAACATTAGAAGAAAAGGAATAGCTAACTATCTCCCATGGCACGTATGCAGAACGACACACGGGCCCTATGCTTCATAGCTCTTGTAGCCATGGCCACCACTGTCTTCTCAGGTCATGCAGCAGGGCGTTACATAGGTATGGTTTTCTTCTTCCTTTCCTGATCTTTTAACTCACATTTGAATACAAAAACATATATTTCCTTGTGGGTTATATGTATCTCTATTATGCTTTGTGCACAGATACTGACCTGCTGTGTACATCTGTGGAGTATTGTTCGCCGCCAGTCCGAGCTAGTGGCAACATTACGTGCAAGGCTAACTGTGTTAACCGAGGTTATGACAAGGATAAGAGCAGTTGCCTTGGAGGCAGTAGTGGCACATGCTGCTGCGGAAAGAACTGAGTACCATGAAATGAGTTTATATATGTACTAGAAAATATTGCATGAAGGTGAATGCTTATATTGTTTGTGTGAAACCTGATTCATTTCATACAAAACAATTAATAATAAGCTATTGATAATTGTTGTTTAAGTATATGTTTTTCCATTGCGACCCTAAAATCATTTTATCGCCATGACATACCAAAATAAGACATTATTATGGCGTCAAATAATGAGAAATTAATCAACAAGATTGGAAGTCTCACACCACTATGGAATAAGCCATAGAATATCCGTGATCGTAGTCATCATAGGGAACAAGCCATATATATATATATATATATATATATATATATATATATATATATATATATATATATATATATATATATATATATATATATATATATATATATAGGGTGGGTCTATTCTAAGAACACCCATGGAAAGAAATAAAATACCCCACCTGGCCCACTCCTCCCACTATCTCACTCCCCACCCCCACAGACCCTCGCAACCGCAATCGCACCCCAAATTCCCGCCATCTTCTTCGTCTCTAGCAGTCCACCCATGCTCCTAGCCGTCTAGCGCCCCTGTCACCCAAGCCACCAGATCCGAGCGCTCCCCCACCCACCCCAACCTTCCACCGCTGCCCCACCACTAACAGTCCCTGCCAGGCCGCCGGCACGGATCCCGCATCACCATCCCAGGCAACTCCCATGGTTACCGGTGCGACCCGGCCACACCGTCCCAGGCATCTCCCGCGGTTTCCGGCGTGGATCTAGGTGTGTCGTCGCCAGGCGCCTCGCGCGGCTACCAACATGGACCCAGTTGGCGCCTCCCCAAGGCGCTCGACACGGCTGCCAGCGTGGATCCTGGTGCGCCGCCCTTTGGCGCCCCACGCTGTTGTCGGCGCGGATCCGAGACCGCCGCCCACCGTGGGTCCTATCTCCCGTCCCTTCTCAAGCATCTTTTTCCAGTTCCCCTTCTCTAGTGGATCCTGCCACATGTGCAAGCGTTCTTTCCAACTACGTATGATTTGCATCATTTTGACGAGCGATTTTAGAAAAACACAAAAATACGCTCGCTGCCACTTGTCGGATGCCCACTATTTTTGAAACTGCTCTTAAACTATGAAGAATATCGAAAAGTGTTCAACATGATAGAGTTGCGCCTAATCCATAGCTTTCCAATGAAATATTACATGCCTCATTCCGACGAACGGTTTGAATATTTCATCGCAAATAGTACCGAAAAAGGGCATGGAGTTTTTTTCTGCTAACATTGCAGTGAAGTTTTAACATCAATGCACCGTAATTTTATGTTTCGTAAATTTTATCTTAATTCAGATGTAAAAAAGAATCTAAGAAAATATATAATCCTTGTAAAAAAATATATTGCATAAAATTATAAATGTAAAAACATAGTGTAAAATGTATATAAAATGCAATTTTTCTGGTCTTATGACCTATATTTTCTTCCTTATGCCAACTTTTACGCAGTGAATCAATCAGAATGTAAGTATTTTTATTTCAAATGTAATTTATGTATGAAATTATCGTAACATTACCTTGGGTGAAGAACTTATTTTGCACCGTGCGTAAAATAGATGGGGCACCTAGGTGCCTGGACACCTTGATTGTTTTGGAAACCGTGGTATATCTAATTTTGTCTCCTAACTACTCTTCATGCAAGACTTTCCATGCTTGCATTTTATTTTGTTTTCTAAATATTTGGCATGCAAGACTTGTCATAAAATAAATCGTATTAATTTCGATTTGTTTTGAATTGATATGGGTATCTAATACGTGTAGTTTTGTTTCCTAATACATGTATCTAATGCCTACTAAAAAAATTAAATATATATGTTGGTACGTATATATTCAATATTTATTTTTCAAACTATTACATTTTGTTCTAGAAAACTATTACATTTTTTTCTAATTATCTAAATTGGGTATCCTATACTTACTAACGAAAGTATGTACATACGCGGGTATGTATATACCCAATAATTTTTTGTTTCCTATTAGGTATACATTGGATATACCTATGGTATCGTATACCAATGGATGTCCGTATGTATGTTTCTGATTAATTAATTTTCAAAGTATATGACATTTAATTAAAATTTAAGACCGGGTTGTACCCAACGACGAGAAGAGTACATCATACATCCTATGACTTTAAATAGGCGGGGGAGAGTGTGACACCACAACTCCTCCACCTCCTCCTTCCCGCCTGGACCTCGACCTGCTGCAGAGCGGGCAAACATCATTGTCGAGGACAGGGTCGCTCAACATGGTGGAAGAAGGATGGCATCCATTGGTAGGTACACATGGTGGTGTAGGCAGCTTGATATAGAAACCCTAGTCAAGGGGAAAGGAGGAATCGAGCAGCGGAGCCGCATCCTCATTCTGTAGAAGGATCCCTACGCGATGGGGGAATTGACCACTGAAGAGAGATGGAAGATAGGCTCATGCGACACATGCTAAATTAGGAATAAAAAATTCAGTTAAACTAATGGGAGGGGAACAATAAAAAATCGGTGGGGCATCCCTTCGTTCCATGGGAGTTGTGGGAACCAACAAGGATTATTATGCATTGCCATTTAATAAATAGACTGCCCTTAATAATAAAGAGATAGATTATAGACATGTGATTGATTCCTTTCCATTAATGTAGCATTTGTTTTACCAAACATTGATTCATTTCCATAGATTTGGTCTTTAAAGAATGACTAGCAAAAAGGCTCGTGCGTTGGAATGAGAGAAAGAAATACCACATGCTCTTAATTTTTAAAAAATGGTTTATAATCTGAGAATTTGTAGCTATGGTCCAAACAAAGATGGTGAAGAATAGTTATTCTATTTTAACATCAATGCATCATAATTTTGCGTTGCGTACATTTTGTCTTATTTAAGATGTAAAAAACGTAAGAAAATATATAATCCCCATAAAAAATATATATTACGTAAAATTATAAATGTAAAAACATAGTGTAAAATGTACATAAAATGCAATTTGCCTGGTCTTATGACCTATTCTTTTTCTTATGCCAACTTTACGCAGTGAATCAATCTGAATGTAACTATTTTATTTCAAATGTAATTTATGTATGAAATTATCGTAACATTACCCCTGGTGAAGAATAACTTATTCCGCACCCTGTGTAAAATTGATGGGGCACCTAGGTGATTGGGCACCTTGATTGTTTTGGAAGCCGTGGTATATCTAATTTTGTTTCCTAACTATTCTTCATGCAAGACTTTCCAAGCTTGCATTTTATTTTTGTTTTCTAAATATTAGGCATGCAACACTTGTCATAAAATAAATCGTATTAGTGTCAATTTGTTTTGAATTGATGTGGATATCTAATATGCGTATTTTTCTTTCCTAATACGTGTATCTAATACTTACCAACAAAATTAAATATGTACGCAGGTACATATATATTCAATAATTTATTTACAAACTATTACATTCTGTTCTAAAAAACTAGTACAATTTTTTGTTTTCTAATTATCTAAAATGGATACCCTATACTTACTAACGAAAGTATGTACATACGCGGGTATGTATATACCCAATAATTTTTTGTTTTCTATTAGGTATACATTGGATATACCAATGGTATCGTATACCCAATGGATGTATGTATGTATGTTTCTAACGAATTAATTTTCAAGGTATATGACATTTAAATTAAGAACAGTATAACCGCACATAATCCCTGCCCTCACATCGATTTACATTTTCAGTCGTTCGTTTGCGTGATCTGTGTGTTTCTGGCCGTCAGATCTTCAGTCAAAAACGTTCTGTCCCGCACTGTGTGTAACTTGGCCCAGCTATCCCGTGGGCTGAAACGTAGGCCTCTTGTAAACCGGGCCGTCAGCTAGCCCATTCCAGCTCTTTGCCAATACATCCAGCCCAACCGCCGCCAATAGAGGACGGAGAGGAGGATGTGCGCGATCTCTGTGGATCGATCTGAGGCACAACATCACCGCAACCGCAAAATCCCTCCTCGTTGTTTCCCCCATCCATGGCCACCTCGACCCGAGCACCGCTCCCGCCGGCCTACCCCGAAGCGGAGATCACCGGCATAGGTTTGTTTCCCCTCCAATACCATCCCCTACCCCGCCGTCATCACGAAAAGTTAAGTGTGCTTCTACCTTTTATCTCTATAACAATTGCCTGTTCGACTTCTGGCATGGAGAGAGGACGCCCAGTGCTTGCTGCCGCCGGAGAAGGATGGGCACGAGAAGGAGAAGCCGCTGGCCCACTCCGCACCGGCACCTCAGGAACCCATGTCCAAATACCCACCCTTGAACCCTTAAATTATTAATCCTCGAGCACCCTTGGATGTTTCACCGTCCATGTCGTCTTAGATATTTATATCGTTGCAGGGAAGAAGATGTGCCGGCAGCATTCTGTTTCGTCCATCCTCTACAGGTCTGTTTCTCTACCCCTTCCGTACATCCCCTATTTTTGATGTATTCACTTACCTGATCTGATCTCCGTGTTGGGGGAAGTGGAGATCAGTGAATTAACACCAGAGGTAGGGATGCAGGCGGGCATCCCGCATAAGCCCGCATAGACATGATGTTAGTTCAAAGTAAGCTAAATCTGACTGGAAGAATTATAACTAACCTGAGACATTTTGACTTGGAAGCGGGGCGGATCGGGCGTCGCCCTGCATCCCTAACCAGAGGATCTCATTGCATAAATTGGAAGAAATCATAGGCTTGCCAGCTGTGATTTATTGCTCCTTATAATACGCATGCTTTAGGGCTCTCCCGATCTCGTCCTAGAGGAACAGCTCACCTTGCGCGACCTCGAGCACCGCTGCTCATTGCAGCTCGTCAGATTAGGCCGGTACAACCAGTGTCTTAGGCATGCTACTATCCAAGATGGTCTTCGCGCTTCCGCCCTACATCCACGCTATCCATGTCTCTCCCTAGATGTGTGGGGAGGAGCAAGCATGAGGACAAGGACGAGCACGCCTCTGTTCTGTATGTATTTTCATTTTATGATATATCTAAAACATATTACTACAGATTAGTTCCCACAGCTATTTATTAGATTGGTGCTTATATGAAAAAGATTGAAACATCTCATTTAGCTTGATTGGTTCTCCAAGCCTTTCATATAGATTGAATCAGCGTGTCAGATGGAAGGACATGTAATGTTGTGCTAACCCGTTTCGAATTGTAGGCAACATGATCATTTTGTGAGCACCAAACATGCAGTGCTTGATGCTTATATATGTGTAAAAGCATTGAAAAATCCTCTCTTAAGCTAGCATGGTTTTCGCAATATAATGTTCAGTTTTGAGTTAAGGCACACTTTCCTACTGCTAGCCAATCTTTTTATAACTTGTCATTCCATAAACTAAAACTTGTGAATTTGATTATCAAATATTTCTTTTGAGGGCCATCAACACCAAAATTTGTTCATAGTTATTCAAGTGAGCTATTTGTTATATATGTTAGGCAAATCTCCCTCGGTGGAGATCCAGCAGTACATAATTTTGTAGCTTGTAATGTATAAGATCAAGATATACACCGCATTTAGTTGTGCGGACGATGACGACAAAGAGAGCCGCCTGCATGGGAAAGACGAACAGAAATTTGCATCACCGGTGCTGACATAGTTGTCGATCGACCTGCTGGCTACCGCAGAAGAAGTAGCACTAGTAGAAAATGGGCCATTTGTTCCGGTTCCAGAGGCCCATTAGCCCCGGTTCTGGAACCGGGACTAAAGGGTCGAGACTAAAGCCCAACACCTTTAGTCCCGGTTCGTTTATGAACCGGGAAAGATGCTGCTTCACGTGGCCGTTGCGGCGAGCCCAGGCAGGAGGGCCTTTAGTCCCGGTTGGTAACACCAACTGGGACCAAATGGCATCCACGCGTCAGCAGTTCGGGTTTTTGTTTTTTTTGAAGAGGGGGGGGGGGGGGGTTAGGGGGTTTTGGAGGGTTAATTATTTAGGTGTTTCATATATTGTGTTAGCTAGCTAATAGATAGAGAGAAGTAACCTCTCTTATCTCCGTGCTTGGTCGACGCTAGCTACCATACGTATAGTGAGAACTCGTGTCGGGGAGGCTGATCGTACCCACGAACACCTATGGGGCCGGCGGACCAGGCCCCTTGTGGTTCGGAGGGGGCGGAGATCGCACAAAGAGTGGATCGAGGCGAGGCACACGAGCAGTTTACCCAGCTTCGGAGCTCTCCGGAGAGATAAAACTCCTACTGCTGCTTGTTTGATGTCTTGCTAGGGAGCGATGCAAGCTACAAAACCTAGCGTGAGCGTATCTGGTCTCGAGTGAGTCGAATGAACCGAACCCTTTCTACGTTGCGCATGGGCCTCCTTTTATATGCTCAAGGGGTCTCCGACAGGTGGCAACATAGGCGAGGGTACAAATGTAAAAACAGGAGTTGGTACACCTACTTGAGCGATTATGCGATGCAAAATACCTAACTCTGACGGCAAGGGACAAAAGCAATAAATGCCCGTCTGGGTCGCCCAAACAGTGCAACAGAGACCGTCAGGTGCGCCACCGCTCGCCACGATGGCAAGCTTGTCAGCGCCGCTTATCGCTGCTCTCCGCTGGCTGCACAGCCTCTTGACCCGCGCGCATGGAATGGTCCCATGGCGACACGTTGCTGGATGAGCTGGAGCGGAGACGGAGAGAGGTTGCTTGCCGCGGCAAGCGCCTTGCCGCGGCGAATCCTTGTCGGCGTCCGGAGGCTTGTCGCGCCTGAGCCTTCCGGCAAGCTCCTCTTGCCGGGCCTTGTCTTCTGCATGCCTTGAGTGGCCTTCCCGACAAGCTCCTCTTGTCGGGGCCTTGTCTTCTTAATCAAATACTTTGTTCTTGAATGGCTCCAAAGGAACCACGGAGGATCTTGGCGGTGATGAGGCAGACCCTGCCGCGGGGTGCTGCAACTGTCCGTGCAGAATACGGGATACTAGGGTACCCCTACTCTAGTACACCGACAGAGCCCGGGCCGTGACACGTGCCGTGCGCGCTGTCGGGCCAGGCCCAAAACAGTGCATGGTCACACGCGGCCTTCATCACGCCGCAATTCGCCCCGGACCCACCACGACCCCCACTAACGGCACGCACCGGACGTGGCGTCGTGCGAGAGATCGTGGGTGTGGTCGTGGGGGTTTCTTTATTAGAAAAAGCGGAACGTCCGCCCCCTCCCCCTCTTTATAAGCGGGGAAGCAGGGGCAGGCCGTCCACTCCGCCATTGCTGTCTTGTCAAGAAAACCACCGCCGCTCCCCTTCTTCTCCAAGGCGAAGAGCAGCGCCCGCCCCTTTTTCGCCACAAGCGCACTCACCGCCGTCGGCCTCCTCCGCCGCCCTCGCCATGGCTCCGAAAGCCGACAAGGAGAAGGGCGTCAAGTCGGCCGAGGCGTTAGCGGCTTATGCCCTGCGCAAGGAGCGGGCCATCTTCTCCCCTCAGCTCGGCGCCAAAGGAGCTGCGGGATGTCTTCTATCTCTTTTGGTCGACGGAGACGCGTGCGCATCCGCGCACGAAGGTACTCCCCGCCTCCGCTTCTGATTTGGCCCCAACTGGGTACCCCTTCTTTGCCCTTTTCTTCTATTGCGGGCTTTGCCCGCCCTTTTCCAAGTTCTTCTACGATATCATGAACACATATGGCCTCCGCCTCCTTGATTTCACCCCCAACGTCGTCTTGACCATGGCAGTTTTCGCACACCTTTGCGAAAACTTTGTCGGGATCCACCCAAATGTGGCACTCTTCCGCCACTTCTTCGTTCCCCGCGTCAAGAGAGGAGAGCCACTTGCCGGAGGGATAGCTTGGGTCTCCAGGATCGGCAAGAAAGAAGCCTATCTGGAAGGGGAGTTCCGCAACAAGTGGGAGGACTGGAGAGCCAATTGGTGTTGGGTCGTAGAGGAGAACCCGCAGCTCTTCACTGCCGTGCGCCAAACCCCAATAGTGCGCGGCAAAGATTGGAGTAACTTGGCGCCGGAGAATGGTAGGTTGAAGATAGTTGTGACCCGGATTTTGCGCCTCAGGCTTGCCGGACTAACCGTAAGCGCAGTTGGCGCAGACTTCCTTCGCCGCCGCATCGCTCCCTTGCAGGAGAGGAGGAGGCCTGCTTGGGAGTTCCAAAATCTGGCCGGAGACATCATGAGGTTGCGCCGGGCCTGAACTGGAATTTCACCGTCTTGGAGCTGGATGCGATCTTGCTAGAGCTGTTCAAGAACGACCCGATCACCTGAGTGGTTTAGGTTGCCGAGGGGTCGTCCCATTGTGCAACAACTGGCGCTCGACCGCATCCGCGCCATGATGCCGTTGTGTGATTCCCATGGGATCGTTCCAACTGGCGAGAGCCCCGACGAGGTCGTGCAGCAGTTCTTCGACGACTTGGAAGAAGTGCCGATCCGCTCCGACGAGCAGAAAAGGCTCACTCGCGACACCACCGATGAGGAGATGGCGCGTATTGCCACCAGGGTGGAGGAGGCGGCAGCAGCCGCTGCCGCTGGAGCCTTCGGGTACACCGTGGAAGAGGCGGACGCTGCGAAGGCGGCAAGCCTTGCCGAGCGAAGGGAGATCGCCGGCGAGGACGAGCTTGTCGAGCCCGAGGCCGGGTCGAGTGGACCCGCCGAGGGCGCTTCTTCTCCACCACCCAGCGACTTTGCCGCCAGCTGAGCCCCCTGCCCGCCGGAAGAGGCGCCTTCCGCAAGGCCGGAGACGAGTATGGCAGATCGCCCAGACAAGAAGAAGCTGCCATGACAGGCCTACCGCGTAAGCGATGTTGCCGCTGAGGCGCCTCACACTGCTACGACAACTGGGGCGGGATCTTCCCAGGCCACCGCTGACGCCTCCGCCAAGCGGCCAAGAGAGCCCACTCCCCTGCCTCGCCGCACCGGAGGTGAGTTAGAGTTTGACTTCTCCGCGCTCAGCTCCGAGGAGGAAGATGAAGAGTAAGCTCTAGAGATTGTGTTTGTATTTCTTCAATTTTATTGCTTCATCTTGAATCTGATTTGCTTCGTTCTGGACTCTTTCCTTTTCAGGACGCTGGCCCAGAGAGCGTCGAAGAGGGCCAAGATCCCGACGGTCGTCGTTGAGGACGATCCACCCGTGGCAACAGAGGAGGCGTCGAGACCCCTTGCGGACCCGGCAACCCTTCCTCGAGCAGCCCCAAAGACAGCCCCTGTGGTAAGAGAGCGGCTTTCTCCTTATTGTTAGGTGTGCAGGGGCGCTCCTTCTTCGTTGATACCTGATTGTTTGCTTGTGTAGGAGCAGAGCAGCCTCATCAGGAGGGCCCGGAAGCCGCCCCCGAAACCCTGTCTGCTGCCACTACGCCGCCAAGGGAGGATTCTCCGGCAAGGGAGCGCCCTCCGACAAGGGAGGCCACTCCGGCAAGGGAGGCTACCCCGGCAAGGGACAGCGCCAGTGACCCTCCAGTGGTCGAGGCCGTGGCTGCGGATCCCGTTGCAGGTAATTTCCTGGTTCCACAGGCAACTTAAGTGCAGCGCACTTTGACAGGCCGTCAGCAATATCATTCTGAGCTCTTGGAACATGTTCCATTTGCAGGCCGTCAAAGTGCTCTTCTAGCTTCCTCACTTCATCAACGTGAGGCTTCCATCAACGGACTCGATAATCTTTGTTCACTTGGCGGACGACAAGTTGTGAGTCACCACGACAATAAGCTTTTTGATCCCAAGGTCCACTGCGATCTCGAGACCGGCAAGCAAACCTTCATACTCTGCAGTATTGTTTGTTGCTTGCTCCTTGGGAAAGTGCATCCGGACTACGACTTGAGGTGCTCTCCGGTGGGTGTGATAAGCAGCACGCCGCACCGGGCGCCTTGCAGCGAAGGCACCATCAAAGTACATCAGCCACTCTTTGCTTGCTTCCTTGACGGGAATGCTCGTCTCCGGAATCTCTTCTTCTGGCGTTGGCGTCCATTCTGCTATGAATTCTGCCAATGCTCTGCTTTGAATAGTTGAAGTGCTTTCAAACTTGAGACCAAAGCTCGACAGTTCCAGTGCCCACTCGACAATTCTGCCTGTTGCCTCTGGATTCTGTAGTATCCTCTTGAGCGGAAATTGAGTGACGACTGTGATCTCATGTGCTTGGAAGTAATGGCGCAGCTTTCTCGAGGCCATGAGGAGGCGAAAAGCAATTTCTGGACACCAGTACCTTGACCTAGCCCCTGCGGAGGGAACCGACAAAGTAAACTGGGCGCTGCACCATCCTTTTCTCGCATCTGTTCATGCGTCTGCGGTGGATTCGTCCTTGTCGGGACCAAAGCTTGTCGTGAAGCTCCTCGCTTGTCGCCGGATGTGTTTGCCGTGGTAGCTGGCTCGTCGTTCGCCTCCCGCTCCGCTACTAACGCAACACTAACCACTTGATTGGTTGCCGCTATATATAGCAGCAACTTCTCTTGCGGGCGATGGTGTAGATGCTGAGGAACTCTGATGGATGCGTCCTGCCATCATACTTCTCCGGCACATCTGGTTTGAAATTTTTCTGGCTGGGCCACTGGACTTGCCGCAGCTCACGAGTGAACGCAGGGCAACCTACCGCGTACGGCAAGTCGCCTGGCTCCTCCGGCGCGCATGTCAACAGAAGGCCCAGCGCGCTTGTCGGACTGACGTCGCGCTTCTCTCCGGCGCTCGATGCGAGTTCGAGCGTCCTCTTGTTGTCGCTCATGAAGAACTTGGCGCTGATCACGGCGAGCTCGCGGATCCGACGACGCGGTGAGTCGCTGTCGAGGTGGATCCGGTGAGTCGGCGATCTTGGCCAGATCTATGCCATCAGTTTGTTGGCGCCTTCACAGGTGGCCACAAACCTCATGGCCAAGAAAGTGACCTTCATCTGCTCGCCCAGAAGGAAGGAGAGTCCCTGCGCAAGTTCATTCAGAGATTCAGCCGTGTGCACTACAACATCCCAGATGTCCACCTGCCGCGGTGATCGGTAGCGTTTCATCGTAACGTGCGGAACCGCAGGATGAGGGAGGACATGGCGATGTGCAAAGTCAAGGACGTTAGTGAGTTATGCGCCTTGGCCGACAAGTGTGCACGCTACCGAGGAAGGGAGGAGGCTCCTGTGAGAGAACGCGAAGCGGGATCGGCGATGAGGAGACCGCCCCGGCGAAGAAGGGCCGGCGGCGGGGCAACAGGAAGAAGAAAGGTAGAGAAGTGCTAGCTGTTGAGCAGTCCGGCAACGGAGGTGGCGACAAGAACGCCAAGGCTGGTGGCTCCGGTAAGGAGGTTGCCGCTGACACCCACCACCAGTCTGTGGCGGCCGCCGACAAGCAGGACGGCTCCGGCAAGCAGTACTGCAAGATCCACCGCACCAAGGGCCACGACCTCGAGAGCTGCAAGAAGGTCGAGCAGCTTGTTGAGCAGCGAAGGTCGAGTACGAAGGGCGCGACAAGGAGAGGGCCCAGGAAGGTCTTTGGGGAGCAAGCAAGAAAGCGTCCCGGCCGGGGAGGACGCCTTGCAAGGCCAAGCAGCGGCAAGGAGACAGACCTCCCAGCGGCCGCGACAAGGATGAAGATGATGACGGCAGCGAAGATATGGAAGACGGCAGACGCTGATGAGCAGGAGTTTGAAAGCCACAGAGGTCCTCTGCGTTGGCGGAGGTGCTTCCTGCATACCTCCCACCGCCAACTCAAGCAATGGATGCGGGAGGTCAATGCAGCGGAACCATCCGTAGAGTCATGCAAGCCTCGAAGTGGTCTGACGCCTATCATCTTTGATATTGAGGACCACCACGATCGCATAAGCTGCGGTCGGGTGCTTGCCGATGTTGGTGTCACCAACCATCCGCAACCTCAAGGTCACCAAGATGCTAGTTGACGGCGGGGCGGCTTGAACCCTGATCTCCTCCGCGGTGCTCCGAAGCTTCAAATCCTGACAATGAGCTCGAAGAGGCGGCACCTTCAAGGAATCGATGCAGGAAGGAGCAAGCCGAAGGGAAGATTACGCTGCCGGTAACATTTGGCGTGAGCTGAACTTTAGGGCCGAGAAGGTCACATTCGGCGTTGCCGATTTCCCATTGCCTTACAATGGGATACTTGGCCAGCCCAAAGACTCACCAAGTTCATGGCAGCCTCTCACTTCGCCTACAACTTACTCAAGATGCCAGGCCCGATAAGCGTCATCTCTGTCCATGGCGACAAGAAGGATGCCCTTATCTGTGCCGACAAGATCTACCGGGATGCAGCAGCCGCGACAGATTGCCAAACACTTGCCGCTGAAGCTCCCGGGGGGAAGAAGACAAAGTCCAAGTCCGGCAAGAGCTATGATGCCCACTCCGGCAAGCGCACCTCTTCAGAGTGCTGCGCTACCGTCGAGGACGCACCATCGAGCTCCACGGCAAGTGCAAGAAGAAGATGGTAGCTCCGCCAAAGACCAAGAAGGTGCCCGCCAAGGAGGGCGACCGGTGGTACCTTCACCGTCGATGCCTCTCTCGACCCTAAATAGGAAGGCGGCGCTCGTTGCTTTCTGCGGGCGAATGTCGGCGTGTTTGCATGGCAACCGTCGACATCCCCGTGTTCCTAGGAAAGTGATTGAGCACCGCCTGGCCGTTTGTCCTCATGCGCCCGTCAAGCAAAAAGTCGGGGAAGCAAGCGGTGGGCGCCAAGAATTCATAGCGAAGAGATCAAGAAAGCTGGAAGCGGCAGGCCTTGTCGAGGAGTGCTCCATCCTACGTGGTTGTCCAATCCTGTAGTCGTGCGCAAAGCAAATGGAAAATGGAGACTCTGTATTGACTTCACGGATGTTAATAGAGCTTGTCCCAAAGATCCATTTCCCTTACCGCGCATCGACCAGATTGTTGACTCCACGGCTGGATGTGATTTGCTTTCGTTTCTTGATGCATACTCAGGATACCATCAGATCTTCATGGCTGAAAAAGATGAGGAGAAGACCGCATTCATTACACCATGTGGCACATCTTGTTTCATACGGATGCCTTTCGGTTTGAAGAATGCTTTGGATCAACATTTGCAAGGGTAGTCCGTGACGCTTTTGAACCGCAAATGCACAGAAATGTAGAAGCCTACATGGATGACATAGTGGTCAAAAGCAAGGACAAAGCAACTCTGGTTCAAGATTTGGACGAGACCTTTGCAAATCTGCGCAAGATCAACCTCAAGCTCAACCCCAAGAAGTGCGTGTTTGCAGTCCCTTCCGCAAGCTTCTCGGTTCTTCGTGTCTCGGCGAGGATTGAAGCCAATCCCGACAAGATCAAGGCCATTGAGCAAATTGAAGCACCAAAGCGCGTCAAGGATGTACGAAGACTTGCGGTTGCGTAGCTGCTCTCAAAGAGTTTATTTCAAGGTCTGCTTTGGCGCCTGCCATTTTTCAAGATCTTGAAAAAGGCAGGTCCAATGAAATGGACTCCCGAAGCGGAGGCTGCGCTGCAGGACTTAAAGAGATACCTGTCCTCCACTCCGACACTTGTCGCACCTAAACCGCAAGAGAAGTTGCTGCTATGTATAGCGGCAACCAATCAAGTGGTTAGTGCTGCGTTAGTAGCGGAGCGGGAGGCGGATGACGAGCCAGCTACCACGGCAAACACATCCGGCGACAAGCAGGGAGCTTCGCCGACAAGCTTTGGTCCCGACAAGGACGAATCCACGCAGACGCATGAACAGATGCAGAAAAGGATGGTGTAGCGCCCAGTTTATTTTGTCGGTTCCCTCCTGCAGGGGGCTAGGTCAAGGTACTCTGGTGTGCAGAAATTGCTTTTCGGCCTCCTCATGGCCTCGAGAAAGCTGCGCCATTACTTCCAAGCACATGAGATCACAGTCGTCACTCGCTTTCCGCTCAAGAGGATACTACAGAATCCAGAGGCAACAGGCAGAATTGTCGAGTGAGCCTTTGGAACTGTCGAGCTTTGGTCTCAAGTTTGAAAGCACTTCAACTATCCAAAGCAGAGCATTGGCAGAATTCATAGCAGAATGGACGCCAACGCCAGAAGAAGAGATTCCGGAGACGAGCATTCCCGTCAAGGAAGCAAGCAAAGAGTGGCTGATGTACTTTGATGGTGCCTTCTCGCTGCAAGGCGCCGGTGCTTGGCGTCTTGCTTATCGCACCCACCGGAGAGCACCTCAAGTCACGTAGTCGGATGCACTTTCCCAAGGAGCAAGCAACAAACAATACTGCAGAGTATGAAGGTTTGCTTGCGGTCTCGAGATCGCGATGGACCTTGGGATCAAAAAGCTTATTGTCGGGGGTGACTCGCGGCTTGTCGTCCGCCAAGTGAACAAAAGATTACGAGTCCGTTGATGGAAGCCTCACGTTGATGAAGTGAGGAAGCTAGAAGAGCACTTTGACGGCCTGCAAATGGAACATGTTCCAAGAGCTCAGAATGATATTGCTGACGGCCTGTCAAAGTGCGCTGCACTTAAGTTGCCTGTGGAACCAGGGATTTTCGTGCTCAAGCTGACTCAACCAACCGTAACACCATCAACTGGACAAACCAAGAAGAGGAAGTTGATCTCTGGTGACTACTTTCCGGCAGAGCTTCCGGCCGTCGTTGCGAAGGTCCCCAAGATCAACTCCAATAAAGGCCGAGGGCGGTCTGCTCCGACAAGCCCGAGGTTTGTTCGTTGAAGCGACGCGCTTCCGACAAGTCTTGCTTCGGCTGTGCCGCAGGTTCTTGCCGTAGAAGCTGATGTTCCCGCAGCAGCAGATGTGCCTTTAGTCCTTGTTGTCGAGCCGCTAGCTCCAGCATGGGCGCAGCCGATTGTCCTTTTCCTTCAGACAGGAGAACTTCCCGAAGAGCAAGAAGAAGCGGAAAGGGTAGCCCGGCAGTCAAGTATGTACCAGTTTGTCGACAGCATACTTGCATGCAGAAGAAGACTCAACGGTGTGAAATTGAAGTGTATTCCGGGGAAGATGGGCGAAGCTGTTGGCGAGAGATACACGGAGGCATATGTGGTCACCACATCGCCAAGAAGAGCACTTGCGGCAAAGCTTTCCGACAAGGTTTCTTCCGGCCGACAACCCTCCGTGATGCAACCGCACAAGTAACCAAGTGTGAAGCGTGCGGTTCCATTCCAAACAGATACACCAGCCAGCTCAAGCTCTCCAGACGATCCCTTTATCCTGGCCCTTTTCGATGCGGGGCTCGACATCCTCGGCCCCTTCCCCGAGCTGTCGGGGCTTTGAGTACTTGTACGCCGCCATCGACAAGTTCACAAAGTGGCGGAAGTGGAAGCGATGAGGAAGGTGACGGCACGATCAGCGATCAAGTTCTTGGTCGATTGTTTGCCGTTTGGAATCCCTAACAGGATCATCACCGACAACGGCACACAATTCTGATCGCACCTTCATGCAAGACGTCCAAGATCTTGGCGCCAAGGTCTGCTTTGCTTCCGTTGCTCACCCTAGAAACAGCAGTCAGCGAGAAGGGCAAATGCTTTGAAGTCTTGCAGCGGGCTCAAGACCAGAACTTTCGACAGGCTGCACAAGTGCGGAAGAAACCGGATCGAGGAGCTGCGGTGGTTCTTTGGTCGATCAGACGACGCCAAATCGAGCCACCGCCAGACCCTTTCGCTCTAGTCTATGGAGCAGAGGCAGTTCTCCCCACGGAACTTCGTATCACGGATGGCCTCGAGTGCTCGCTTACGATAAGCTTGAGCAAGAGCAGGCTGCGACAAGATGACGCGCTGCTCCTTGAGGAGGATCGATCTTCGGCCATTTGTGCGAGCTGCTCGCTACTGACAAGCTTTGCGTCACTACCATAGCCGCAAAGTTAGTGCGAGAAGTCTCGAGGAAGGCGACCTTGTTCTTGGCGCGTTCAGTCCGCCAAGAATTCAAACAAGTTGGCCTTGAAGTGGGAAGGCCCTTATCGGGTGAAGCGAGTCACTAGGCCTGGCGCTGTCAGCCTTGGAGACCGAAGATGGCATCCGGTGAGCAACTCAAATCGTAGTCGGATGCACTTTCCCAAGGAGCAAGCAACAAACAATCTTTGCAGTATGAAGGTTTGCTTGCGGTCTCGAGATTGCAGTGGACCTTGGGATCAAAAGCTTATTATCGGGGTGACTCGCGGCTTATCGTCCGCCAAGTGAACAAAGATTATCGAGTCCGTTGATGGAAGCCTACGTTGATGAAGTGAGGAAGCTAGAAGAGCACTTTGGCGGCCTGCAAATGGAACATATTCCAAGAGCTCAGAATGATATTCTTGTGGCGGCTGTCAAAATCGCTGCACTTAAGTTGCACAATGGAACCAGGGATTTTCGTGCTCAAGCTGACTCAATAACCAGCGTAACACCATCAAGCTGGACAAAACAAGAAAGAAGTTGATCTCTGGTGACTACTTTCCGGCAGAGCTTCCCGAAGCCCGTCGTTGCGAGGTCCCCAAGATCAACTCAACGATCTTTGAGGCGATCTGCTCCGACAAGCCCGAGGTTTGTTTCGTTGAAGCGAGCGCTTCCGACAAGTCTTGCTCCGGCAAGCTTGCGGGGAGCATCAAACTCCAGCGAAACCGCGAGGTCCTTGCCGTAGAAGGCGGCGTTCGCAGCAGCGGATATGCCTTTAGTCCTCGTTGTCGAGCATAGCTCCGGCATAGGCGCGGCCGATTGCCCTTTCCTTGACGGAGAACTTCCGGAAGAGCAAGAAGAAAGCGGAAAGAGTAGCCCGTCGATCAAGTATGTACCAGTTTGTCGACGGCATCTTTATGCAGAAGAAGACTCAACGGTGTGAAATTGAAGTGTATTCCGGGAAGATGGGCGAAGTTGTTGGCGAGAGATACGGAGGCATATGTGGTCACCACATCGGCGCAAAACACTTGCCGGCAAAGCTTTCCGACAAGGTTTCTTACGGCCGACAGCCCTCGAGGATGGCTGCACAAGTAACCAAGTGTGAAGCGTGCAGATTCCATTCCAAGCAGATACACCGGCCGACTCAAGCTCTCCAAGCGATCCCTTTATCACGGCCCTTTTTGATGCAGGGGCTCGACATCCTCGGCCCCTTCCCGAGCCTGTCGGGGCTTTGAAGTACTTATGCGTCGCCATTGACAAGTTCACAAAGTGGCGGAAGTGGAAGCGATGAGGAAGGTGACAGCCTGATCGGCGATCAAGTTCTTGGTCGATTGTTTGCGTTTCGGGAATCCCTAACGGGATCATCACCGACAACGGCACACAATTCTGGTCGCACCTTCATGCGATGCGTCCAAGATCTTGGCGCCAAAGATGCGCTTTGCTTCCGTTGCTCACCCTAAAACAGCGGTCAAGCGGAAGAGGCAAATGCTTTGAAGTCTTCGGCGGGCTCAAGACCAGAACTTTCGACGAGGCTGCACAAGTGCGGAAGAAAGCTGGATCGAGGAGCTGCGGTGGTTCTTTGGTCGATCGGGGCGACGCCGTCGAGCCACCGGCGGACACCTTTGCTCTAGTCTATAGGCGAGGCAGTTCTCCCACGGAACTTCGTATCACGGATGCGCCTCGAGTGCTCGCTTACGATAAGCTTGAGCAAGAGCAGCTGCGACAAGATGACGCGTTGCTCCTTGAGGAGGATCGTCTTGATTTCTGTCTTGCTGCGAGCTGCTACTTCTGACAAGCTTTGCGTCGCTACCATAGCCGCAAAGTTAGTGCGAAGTCTCGAGGAAAGCGACCTTGTTCTTGGCGCGTTCGGTCCACCAGAATTCAAACAAGTTGGCCTTGAAGTGGGAAGGCCCTTATCGAGATTGAAGCGAGTCACTAGGCTGTTATCGCCTTGACCGAAGATGGCATCCCGGTGAGCAACTCCTGGAACATTGAGCATCTTCGTAAGGGCCTTCCTAGGCCCGCCTTGAGCACTGGATAGCCGGGATGCTCACCGGGAGTTGCTCACCGGGATGCCATCTTCGGTCTCAAGGCGGACAGCCTGGTATTTCGCACCCGATAAACCTTCCACTCTGTTTGAATTCTTGGTGGGACAACAGAATAAGCTCTGACCTGACTGTTGAAACTCTGAAATGCGTAACTCTCGTAAAGTGCGATAAGCATGCGCCCGGCTTTGCCGGCGCCTTGCAGCGAAAGGCACCATCAAAGTACATCAGCCACTCTTTGCTTGCTTCCTTGGCGGGAATGCTCGTCTCCGGAATCTCTTCTTACGGCGTTGGCGTCCATTACGCTATGAATTACGCCAATGCTCGCTTTGGATAGTTGAAGTGCTTTCAAACTTGAGACCAAAGCTCGGCAGTTCGATGCCCACTCGACAATTCTGCTGTTGCCTCTGGATTCTGTAGTATCCTCTTGAGCGGAAAGCGAGTGGTTGTGATCTCATGTGCTTGGAAGTAATGGCGCAGCTTTCTCGAGGCCATGAGGAGGCCGAAAAGCAATTTCTGCACACAGTACCTTGACCTAGCCCCCTGCAGGAGGGAACTGACAAAGTAAACTGGGCGCTGCATCATCCTTTTCTGCATCTGTTCATGCGTCTGCGTGGATTCGTCCTTGTCGGGACCAAAGCTTGTCGGCGAAGCTCCCTGCTTGTCGCCGGATGTGTTTGCCATGGTAGCTGGCTCGTCATCCGCCTCCCGCTCCGCTACTAACGCAGCACTAACCACTTGATTGGTTGCCGCTATACATAGCAGCAACTTCTCTTGCGGTTTAGGTGCGACAAGTGTCGGAGTGGAGGACGGTATCTCTTTAAGTCCTGCAGCGCAGCCTCCGCTTCGAGTCCATTTCATTGGACCTGCCTTTTTCAAGATCTTGAAAAATGGCGAGGCACGCTCAGCAGAACCTAGAAATAAACCTCTGAGAGCAGCTACATGGCCAGCAAGTCTTCGTACATCCTTGGCGCTTTGGTGCTTCAATTTGCTCAATGGCCTTGATCTTGTCGGGATTGGCTTCAATCCCTCGCCGAGACCACGAAGAACCGAGAAGCTTGCGGAAGGGACTCCAAACACGCACTTCTCGGGGTTGAGCTTGAGGTTGATCTTGCGCAGATTTGCAAAGGTCTCGTCCAAATCTTGAACCAGAGTTGCTTTGTCCTTGCTTTTGACCACTATGTCATCCATGTAGGCTTCTACATTTCTATGCATTTGTGGTTCAAAAGCGTCATGGACTACCCTTGCAAATGTTGATCCAGCATTCTTCAAACCAAAAGGCATCCGTATGAAACAGTATGTGCCACATGGTGTAATGAATGCGGTCTTCTCCTCATCTTCTTCAGCCATGAAGATCTGATGGTATCCTGAGTATGCATCAAGAAATGAAAGCAAATCACATCCAGCCTTGGAGTCAACAATCTGGTCGATGCGCGGTAAGGGAAATGGATCTTTGGGACAAGCTCTATTAACATCCGTGAAGTCAATCTGAGTCTCCATTTTCCATTTGCTTTGGCACGACTACAGGATTGGCCAACCACGTGGGATGGAGCACTCCTCGACAAGGCCTGCTGCTTCGGTTTCTTGATCTCTTACGCTATGAATTCTTGGCGCTCCACTGCTTGCTTCCTGACTTTTTGCTTGACGGGCCGCGCATGAGAACAAACAGCCAGGCGGTGCTCAATCACTTTCCTGGGAACACCGGGGATGTCAGACGGTTGCCATGCAAACACGTCGACATTCGCCCGCAGGAAAGTAACGAGCTCGCCT
This sequence comes from Aegilops bicornis, assembly GCA_021605145.1. Lineage (NCBI taxonomy): Eukaryota > Viridiplantae > Streptophyta > Magnoliopsida > Poales > Poaceae > Aegilops > Aegilops bicornis. The sequence goes on from CM038675.1 coordinate 723,412,563, forward strand.
TCCTATTTAGGGTCGAGAGAGGCACTGACGGTGAAGGTACCACCAGTGCCGTCCTCCTTGGCGGGCACCTTCTTGGTCTTTGGCGGAGCTACCATCTTCTTCTTGCACTTGCCGGTGGAGCTCGATGGTGCGTCCTCGACGGTAGCGCAGCCCTCCGAAGAGGTGTGCTTGCCGGAGTGGGCATCAGAGCTCTTGCCGGACTTGGACTTTGTCTTCTTTCCCCCGGGAGCTTCAGCGGCAAGTGTTTGGCAATCTGTCGCGGCTGCTGCATCCCGGTAGATCTTGTCGGCACAGATAAGGGCATCCTTCTTGTCGCCATGGACAGAGATGGCGCTTATCGGGCCTGGCATCTTGAGTAAGTTGTAGGCGTAGTGAGAGGCTGCCATGAACTTGGCGAGTGCTGGACGGCCAAGTATCCCATTGTAAGGCAATGGGAAATCGGCAACGTCGAATGTGACCTTCTCAGTCCTAAAGTTCAGCTCGCTGCCAAATGTTACCGGCAACGTAATCTTCCCTTCGGCTTGCTCCTTCCCGGACTGATTCCTTGGAAGGTGCCGGTCTCTTCGAGCTTCATTGTCGAGGATTTGAAGCTTCTGGAGCACCGCGGAGGAGATCAGGTTCAAGCCGGCCCCGCCGTCAACTAGCATCTTGGTGACCTTGAGGTTGCGGATGGTTGGTGAGAACAACATCGGCAAGCACCCAACCGCAGTTATGCGATCAGGGTGGTCCTCAATATCAAAGACGATAGGCGTCTTTGGACCACTTGAGAAGGCTTGCGTGACTCTACGGATGGTTCCGCTGCATTGACCTCCGCATCCATTGCTTGAGTTGGCGGTGGGAAGTATGCGAGGAAGCACCTCCGTCAACGCAGAGGACCTACTGTGGCTTTCTGAAACTCCTGCTCATCGGCGTAAATGCGTCTTCCATATCTTCATCGTCGTCATCATCTTCATCCTTGTCGCGGCAGCGGAAGGTCTGTCTCCTGCCGCTGCTTGGCCTTGCTGGCGTCCTCCTGGCCGGACGTTTCTTGCTTGCTCCCCGGCACCTTCCTGGGCCCTCTCCTTGTCGCGCCGCTTTCGTACTCAGCCTTCTTGCTCAACAAGCTGCTCGACCTTCTTGCAGCTCTCGAGGTCGTGGCCCTTGGTGCAGTGGATCTTGCGATCTTGCTTGCCGGAGCCGCCCCGCTTGTCGGGCGGCCGCCACAGATCGGTGGTGGGTGTCGTGGCAACCTCCTTACCGGAGCCACCAGCCTTGGCGTTCTTGTCGCCACCTCCGTTGCCGGACTGCTCAACAGCTAGCACTTCTCTACCTTTCTTCTTCCTGTTGCCCCGCCGCCGGCCCTTCTTCGCCGGGGCGGTCTCCTCACTGTCAGATCCCGCTTCCGCATTCTCTCCTGGGAGCCTCCTCCCTTCCTCAGCGCGTGCACACTTGTCGGCCAAGGCGTACAACTCATTAACGTCCTTGACTTTGCACATCTCCATGTCCTCCCTCATCCTGCGGTTCCGCACGTTCTGATGAAACACGCTGATCACCGCGGCAGGGTGGACATCTGGGATGTTGTAGTGCACACGGCTGAATCTCTGAATGAACTTGTGCAGGGACTCTCCTTCCTTCTGGGCGAGCAGATGAAGGTCACTTTCTTGGCCATGGGGTTTGTGGCCACCTGTGAAGGCGCCAACAAACTGATGGCATAGATCTGCCCAAGAGGATATGGAGCTGTCCGGCAAGTGCATGAGCCATGATCTGACGTTGGGCTTGAGCACTAGCGGGAATTTATTGGCTAGGATCTTGTCTTCCGTCCCCGCAACCTGCACCGCGATGGTGTAGATCTTGAGGAACTCGATGGATCGTCCTGCCATCATACTTCTCCGGCACATCTGGTTTGAAATTTTTACGGCTGGGCCACTTTGGACTTGCCGCAGCTCACGAGTGAACGCAGGGCAACCTACAGCGTCTGACAAGTCGCCTGCTCCTCCGGGCGCGCGCATGTCAGCAGAAGGCCCAGCGCTTGTCGGACTCGACGTCGCGCTTCTCTCCGGGCGCTCGATGCGAGTTCGAGCGTCCTCTTGTTGTCGCTCATGAAGAACTTGGCGCTGATCGGGGCGAGCTCGCGGATCCGATGACGCGGTGGAGTCATTGTCGAGGTGGATCCGGTGAGTCGGCGATCTTGGCCTTCGGGGCAGAGAGTGCATGGTAGTTGCACCTCCGACAGTCTCGTCGCCACCGGCTCGTGCCTTGTCGTCTTGTCGCGGCAACGACGGCGTTGGTTGCCGCGGAGCGTCGCCGTTGGCAAAGCCGATGCGGCTCTGGATAGTGGCCCTCCACTCGTCGACCCTGTCGGCTGTTGGAGGGTAGTCGAGGAGCAGCTGAGCTCTCGCCAAAGCTTCTGCTGGAGTAGTGGGTGGCATTGGCGAACGGTGCGAGGAGCGGGATATGCTCGGACTTCTAACTATGTTAGAAGGAGCAGCACCCGTCGGCGACCGTATCTCACTCGTGCCGACATGTTGGCGCCGCATGCTGGTCTTGAGGGTTTCGATCCAGCGAGCGTATGGCATTGTGAACGCCATGGCGCTGTTGGTCCCGCGTCTCTGAGATGGGCGCGGGGATGCGCGGACACCGAGGTTTGCGGGCCTTGTCCTTGGACTTGGCGGCGTCGCGAACACCTTCGTCGGCGCCCGTTCCTCCGCCCGGCGTCTGCCCCACCACCCGTTTGCTGCGGTGAGGGTGGGTACGACAGCAGACGGCTCTGCTGCCGCGAAGCCTTCTTCTTCGGTGGCATATTGAGGAAGATGTTGAGGACGCTGCTCGTGTGAACGTCGGATCAGATTCACACGGCCTCGACGCCCCCTACCTGGCGCGCCAAAGATGTCGGGGAGGCTGATCGTACCCATAAACACCTATGGGGCCGGCGGACCAGGCCCCTTGTGGTTCGGAGGGGGGTGGAGATCGCACGAAGAGCGGATCGAGGCGAGGCACACGAGCAGTTTACCCAGTCCGGAGCTCTCCGGAGAGATAAAACTCCCTCTGCTGCTTGTTTGATGTATTGTGTTCTTGCTAGGGAGCGATGCAAGCTACAAAACCTAAGCGTGAGCGTATCTGGTCTCGAGTGAGTCGAATGAACCGAACCCTTTCTACGTTCGCATGGGCCTCCTTTTATATGCTCAAGGGTCTCCGACAGGTGGCAACATAGGCGAGGGTACAAATGTAAAAACAGGAGTTGGTACACCTACTTGAGCGATTATGCGATTGCAAAATACCTAACTCTGACGGCAAGGGACAAAAGCAATAAATGCCCGTCTGTGTCGCCCAAACAGTGCAACAGAGACCGTCAGGTGCGCCCCCGCTCGCCACGATGGCAAGCTCGTCAGCCCCGCTTATTGCTGCTCTCCGCTGGCTGCACAGCCTCTTGACACGCGCGCATGGAATGGTCCCATGGAGACACGTTGCTGGATGAGCTGGAGCGGAGACGGAGAGAGGTTGCTTGCCGCGGCAAGCGCCTTGCCGCGGCCGAATCCTTGTCGCGTCCTGATGCTTGTCGCGCCTGAGCCTTCCCGGCAAGCTCCTCTTGCCGGGGCCCTGTCTTCTGCATGCCTTGGATGGCCTTCCCGGCAAGCTCCTCTTGCCGGGGCCTTGTCTTCTTAGTCAAATACTTTGTTCTTGAATGGCTCCAAAGGAGCCACGGAGGATCTTGGCGGTGACCAGGCAAACCCTGCCGCGGGGTGCTGCAATTGTCCGTGCACGAGTACGGGATACTAGGGTACCCCTACTCTAGTACACCGACAACTCGACATGCTAGCTAGGAAGCAAATGAAGGAATCATTAAGTACACAAGATCATCATGAACATATACGGAGAGAAGTGATCGACCTCTCTTTCTCTGCAAGATTGGTCGAACAACAAGTTTTCGTATATCTATCCGACGCTTCGCTCCTCTGCTTGTACTACTGCTAGCCGCCGGAGTGGCAGCCTCTCTCTTCCGCCGTTGCTGATGCGGCGGAGTCGGCTAATGCGGCGGAGGAGGAGTTGTAGTGCCCTCACGCGCCGGAGGAGGCGGAGTGCTCGTCGGAGGAGGCGAAGAAGGAGCTGGAGTGCCTTCCTGCACCGGAGGAGGAGGATAAGGAGGTGGATGAGGAGGCGGAGAGTCCTGATCACTCGCCGGAGGAGGAGGCGGAGTGCCCTGACTCGCCGGAGGAGGAGGAGGAGGAGGAGGCGGAGGCGTCCAGTTTGGAAGCTTGATGTACTCCTTCCACCATAGACATGGAGTCTTCAGAGCAAGACCCAGCTGAATCTCCCCTTCACCTGTAGGGTGGTCAAGCTAGAGCTCCTCAAATCCCTCCATTACTTCATCCGCCATCACAACAGCATAGCCCTGTGGAATCGAACGGCAGTGAGAAGTTCCATCGGGTTGAGGAGGTGCTACAGTGCCGACAGCCGCCTTCAAGGTGATGTTTTGCCATTTCATCATAAGCTGGCAATGTTGAGCCTCCGTGATAGCATACACGGGGTAGCTAGGAGCCGTGAAGTCAGGCTGCTGAACGAGGTCCATGGAACCCACGCTGCTTCTCAGCTGAGATGGCGGGGTAGCTTCTGGGGTAGCTTCGTGCCGCTGAGATGGTTGGTCGGCAGCTCGCTGGCTCTCAACTTGTTCCTCTAGCCTTAGTACTCTTGCATTGAGCTTCAGTATATCGCTCAACTCCTGTTTCCTGTTCCTCTCACGGGTTTTGTAACCGGCTGCACCGAGAAACCCAATCTTCCACGCAACGGAGCCTAGCGTGCCTCATGTTCGTCCAGGGTGCTCAGGATTCCCGAGGGCCTCAGTCAGCTCATCATTCTCTCTGTCGGGAACGAACGTCCCTTCCTGCACTGCCTTCATTGCCGCCTGAAGCTTCGTGATGGGTGTTGGAAGTTGCTCGTCCGTCCAACGGCACTTCCTGTTTCAGGGTCCAAAGTTCCCCCAACCCCGAAGAACCAAGTCCTCAAATGGTCAGGCTAGTTCAATGTCTCTAGTTCGACCCCTTTAGAAATCAGGTCGTGCTCAGCTTTGTCCAACAATGGCCGGGCTTTGAGGTAGCCGCCTGACCCCGTGCGATGGTGCCACTGCTTCTTTGCAGCATTTATCTTGTTTATCTATGACATTTTCTTACTCTTGTCCGATGTCTTGTAGGCCACAGCTGTGGGCCAGTGATCTCTTATCTTCTCAAATCGGTCAATGAATTCTGGAGTCTTCCCTTTGTCGACAAACTTTGATTTCGACTCTTTCTTCCACCTCCTGAATAGCTCTGCCATCTTCCTAAGAGCATACGACTTGACCAGTGGCTCTATAACTGGCTTATTCATATCCTCCTCTGGCGGTAGGGTGAAATTTGCCTTCAGCGAGGTTCAAAGATCATCTTACTCTCTATCAGTGACATAAGAAACTTGAGGGTCTTCTTTCTTAGGCTTATTCCATAGCTGGAGGCTGGTCGGGATATTGTCCCTAACAATAGCTCCGCACTAAGTAGAAAATGCATCCTTGGTCCGTGGGTTCAATCGGCTGGCCATCGTCTATGATTGCTGTGATCGTGAACCTTTCATCCGCGCACAACCTTTTCTTCGGGCCTCGTCTCGTTATCGAAGTTTGGCTCAATCTGGAGGGCTATAAAAGAAGAAAGAAGAGTTAATATATGCACATACCAAAACAATTAATGCATCAATTAGCTAGTCAAAACAATTAATGCATCCTTGCCGGACTTTGCAACAGCTGATCCCGACTCCGTTCGGTCACCGGAGCCGTCATAACGGTCTCCTTCTTCCGCCGGCATTTGGTCGCCGGAGCAATCTTGATCATGACTTTCCTCCTCCATTGTTTGATCACAGTAACCTGCTTCATCCTCTCATTCCAGACCATCGGAGTCGTTGAGAAACGACAAGACATCACCTCCGGCGAAGATTATATCCCCCAACAACTGTTCTTTTTCCAAGTCTCTTTCTTGATCCATAGTTTCTGCAAATATTACAACATGGCAATTAATATATAATACGTCTCCAACGTATCTACTGTTCCAAACACTTTTGCCCTTGTTTTGGACTCGAAATTGCATAATTTGAATGAAACTAACCCGGACTGATGCTGTTTTTAGCAGAACTGCCAGGGTGTTGTTTATTGTGCAGAAAACAAAAGTTCTCGGAATGACCTGAAAATCCACGGAGATAACTTTTGGAAAATATAAAAAATACTGGCGAAAGAATCAAGGCCAGGGGGCCCACACCCTGTCCACGAGGGTGGGGGGCGCGCCCCCTCCCCCTGGGCGTGCCCCCTGTCTCGTGGGCCCCTTAATGCTCCACCGACCTCAACTCCAACTCCATATATTCCCTTTCGCGGAGAAAAAAATCAGAGAGAAAGTTTCATCACGTTTACGATATGGAGCCGCCGCCAAGCCCTAATCTCTCTCGGGAGGGCTGATCTGGAGTCTGTTCGGGGCTCCCAAGAGGGGGATTCGTCGCCGTCGTCATCATCAACCAGCCTCCATCACCAATTTCATGATGCTCACCGCCGTGCGTGAGTAATTCCATCGTAGGCTTGCTGGACGGTGATGGGTTGGATGAGATTTAGCAAGTAATTAAGTTAGTTTTGTTAGGGTTTGATCCCTAGTGTCCACTATGTTCTGAGATTGATGTTGCTATGACTTAATTATGCTTAATGCTTGTCACTAGGGCCTGAGTGCCATGATTTCAGATCTAAGCCTATTATGTTTTCATTAATATATGTGAGTTCCTGATCCTATCTTGCAAGTCTATAGTCACCTATTATGTGTTATGATCCGACAACCCCGAAGTGATAATAATCGGGATACTTCTCGGTGATGACCGTAGTTTGAGGAGTTCATGTATTCACTATCGTTAATGTTTTGGTCGGTACTCTATTAAAAGGAGGCCTTAATATCCCTTAGTTTCCACTAGGACCCGCTGCCACGGGAGGGTAGGACAAAAGATGTCATGCAAGTTCTTTTCCATAAGCACGTATGACTATATTCGGAATACATGCCTACATTACATTGATGAATTGGAGCTAGTTCTGTGTCACCCTATGTTATAGCTATTACATGAGGAATCGCATCCGACATAATTATCCATCACTAATCCAATGCCTACGAACTTTTCACATATTGTTCTTTGCTTATTTACTTTTCCGCTGCTACTGTTACAATCACTACAAAACCCAAAAATATTACTTTTGCCACTGTTACCATTACTATCATACTACTTTGCTACTAAATACTTTGCTGCAGATACTAAGTTATCCAGGTGTGGTTGAATTGATAACTCAACTGCTAATACTTGAGAAAATTCTTTGGCTCCCCTTGTGTCGAATCAATAAATTTGGGTTGAATACTCTACCCTCGAAAGCTGTTGCGATCCCCTATACTTGTGGGTTATCAAGACTAATTTCTGGAGCCGTTGCCAGGGAGCATAGCTCTATTCTTTGAGTCACTTGGGATTTATATCTGCTGATCACTATGAAGAACTTGAAAGACGATAAAACTAAGATTTATCCCTCAACTATGAGGGGAGGTAAGGAACTGCCATCTAGCTCTGCACTAGATTCTCCTTCTGTTTTGAGTAAGCTTGCGACACCTAAACCTGCTACTGCTATGAATTCTGATATGTCGCATGCTATTGATGATGCCACTTCTGCTATGCATGATACTTATGATGAACCTACTTCTATGCTTGATACTACTGTGCCATTAGCTGAATTTCTTGATGAACAACTTGCTAGGGTTAGAGAGAATGAAATTATTAATGATGATATTATTGAAGATAGTGATGATGAGTGTTCTCCCCCTAATTATGAATTGCCTGTTGTTCCTGAGGGTTGAGTTATGGATGAAGAAACTGCTAGAGATCTTTTTGCTTGCAATGATAGGTCTGATCTTAAGAAATTACTAGCTAAACTTAAACAGAAAACTATGAATGCTAGAATGAAATATGACCCTGCTTTTGCTACTTCACCTATCTTTGTTACTGATAAGGATTATGAATTCTCTATTGATCCTGAGATAATTACTTTGGTTGAATCTGATCCTTTTTATGGCAATGAATCTGAAACTGTTGTGGCACATCTTACCAAGTTAAATGATATAGCCACCCTGTTTACTAATGATGAGAAGTCTCACTATTATTATATCCTTAAAATATTTCCATTCTCATTAAAGGGTGATGCTAAGACTTGGTTTAATTCTCTTGATCCTGGTTGTGTGCGTAGTCCCCAGGATATGATTTATTACTTCTTTGCTAAATATTTCCCTTCTCATAAGAAACAAGTTGCCTTGCGGGAAATATATAATTTTGTGCAAATGGAAGAAGAGAGTCTCCCACAACCTTGAGGGAGGTTTCTACGATTACTTAATGCTTTGCCTGATCATCCTCTTAAGAAAAATGAAATACTTGATATCTTTTATAATGGGCTAACTGATGCTTCCAAGGACCACTTGGATAGTTGTGCTTGTTGTGTTTTCACGGAAAGGACAGTCGACCAAGCTGAATAATTATTGAATAATATGTTGACTAATGAAAATAATTGGACAATTCCTAAGGCAATTCCTGAGCCAATTGAGCCAACTCCTGAGCCTATTCCAAAACCTACTCCGAAAAAGAGAGGTGTTCTATTTCTCAGTCCTGAAGATATGCAAGAGGCAAAGAAATCTATGAAAGAAAAAGGTATTAAAGCTGAAGATGTTAAGAATTTACCACCTATTGAAGAAATACATGGTCTTAATCTGCCTGTTGAAGAAATACATTGTCTTGATAACCCGACACAGGTAGTAAAGGTAAATTCTCTCTATAGATATGATAAAGTTGAAATCCCGTCTATTAAGTTTCATAGCCCAGGCTTAGATGAATTTGATGACTTTATGGCTAGACAAGAAAGTTTTAATGCTTATGTTAGTAGAGAATTAAAGAGTAATGCTTTCATGATAGGACGCTTGAGTGATTATATGGCTAGAGTTAAAGGTGAACTTAGACTCATTAGCAAATATGCTTCTATGGTTACCACTCAAGCTGAACAAGTACTTAAAGCTCAAAATGATTTGCTCGACGAATTAAATAATAAACATGATTTTGTTGTTAAAGTGGCTACTAGAACTGGTAGAATGACTCAGGAACCTTTGTATCCTGAAGGCCACCCTAAGAGAATCAAGCAAGATTCTCAGAGAAATAATGTAGATGCACCTAGTCCTTCTAAAAAGAAGAAAAAGAAAAACGATAGGACTTTGCATGCTTCTAGTGAACCTACAGTAGACACACCTGACAATCCTAATGATATTTCTATTTCTGATGCTGAAACACAATCAGGTGATGAACATGAACCTAGTGATAATATTAATGATAATGTTCATGTTGATGCTCAACCAAGCAATAATAATGATGTAGAGATTGAACCTGCTGTTGATCTTGATAACCCACAATCAAAGAATCAAGGTTATGATAAAAGAGATTTTGTTGCTAGGAAGCACAGTAAAGAAAGAGAACCATGGGTTCAGAAACACAAGTCTTTTCCTCCCAAACCATCCAAGACAAAGGATGATAAGGATTTTGAGCGCTTTGCTGAAATGATTAGACCTATTTTCTTACGTATGCGCTTAACTGATATGCTTAAAGTAAATCCTTATGCTAAATATATGAAGGATATCATCACAAATAAAAGAAGATACCGGAAGCTGAAGTTTCCATCATGCTTGCTAATTATACTTTTAAGGGTGGAATACCTAAGAAACTTGGAGATCCAGGAGTACCAACTATACCATGCTCCATTAAAAGAAATTATGTTAAAACTGCTTTATGTGATCTTGGAGCCGGTGTTAGTGTTATGCCTTTATTTCTATATCGTAGACTTGAATTGAATAAGTTGACACCTACTGAAATATCCTTGCAAATGGTTGATAAATGAACTGATATACCTATCGGTATTTGTGAGGATGTGCCTGTTGTGGTTGCAAATGTCACTATTTTAACGGACATTGTTATTCTTGATATTCCCGAGGACGATAGTATGTCGATTATCCTTGGTAGACCCTTTTTGAATACTGCAGGGGCTGTTATTGATTGCTACAAAAGCAATGCCACTTTTCATGTTAATGGTAATGAGCATATGGTACACTTTCCAAGGAAACAACCTCAAGTTCATAGCATCAATTCTATTGGAAAAAGTTCAACTATTGTTATTGGAGGTTTTGAATTTCCTCTCCCTACTGTCAAGAAAAAATATGATATTCTTATTGTTGGGGATGTTCATATCCCCGTTGAGGTAACCTAGTGTTATTCGAAATTTCTCCGGTTCCGTGTTATTCGGAATGAGTTTGTTAACAAGACTTGATCAACCTTGTTAGTGCATTCATTTTGATGATCATGAGATGGATGAAACTAGAAGGCACAACCTTCTATACCCCCCTTTTACTTTCTGTAATTTCGAATAAATAAAGCAAAAATAGTATTATTTGTCTGTTTTCTGAATTATCCATGCAATAAAAAATATCGCGAAAAGAAAAGTCCTCCAAATGCCCTGCCAATTTAGTACGATTTTTTCTGGAATATTTGAGGATTTTAGGCACTGAGAACACAGCAGGGGGGCAAGCACCTGACCACGAGGGTCCAGGGCGCGCCCACTCCCCCTGGGCGCGCCCCCTGTCTCGTGGGCCCATGGTGGCCCCCCTCCACTTATTCCTGCACCCACACACTTCATCTTCCTCCCAAAAAATCTCCATCCAGCTCAAGCACGAGTTCTAGCTCATTTTGCTGCGATTTTTGATCTCCTTGCTCAAAGCCTCATTCACAAAACTGCTTTGGGAGATTGTTGCTTGGTATGTGACTCCTCCATTGATCCAATTAGTTTTTGTTCTAGTGCTTTATTCATTGCAAATTTTTGCTGCATAGGTGACCCTGTTCTTGAGCTTGCATGTCAAATTTATGAGGTCCCAAGTAATTCTAATGCATGATATAGGCTCTAGGCACTTGTGGGAGTAGATGCAACCAATCTTGTTTAGTTCGATTCACTTTTATTTTGAAGTTACTAAAAATTTCAGAAAATTTTCAGAGGAAGAAATATGTCAAGGAAAATGTACCAAGGTGGTTCTTCAACAAAGAAAGGACCCAGGCGTGCTATGCGCGAACAAGACGATGAACCACCAAGGGAAGCTGATGTGCGGCCTTGTGAGTGGGCGTCGGAAGAGTTTATTGTCAATGCAGGCATCAAAGATCAATTTGATGTATATGTTCGTAACGTCGACCTTGAGGACTTCATGCAAGATAAGTGTCCTCAGTACTACCATTTGACTGATTCATTGGTGAGAAGATTTAAATTTACGTCTTCTCGTAATTCTCAGAATGTCTTGTTTGTTATCTATGATCAATCTTATACCATGGACTTAGAAGATTTTACAACTGTTTGCAAACTCCCACAGTGGGGCAATGTTAATGAACCTCACAAATCTCAATATAAAGATTTTCTAGCTAGTACCACATTGGGAGAATCTAGGGATATAACACAAGCTACCATAGGGAGCATTCACTTTCCCGCTATACATTATTTTGCTCTCTTCATTGGTAGATGCATTAATGGTAAAGATGAAGCATGTCACATGTGTGCCTGATCTTTGTGTTCTCAAGAGTGCTGTGATACGTCTCCAACGTATCTATAATTTTTGATTGCTCCATGCTATATTATCTACTGTTTTAGGCAATATTGGGCTTTATTTTCCACTTTTATATTACTTTTTGGACTGACCTATTAACCGGAGGCCCAGCCCAGATTTGCTGTTTTTTGCCTATTTCAGTGTTTCGAGGAAAAGGAATATCAGACGGAGTCAAAACAGAACGAAATCAACTGGAGAAGTTATTTTTGGAAGGAAAGCCACCCGATGGACTTGGAGTGCACGTCAGGAAAGAAGGGAGGTAGTCACGAGGATGGGGGGCGCGCCCACCCCTCTAGGGCGCGCCCCCTGCCTCGTGGCCCCCCCTTCGGTCCACCGACGTACTCCTTTCACCCATATATACCTACGTACCCTAAAACTTCCAGAACAGAAGATAGATCGGGAGTTCCGCCGCCGCAAGCCTCTGTAGCCACCAAAAACCTCTCGGGAGCCCGTTCCGGCACCACGAGGAGGAACCCATCACCGGTGGCCATCTTCATCCCGGCGCTATCCATGATGAGGAGGGAGTAGTTCACCCTCGGGGCTGAGGGTATGTACCAGTAGCTATGTGTTTGATCTCTCTCTCTCTCGTGTTCCCTCTATGGCACGATCTTGATGTCTCCCGAGCTTTGCTATTCTAGTTGGATCTTATGATGTTTCTCCCCCTCTACTCTCTTGTGATGAATTGAGTCTCCCCTTTGAAGTTATCTTATCGGATGGAGTCTTTTATGAGAAAACTTGATGTATGTCTTGCCGTGTTTATCTGAGGTGACAATGGGATATCATGTGCCACTTGATGTATGTTTTGGTGACCAACTTGCGGGTTCCACCCATGAACCTATGCATGGGGGTTGGCACACGTTCTTGACTCTCCGGTAGAAACTTTGGGTCACTCTTTGAAGTGCTTTTATGTTGGTTGGATGAATCTGAGATTGTGTGATGCATATCGTGTAATCATGCCCACGGATACTTGAGGTGACAATGGAGTATCTAGGTGACATTAGGGTTTTGATTGATTTGTGTCTTAAGGTGTTATTCTAGTACGAACTCTTTTATAGATCGATCCGAAAGAATAGCTTTGAGGTGGTTTCGTACCCTACCATAATCTCTACGTTTGTTCTCTAGTGGCTTCGGAGTGACTCTTTGTTGCATGTTGAGGGATTATTATATGATCTATCTATGTTATTATTATTGAGAGAACTTCCACTAGTGAAAGTATGAACCCTAGGCCTTGTTTCCTATCATTGCAATACCATTTACGCTCACTTTTATCCTTAGTTAACTTGCTGTTTTTATATTTTCAGATTACAAAAACCTATATCTACCATCCATATTGCACTCGTATCACCATCTCTTCGCCGAACTAGTGCACCTATACAATTTACCATTGTATTGGATGTGTTGGGGACACAAGAGACTCTTTGTTATTTGGTTGCAGGGTTGCTTGAGAGAGACCATATTCATCCTACGCCTCCTACGGATTAATAAACCTTAGGTCACCCACTTGAGGGAAATTTGCTATTATCCTACAAACCTGTGCACTTGCAGGCCCAGCAACGTCTACAAGAAGAAGGTTGTGTAGTAGACATCAAGCTCTTTTCTGGCGCCGTTGTCGGGGAGGCTAGGTAAGTGAAGGTATATCTTTAGATCTTTCAATCAAATCTTTTTGTTTCTTGTTTTAGCACTAGTCTAATTTATAAAAGAAAACTAGAAAAAATGGAATTAAGTTTGTCTCACACGCTTCACCTTTTTAATATCTTTCGTGAGTATGATGGAAAGGAAAATTGTGCCAAAGTACTAGAAGAAGAATTACATAGAATACTTGGCACTAAATATGTGAATGATAAGCATGATTACAATGTTGTTAATATGAATTCCTTGAATATCCATGATGTTAATGATATGCAAAGCCATAAGCTTCGGGATGCTATGATTGATGAATATGATATTTTTAGTCCCCCAAGTTTTGATGAGAAAATTTATTTTGATGAAAGCATGCCTCCTATTTATGATGATTATTTTGATGTAAGTGGGTTTGGAAGAGTGTCAACTTTAGGAAGTAGTGATCCCACTATTTTGGAGGATGTTGAATCTTATTGTGATGAACATGAATGTGGATTTGGAAGAGTGTCAACTTTATTTAGTGATGATTCCACTATTTCGTAAGAGGTTCCAATTGATTATGAGAACAAAGTTGCTATCTATGATGATTATTGTGATGACTTGTATGCTATTAGGAATAATGATAACCATGAAACTTGTCATCATGATTTTAGTTTTGAATTGGATTATGCCTCACATGATAATTATTTTGTTGAGTTTGCTCCCACTATTATTCATGAGAAGAAATTTGCTTATGTGGAGAGTAGTAAATTTTCTAAGCAAGTAGATCATGAAAAGAATGCTTTAGGTGCTGATTATATTGTTGAATCCATTCATGATGCTACTGAAAATTATTATGAGGGAGGAATATATGCTTGTAGGAATTGCAATAATGTCAATTTTTCTCTCTATGTGCTTAAAGTTTTGAAGTTATGCTTGTTTTACCTTCCTATGCAAGTTGATTATTGTTCCCATAATTTGTTTGCTCAAAAAATCCCTATGCATAGGAAGTGGGTTAGACTTAAATGTGCTAGTCATATTCTTCATGATGCTCTCTATATGTTTTAATTCTTATCTTTTATGTGAGCATCATTGAAATCATCATGCCTAGCTAGGGGCTTTAAACGTTAGCGCTTGTTGGGAGGCAACCCAATTTTATTTTAGTTTCTTGCTTTTTGGTTCTGTTTAGTAATAAATAATCCATCTAGAATCTGGTTAGATGTGTTTTCTCTTAATTAGTGTTTGTGCCAATTAGAACCTTTGGGAAGACTTGGGTGAAGTCTTTATGATCATGCTGTAAAAATCAGAAACTTTAGCGCTCACGAGATTAGCTAGAACTTTTTACTGGAGAGTGCTATTTAGTTGATTATTTTTGCAGATGATTACTAGACAAATTCCTCAGGTCCACCAATTTATTTTAGAATTTTGGAGTTCCAGAAGTTTGCGTTAGTTACAGATTACTACAGACTGTTCTGTTTTTGACAGATTCTGTTTTCATTGTGTTGTTTGCTTATTTTGATGAATCTATGGCTAGTAAAATATTTTATAAACCATAGGGAAGTTGGAATACAGTAGTTATGACACCAATATAAATAAATAATGAGTTCATTACAGTACCTTGAAGTGGTGTTTTGTTTTCTTTCGCTAACGGAGCTCACGAGTTTTCTATTAAGTTTTGTGTGGTTGAAGTTTTCAAGTTTTGGGTAAAGATTCGATGGACTATGGAATAAGGAGTGTCAAGAGCCTAAGCTTGGGGATTCCCAAGGCACCCCAAGGTAATATTCAAGGATAACCAAGAGCCTAAGCTTGGGGATGCCCGGAAGGCATCCCCTCTTTCGTCTTCGTTCATCGGTAACTTTACTTGGAGCTATATTTTTATTCACCACATGATATGTGTTTTTCTTGGAGCATCATTTTCTCTTGTTATTATTTGCTTTATGTTAGTTAGAATAATGTTTTTCGTCTTTAGTTTCAATAAAAAAGTCAAGGATAGCCTTTGCCATGCTTATTTTGCTACTATACATGTTGCTGTTTGAAAACAGAAAGTTTACCGCTGTTGCAAAAATTCCCTAGAAAAGTAAGAGAGTGGTATTATGTTGAATTTTTTTGAATATTGAGCTCTGATAAATTTATTACAGTGGGAATTTTAGTTCATAATTTTTGGAGTCAGGGAAGTATTGATACTCTTGCATTCTTTACAGACTGTACTGTTTTGGCAGATTGCTGTTATGTTTGCATTGTTTGTGTTTGTTTGCTTCTTTAAAGATTCTATTTAAGGATAGGAGTATTAAATATGCAGAGGAATTTAGTATGAAAAGTTGAATAATACTGTTAGTGATTTGTTACAGTAGAAAATGATAAGTTTTTGCATTGGTTTATACTAACCTATCTCACGAGTTCTTGTTGAGTTTGTTGTGAATGAAGCTTCTGATAAAAAGAGGAACCATGATATGAGAGGAATTAAGGAGACATAAAAGCTCAAGCTTGGGGATGCCCAAGGCACCCCAAGATAATATTTCAAGAAGTCTCAAGCATCTAAGCTTGGGGATGCCCCGGTAGGCATCCCACCTTTCTTCTTCAACAATCATCGGTTAGTATCGGTTGAGCCTAAGTTTTTGCTTCTTCACATGAGTTGTGCTATCCTTGCAATGTAGTTTTCTTTAGCTTTGCTTGATGTTTTAATAAAGTATCAAGATCTAAAATTATTAAATGGGAGAGTCTTCACATAGTTGTATAATTATTCGACTACTCATTGATCTTCACTCATATCATTCGGAGTAGTTTGTTGTTTGCTCTAGTGCTTCACTTATATCTTTTAGAGCATGGTGGTATTTTTATTTTGAAGAAATATATGAACTCTCATGATTCACTTATATTATTTTGAGAGTCTTAAATAGCATGGTAATGTGCTTAATTCTAATATGCTAAGCATAAAAGATTTGTAAGAATTCTTATGAGTGTGTTGAATACTAAGAAAAGTTTGATACTTGATAATTGTTTTGAGATATGGAGGTAGTGATATTAAAGTCATGCTAGTTGGGTGATTATGAGTTTAAAGAATGCTTGTGTTGAAGTTAGCAAGTCCCGTAGCATGCACGTATGGTTAAAGTTGTGTAACAAATTTGAAACATGAAGTGTACCTGGCTTGTGCATCCTTATGAGTGGCGGTCGGGGACGAGCGATGGTCTTTTCCTACCAATCTATTCCCTAGGAGCATGCGCGTAGTACTTGATTTTTTATGACTTCTAAATTTTTGCAACAAGTATATGAGTTCTTTTGACTAATGTTGAGTCCATGGATTATACGCACTTTTATCTTTCCGCCTTTGCTAGCCTCTTGATTGCCGTGCATTGCCCTTTCTCACCTTGAGAGTTGGTGCAAACTTCGCCGGTGCATCCAAACCCCGTGATATGATACGCTCTATCACACATAAACCTCCTTATATCTTCCTCAAAACAGCCACCATACTTACCTATTATGGCATTTCCATAGCCATTCCGAGATATATTGCCATGCAACTTTTCACCGTTCCGTTCATCATCATGACATACCTTACTTTTGTCATATTGCCATTGCATGATCATGTAGTTGACATCGTATTTGTGGCAAAGCCACCATGCATTATCTTTCATACATGTCACTCTTGATTCATCGCACCATCCCGGTACACCGCCGGAGGCATTCATATAGAGTCATATCTTGTTCTAGTTTCAAGTTGTAATCCTTATGTTGTAATCAATAGAAGTGTGATGATCATCATTATTAGAGCATTGCCCAAAAAAAGATAAGAATGGCCAAAAAAAGAAAGGCCCAAAAAAAGAAAAAAAAGAAAAAAAGAAAATAAATAAAAAGGGCAATGTTACTATCTCTTTTTCCACATTTGTGCTTCAAAGTAGCACCTTGTTCTTCATGTAGAGAGTCTCATATATTGTGCTTCAAAGTAGCACCATGTTTTTCATATAGTTAGTCTCATAAGTTGTCCTGTTCATACTAGTGGAAATTTTTCATTATAGAACTTGGCTTGTATATTCCTACGATGGGCTTCCTCAAATGCCCTAGGTCTTCATGACCAAGCAAGTTGGATGCACACCCACTAGTTTTCTTTTGTTGAGCATTCATAGCTCTAGTGCATCTGTTGCATGGCAATCCCTACTCCTCATGTTGACATCAATTGATGGGCATCTCCATAGCCTGTTGATTATCCTCGTCAATGTGAGACTTTCCCCTTTTTTGTCTTCTCCACACAATCCCCATCATCATATTCTATTCCACCCATAGTGCTATATCCATGGCTCACGCTCATGTATTGCGTGAAGGTTGAAAAAGTTTGAGATTATTTAAGTACGAAACAATTGCATGGCTTGTCATCGGGGGTATAGAAGTTGGGAACATCTTTGTGTGACGAAAATGAAGCATCGCCTAACTATATGATTTTGTAGGGATGAACTTTCTTTAGCCGTGCTATTTTGAGATGACATGATTACTTTGATTAGTATGCTTGAAGTATTATTATTTTTATGTCAATATGAACTTTTGTCTTGAATGTTTTGGATCTGAATATTCATATCACAAGTAAGAATAATTACATTGAAATTATGCCAACTAGCATTCCACATCAAAAATTATCTTTTTTATCATTTACCTACTCGAGGACGAGTAGGAATTAAGCTTGGGGATGCTTGATACGTCTCCAATGTATCTATAATTTTTGATTGCTCCATGCTATATTATCTACTATTTTGGGCAATATTGGGCTTTATTATCCAATTTTATATTACTTTTGGGACTAACCTATTAACCGCAGGCCCAGCCTAGATTTGCTGTTTTATGCCTATTTCAGTGTTTCGAGGAAAAGGAATATCGACGGAGTCAAAGCGAACGAAATCAACTGGAGAAGTTATTTTTGGAAGGAAAGCCACCCGATGGACTTGGAGTGCACGTCGGGAAAGAAGGGAGGTGCTCACGAGGGTGGCGCGCCCACCCCTCTAGGGCGCGCCCCCTGCCTCGTGGCCCCCCTTCGGTCCACCGACGTACTCCTTTCACCCATATATACCTACGTACCCTAAAACTTCCAAAACAGAAGATAGATCGGGAGTTCCGCCATCGCAAGCCTCTGTAGCCACCAAAATCCTCTCGGAGCCTGCTCCGCACCTCACGGGAGGGGAACCCATCACCGTGGCCATCTTCATCATCCCGGCACTATCCATGACGAGGAGGGAGTAGTTCACCCTCGGGGCTGAGGGTATGTACCAGTAGCTATGTGTTTGATCTCTCTCTCTCTCGTGTTCTCTCGTGTTCCCTCTATGGCACGATCTTGATGTATCGAGCTTTGCTATTCTAGTTGGATCTTATGATGTTTCTCCCCCTCTACTCTCTTGTGATGAATTGAGTTTCCCCTTTGAAGTTATCTTATCGGATTGAGTCTTTTATGAGAACACTTGATGTATGTATTGTCGTGCTTATCTGTGGTGACAATGGGATTTCACGGGCCACTTGATGTATGTTTTGGTGACCAACTTGCGGGTTCCGCCCATGAACCTATGCATAGGGGTTGGCACACGTTCTTGATTCTCCGATAGAAACTTTCGGGGCACTCTTTGAAGTACTTTTATGTTGGTTGGATGAATCTGAGATTGTGTGATGCATATCGTATAATCATGCCCACGGATACTTGAGGTGACAATGGAGTATCTAGGTGACATTAGGGTTTTGATTGATTTGTGTCTTAAGTTGTTATTCTAGTACGAACTCTTCTATAGATCGATCCGAAAGAATAGCTTTGAGGTGGTTTCGTACCCTACCATAATCTCTACGTTTGTTCTCCGCTATTAGTGGCTTCGGAGTGACTCTTTGTTGCATGTTGAGGGATTGTTATATGATCTATCTATGTTATTATTGTTGAGAGAACTTGCACTAGTGAAAGTATGAACCCTAGGCCTTGTTTCCTATCATTGCAATACCATTTACGCTCACTTTTATCATTAGTTACCTTGCTGTTTTTATTATTTCAGATTACAAATACCTTTATCTACCATCCATATTGCACTTGTGTCACCATCTCTTCGCCGAACTAGTGCACCTATACAATTTACCATTGTATTGCGTGTGTTGGGGACACAAGAGACTCTTTGTTATTTGGTTGCAGGGTTGTTTGAGAGAGACCATCTTCATCTTATGCCTCCTACGGATTGATAAACCTTAGGTCATCCACTTGAGGGAAATTTGCTACTGTCCTACAAACCTATGCACTTGCAGGCCCAACAACGTCGACAAGAAGAAGGTTGTGTAGTAGACATCAAGTTGCCTCCCGCTTATTTAGATTATGACGCTATGGTCAGCCACCATTTTCTTTTGAGGAATGAACAATTCCTCCAGTATCGACTAATCTTTGACAGACGTCGCGTTGTCCATGTTACTCTCCCTGCTCCTTCCCTTTTTGATTACCAGGCAAAACGAAGATATGTTGTTACCAGGGAGGAGGCAACTGAACACGAGAGGAGAGCGGAGGCAGCTCGCCAACATGCCGCAGCTCAGGAGGCATTGGCTGCTGCATCACAGTACGACCCCGGTTATAACTTCGAATATCAGCCAGGTTATCCTTGGCATTAGACCAACTTAGGCCAAAAGTCTAAGCTTGGGAGAGTACGTATTTCTCACCGACTTTACATTCATGTTCACACTATTTTAGTTGTCGGTGCTCATACTCTTTCATTGTATTATCCATGCTAGTTTAATTTATTTTTTCTAGCTTTCTTCTTGTGTGTTTAATAAACCTTAAGAAAACCAAAAAAAATTAGTTAGTTTAGTTTCAATGCTTGTAGTAGTAATTAAAATGAAAACCCAAAAAGATTTCACATTCTTCTTTTACTTGTTGGGAGCTTTCCCGTGTAAATAGTTTTATTTCTTTTCTTTCCTTTGGGAGTCAAGAGTAGAAGACCATAATGAAAATGTTTAGTGGCTCTCATATGCATGATTGTTGATTTAACTTAGAGCCCATATTACTTTGTCTTCTCTCTTGAATTGAATGCTTGCAGATTCCAGCTTAGTCCAATGAACGCGCACTATTATTATTATACACACCGTTCGGACGTGCAAGTGAAAGGCAATAATGACGATATATGATGGACCGATTGAGATGAGAGAAGCTGGTATGAACTCGACCTCTTTTGTTTTTGTAAATATGATGAGTTCATCGTTCCTGATTCAGCTTATTATGAATAAACATGTTTGCAATGACATTTAGAGATTATAGTTGCTTATGCCATGCTTAATTAGCTATGAGTTTATAATGGTTTACCTTGCGTGCCAACATGCTATTAAAATGATTGTGATGTGGTATGATGGGATGGTATCCTCCTTTGAATGAATTGAGTGACTCGACTTGGCACATGTTCACACATGTAGTTGAAAACAAATCAACATAGCCTTCACGATATTTATGTTCATGGTGGATTATATCCTACTCATGTTTGCACTCGGTGTAAATTAATTTTAACGCATGTTCATGACTGTTGTCGCTCTCTCAGTTGGTCGCTTCCCAGTCTTTTGCTAGCCTTCACTTGTACTAAGCAGGAATATTGCTTGTGCACCCAAATTCCATAAACCCCAAAGTTATTCCATACGAGTTCACCATCCTTCCTATATGCGGTATTTACCTGCCGTTCTAAGTAAATTTGTATGTGCCAAACTCCAAACCTTCAAATGAAATTCTGTTTTGTATGCTTGAGTAGCTCATGTTTCAACTAGGGTTGTCTGTATCTTCCATGCTAGGTGGGTTATTCTCAAGAGGAGTGGACTCCGCTCCTCATTCATGAGAAAATGGCTGGCAACCGGGATGCCCAGTCCCATGCTTTAAGCAAATAAAATCAAAATAATTGCAAACAAAACTCCCCCGGGACTCTTGTTAGTTGGAGGCACCCGTTGTTTCGTACAAGCCATGGATTGATGTTTTTTGGTGGAGGGGGAGTATAAACTTTACCATTCTGTTTGGGAACCGCCTATAATGTATGTAGCATGGAAGATATCGCCGTCTCATAGTTGTTGTGTTGACAGTGAAAGTATACCGCTCAAAATATTATTTATCTCTATTTTAAAATCAAGCTCTGGCACCTCTACAAATCCCTGCTTCCCTCTTATTAAAAAGCACCCGCTGGAGAGCACTGTTGTCATTTGCATGCGTTACTATTAGCTTATATTGGGTATGACTTGACTGGATCTCTTTTACCATGAATTACAATGTTTAGTCAGTCCTTGATCTTTAAAGGTGCTTTGCTTTTATGTTTTGCGGTCTCAGAAAGGGCTAGCGAGATACCATCTTGTTATATTATATTATGATTGTTTTGAGAAAGTGTTGTCATCCGAGATTTATTATTATTGCTCGCTAGTTGATTATGTTATTGATATGAGTAAACATGAGACCTAAGTGTTATTGTGAATATGGTTAATTCATAATCTTTGCTGAAAACTTGAATGCTGGCTTTACATATTTACAACAAGAGCAAACAGAGGTTGTAAAAGTTTTTCTTTATCACTTTCGGTTATCAACTGAATTGCTTGAGGGCAAGCAAAGGTTTAAGATTGGGGGAGTTGATACGTCTCCAACGTATCTACTTTTCCAAACACTTTTGCCCTTGTTTTGGACTCTAATTTGCATGATTTGAATGAAACTAACCCGGACTGACGTTGTTTTCAGCAGAACTGCCATGGTGTTCTTTATTGTGCAGAAAACAGAAGTTCTCGGAATGACCTAAAAATCCACGGAGATAACTTTTGGAAAATATAAAAAATACTGGCGAAAGAATCAAGGCCAGGGGCCCCACACCTGACCACGAGGGTGGGGGGCGCGCCCCCTCCCCTGGGCGCGCCCCCTGTCTCGTGGGCCCCCTGATGCTCCACCGACCTCAACTCCAATTCCATATATTCCGTTTCACGGAGAAAAAAATCAGAGAGAAAGTTTGATCGCGTTTTACGATAGGGAGCCGCTGCCAAGCCCTAATCTCTCCCGGGAGGGCTGATCTGGAGTCCGTTCGGGGCTCCGGAGAGGGGGATTCGTCGCCGTCGTCATCATCAACCATCCTCCACACCAATTTCATGATGCTCACCGCCGTGCGTGAGTTATTCCATCGTAGGCTTGCTGGACGGTGATGGGTTGGATGAGATTTACCATGTAATTGAGTTAGTTTTGTTACGGTTTGATCCCTAGTATCTACTATGTTCTGAGATTGATGTTGCTATGACTTTGCTATGCTTAATGCTTGTCACTAGGGCCCGAGTGCCATGATTTCAGATCTGAACCTATTATGTTTTCATGAATATATGTGAGTTCTTGGTCCTATCTTGCAAGTATATAGTCACCTATTATGTGTTATGATCCGACAACCCCGAAGTGACAATAATTGGGATACTTCTCGGTGATGACCGTAGTTTGAGGAGTTCATGTATTCACTATGTGTTAATGCTTTGGTCCGTACTCTATTAAAAGGAGGCCTTAATATCCCTTAGTTTCCACTAGGACCCGCTGCCACGGGAGGGTAGGACAAAAGATGTCATGCAAGTTCTTTTCCATAAGCACGTATGACTATATTCGGAATACATGCCTACATTACATTGATGAATTGGAGCTAGTTATGTGTCACCCTATGTTATAGCTATTACATGAGGAATCACATCCGACATAATTATCCATCACTGATCCAATGCCTACGAACTTTTCACATATTGTTCTTCGCTTGTTTACTTTTCCACTTCTACTGTTACAATCACTACAAAACCCAAAAATATTACTTTTGCCACTGTTACCATTACTATCATACTACTTTGCTACTAAATTCTTTGCTGCAGATACTAAGTTATCCAGGTGTGGTTGAATTGACAACTCAACTGCTAATACTTGAGAATATTCTCTGGCTCCCCTTGTGTCGAATCAATAAATTTGGTTTGAATACTCTAACCTCGAAAGCTGTTGTGATCCCCTATACTTGTGGGTTATCAATATATAAACATGAGAGATGGATATATTAGTGGCAAACATAGACCTAGCTAGCTAATCACAACAAGTAATATTAATTAGTGGCCTCGACGCTTCTACGGTTTGGGGTGGCCTCGACAACGCTTCTAGGGTTTGGGGTGGCCTCGACGACAGCGCTCATTTAACTCGGTAAATTTGGGTGGCCTCGAAGATTCTAGGGTTTGGGGTGGCCTCGATGCTTCTAGGGTTTGGTCGGGCGAGAGGGGGTTGATCGACGCCCCCCTCATGTTGAAGAGTTGCCGGAGTTCTCTCATGAATGTCCGACGTCCGGATCGCCTTTCTCATGAATGTCAAACAAGGAATTTAACAAAATGGCCCCATTCTAGATGTGTAGAAAATGGTCCATATTTTTTCTGATCTCATCTACCCTTCTATATGTCACGTTGTCTAGTGTTAAAGGATTCGAGAAAACCATGGCTTCATCATTAGCCGGAAGTAACCGGGGCATGATGGTATGAAGCTCTCCAAAGTTATTTTGGAATGGAGTCCCAGATAGGATAATTTGCTTTTTGTTATGAAGTTCAGCAAGAGCCTTCTGAATATCGCTATTTGAAAGGCCTTTTCTGAACTTCGTAGCAAAAAGCGGATTATCCTATCCGGGACACCGTTCCAGAATAACTTTGGAGAGCTTCGTACCTTCATGCCCTAGTTACTTCTGGCTAATGATGAAGCCATGAATTTCTTCAATACTTTGACACAAGATAACGTGACATATAGAACGTCACGTAGATGAGATCAGAAAAAAATGGATCAACTTGTGCACATCCATAATGGGGGCATTTTGATAAATTTCGACCCTTGACCCCGCGACGACCCTCAACCCCTCGGCGATCCTTGAACCTCGACCCCTCGACGACCCTGGACCCTCGACCCCTCGGCGATCCTCGAACCTTGACCCCTTGGGGACCCTCAACCCCTCGACTCACTACAAAAAAAAAAGACACATCATTGACATTTTGGGCCGAACGGATTTTTTTTGTCATACATATGACACTTCTATGACGATAATTGTGACAAAACCCGGTATCATCATAGATGTGGTGGGCTCCTACTTCTATGACAAAAAATCATGACAGAAAATGGGCTTTTCGTCTTGGGCAGGCCGGAGACGCAGCTGCATGACATTCTTTGGGCCGTCCATGACGGAAAAAACCGTGGTAGAAGCGAGGGGGAGGAAAATTTCGGGGAGTTGCCGGTTACGGTGGGAGGTCGGGGGCCGAGCGATGCGCTGCTTTCTTGTAATGCGCACGACGCGTGTGTAGGCGTTGGCTCTAATCGAACCCGGCGAGGCGTTGGGCTCTAATCGAACCCGAGCAATTGTAATCGCAGTTACGCTACATCGAACCCGAGCGATCGATCGATGGCTGTTAATTGAAGCCGATCGAGCGATTCCTTCGCTGCTGCTGCTAACTGAAGCCGATCGATTGGATGAACAGTGAGCGTTGCAGGGGGGGCGGGTTGGATGAACAGTGAGCGGTGGCGTTGCCTCTGGATGAACAGGACCCCGTGGTGTGGAGGGCTGGATGAGCGATGAAGCGGTGGAGGGGTGCACGGGGAGGGTGGTTGAACAGGACCCCGTGGTGTGGAGGGATGGATGAACAGTGAAGCGGTGGAGGGGTGCCTGTGGAGGGGTGGTTGAACAAGAGCGGTCTTGATGGCAGCGGTGGAGTCTGGATGAACAGGAGCCCATGGAGGCTGGAGGAGGTCGACGGTAGCCCATGGAGGCCGGAGGAGGTCGACGGTGGAGATGAACAGTATCCCGTGGAGTCCCGTTTTGCGGTACGCCACACCCCTCCCGATGAACAGGACCCCCGTTTCGACCGTAGGAGGTCCATTTCGTCCGTTTTGCGGTACGCCACACCCCTCCCGATCAACAGGACCCCCGTTTCGACCGTAGGAGGTCCGTTTCGTCCGTTTTGTGGTACGCCACACCCCTCCCGATCAACAGGACCCCCGTTTCAATCGTAGGAGGTCTGTTTCCTCTGTTTTGCGGTACGCCACACCCCTCCCGATCAACAGGACCCCGTTCCGCACGTAGGAGGTCCGTTTCCTTCGTTGTGCGGTACGCCAGGCCTCGTTTCCATCGCCTGTTCCGTCCAAGCCCTCCCGATGAACACGACCACGCATTCCGTTTTGACCCAACCTGTTTGGCTCCCCATGAACACGACGACGACGCTGTTTCTCCGTTCCGACCCAGCCATGTACACGAACCCTCACCGTACGTATGCGCGAGTAGGTGTTCGAGACCCCATCCGTATGTACACATACATGGCCGTATTTTCTTTCTTGCACCCTGGCCGCTGTACGTACGTGTACATGCTACGTGTGCGCCTCTACTACGACACGTGCGCGCCTGTACAACGACCAGCATGTATGTACACATTCGCGACCAGAATGACAACGCTACGTACGCTTCGACCAGGTGGGTCCCGACTGTCAGGCACTTCCTTGCCTGTGAAGATGTAGCTGGTGGGTCCCAGCAGTCAGGGGGGCGAATCGTTTTGGGTTTTTTTTTGCCCGGACGCACTTCCTTGCGTGCGAAGATGTAGCTGGTGGGACCCAGCAGTCAGGGGGTGAATCGTTTTTTCGGACGCACTTTCTTGCGTGCGAAGATGTAGCTGGTGGGTCCCAGCAGACAGGGGGAAACGTTTTTTTCACAAAATATGGTGGCCAGTCCGGTGGGTCCCCGCTGTGAGGTGGAGGAATAATTATTTTGCACGTAATAAGGAGGCACTTCCTTGCTGTGGCCGTGGACCCAGCTGTCAGCCTCTCCACATACAGTCCACGTCCGATGGAAGACATTCCTTGACCACCTTGACCACGCCGCGCCGAGAGCACCAGGGCGGTGGACGACGGCGAGGCCTAGGAAGGGGACGACGAGAAGCCGGGGAAGACGCGACAGTGGATGCCCACGCGTAGAGGAGTATGAGGGTTCACTCGTTCGGCTGCGGTGTGAGGTTGCCGTCGCCGCAGAATAACAGGGGGTGTGGGTGCGTATAGGGATGGCTTGGCCAGCGGTGGGAGTAGTAGGGGGCGGTGAGGCCTCCGCGGCATCACAGCCGGCCACGGGCGGCAGGAGCAGGCGGCACGACCACACTGCTTTGGGAGGCTGGAGCAAGAAGACCAGAGGTTGAAGAAGCACTACGGCCATTGGGTGGACATCGTACGGTCACTGGAGCTAGAATCGTTCATATATTGACTAAAGTTGACAAAGGCCTCCGTCCCAGTCAACTTAGTAGGCCCACAAGTCAGCCTCCCACCAAGGTTGGTCCCAGCTAGCAAGGGGGTATTCAAATGTTTGTGCGTAATAAGGAGGCACTTCCGGTGGAGTCGGCGGCAATGGCGGGACATTTTTCTCGCGAAATACGGTGGCCCGACCTGTGGGTCCCAGCAGTCAGGGGGAAACGTTTTTTTCACGAAATACTGGTGGCCCGTCCAGTGGGTCCTAGCTGTCAGATGGAGGAATAATTATTTTCCGCGTAATAAGGAGGCACTTCCTTGCGGCTGCCGTGGAACCAGCTGTCAGCCTCTCCACGTACAGTACTCTTCCGATGGAAGTCGGTCATTGACCACATTGACCACGCCAAGGCCGAGAGCACCACGGCGGTGGACGACGGCGAGGCCTAGGAAGGGGACGACGCGGAGTCGGGAAGACGGCGGTGGAAGCCCGCGGAGAGGAGTACAGTGTTCGCCGGTTCGGCTTGCGGTGTGAGGCTGCCGTCGCCGAGAATAACAGGGGTGTGGGTGAGTAAAGGGATGCCACAGCCATCGGTGGGAGTAGTAGGGGGCGCCGAGGCTCGCGGTAGCACACCCGCCACGGAGGCGGAGTAGCGGTCCCTTGGCGCTGCTTTGGCGGCTAGAGCAAGAAGATCCGAGATTGAAGAAACACGACGGCCGTTGGATTGACATCCAACGGTTACGTCAGCTAGAATCGTTTGTTGACGTAGTATATAATAACTAAAAAAATCTTGCATACGCGTCAACGAAACAGGCCCACAAGTCAGACCACTCCATCGTTTTTTAATAATTTATATATAGCTCATGGCAACTTCTTATGCAATTTATTGCAGTCGTTTTTAGTTGGCGGGGCCAATTTCGCATATTTTTGTGGGTTCCAGTCTATTTTTAATACCGAAATGTCGAGCTAGATTTAAAGTACTTTGAAGATATATTTGAATTAGGTTAATGCCCAGTGAAATAGGAATCTGAAAATGTGAAAAAAAAATCAGAAATTATAAAGTAATTGCCAATTTGTCATCTGTTTTATATTTACAACCCATTTCATATGACTTTCAAGATTTGCAGGCGTCTTGAAAGAGTTGCAGCCCATCGAGCGTAGAAAAATAAGTAGGCCTGGATTGGGTATTCTTTAGAAAAAATAAACTGGGCTCATTTTCACAAAGAAAAAAATAGCTGGGCTGGTCACATGGTGAACATAAAATATAAGCCTGGGCTAGATGGGCCACATCCCAGTTCAAACCCTGCTCCGTCTCAATAATACCAAACAAAAAAATACTGCTCGAGTAGCTACGTCCCAGGTGTCAGTCGATCTTGTGTTGTTCTCTTGTCTATTGACTATATACGCTCATAATGTCGTGGGTCCCAGATGTCAGGAAAACACTAGGAGGAAGCATTTTATTTTTCTATCTGTTGACGTGGTGGCCCCTCTTGTCATCCTCTCCACGCATTTACGCCGATTCTGTTGTTGTTGACCATGTTGACAACGCGAGAGGGCGGCGCCGCGGCGAGCGCACCAAAGCGCGCGGAGGACGTTAGTGTTAACGATTTAGGAGACGGTGGGGCGGCGATCGTCTTGTTGGCGCAACCACCCGTGGGAGGCGGAAGCGGCGGCCCCTTGGTGCTGGTTTGGTTTTGGCGGTGGAGGAAGACAGGATGAAGAAACAAGACAGATTGTAAAAGCAACAGGAGTACTTAACAACCTTAACTGAAACCAGCAGGGCACTTAACAACCAAAGCTGAAAGCGATGAGTACTTATCTGAGTTCAACCGTACAAAGCACGCCTCGAACAGTGCTACTTTGGCTATAGTTAAACAAGGGTGAGGCCGCCAAGGCCCAGGCGCCACCCCGCGCATCCACAACCTTCTGAAAGCGGCTTCATCTCACAACGTGGTCAATAAACAGGATATTCGCTTTAGAGCCATGGAAAAGCATGAACATAATCTTCTGTCCTATTCTCCAAGATGGACGGGCCTTCATTATCTGAGACCACCCACGAATAAGTATCTTTTCACCTCCAAGGGAAATTGAGTAGGTTGACATAAACATCATGTTGTGACCAAGCGCAAGTCTGACCCGACCATGGTCAGGCATCTGTATAGGAACAATAGAACTCGGCAGTTCCTGTTTCAAGAAGATCACAGCTGTAAAACTGTGTATAAGCAATAGTTTATGAACAACATATATAACAGAAAACAACTCGTACCATAAGTTTCTCAACACAGTTGGACATGTTCAACGAGTGCAGAAGTGGCACACATATCCCACGTGGCCTTCCACCATTGAAACGCCCCACAAGGACCTCAAGACGATCAATAAAGTGTAGGAACTTGTGGATGTCGATCGATCTACTTGATTGCCATTAGTAACAGCCGAGTTATTACAGAGTAACAAACGAGCAGACTGCGTAACTCTGAAAAAACCTACACGTGCCACCAATTAGAAGAAAATATTAGTTAGAAGTAGCATCTTCGTGAGAGATTCGTTGCTACTTCTAGAGTTAAATTGTGATTAGTTAGACAGAATAGGTGGATTAAGAAGTAATTGAGGCAACAAGCAAGAACCAGATACACAACTAATATGGATGAACAATTGGAACGACGTCGGGGTGGAAGATCGCAGTGAAGATGAGAGCAGCTTCTGCTATTTCCATCAACATCCGTGCGCCAACTTTCAGTCCGTAACACTTGAGAAAGTTTATCCAAGTTCAGCCATTAAAAAAACAGTAATCTTCTTAGTTCATGAACCCAACTCGGAAGTAATATCCATGGCTTGTCTTCACTGTGACCATTAAACTAGTGTATTCAGTTATGGCAAGGCCGAGCATCTTGAGTACATGTGTTCTGGTAGAGCAAATAATACACTGCAGGAAAAATAATATGACAACACAGCATGTTCAAAAAAACCCCACCCTCCCGGATAGAGAAGAGGATTCTAGGAACATACTTTGCGCGTTTCAAAATGTTGTGGTAGGATGAGAAGGAACAAGTGTGGCGTCTCGCCGAGGGCGCAGAAATCTGTAGGGTACTCGCACTTTGGGCACTGCAACTGAAACACACTAGATTCAGTACGAAGAAAAATGCATCAACGGCGGCGGCTGCCATCCTAGGATTACCTGCGACCAAGGGACTTGGATTTATCGAGGATGGATGAAGAATTCGTACCTGGTTCTCCATGAGAAAACCCTATGCAATCGCCGAGCGGGGGCTTTCTACGAACTAGCGACGAGGGAGAAGGGGATTCAGGCCAAGTGAAATATTGCCACTTCGTCAGTCCGACTTCTTGCTAAAGCTGGAAGGGGGGGTTGTGATTTGACGGCTCATTGGGCATTCTTGCGGCCACGACACGGGTGTGTCTACTGTGAAGTTGTGCACTCTAATTTGTGCATATGGCACGTGGACCCCGTTGCCGGTTGCCCCACATATCAGCGAAAGGAAGTAGAAAGATAGGAGTAACTAGTTACACATAAATATATATTTTGACAGAGAGATACTCCCTCTGTAAAGAAATATACATATCTTTTATATCACAGGCTCACCTTGCCGAGAAATATACTCCCTCTGCAACGCACGGGCATTATGGGGGTTCAGCTGAGAATATAATACTCAGATAGGCTCACGGTTCTGGACTTTGGGCCACAGGCCGACCCTGCATGTTTGGGGGCCCATGTGTTCTACCTCAGCGCTTGTCATATTGCAAGTGATCGGTACTGCGCTGGTTTTAGATGCTGTCGCAAGGCAAATACACAAAATTGAATAAAGCACGGCAGCTGTTAGAATAAAGCACGACAGTTCCTAACCAGCAATTAGAGTTGCAATTCTATCAATGATATACCATGTGATAAATAATACTGTCGTACTACTTATACACACAGGACACTTGTTTCACCATGCCAGACTATTACATCAAAATCTCTCGGAGGATAGATCAGTTCGGCAGTTGCGTGCTGCTCTTGAAGAATTTCAAAGTTGATTTGGACCAGCTCTCCTTGCCGAGAAAGTTTGATTTTGACATCATCCCCTACCGCAAGATATGATTTAGATTTGAACCTTTACCATCCTTTAGCATCAATCATCATGCGACCATCCTTTGTACTTACTGTATATTGAGCAGTTTCATTCACACCAAGGCTGCGCATGGTAAGAGAAACTTGGCCGCGGTCGACCGGATAGTTGAACGGCTCCCTCGTTGCTCTAGGAATTCTATGTTTGCAAATAAGAAGACATACCCAAACAGTTAGATCAACACAGTGAATCATGTGAAACAACATGGAAAGAAAAAAGAACGAAGCACTTGGGCGGCCAATGCCTACCAAGAAGGTGGACATGTCGGTTTGTGTAAGGACTTTGGTATATGAAGTGCGAACTGCAGCCCGATCTGTTGCGGTGCAAGCTGACCGCCGAGACCAAATGCAAGTGCAAGTGTTGGTGCAGTCTTTGAAGCCGCTTATTCTTGCCGGAGATGGTGCTCCTTGTAGAGCTGGTTCGGTGTCAATGCCCGATCCTCCGTAGATCGGTGATTCACCGACGCGGTCGGTGCCCAATCCTCACCTGGATCGGTGAGCTGCTGTCATTGTTGCTAGAGCAACAGCTGTCGATTGCTCAATCATGCGAGACAACAGCGATCGTATGCGGTCTGCTATTATCGGACCATGATCCAGTTTTTTCTTCATTTCTTTTAAAGCGAGAAGGACTAATTGTGGCGTTTTTGTTAAACCAAACTGCAGTTCATCATAGGGATTCAGCTTGTACTCAGACAACAGACTGATCCAATTTTTTCCAGTAATATAAGTGATGGACAGTGCCTTCATTACTGACATGACATAAGAAGTGAAACCTGCAAAAATAGCCATCATAGAGCAAACCAAACGGTTTATTCTGTGATGAATGTCACATGGCAAAACCTGCATCATAAAATTGCAGGAAAAGAAAGAAAACATGACATTAAATCAATAAGATTTAGACAGTAAATCAATAAGATTTACTTGATGTGACACAAGTGAATCCTTACAAGGAAATCACTATGTTGAAGCACTAAACAGAAGATTGATCGTCCAACTACGCGTGGCATGCAGGGGCCCTGCCTACTCCCACAAGCAGGACAGTCCAAAGGTCGTGACAAATCGTATGGACCGAACATCCATGGGAATGGAAATCCTGGTGGGTGCGATAAACCCTGCAATGCATACAGATATTGTAGTGTAACCATAATTGATAAACCGTCCTCACAAAAAATATGATCTGGATACTTCAAAATGTACAGACTGAATTGAGTGGATAGACATTAACATAGACCATTCTCAGGACTGACCACACACCAAAAGCGGCAGTACTAATAAACAATACAGGGTTCACAAACACAAATCAGGTACTAAACAATAGTACTTACTACAGACAAGCAAAGTTGCACTAACTAAACTCTGCAGACTATTTCTTGCCACCGACCTACGGGATGAACCGCGCATAACTGACTAGGCCATGGACTTCGTGTGAGATGTCTACATGCACCATCACCATCTTGTCAACCTTGGAGAACCTAACAGAGTGGTCTTTCCACTCATAAACATGATGATGAAGATAGGCCGCATCAGATTTGTTGGGAAGCTTTACAAGAACCACACCCTTCGTAATCGAAGGCACAACCAGGAAATTGTTGTGGTCAAGTACAGCCTCGAGAACACGCCTGACAACAATGCTACAGGAAATCACTAGTTCAGGACACATGGCGACAAGGACACATCAGCTGGATAGTTCAGCAGTAGAACTCATCATCAGGTCTTCCAGTTCACACGACATGACTTTGAGAACTTCATCTCCACTGCGGACTTGGTTCTAATTCAAACAGAAACCGTATTTCATTACTACCTCCGTTCAGAAATATAAGATGATTTTCGATATTATACTCCATATATGACTACATATACGCATAGAAATGATTGAACAAAGACACTAGAACATGTCTTCAAAGGCATGAGAGCAGAGGGATTACATGCAATATCCATAACACAAGTTACTGGGGCAAATATACCCTCTTAAAAGGTAGCATTGATGTTCATAAAATACTCCCTCCGTCCAAAAATTCTTGTCTTAGATTTGTCTAGATACGGATGTATCAAGTCACATTTTAGTATTAGATACATCCGTATCTAGACAAATCTAAGACAAGAAATTTGGGACAGAGGGAGTAGTTGAAAGTAATCTATAAGAAATCAGTGTCAACCTCTCGCATGTTTTGGTCAAAAGAGGAATTTAGAACCGTCATTTTGCACACAAAAATCACATGGAAGATCACCCAGAAAGTTGTACTACCAGTACTAGTACTGCATGTTAGATGAAAAAACACAATCAAGATCGAGAAAAAGATCGTCAACAAGAGACATTACCTGGACTTGCTTAATGAGGGATCCCGGAGAGGGGGGCTTGGCCAGGGCGATGGCTTTGAGCTTGTCTGCGGTAGTCTCGGCAGGGTGCTTCCGCTTCTTCGTACCATGAGCCTCGACAGTTTTGGCCAGAGCCATAGACATCACGTCGGCCGGTGCTCCGGCGTCCATCCAAGAGAGGAAGCTGAGAGAGAAGAGTGAAAGGAGGAACGAGATGAGGGAGAAGCGAAGCGAGTGGGAGTTTTCTTCAAGAGAGGAAGCTGAGAGAGAAGAGTGTAATGATGGTTGCTTCGTCCGTCCAACTTCTTCTTTGGAAAGGAGGGGTTTTGTGATTTGACGGCTCATTGGGCATTCTTGCGGCGGTTCGATCGGGGTAGTCTATCGTCACTCTACTAAGGAGTAATTTAGTGCATGGCTGGTGGACCCAGTGCTTTGGCTGTCCCACACGTCGGCGAAAGTGAGTAATTTAGTGCATGGCTGGAGGAGGATCCACACGGTAGAGCGTGTCCACTGTTTTTCATTCTGAAGAAAAAATGATTACAGCAAGCGTTTCCACTCTTACGACGGAGGAGTGCGAAACACGACAGCCACTTGAACATACACAGTGCTCCTACTACTAGGCATGTGCAGTGGTTCATACGTCAGTACTACACAATCTTGTTGCTAGTGTAGTAAGATATGACGATAACAAATGATGTTGTGCGCATGTCAACTACTCCTATATGTAACATAGTACCGCTTTTTTGACTGTCCGGTCGAGAATGAACGGTGAGATCAATGTTAACAGAACTAGGTCCACAGCGCACGGAGAGTACGGTGCTACAGTACTCCATGAAACATGAACCATATGAAGCACATCCTATAGTGTTAGACAGGGTGTATGAAGGGTGCACGGGATGGGAGCAAAAGTTCCCTTCTCGACCCACTTTTGGGTGTTCGGCAGAGTGCATGAAGGGTGCATGAGTCCACACTAGTAGGTTGACAAAAATACACGAAGAGGAAACAACTATATTGAGATGAGAATGCAACAAAACACACCCACACGCTTTGTGCTACAGTGACTGATCTGCACCGTCTGAGTTTGATCCAACGGTCATGTTGCGCCGAGACATGGACATGCCCATGCAGAGGGCGCCTAAACACCACCAAAGTACCTATGCTTCTCGAGGCGCACGACGTTGGTGATGGAGGGTGCAACCGCGCGCAGAGCTTGCTCCCGGTCGACGGGAGCCAGCTCGTCAAAGACGGCGTCCAATGGCACGAATGGATTCCGGTGACAGAGCCCTGAAAGGATTCACCCAGCAAGGGCGACGGCAGCGCGCAACCCCTCCTTGTCCAGCTCAGCCCCCACCATCGCGCGGAGACGGCTCAGCTCCTCGGAGATATAGGTGAAGAAGGAGACCAGGTCAGGAGGCCGCAGCTCGTTGAAGTCGACCGGGTGGTCGAACGGGTTTAGCCCGACGGCCCGGCATCATCGCTAGCGGCACGACGGTAGGCATCGCGCAGCCGCAACACGTCGCGTGGCAACCGTTCACCAAGTGGCCGAGGCGATCCTGGACCTCGTCACGATCGGCCCGCTTCGCGCTCGGCCGGCTCCCCTGACGGCCTATCGTATCTCCCGCTTTCTGCAGCACGCCGTCGACGCCTCGAGCATCTTTGTAGTGGACGCCTGCCGCTTTTGAAGCTCCATGAACTCCCGCACATAACGGAGGAGCATGGCACTCCTCTCCTCCTTGAGCTCACGGAGCTCCACATCCTTGGCCTTGAGTTCCGCATCCTTGGCATGGAGCTCCTGTGTCAGTCGCCTCACCTCGGACATCTGCTACGCCGCCATGGCACCAGGTAGAAGCAATGGGGAGAGGAAGCAAAGGGGGAGAGACGGTTGAAAGGCAATGAAATCTACGGGAATGCGGAGGGAGCCAGCCGAGGAGCGGGGAATCTTTTGGTTTTCACCACGGTAAAACACCAGTCGACGACTTCTCACATCATTGAGCAGTGGGTTTTTACAGGCGGAGTCATCGTGACTAATTGCTACCGCGCCTGCTCCCGTCAATCAAAAAATTAAAAATCCTGCCGCGCCTGCTCCCATCAATCAAAAAATTAAAAATCCTGCCGCACCCAAACACCAGAGCAACGCCGCGGTGGATATTTAAATTTACCTGCCGGCAAGTAGATAAAAAAGGGGTGAAAAACAAATGTGGCGGCGGCCTAGCTAATCGGTTGAACTAAGCGCAAATAGCTAGCCACTGTGCTTCACTGATGTACTCGGCAGGAAAGGTGGTCTTTCGTGATTTGATGACTCATTTACTTGCTTCGGCGCTACGACCGAGGAGGACCCAGAAAACGCGCGGTAGGGCGTCCCACGTCAGGAAGAATATATGCGTGCACCACCCGGGAGGACCCCGAAACCGCACGGTAGGGTGTGCCACGTCTCGACACGGAGGAAAAATGTGCGTGTAAAAATATATTGTATCAGACGTAGTACCTATGGTTTGACCTCGGGACCCAGCCAGTCGGTCGAAAACACCCCACTAGCCACACAACTTCATCATGCAAATGTGGCACGGTTAGGTCCGTCTCGACCAGCCACAACGTCTCTTGTTCTAGGCGATTCTTCTATTTTCCAAGCTTTTTTTAGTTGTAATAACACCACGGCAAGCTAGCGCCGCTCTTTGTGTGTGCCCGTGCAAAGGTTAGACGATGGAGAGAAGAGAGATTGAGACCGCGGACCTGGGACCCACCCGTAAGTGAGACAACGGTCATGCACGTGTTGACGAGGCACTCCCTCTACTCTACTCAAGCGCAAATCTTGTATAAAATCAAGTTATGGGACAAAGCCAACAACCATTCGTTTTTTTAGGCTATCGACTTACGCTTTGTAGTTCAGGTTGCCAGTTTGAATCTCGTCTTTCAGATTTGTTAGTTTTAGGTCCAAATTTGATTAATGACAAGTGGGACCCCCGTGTGTTGTTCGGATATTTCAGTGTAGGATGGTTTTTTTGAACAAACACTTTGCGCGGTTACACAAGTAACGGCACGGGTTACACGTATTTTGCAAGTTTACGAACAAAAATGACAGCGGCATAGAATATCACATCCACCCCGCAACTTAGATACTATGGTGATACGAGTTTTTACACCGTTGGAAGTGAGATCCAATGGCTTAGGAGTAGTCTTTGTAATTATGCGCAATTTCCAACTCTCCAAAGTTTTTTTTTGCAAATAAAACATTCAGGCCTCGTGTGTGCCGCTGCATCTTCGATCCAACGGCTCCCCGGTGCTCATATTAGGTGCTATTACCCGCTTTGGTGATATGAGCATCTAGGTCGTATGATCAGTGATCAGATAGCACATGCATAGTACTTGTACTTTCTGCGCATTTCCCAAACTCTATCAGCCGTATATTGCAAAAACATTCAAACCTCCTATTGTGGGCCGTTAGATCTCAGTGAACTCGTGTCACCATAGAATCTACAGTGCGGGAGCACCTCATACTCTCCGGCCCGTGCGAGAAAACATAAGGTGCTATCGCAGCTTGGATGCTACGGTGATACGAGCTTGGAGGTCGTTTGATCTGAGACCCAATGGCATCTGAGCAGTCTTTGTGTTTGTAAGCAATGGCCGAACTCTTTTGGGGCTTTTCTGCAAAAAACCACTCGAACCACCGAGGAGGTGTTGGGTCACAAATCCAACGCCTCCGAAGAGCTTGTATCACCAAAGCATCTAAGGTGTGGTAGCACATGATATTCTTACATACGGGAGAATATGATGTCCTCCTTCATCTTAGATGCTACGGTGATACGAGCTTCGAGGTCATTGGATATGGGAATAAAGGGCATCTAAGTAGTTTTTGTACAAATTGTGTGCAATTCTCAAACACATCAAGGTTTCCTGCAAAAAAATTAAGACACATCATGTGAGCTGCTATATCTCAGATCTACAAGCTCCAAGCAACTCATATCGACATATAGCATCTAAGGTATGGGGGCACATGATATTCTCCCGGGGAGGAGGGGTGGGGGTGCACAACCAATCGGTTGTTGGGAGGGTGGGGACAAATATAATCTAAACAACCCTAAACAGAGCTCCACAATTTTATCTAAGGTCGAGGGGTTGACCCTCGACAATCATAGCTTCGCCTAAACTCAACATTTGCATGTACAGTAGTACTAGACTTAATATTCATGTTTCAGTTTCGTGTTCATTTTAAATATTGAACCGAGGACCATGGATGTCTTACATTTTACTCCCTTCGTTCATAAATATTAGTCTTTTTAGAGGCTTCAAATGGACTGGCACATAAGGATGTATATAGACATATTTTAGAGTCTAGATTCACTCATTTTGCTCCGTATGTAGTCACTTGTTGAACTCTCTAAAAGACTAATATTTAGGAATAGAAGGAGTATTTTTGAATTCGTGTCATACATGCATGGGTTGGAAAAATAGATGCAGTATACTTATTGGATTGTTGTTGTGTTCGTGCGTGTGTGTCTGTGTGTGTGTGTGTGCGCGCGCGCGTGTGTGGTCATATGCTTGATACATACAAAGTTTACTCACCTCCATATTGTTCATCTTTTAAATTTGAATTTGCATTGGAAAACTTACTAGGGATACCATGAAATGTGAAATCCACGTTGAGATCACTATATCACAAATTCACTCTAATTCAACAACTCGTCATAAATCAATTACCACGTTGAGATTAGTATTTGCAAGGAAAATACGGGTATTGCATAGATTCGTTCAGCAATTTAAAAGGTTCCTTTCGTATTCTCAAATGGTAGGACCCAACGGCGTACCAGCCAGACCTTGGCTCGTGTTGATCCTAAAAAAACGGGCTCGTGTCCTTTGGTGGTGTGCGTGGTACGCACATTAGGCAACCCCAACCAGTCGAGCCTCGGCGTTTCAAGTCGAAATATCTGGCGGCCAGAATTCCAGCCCTAGGAAATTCCCCTCATGTCCCCGGTCCATAATGACTACCGATGAACAACGGAGGGATGCTTTAGTAACTATACAACGTTACCTACCGTGCCGAGCACGGTTCAATTCCCTCGGTCGCAGCTCGTCAAGGTCACCCGTCAACTGCATTGCCTGGTACTACTACTACTACTACACTAGGATGAGCACAGAATTGAGCCCGTTTGTTCGTGCCTAGTACTTGAGTTAATATATCAGGCAATGCACGGGTACGGAGGGATTATCCTTTTACTCCCTCCTTTCCGGTTTATAGGGCTTATCTCAAAATTTTAGTTTTCCCATTTTATAAGTCTCAATTTGGTTGTTCCCCATCACATGTTCAGATTTCAAGGTGCAATAAATCATTACATGCAAGTATTAAGAGAAAATTGACCAATGCATGTACTTTATGCATGCATGCATTGCAACTAATGCATTCGTAAACACAATTTTTGAGGAAAACAAGCGCATTAATTGAGTGGTTTTGCAAACTACAACAATTGTTCCACCATTCACCGTCTACCTTGGTTGGTGAGATTTTTGAATTGAGCCCTATAAACCGGAAAGGAGGTTTAACTAAGCAAAATGTTTGACCAAATCCTTTCTTAAGAAATACAACAGGACAGATGTACGGCTTGAAAATTTATTGCATGATGCAGGTTATGATATTCTTTCGAATCCTGGATCTTAAATTTCAGAAAATCCAAAAGTAAGCATAAATTCTTGAAACTGAGCATGGTCACGTGATATGGCACAAATATTACTTTGTAAGTTTTTTCATCAATTCGAGACAAGCTGCTTATGACAAGTTGCACAAATGAAGAGCCAAGGTATTTGGAACAAAGACCTATCACGTTAAGGCGAACGCTTTCACTATTGAAACCGTGGGCGTTTACGTGCTGCCACGAGTCCCCGCTTCTCATCGGGAGGTGCCGTCCCAGCAAGCGTGTGAGTCAACGGGAGGCGTGCGAGCAGACCATCACGGCCGGCTGTCGGGAGGCGTGGCGAAGCATTGCTGTGCATTACCGGGAGGCGAGCCATTTGACCAGGCTCCGCCGCCCACCGTCGTCCCAACTGCTCCCACTTTTAATGTCGCCCGGCGCCGTAGTTTAAAATCAACCCCGCACTACCGGTATCGCTACAATCCTCTCTCTTCCTCTCCGATTCTCCTGTCGTCTAGCTCCAACTAGCCTGACCTAATCGTACGCCATGCCGCATCACGATGGTCTGCCCTTAGTGTTCCAGTTTCCTGAGGAAGACACCCAGCCGGAGTCTCAAGAACATAAGGCGCTTTGGGACGAGCTTGAACTGGCCTTGCGGGAAGACGCCGCGCCTGTCCCCGCTCCCGTTCCAGCTCCCGTCGCCCCGACTGCGCCAGCGCCCATCCCCGTGGCATTGATGGGCTGGGAGCCGCACATTGTCGCCGAGCTTGATGCCACGGGGTTCCACGAGGTCCCGCCGACTTTCACGCGCCCGTGCACCTGCCAGCGCATGCGCTTGCGCGTGCACTGACCTGCGCGCCCATGCCTGTGCCCGTGCACGCGAATGTCTCCGCCGCGCCGTTGACGGCGCTTTGTCCCAGCGGGTGCAGTGCCCATGGCGGCATGGATGGCTGCCGTTGACTGCTTCCTTGCACCAACGCCAGTCACCTCCTCCCGCCAGTTGACTCGCTCCGAAGTCCAGAACATTTTGGCCTTCCTTGAAGCTAGGCCAACGTCCAGGAGTACGCCGACAACTGCGCAAGACGCCATCGTCGTTGTCGGTCAGTGGCCCGACGACACACAGAGCACGGCAGAGGAGCCGCTTCCCACCGCGAGACGCCCCCGCCGCCGCCGCGTAATCTAAATTTTCCATGAAAAACGTTCGGATTGCCATGATTAAAATCCGAACGTTTATCATTTCCGTTTATTTTATATCGATCATCGTATAACTTAAAGTCAGAGTCAGACTGAACGAAATGTATGGTTTGATCGATTGAATGTTCTGCTAAAGCCGTATCAAATTAAATATAAAACATCATCAAGCCACATGTATTCCTTGTCAGCCAACGACCTAGACTGCTTCAATGTCGAGCGCTCAACACGTTTAGCGTGCAGTTAATTTCATGCCAAAAATAGTGCTAATCACATGACAACACGCAAATAATATCCTAGTAGTTAATATCCGCATGCACTTAATATACTTCCAAATTAACGTGCATTGCACGTACACACTGACTAGTGCTGCTAGTACGTGAAACTGGTGCCGTGACTTGTGAACGCGTCCAGATATGGTCAACGGCAACATCGCCC
Source organism: Aegilops bicornis (assembly GCA_021605145.1). Lineage (NCBI taxonomy): Eukaryota > Viridiplantae > Streptophyta > Magnoliopsida > Poales > Poaceae > Aegilops > Aegilops bicornis. Next base: position 723,452,728 of record CM038675.1, read on the forward strand.
GCGAGTTCTTCCTGTTTGCCCGTGCGTCTAAACGCAGAAGGGGAGGAGAGAGAGACATGGAACCCACCTGTAAGTGAAGGCGAATAGTACTAAAAATAATATTACATGTTATCCATTAATTAGGCTGTGGTAATATAAAAACATTATGTGAACAAAGAGGGTACAACAAACATTGCTATTCTACGTATGTTGCCTACTGATGTGTGGCTTGAAGGCCCGGTCGCATGTTCGATCCTCGTCCTCTATTTTTTAATTTGTATATGGGTCCAAATTTGTTTCATGACATGTGGGCCCCTCGGTGTGTAGTTTGTAGCACTTTAATTTGTGGGTCGAAATTTGTTTCATTCCAAGTGGACTATCGGTGTGTAGTTTTGTAGCTTATTTATAATAATTAAAGAGAACAACATAGTTTTTTCAATAATACCATGGTGCAACGTTGAAGGCGAGAAAGGACGTGCGAGAGAGCGATGACCAAGCCAGAGGGAAATCAACTAGGGGATTTGCGTGGGTTGCAACGGCGTTTGGAGTAGTTGTGGGCCGAATGCTACGAAAATATAATCTAAACCGACCGGAATAGATGCCTACACAAATTAATCCAAGGTTGGAGTGCCCTCATGAATGTAAATAGCCCCGGCTTTGTGAGGGATGGAGAGGTAGTAGCTTCAACGGGTGGAAGATACGGTATGAGAAAGCGAGGTCAATCGAGAGACATATAGATAGAGAGACAAAGTGAGTGTGGTCCGACATTCATTGAACAAATATATATGCTCCGGAGAGATATTGTCCGATTGAGCTTTTGGTAAGGGTGATGGCTGTAAGATAGAGCTTGAGAGATGATCCAGTCACAGACGTGTAGATATATTTTGTGCGTGGGAGGAAGCAAGGTCAACCGATCACATAGGGTCGTCGTGCGAGCGAAAGAGTGAGACGGGTTGGAGAGAGCGACATAGATAGACGATGTGCGTGAGAGAGTATACAATGTGAATAGGTCGAATTGGGCTCAAACATGGTGATATATCGTTTTTGTCCGAGAAAGAGCGAGGTAAATCGAGACATACGGAGAGAGAGAGAGAGAGATAGAGAGAGAGAGAGAGATTGAGTGAGCGTGGCCCACCATGAGGTCGAAAGAGTGGCGGTGGCTTGGATGGACTGACCTAGATAGACAATCTGTGTGAGAGAGTATAGAGTGTGTCGATCGAGGCCCGGACAGGGAGATATATCATTTGTGTGTGAAAGAAAACGAGGTTAAACGAGACTTAGATAAATAGAGCTAGATTGAGCGAGTGTGGCCCACCGTGCGGAAGAAATAGTGAGACAGTCTCGATGGAGTGACCTAGATATACAACGTGCGTTCGTGCGCAAGAGAGGTTGGGGGGCTAGATAGGAGATGCATGTATTTAGCGCGAGAGGGTGAGAGGGAGAGGGGGGAGAGAGAGAGAGCTCGGCATGGGGTGCAATGGCGGGTGTGTGAGGTAAATACATTTGGTAACAGGAGTGGAAAAAGGAGTTGTGTAGTTGAGAGGCTTAGAGATCGAAACATGGAGAGAAAGAATGAACGTGTGTTGGAAACCGATAGCTTGCTAAGGTGGTTAGGAGAGGAAGATTGACCAATACAGGAAGTATGTAGCGTTTGTGCGTGGGGGGGGGGGGCTTAAAATCACATTTGAATGTACATAGTACGAGACTTAATATCGATGTTTCAATTTGGTGTACATTAGATTTGAACCGAGGACCGGGCATACGGGTAATTATTTCAAATTCCTGCCATACCAAGTTTCGAAAAGTTGACATTGGCTCAATTTGTTGTGCTATTTTGTAGGTCATATGTTTGAATCCATCCAAAAGTTTTCTCACTACCATGGTGTTCATCATATACATATGAATTTGTATTCAAAAAGTAGCGTGGATACAGTGAAATGCGAAATCCACGTTAGAATTGGAGATCGCTACGTGACACACACTCTAATTCAAATAACTAACTACATGACACACACTCTAATTCAAATAAATAATTATGTGACACACTCTAATCCACGTTAGCGTGGGTACCATTTCGATTTTTTTTCAAATAACTCCTAATTAATTTATTTATAGTACTCCCTCTGTTCACTTTTATAAGACCTTGAAGACGTTTCAGACAATGTGCAAAACAATTCATTTTAAGTTGTCTGAAACGACTTACAAAAGTGAACGGATGGAGTATCTCATTTCGAATGACTAATTATTGCAAGGAAAACACGGGCATGGTAATACATACAGATTCATTTGCAAATGAAAGAAGATTCGTTTGCATTCTCAAAGTTAGGCGCACCAGGCAGACCAGGGTCGTGCCGGGGTGGGCCTGCCGGTGCCTTAAAGGCAACTGCCTGCAGGTGGCCCGACATGTGGGCCAGCCACCTGTTGGGCCCACATGTCATGGACACAAAGGCAGGTGCCTTAAGGCACCGAAGCATAGTCCTGTCGGGGTGGTCGCGTGTGTCGGACGGACGCGTAGCACCCAGCCTCCCACCCCCTCCCCCCCCAAAAAAAGGACAACGACAATATAAGTTCACGCTTCTATGTTTCGGAATGAAATATCTGGCGGCCCCAATTCCAGCCCTGCAAAATCTCTCTTCTCCACCGTCCCCTTCCGCGCCCAGATTGCTCAAATCCCTAATTCGCCGCCATCCCTCGAATCGCCCCTCGTCTCGTCTCTTTCCCCGCCGTTCACCACCTCTGTGCTGGACGACAACGATGAAGACGACGGTCGCGCTTCACCACCGCACCGGAGCTACCTCATCTACGCCCTCGTCCACCGCACCGGGTGGTCCACCGACAACATCGGCCGCCGCAACCGACGTGCCTCACAGACACCGAGTTCCACCGCATCAAGTGCGCTTCACCGACGCCGTCTCCCAGATCACCGGGGCTACTTCACCGAGCACATCGTCACACCTCCGCCCCCCGAGGCCGTTGGGGCTTCACCAATGGTCTCGTCCACTGCATTGTAGCGCTCTGCTGTCACTCAACATCTGCATCCGTGCACGGCCAGCCAACGCCAGCGCATCACCCTCAACGGCTCTGAAGTGACCCGCACTCTAGCTAGGCGAGCATGCCCAAACGCCGGCCCGAACTAGGTATCCACACATCACTTCCTTGTGCACTGTTCCGACGATGTTTGGATATCCTTTCACTGCTCTCTTGGCTTACACGCCTATGCAAATCTGACTTTAACTCTTATTTCTTCTGGAGATATCATCTGAAACAAGCAAATCCATTTTTAGCGAAGCATGATGGGGCTACGGGATCTGGTACACATCCTGCACACCCGTATAACCTTGTAAGTATCTGTCCTCCGGTACAACATCAAGGTCGATTCCTCTTATTTGATCAACCATTCACCGTGTCAAAAATGCAGAGGGGGATGCAAGGAGCACAAGGCCTACACATCCAAGCAAGTGGTAACATGGACTTGTACATGGAACATCCCAAACGCAAGAAGAGCTGCAGTGAGCCTATACAACGAGCTAGCATAAGTCCCTGCATTTCATTTAATTCGTACTGGCATTTGTGTACGATTTTTGTGAAGTGGCTGATCCAGAAATTCAAGTTACCAGGGCGAACATTTAACTTAAAATATACGAAGGCACTTGCACTCCGGAAATCAACATAACTTGAGAAATGTGAAGCTACATGAACTTTGAAAACCAGCTAATGATCCAAAGTAGTTCAGATTATAAACACTAAATGATGCAAGCACCAAAAAAACACAAAATGCAACATGGTGTACAAGGACTACAAACATGGTCTGTACCTGCTTGAATTATTCGTTCTCTGGCTGAAAATATCGAAGTGTAATTGCACGTATAACCAGTGCGCAAACTGCATATCAATATATATATCCTGCACAAGTATGCCAATAGTTTCAAACAACATATTAGAAAAGTATTTATGCTATGTTGTCATGATATGGGTACTTTCTGGTAGATGGCCTCGACGTTTCCTCAAGCTATGAAAATGCACTATAATTTGCTTATCATCAATGCCTGCAAATCTCTGTCTCTCTCAACATAGTAGATCATCATTAGACACTAAATCCTTCAATGAGCTTGCAAAATGCTTGCATTAGATCCCTCATTATACACTATATGTTCATCACCAGGAGCATTTAAAATGTTTGCATCAAATCCTTCATTAGCAGTCTGTTCATTAGACACTTCAGGCTCAAGAACAACATGGGCTTGTATGTTTGCACCGGAAACTTGATTGGATACATCAGATTCAGTCAGTTCACTATTGATTGGGGGAGTTATAAAATAACTAGAAACTAGCGGTGTTACCCGCGCATTTGCGCGGCTAGACTTGAATTCTATTTAATTACATTTTTAATAGTTATTTATGTTTTGGAAACTTATATTATAGTAATTTCATATTTATGACTACTTTAAACTGTTTAGTATCGCTTGACACTTTTCTGGCCAAGAAATGAAGTTTTGATTTATCTTTTATTTTGTGAAATTCAAGCAGCTAAGGATTAACAAAAAATACATGTCTTCTGTTCTGAGCAATCGTAGTTAATCTACACTGAAATTAGTTAATATCAAACTTGCAAGTGTCCTATCCCTCATGCACAATGTTGATAAAGTTATCTACGTGCACCTTCTGTACTTCTGCCAAATCGCATTTGATCACGCACGCATACACATCCATCCAACTTCTTGCCAACAATAAGGAAAATCTCTAAATCCCATGATCTGCTACTCGTACCTTCTTTTTTTGGCGACCCCTAGTTTCTTGCCTACAGTCAATTGAAACTTTGAATCCCATAACATGTAGAGTGTCGCTCCTTGTGCAATGAATAGCCTCACGGGACATTGTCGACGGCGATAGTTTAGAGCAACGACAGCCCTGCTCTGGTGATGCAAGGTGAATCATAGGTGCACAAACGCGAGATACAAAATACCATACTTGATTCTCAACGGTCATTGCCTGCATCTGCTGCCCATAATCCTGTTATACTTTTCTGGAAATTCACAATTGAGCATTCAAGCCTGGAGCAGTCAATGCATGCGTGCATGTACAACTGGAACCATGGATCCTCCATGTAGAATTGGGTTCCATCTATGCGCACATGCTGGCATTCCCAGACATCCACGGTTTTTTTGTTTTGCTTGAAAGACTGCAAAGGAAAGCTTTTGGTCTTCGGTGAACATGGATCACACTGGAATTGTTGGATTAGTAGTATGCGTCGGTGATGGTGTAAATCTCCTTTTCTGAAAATTTGTGTCTATTTCGCCATATACTCAGGTCTAATATTATTTGATAAGCTACGCGCATCCGTTGGACCATCTGCATAAGACATGATAAAGCGGGTAAAAAGTGAGGAAACAATGCCAAAGCGGAGCCGTAATCAGTAGATACTGACCGGAAACAACACTCAGGGTTGTCGAACAATGTGATTTTCCTAGAGCAACCTAAAGCCTACAACTATCAATCAGTAGGACAAAAGTAAACCAATGATTTTTTCTGTATGTTTGCCATAATTACGTTGCACCATTTTAACCAATGCAACCAAGTATATAAGCAAAACGCAGGGCAATCAATAGATAGCCTACCTGCTACGTGCTAGCCAGCCAGTACATAACATGCATGGCTGTGCGTCCGATCACCTATCGGCGGCATGAGGCATGATGTTTTTCTAAGAGAGCTTCTTGCTATGATGCACTGTTGATCATGATATCCTCAACTTCATCAAGCGCAACGACAGCGACCTGCTCAGCCATGGTAGATCCTCATCGGCGACACGCACAATAGTTCCCATACGTGCGTGTGTGCCTGTGCGTTTCTTGCCTGTGCGTTTCTTGCGAGAGCCCAGCACCGGCCTGGAGCCACACATGCATGCGCCGCCTGCTAAGATGAGATTCCGTTACGATGTTATATGTACCATCGGCTCTAACTTGCCTTTTATTTCCCTTTAAAAGTCTATATATGAGAAGAGATCTCCTACGGGGGTTGCTACGGCCCGTTGTCTACAGGTGATGGCCTGTCTCGTTAGGATTCTTTTTTAAAGCGTGTTCAGTTAGGATTGTGAAGATATGCAGTGTTCCAAACCATCGTGCGTGTTCCTTTTTTTGGTTTCCCTGTTTTTTTTTTCTAGGGAGGAAATACAAAGCATGTTTCAGTTTTTTTATGTGTAGTATTTGCCTAATCTTCACCGTTGATACGTCTTAGGTTTTAGACTGTCAAATCATCACCCTTCGTTTTCTATCGTTTTAAGTATATAATAGATAGATAATAGATTGGTTTCATTTTCTCATAGATTCCCTACATACAAGCAGTTTTACAACACCGTCAGGTTTAACTATTGGCCAGAAATTGAAGAGTTGAATTAGATATAATCAGGGATGTGATGTACCTGCTCGTTGCGCATGCTACTCTTGCAAGCTGCGACTGTCCGTTTGCGCAAGCTCGATGCCATGCCCGTGCTGCCGCCGCTGCCTCCCACGCAGGCTACACCCAGGGTTGGATCTTCATCTACAATTGTACAAACAGCGGGTTACAATGATGTAGACCTAAAAATATGCCAATCGGGCTTAATGTGCATTCAGCAATAGTAGTAGTATAGATGGACCATAAGTGGCACGCATCGGAAAGGGCCAAGATGCTGGCTAAAAAAAGGATGTTGTTGTAGCCAAAAAAAGTACAGCGGCCTGGCTTATGTATGTTAGTTGATATTATTGATCCATATACTCTATAAGTGTTTATATGTCTGTTAGTTTTGTACATTCTTGATTGATTTACTCGGTATTTGAATCCTGATACATCGCTTGTGTACATATCTAAATGGGAGTACACATTATGCTACGTGTGACATTTGAGTTGGTCATGAAGTGTTCCAGATATTCGAATTCACCCTAAACTGGATACTAGTTTCTGAATTTGAGTATCGGCATTTGTAACCCATATTCATATATGACAATGGAATACATCTTTGTCTTCCTTTTGAAGATATATAAAAACACATAGAATGATTTATAAAGATTCGTATAGGAATACAAAATGGATTCGAGTTTAGTTGCCAGGGTAAACGTGGATGCTTATTGTCCCAAAATTCGAAAGAAGCAGCAAAATGTCCACTCCCACGTCGGCTGCCTGAAGCCAAGTGTTTGGGAGATGGAAATTACTGTCTACCCATTACACGGACAATCCATCGGCCCGATTTCCACTACTCTAAATAGGGGTAGGTTAGTAACTTCAATTAGACGTGACACGACCGCCTCTGAGCCCATTCCGACACGGTGGGCGTCAAACATGGTGACAAAACACATTTGATTCAAGCTCGTCCGAAAGACCTCTGTTTCTCCCTCCATTCCCCATTCATACATGGTGGGCGGCAAAACAAACTCGACTCGGCTGAAATCGATGTAGGCAAATATTTTCAATAGGGGCAGGTTTGTAACTTCACTCAGACGTGACACAACCGCCCTACCTGTCAGCCCCATTCATACACCGTGGGCGCCAACCATGGGCGCCAAACACCCTCTCCTCGCCCGAAATCGCTCTGGGCAAATATTGACGAGATGCAAGATTACCGTCCTATCCCCAACCGACAAGACGTCCAAATTATAAACGGGGGCTAAGTTCGTAACTTTCCCATATTTCAGACAGGCGCGTCCCAAAAACATGGTTCCCCGTACCTCTCCCTCCATTTTCCCATTCATACATCGTCCGCGCTAGAACACCCCACACCCACACCAGCCTCCGTCCGCCACCCCATCCATCGCTGCCGTCCTCCACCACATCCATCGCCACCGTCCTCCACAATGCCTGAGCGCCTACCAAGACCGCGTCGTCCACTGCTAGAGATGGACGTTTCTCATCCACGGTGACAGACCAATAGCCTTGCATCGCGTCCTCTCGCTTCATCGGCGCCGTCGTCCTCTTTGCCGGGGCCGCTCACACGACCTTCTCTTCCACCGCAACGGGACTTATCCCCCGATGCACCCGTCTACCGTCGCAGATCTGCTTCAACACCACCGACAGCCATCGCACCCCGATGCCTACACGGCGCCGCCAGAGAGGTGGTACTTCATATCTCCTCAACTTTTTGATCTCAACCAGAAAATAGATCTTAACTTGGTTACTCTACTTTCTTTTCAGCTCTTAGAATTTAGCTCTTAGTTCAAAGCAAACAATGGATGCTAAATATCATTTCTTCGGTTTGCAGCTTCAAATCTGCCATGGCACAGCCATAATACGATTTAATTGATCATGCTTAGGGTTTAATTGATCATGTTGGTTCCGTGGTGATTTCTTTAATAGATATCGGAGGGGAAACCCTCTTTTGCTAAAAAAACATATGCAGAGTTTCCCCCTTTTATGATCACTATACGATCAGAATACGTGCTTCCTGTCATAATAACACTGCTCCACGCATCAAGCTAAACAAGCTTAGATGTTCAAATACGAATCTGATATTATTAAAACAGAGTTGTTTAATTGGTCAGCTAAATGTTCCTAAATTAGTTTCGAAAATGCATGCTCGCCGCTCGGGTGTGTATCTCTGAGGTGCCCACGGTGGGCGGCCCACCACAGGATTTTGGGTCGTCCCAGGCCCCGATTCCCCTCTGTTCTGCTGCGCGCTTCCGATCTCTACTCGCCCCCAGCCGCCTGCCTCGCCGGCGACTTGCCATCCCCGGACGGCATGACTTTAGGAGGAGACACCGGACTAACAAGAGGCCAGGAGCCGCTCGCCCAACAGCGTCACCGCTGCCCGGGCGCGCCGCCGTGCCTACCTTCCCAGTCCGTTCAGGGCTCAGGCGTGCAGCACCCACCAAGCCAACCCGATTTATCCTGAGATACGTCCTCAACACTCAGCAGCCACTCCTCATCACCCATTTTCTAATTGATTCATTACTCATTAGGCAGGACTGTCATTAGGGTTTGTTGTGTGCTCAGTGCTACCTACACTTAATGGTTCAGATGTATTAGGCACTACCAACACTCCACCCTTGAAGCTAAACATTACGCCACTCATAATTGCTTAGTTTATTTGTTCAAATACGAATTTCATATGATTCTAATGGTCTACTTCAGTTTTGAAATGTGTGCCTGCCTGTTATAGAGACATAAGGGGTTTGTATTTCTGTGTGTGTGGTCTGGTTAGCATGGTTGGGGAGGTGAACTTTGCATATGCAGCGGTTTATAGGGAGACACTCTCCGAGTTGAATCCGTAATGCATTCCATAGATAATCTGACTACTTTTTATGTTTTCATGAATCTCGGATTCGAACAGCATCATAATGATTATGAGCTTGTGCGCATGAAAAGAATAAAAGCGAGAACAATGCCATGGCTGTCAAACTTGGCATTAAGGGACTGAAATCAAGTTTGGATGCAATGCAATGCAAACGCTCTCCACCCTCTGATTCATGCTCAGAATATGATCCAAACAGTGACTACGAGCTAGAGGGAGACATAAGTCAATGTAGCTCCCTAGTGGAGGAGTCGGAGGAAGATGCCCTATCTTATTCACCCATCAAGGTACTTGCTCTAACTTTCCAAGGTTACATTGCTCGCACATATCTTGCAACTGATGCTTTGCATTGCTTCTACTTTGTTGAACTGCCATTAGCTTAGTTTACACATTGTGTATGTGAATACGCCCTGCCTATCCATTTTCAGTACATATTCCATCTGTCATCATACCATATTTATCCATTCAAATGTTGTTCTTGTGTATCAGACGTTCAAAAGGAAGAGGGTGATTGCTGATCGTGGAGGAGCACAAGCAAAGTATTTGGAAAAGGTAGTGGCTTTGATAAATCAAATAGCCCATTAGGTGTAGTTGCAATATCACCGACCCACAAAATACCCCAACTCTAGCAGACTCTAGCCCTACTACCTTTGGTCATTTCGATGCCCCAACTCAGCGAGACCCCAAGCGCGACAAGCAGTATGATTATGCCGATTGACATAGCACCAATTTGTCTGACATAAAACCCCCATTCCAGCAAAGAGTACACCAAATCCAGTTGCCAAATCCCTTTTCGAACCAGAGAGAGCCCCAATTGCAGCAAATAGGACCTCTGTTCCATTTCTTCCCAGTTTAGAAGACGAAGCTTACGTTGTTGTCAGGAACTTTGTGCGCATCTTTCCTTCATGGAAAGTTTATACCGCCGACACAGAAAAATTTCTAGTCTTCCTCCGCAACTTACGCGTAAGTAATGTACTAATGTTATTCATGGTCATTACTGCATATGTTTCTGCTGACAGAAGACACAAGATTTCATTCTTTTAAATAGGCAAGGAGCAAACTGGATTGTGATGACGAGCAAGAGTTGATTGCGCTTTTCGAGCACTCGTTGATGAAGTATCGTTCCTACCTGAGGCAAGCGCACTTCGATGGCAAGCCTCTGAACGAAATTTCTGTAAAGTCTCTGGTGCTACATTTAACCGACGGTGACTGGAATAATCTTGTTACACATTGGTCTCGGCTGCAGCGTAAGGTACTGTCTATGATATCACATCACAATTTGAAATACATTTCTGCATTCGCCTTAATGTCTCACTTGTATGAAAAATTTTAGCAGAAGAACATTCATTCTCAAGGGACCACAGAATCTCGCAACTATACTGCACACTGCATTGCTCTTGTGAGTACCTCTTGCCCTGTATGACCATAATTAATTTCATAGATGTTTGATTATGTAGCATCACTGCACATGTTAGCCTCGTAATCGTCCATTTGGTGGACATTATAAGATCTGTATGGACTCTTACACAAATTTAGAATCAACCCAATGCTTTTGAAGAGGTTTAGCTCTGCAGTCCTCTTGTAAGGACTGAACGTGGTCTATCACTGTACTTACATTAACAGCTACTCCCTCTGTCCCATAATATAAGAACGTTTTGTACAGTACACCAGTGTTCAAAACACTCTTGTATTATGGGAAGAGGGATTGGTTCATTTTGTAGCATTCTGCATCTTATCTCCCTCGCCCACCATTTACTAAAAAAGATCAGATCTATATTTAATCTTACCAACAAGTAGAATACACAGACAATGCTAGTGCAGAAGTGTAGCCCATTGCTCTTGTCAGTACATTTTGTCCTGTAACGCTTGTACTTCCAGGGATTGGCAGTTGATTATGTAGCATCAATCTGTATCTTATCTTCATTATCCTCTATCCCTTCCAGTATTAGCATATCTATAATTACTCTCTACAAGATGTAGAGTACAGGCAATGCTTATGAAGAAGATTATGTGCTGAAATTCTTGAGTTATCCTTCCCTTGACATGGAGAAGGGCATTATAAAGCCGGTGTTAACTGTTAATGTAAGTCAGTCCTTCTAAAGCCTTTATCCTCAACTGCTGTTTAATTTTCTCATACTCCCTATCGTTTATTGCTGTTTAGTTCTTTGTTTCTACCAAAATGCATGTTCGTAAGAACCGTAAGTTCTAAGTTTTACTTGTAAAACCAAATTTCAGATTCATACCATGCATGCATTTAATACTCCCAATATGTATGCTTGGTTTTGTGGATCTATAATCCAGTGTGTGGTGAAGCAGCCCACGTTTGCACCTTGTCATCTCCTGTTTTATCTTCTCGATGTGGTGATGATATGAACAACATGCCATGCACATTATCCAAAATAGATACAATGATTTTCTTTGCCCTTCATCTATGCTTGTTATGTTGACATGGTAATCCAAGAGTGTGGTGAAGCTCCAGCGTTATGAACAATGCCAAATTATGCTATTGATATTTTGAACTTACTCTTTATTTTCTAATTTGAAATTGGATAGAATTGATGTAAACAGTTATCATCTTTGTTTATACACGTGCAAAACCTGTCATCTCCTCGCTTTGTTTCAGGGTGATATGCCCGATGGCATGCACAAGTCTCTTGAAGGCTGTGAGACAAACCCAACATATATTGCAGCAAAGAAGGCAAAACATCTTGAAGATAGCGAGACAACCCCAAAGTCTTGTCTTGATGCAAAGTGTTCAAGTTACTTGAGACTAACAATCGAGACAAGCTCACATAATTCGTTATGCGAATCAGTTCGACTTCTTCAGTCCCAAGTTCTAGCAGAAAGGCATTCTGCAACTCAACTTCGACTTGAAGTCCTATCTCTAAGAAAGATTGCGCAGAACACCAATGAGAACCTCATCGCTAAACAGCTACACCTGGAAGCTATGACCAACATGCTAGGCCGGTCTCACAGCCTTGCTCAAGACTTATGGCGCAGTTCCCCATAAGGCTAACCTTTCTTGAACTGTCTTGGAAGTGGTCTCGGTTCAAGATTATTTTGTTACGCTGCAATGGTGCCCGATTTTTGCGATCTGCTTCTTTGTTGCGCTTTATGATCACCGGTGGCGAACTTCGATGCCCAGTGGATGTAATATACCTTAAATCCTTTATTGTATAGTGTAGGTTTATTCTTAGTTACTATGCCATAATTTCTTTATTGTATAGAGTAGGTTTGTTCTTAATTCCTACTAGTTACTGCCATCATTCGCTATCTGAAAAAAAATGAGATGTAGTCGACCGGGCCGAAACATTCGATAACGGGCCAGGTTTTTAGCAGGCCACAATTGGGCGGCTGCGTCTTTCTTGGGCCCGAATGATTGGGGCCTTCAAACATTGCGCCAGCCCAAACTTACACCGCCTATATTTTAGTTGGGCCTTTTGTCGCCTCAGTAACTTAGTTTGGCCCACGAGCGTTGGGCCATTAACGTGAATATTGTCTCGGCCTGTTACAGACGAGATGAAACCACGGGCCTTTAGCGGGCCAAAATGCATGTTGGGCCTCAATTTTCACTAGTCGTCGATGGGCCTTGAGGCGAAATGTAGAGCGGGTCGTTATGGGCCCAGTTAGCTCACGGGCCGTTACCAGGCCGAAACATATCTCGGGCCTTAGTTGGCCCACTGATATCATGGGCCTTTAAGAGGCCGAAAGCTTAGTATAGGCATCAACGGGCCGAATTACGAGACGGGCCTTTAACAGGCCCAAAGTCACGTTTGGCTTAACTGTGCCACCTTTAGCATGGGCCGTTAGTGGGCCCGATGTCCCGTCGGACCATATATGGCCCATGGGCAAGACGGGCCATTTCGGGCCGAAAGTCACACCGGCTGAAATGGGCCCATGTTCACATCATCAGGCCTCTAACAGGCCGAAAGTCACTGGGCTGTAGTTGGGCCCGAATATTCGGTGAACAATTAACGGGCCAGATCTGGCTTCGGGCCGTAAATGGGCCCAAATATTGGGCGAACAATTAACGGGCCAGATCTGGTTTCGGGCTGTAAATGGGCCTTTATTAAGCAGGCCGTTATTGGGCTGGCCCACTAGTACCTGATTGAGTTCTACGGGCCTTTGACTGGGCCGGCCTTTTTAACCTATATGGGCCTCTGTTGGGCCTAGCCACGTGTCGACGTACCATAGACATGTCTCCTCCAATGGACGGGCGACATCTGGCCCACTGACGGCCAATCAGAATTTTACACGTGGAAATTTCCCATTGGTCGGGGCTGTTAACGGGTTATCGGATCCAAAATCTGACCCGATAGCTTAACAGAGTTCCGTTACAGTGGATGCCACGTGTCGGTCACCCTTGACGAAAGCACTTATGTGACGCGCGATTTATCATCATGGAAGTGGACACTTCCGTGATGATAATTTTAGTAATGTCATGGAACACTTCTATGACAGCACAGGTATGACTATCTTGATTCTGTCATAAATTTGTCATGGATGTACATGCATGACAAAAAACGCGACCTTCTATGACAAACATGTATCATCACGTAAGTGTATTTTTTTTGTAGTGACTTCTAGGGTTTGGTCAGGCGAGAGGGGGTTGATCCATGTCCCCCCTCATGTTGAAGAGTTATCGGAGTTCTCTCATGAATGTCCGACGTCCGGACCACCTCTCTCATGAATGTCAAACAAGAGGTTTAACAAAATGGCACCATTCTGGATGTGTAGAAAATGGTCCATATTTTTCCTGATCTCATCTACCCTTCTATATGTCACGTTGTCTAGTGTCAAAGGATTCAAGAAAACCATGGCTTCATCATTAGCTGGAAGTAACCCGGGCATGATGGTACGAAGCTCTCCAAAGTTATTTTGGAACGGAGTCCCAGATAGGATAATTCGCTTTTTGTTATGAAGATCAGCAAGAGCCTTCCAAACATTGCTATTTGGAAGGCCTTTGCTGAACTTCGTAGAAAAAAGTGGATTATCCTATCCGGGACTCCGTTCCAAAATAACTTTGGAGAGCTTTGTACCATCATGCGTCAGTTACTTCCGGCTAATGATGAAGCCATGGATTTCTTCAATACTTTGACACAAGACAACGTGACATATAGAACATTACGTAGATGAGATCAGAAAAAAATGGATCAACTTGTGCACATCCATAATGGGCATTCTTGTTGAACGGAGACCCTCGACCCCTCGACGATCCTCGAACCTTAACCCCTCGACGACCCTCGACCCTCGACCCCTCGGTGATCCTCGAACCTCGATCCCTCGATGACCCTTGACCCCTCGGTGACCCTCGACCCTCGACTGCTCGGCGATCCTCGACCCCTCAGCGACCCTCGATCCTCTACCCTGGTTCCTGACCCTCGACCCCTCAGCGACCCTCGACCCGTCGGCAACCCTCGACCCTCTACCCTAGTTCCTGAACCTCGATCGTTCGGCGATCCTCGACACCCTCGTTCCCGATAAAAAATAAGAAGAGGAGGAAGAAGAAGAAAAATAGAGGAGAAGAAGAAGAATAAAAATAGAAGAAAAAAAGAGGAGAAGAAGAAAAAAATAGAATAATATCTATTTTTTCTTCTTCTCCTCTCTTTTTCTTCTTCCTCTTCTTATTTTTTTCTCCTCTTCTTCCCTCTACTCTTCTTATCCTTCTCCTTCTTTTTCTTCCTTCTTCCTTTTCCTCTTTTCTTCTTTTTCCTTATTTTCCCTTTTCCTCTCCACTAACCGAAAATATACTAACCTAAAATGCACTAACAGTAAAACTAACCTAAAATGCACTAACCTAAATCGATTCTACTAACCTAATTTTTTAAAAATCATCATATGAACAAAAAAGCATACATCGTCTATCATCAGCATCATCATATCTATCATCAACATCATCATATCTATCATCAACATCATCTAACAAAATCATATGAAAAAATGTATATGAACAAAGCAAGCTAGCTAGGGGGAGGAGGATCGGACATGGAGGAAGGGGGCCGACCGGACCGTGACGCGGGGCGGCGGACCGGGGCGATGACGGCGCGGGGCGGCGGCGCGACGAGGCTCGGGGCATGGGCAATGCGGAGGCGGTGTCGGGGACGCTGCTGCAACGAGGGCTCGGGGCAGGGGCAGCGCGGCGACGGCGTCGGAGGCGGGGGCGACGACTGCGACGGCGGGGCAGAGAGGTAACCTCGCGGCATCGTCGGAGGGATCGAAGACGAACCGAGTGAAAAATTTGACAAGTGCTGCTTATATAGACGAAGCTTTGGTCCCGGTTGGTTGCACCAACCCGGACCAATTCCCCCCTTTAGTCCCGGTTGGTGCTACCAACCGAGACCAAATCTGTTCCTTTGGTGGGTTGGTGGCACCAACCGGGACTAAAGGTGGCATTGGTCCCGGTTGGTGCCAGGAATCGGTACCAATGGACACCTTCGTCCCGGTTGGTGCTACCAACCGAGACCAAAGGCCTTGTGTTGCCCGCGGCCAAAAAGTTTAGTCCCACCTCACTAGTTGAGAGGGGCTCGGAGTAGTTTATAAGCCCCACTGTCGCTGCCCTCTCGAGCTCCTCTCCAATGCAGGCTTACGGGCCTAATCTGATACTGTTGTGCCTGTGAGCCTACTAGGCCTTCTATGGGCCTGAATCCTGGCCCATGGTTGGGTTTCTAGTCTTATTTAGGCCGTGGTTGCCCAGTAGGTGGCATTTTTTCCAGTTTTTTGTTTTGTTTTTTGCATTATTTATTTTATTTTTTTTATTTTTTTAATTCTTTTTGCTTTTAGGTCACAAAAATTAAAAACTTTCTGTTAGTGCCATTAGTTTTCAAATTTGAATAATTTAAATTTGACTTCTTTGAAATTTGTGTGAATCACTAGTTTGTGATTAAATTTACTATAAAAATAGATTTTTGGAGTGATTCTATTTCGTGCTATTTAATATAACTATGTTTTATCATTATTTCAAAAATAGATTTTGTTATTTTAGTTTCTAACATAAAAATTCTTTATTATAATTCTTTTTGCTATTAAAGTTTCTAACAAAAAATTTTCTTTATGAAAATACTTTTATCTTTTAATGTTTTGAATAGAAAATACTTTGATAATTTTAATTGCATAAATTTGATATAATTTTAGTTTCAGTAGTACTAGAGGTTTATAAAAGCTTTTCAGTTGATTCCTTTTGCTATTGGAATTTTATAAAAGCTTTTTAGTTGATTCTTTTTGCTATTGAAGAAACTTTTAGTTTTGTTTTAGTAGATCATCACAGAATGTTTTAATTGATTATTTTTAGTTCATTCTTTTTGTTATTAGTTCATTCTTTGAGCTAAATGACGCTTATATTAAAAAGCACTACAAATGAACTCTGAAAAGGTTGAAAGTTGGCATGGTATCATCATTTCACCCACATAGCATGTTAAAAAGTTGAGAGGATTACGGCGAAAATTGGATGCACTTCTTGTACAAAATGGATAATCTCTTTCGAAGTATCAAGGTTTCGAACGAAAACTCATTTGTTACAAAGGGATTTCACTTTCTTGAACTTATTTGTACTCCAGACTTTTTTGTGTTCAAAATGCACCATTCAAAGCCACATCATCAATTTTTAACCCTTTCTGACTTCATTTGGTATTTTTCATGCATTTACTATTTTTTTTGAGCTTAATGACCCTGAAATTGAAGAGCACTACAAATGAACTCTGAAAAGGTTGAAAGTTGGCATGGTATCATCATTTCACCCACATAGTATGTGCTAAAAAGTTGAGAGGGTTACGGCAAAAACTGGATGCACTTCGTGTACAAAATGGACAATCTCTTTCGAAGTATCAAGGTTTCAGACGAAAACTCATCTATTACAAAGGGATTTCATTTATTTGAACTCCAGGCTTTTTGTGTTCAAAATGCACCATTCAAAGCCACATCATCAATTTTCAACCCTTTCTGACTTCATTTGGTATTTTTCATGCATTTACTGATTTTTTTGAGCTAAATGACCATGAAACTGAAAAGCACTAAAAATGAACTCTAAAAAGGTTGAAAGTTGGCATGGTATCATCATTTCACCCACATAGCATGTTCTAAAAAGTTGAGAGGGTTACGGCAAAAACTGGATGCACTTCATGTACAAAATGGACAATTTCTTTCGAAGTATCAGGGTTTCGGACGAAAACTCATCTGTTACAACGGGATTTCATTTTTTTGAACTTATTTGAACTCCAGACTTTTTTTGTGTTCAAAATGCACCATTCAAAGCCACATCATAAATTTTTAACCATTTCTGACTTCATTTGGTATTTTTCATGCATTTACTGATTTTTTTTAGCTAAATAACCCTGAAATTGAAAAGCACTATAAATGAACTCTGAAAAGGTTGAAAGTTGGCATGGTATCATCATTTCACCCACATAGCATGTGCTAAAAATTTGAGAGGGTTACGGCAAAAACTGCATGCGCTTCGTGTACAAAACGGACAATCTCTTTCGAAGTATCAGGGTTTCGGACGGAAACTCATCTGTTACAAAAGGCATTTCATTTCTTCACATGTAACTGCAATGATATTCTAGATCAAAGTCATTATCATAATAGTTGTGGAGAGAAAGTCTTGACTTTTTCTTCGCTTGTGTCCTTTGCTTATTGCGCCGTAACCATGGATAATCTTCATCGTTTAACAGGGTGCTTGGGCCAGCCTTGACTTTGAAGGGAGGAATTTCATGAGACTTTTCATAATCTTCGGACATGTCTGTCTTGCCCTCCAATCCCATGATGTCACTTTTTCCTGAAAGAACTATGTGGCGCTTTGTCTCATCGTATGATGTATTCGCTTCCTTATCTTTCCTTTTTCTCGATTTGGTAGACATGTCCTTCACATAGAAAACCTGTGCCACATCATTGCCTAGGACGAATGGTTCGTCTATGTACCCAAGATTGTTCAGATCCACTGTTGGCATTCCGTACGGGACCTTCATGCTGAGCAGGCATTCCAAGAAGATTTCCTTCTCTTCTTTGGTAAGAGCGTAGCTGGCATGCTGTCTTTTTCGTGCACACGTTGCTGGTCCTCCTGTGCCTCTGGTGTATCTTTTGTCTTCCCATACACGCCCAAGAAGCCTAGCAGGTTCATGCATAGATTCTTCATCACGTGCATCACGTTGATTGAAGAGCAAACCTCTAGGTCTTTCTAGTAGGGTAGGTCCCAAAATATAGATTTCTTCTTCCACATGGGTGCATGTCCGTCAGCGTCATTCGGAACAGATAGTCCGTCGGGACCCTTTCCGAAGATTATTTGTAAATCATTGACCATAGCAAGTATGTGATCACCGGTACGAATGGCGGGCTTCTTCCGGTGATCTGCCTCGCCTTTGAAATGCTTGCCTTTCTTTCGACATTGACGGTTGCTCGGAAGAAATCAACGATGCCCCAGGTACACATTCTTCCTGCATTTTGTCCACGTATATACTTTCGGTGTCATCTAAACAGTGCGTGCATGCGTGGTATCCCTTGTTTATCTGTCCTGAAAGGTTACTGAGAGCAGGCCAATCATCACTACTAGGGAAAACCTTATACACAGAATCTTACCAGTAGCGCGTGTTAAAATGGGGCGCTACTGCTACTTAGCAGTAGCGCGTCGACTAAAACGGCGCTACTGTTACCCGCTTAGCAGTAGCGCGGCAGGAACATAACGCGCTACAACTATAATTGCCACACCGTCCCCGACGTGCTAGGCATAGTAGTAGAGCCCTTCTAGAAACAGCGCTACTACTACGGATGTTAGCAGCAGCGTGTTTTCGCTTCCCATGCTACTGTTAAAGCTATTTTCACCTAACCCCCCGCGCGGCCTGATTCCCTCTCCTCTGCTTCCTCCCCCAATTCCCCACTCTCTCTTCTCCCCCTCGTCGCCTCCGCCGGAGCCCCTTCCCTCGCCCTCGCCGGAGCCCCTGCCCTCGCTCTCCGTCGGAGTCTGCCCCTCGACGTCGTCGCGCGCCTGTGCCTCCTCCTCCTCGACCTCGACCTTGCCGGAGCCCCTGCCCTCGCTCTCCGCCCCCGTCTCCCTCGACCCGCCTCGCCGCTGTCTCCCCCGACCCTGCCTTGCCGCCGTCTCCCCTGACCCCGCCTCGCCGCGCCTCGATGCCGCCGTCTCACCCGGCCCCATCTCTCTCCCCGCCCTCTGTAAGCACTCTCCCCTTCCGATCCCTCTTCTCTGCTTAGTATGAACCCTAGCTATTTAGTGCTAGTTAGTAGAACCCTAGGCTATTTTTAGTGCTAGTTAGTTAATTACAATTAGTATTAACCCTATTTAATTAGGTAGTACGAACCCTGGTTAAAATGGATACTTATATGGTAATTAGGGCAGTAGTTCCTAGGTACTAATTAGTTAGTAAGAACTAGGTACTAATTAGGTACTAGTTTATTTTTATTTATAGTAAGTTTATTTTTAGTAAGAACTAATTGAATTAATAGAACTAGTTAGTAAGAACTTGTTAATATTTTTTTAGTTAAAGCAATTTTTCCCGCATCGACGTGGACGATGCCTATCCCGCATCCTCGTCGTCGAGTCATCGGAGGAAGACACCTGCTTGACCAGACGGGCCATGTCCGGGACTGGGCTCCGCCGGGTGGTACTGGGAGGCGCTACCTACCGGGGGGCGCAGGTTGGTGAGGAGCCAGCCTGTCGTTGACCCGAACCTTCTTTGGTGGCGGTCGTGTGGGCTAGTGACGGTCCAGAGGCTTGAGGACCCCGCGGAGGTGGTGCATCACCATGTCAGTGAGGAGGACGCGCACGTCCGTCTCTACTTGTTTGCATTGGAGCACAGGTTCTCCAATACCTGGCAGGTTCTCCATGGATCTCACTGGAGCTATGATCCCGTGATGGTTCCTTCTCTGTGGGTGTCCACCGCCCGCTCCGATACCCGTCGTGTGCTAGGGTTTTAGTTGTATTAGTGATGTTATATGTATGACACTATTCGGGATATATTAGTGATAATATTCAACGATGTACGGACGCATGAGATGATTTACTTTTGCTTATTGAATGCATGCTAATTTGAGTCCTATAAGATATTTTGAAATGTATATCTTGTGTTGCTCAAATAGGATATGTGCTTGCCCAATTGGCCGGTCATGTTTGCAGGTTACACCTCCTAGAGGCTTATGTTTTGCCGGAGTGTTGATTCATTTCCGTTCCGACAAATTTCAGGCGCTCGATATGTCCTATTTTAGCAAAGGTCATGCTGGATTTTTCCGTGAATTTTTCAATTAATTTTTTAACTATGAACATAGGAAATGTCTGACGACAAAAAGGATTTCGGTATTTGCAAATACTGCGAAGACAGCCTTGGCTTTGTCTGACGGAATCTTCCTAGATGATGATAGGCGCTTCAGCATCAAGCTGGACGAGAACTTCGAAGTGGTTACAGTAAGTCACAACAACAAGTCTTTTTTCGTAATTAAGCATGATATCTTCTTCATTTGCTTCAACTTATAATTTGTTTTTACTATTCTACTAGCGTATCCCCTGCCATGCAAGAGTTTTTGTATTGGATAAGATAAGTTTCAGTTCTATGACAACTACTATGGAGGTAAATATAGTTTATTTGAAGACCGAGCATGGTTATATTTTCCATGCAAAATTATACAACGAAGACGACTACACCTATTTTGGATGCAAAACATGGCGAGCACTATGCAAGACTTATGCATTTGAGCCTGATATGGTTATCACCTTTGATATTCGTCCGGAAGATGGTATTGAAGGTAATACCGACATCTGGGTCGATGTGCAGACGCCTCCAGTTCTACCAAAATGTGAGTTTCTCAACCATATTTATGTCTTTGATATTGTTTATTCAAAAATAGTTGACAACTAATTTCTATTGACAGCTTATTTCCAATCAAGCAAACATGTCCAGCGCTTGGTAGATAGGACCTACTACTGTTCCGGGGCTGAACTAAACTGCGAGGAGATAAGTCATTATGCTTCATGGCTTGAGGATCTTCATACTGTCAAGACAAATTATTTTTTTGGACTTGCAAATCTTAGTACTCAAAACGTGCGACCAATAGTGTTCGTATTGAACTACGGTCACATCTATTTAGGAAAGATGGTAAGATTTTTACTATTTGTACTCAGTGCATCTTTCGCATACATTATTTTTTAAGCTAAACTTCATTGCTATGTATGTTACTATACGATGTTCTTCAACAGGGACTCCCGCTGAATGTTGTGCCTCATTGGATCAAGACTAAAGGTCAGATGAGAATTGTTAGCTTACGGCCAAGATATCCTATAATGCACTTTAGTGCATTCAGGATTTCTAATAGCGAGGAATGCTTAATAGTGAAAGATTGGAGCAAAATTGTGAACGGTCACAGAGAAGTACTAGGGGACAGCAATCAGAAGCGCAGCCCACGATTAGGAGATAGGTTCATCTGCATGCTCCAACTTGATGAAGAACGAGTGCTACACATGTTTTATGTTATTTTACCTGAGAGAGAGCAGCAGGAGTGATTAGCTAGTGTTGGTGGCAATGACTGATGATTTTTATTAGCTAGTGTTGCTGGTGATTAGATAGCTATCGCAGTTAGTGTTGGCGGTGATTAGCTAGCTAGAATGAGTTTGAAGATGATGATGTGCTACACTATGACTATGATGATTAAATAACTACTGTTGATGTTACGACTATGATGATGATTAAATAGCTTGTGCTGGCGGATTAGATTCAAGTGGAGGCAACATGTGGTGTACATCGAAAGTACTACTAGTCCAAACTAGATCATGTTTGGTTTAGTAGTATACTTTTGACATGCACCACATATTGCCTCCACTTGAACCTAATCCACCTTCATTTGACACACTATTACGGACATAATGATGTAAACCTCATAACTGGTATTGTACCAGTATTTGTACGATGGCGCATAAATACACTAAAAAAAGAATACTAGTAGTGATGGAGAGAAAACACGCTGCCACTAGTTACATTAGCAGTAGCGTGGGAGTGAAAAAATGCTGCAGCTATTTGTCCTAGCAGTAGCGCGTGCGGGCACGTGTTACTGCTAAGCAATAGCTGTAGCGCCTTATTAGTAGCGCGCCTCCCCGCGCTACTAGTGAGCACAAAACCCGCGCTACTGCTAGGGTTTTCTCTAGTAGTGCATTGATGGTTACAAACAGCAACGCATGTAGGTCAAATTCCTGCTGTTTGTGCTCATCCCACACACGTGCACTGTTTCCATTCCACAGATGTAAAAGTTCTTCAACTAATGGCCTTAGGTACACATCAATGTCGTTGCCGAGTTGTTTAGTGCCTTGGATGAGAACTGCATCATAATGAACTCCCGCTTCATGCACAGCGTACGTACTGTCGGGCAATTCGTTATTCTTTGGAAGCTTCTTCTTCTTCAATATTTTCAGTAGCTTCTCAAATCCTTTGTCAGGTACACCATTCTCTGCCTTCCACTACAACAATTCTAGTGTGGTACCGAGCTTTGTGTTGCCATCTTCTCAATTGGGGTACAACCCTTTTTGTGATCCTCTAACAGGCGATCGAACTTCAGCTTCTCGTTTACACTTTTGCACTGTCTCTTTGCATAAACAGTGACCTGTCAAAGATCATCATCGGGCACATCGATGGTTCCTCTTGATCTTCAGCTTCCCCCGCTGCAGCATCACCATATTCAGGGGGCACATAGTTGTCATCATCCTCTTCTTCTTCGCAGTCTTCCATCATAACCCATGTTTCTCCGTGCTTGGTCCAAACATTACAGTGTGGCATGAAACCCTTATAAAGCAGGTGATTGTGAAGGATTTTCCGGTCAGAGTAAGACTTTGTATTCCCACATATAGGGCATGGACAACACATAAAACCATTCAGCTTGTTTTCCTTAGCCACTTCGATAAAATTATGCACGCCCTTAATGTACTCAGAGGTGCGTCTGTCACCGTACATCCATTTTCGGTTCATCTGTGTGCATTATATATAATTAAGTATGTCAAAAACCATTACAGAACATCATGAATATAGAAGTGACCAACTTAATAGAAGTTCATCATCACATTAAAACCAAAGTACATACATAGTTCTCATTGAACAACATATAGCTCTTCAGAGCATCTAATTAAACCATACGTTGAAACTATCTAAGACATTTCAATGCAACAACAAATGTGATCAAATCGCAACTAAGGTAACAATTGATCCAATGACATAATGATACCAAGCCTCAGTATGAATGGCATATTTTCTAATCTTTCTAATCTTCAAGCGCAGTGCATCCATCTTGATCTTGTGATCATCAACGACATCCGCAACATGCAACTCCAATATCATCTTCTCCTCCTCAATTTTTTTCAATTTTTCCTTCAAGTAATTGTTTCCTTCTTCAACTAAATTTAACCTCTCGACAATAGGGTCAGTTGGAATTTCCGGTTCACATACCTCCTAGATAAAAAAATCTATGTCACGTTGCTCGGCATAATTGTCATAAACACTAAATAAAACAAATAGTTATAAAACATAATATATATATACCACATCTGAATCATAGACAGGACGAGGGCCGACGGAGGCAGATACCAAAACCATCGCACTATATAATAACAAACAATAATAAGTAAGAAAACTACACAAGTATCTACTAAATCATGCAAGTAAGAACTTTTTTCTTTTAGAAAGAAGATAAGGACAAGAGGCTCACCACGGTGGTGCCGGTGGCGAGAACGGTGCAGGCGATCGGCGGCGGTGAGGACGGGGACAGGATAGGACGGGCAGCCTAACCTAGACAAATCTTGAGGAAAATGGAGCTTGGACAAGGAGCTTCGAGATGAGAGAGCTTAAGTGTGGCTCGGGCATTTCATCGAACACCTCATGTGCATAGGAGGTGAGCTAGAGCACAACACACCTCTCACACACCTCTCCCAAAGAAAGAAGAGCACTCCACTACTCTACTCGCGGGCGAGGGGTAAATATAGGCAACTCATTGGTCCCGGTTCGTGGCTGGAACCGGGACTAAAGGACAACCTTTGGTCCCGGTTCAAGCCACCAACCGGGACCAATGGTGGTGGGCCAGGAGCGAGGCCCATTGTTCCCGGTTCGTTCCTGGAACCGGGACCAACGGGGCCAGACGAACCGGGACCAATGCCCCACGAGGCCCGGCAGCGCCCCTAGCCTCACGAACCGGGACCTATGTTCCCATGGCTCCCGATTCATGAGTGAACCGGGATTAATGGGCTTTCCCTGCTTGGACTAAAGCCATGTTTTCTACTAGTGTAGGCACAACAACGGTAAACACATTTTCAACTTGCATCTGAGCATCAAGTTTGTAGGTTTGCTTCTCTCAGCATAATGATTCTTCTTGCTTCATCTTGTCGTTTTTTCGTTTACTGTTGGATCTTAGTATGGATTGTGTTGGTTGGATGCCACCTGATCTCGCTCATCTGATTTAGCTTGTGGATTTGACGCTAGGATTTAGGTAACAACAAAAATTAGAAAGGTTGGCCGGATTTAGGGATCAATGAAAAATATGACATGGCAATGTATTTAATTGGAGACGAGGCTTCCCAACTATGAAGGATTGCAATTAATTTTTACTTTAGTACTACTAATGCATGGTTTTTGTTCTTGCATAATTTAACTTTGTATGTTGGACTATTTGGTGGCATCTACAATATGATCCCTTAATCACTGATAGCAGGAATGTTTCTTCCGATGAAACACTTCTGTGTTGGATTTGATACAACTTGAGGTAAGCATTTTTTGACTGAAATGGTTAGTTCTGAGAATCCTATGGCTGGAATATATTTCCACTAACTTCATATCGTGCAATTATGTTATATAGCTAGAAGATAGAATTTTATTAGCATTTGCAATCTCAAGATTAGGTCTGCATAACTATCTACAAGTAGGCAAATCTCTTTAACTTTGCAATACAATAATGATATTCCAAATTATTAGCATTATGATTTTGAAAAAAAACATTTTAAGAACTTCTTACATTAGTATATGGAAAACATTCCTTTCGTTCTTAAACTCTTTAGATGAATGATTGTTCAAATTGTATGGTATCTCCATTTCTAGAATTATCTTCTCCTTACATTATATTTTAGAATAAAGAGGTCTTGCATGTCTACTGACGATGTATTCCTTTGAAATAAAGTATGGATCTTGGATCTCCCCTTTCAAGAAATGCATGTTTAATGGAGATCTTCCCTTTCTCTATTTAGGGATCTAATGTCGGACAAGTATTGATCTAATAAGAAATGAGCCTATCAACATATTATTTTTAATGTGCACAGAGTGATGTATCCATCCCCAACGAAGCTACCGACTTTCTATATTTGTATTATAACTCGTGCAACCTGGATTCCATGCATACACTACTAACTTGCTATTAGATATTACTTTGTTTCTGGACGCTCAGAATTTTCAACTTTTCAAACCTTCATATGCTATGAGTTCTTAGTTTTGAATACTATTGTCCAATTCATTGATGGTAGTATCACATAATATTGCTTTCACTTGTCCTAAATATTTTGTGTTTTGAAAGTTGAGAAAGTACTGGAAGGAAGAAAAAGATGACCCTGGTAAGCCATTTTGAGCTGAATGGTCTATTTTTCTTATCAACAGCTCCTCAAATGACATGCCTTACCAATTCAGAGGTTTTTGGCCCAGACAAATGTATTATTATTCTATTCTTTTGGCCCTGATGAAGGATGCCTATTGAAAATATTCGACAGAAGGCACATTTTTGCAAGTCATTGACAGTCTATATATTTTTTTAAGTTGGAAGAGTGTGTCATTGACACCCTTACTCTGAGGTTTACACAGTGCATATTGACTTGATACGTGCATTGTTTTTAGTTATCATTTCTACTATTTCTCAGATTTTGAACGTGAAACCAGGAGAAAATCTTCTTGGAATTCTTGCCAAATGAATCATCCTACTTAATATGCTTTTCTTATCCGGAATCTATTAAAGTGGTCTATCATGAGCATAGGGTATTGTTGAATTTTATCTGGGTGTGTACAAATTTATCATAATACTACCCTTTATTTTGCATCATTCGTTTAGTCCAGTTTAGTCCTCACATATGTTCATCTTCCCGTTCATTAGATGGTGTTGTGACCTTAAGAGCTGGTGATTTATGTACATGCATTGAACCAATGAAAGTTGGCATTGATTTTGTATCTTTTTACATGGTAAGAACTAAGAATAATGTACACTCATATTTGCATAGTCTTTAAATAGTTAAGTTTGTAATGTACATGACCAAGTGCAACCACACGACTCACTAAATGCACCTTCCGATCCAAAATAAGTGTCATCTTTGAACTAAGGTTAAACTAACCTTTAGTTCAAAACTGCCAACACATATTTTAGATCGGAGGGAGTAGTATTTTTCGGTGTCTTTGACTATTATTAGTACTTCCACTGCTTTTTTCCTATACAAATATACAAGGATCAAGCATTGAGAGTATCAAATGCACCAATGGTTGAAAGTGCTAACCAATCCACTGAGAGCGTTGCACAACTTTCCACATGCCCATTGATTAATCCATCTGCTGCGTAGCAGCATCAAATACTTCATGCTCTAATTGTATTACCGATGTCATTTACACATACTCCCTCCGTTCTTGAAAGTCCTTGAAAGAGTGTACTTCCAACTTTGTTGGAGGGTCAAACTATCTCAAAGTTTGACCGAGTTAATGCAAAAATATATCAACGTTCATGAAACCAAATAGGTATATGTTGAAAATATATTTTATCATGAATCTAATGCTATTAATTTGATGACATAAATGTTAGTGTATTATTCTATAAATATGGTCAAACATAAAAATGTACTCTCCAACAAAGTTGGAAGTACACTCTTTCAAGGACGGAGGGAGTATGTGATAGAGAATATATTACTTTCTAAGGATGTCACACTATTGTTATTTTAACGTGTCTTGCTGACAAGTTTTGTCAAGATTAGTACAGTAGTGAGCATCATGGAATATCATTTGTCTTCACTTTCATGCTACAATAACCTTTTCGCAAATTGGTGGTCATAAAATACGGGGTTGTGGATTTATGATCCAATTTATGAAATGCTACAAAAATCTTGTAGACATGAAACTAAGAAGATGGCCAATATGACATTCAAATTATAGAAGATGATAGTTATGTGAAATGATCGATATTTGGTTTGCCTTACATTATCGTTCTAAAGTTCTTTCAATCAAAATAGTAATTCAGTTCTTCATTGTTATACATTTGTAAAAATTACAATCATTCTATTGGAAAAATACACGGGCGCAGGAACGCGCGCCAATCATGATATAGTAAAAATAAAGATCGGGTAGTACCCAACGACGATAAGAGTACATCATACATCCTATGACTTTAAATCATCGGGGGACAGTGTGACACCACAACTCCTCCACCTCCTCCTTCCCGCCTAGTCCTCGACCTGCTGCAGAGCGGGCAAACATCATTGTCGAGGTTTGGGGTCGCTCAACATGGTGGAAGAAGGATAACATCCATTGGTAGGTGCACATGGTGGTGCAGGCAGCTTGATAGAAACCCTAGTCAAGGGGAAAGGAGGAATCAAGCGGTGGAGCCGCAACCTCATTATGTAGGAGGATCCCTACGCGGTGGGGAATCGACCGCTGAAGAGAAACAGAAGATAGGCTTATGCGATGCATGCTAAATTAGGAATAAAAAATTCAGTTGAACCAATGGGAGGGGGAAAATAAAAAATCGGTTGGGTATCCCTTCGTTCGATGGGAGTTGTGGGAACCAATGAGGACTACTATGCATTGCCATTTAATAATACATGGCCCTTAATAATAAAGAGAGAGAGAGATTATAGACATGTGATTGATTCCTTTCCATCAGTGTAGCATTATTTTACCAACATTGATTCCGTTCCATAGATTTGGTATTTAAAGAATGATTAGTAAGATTGATTTCTTTTGATACGACATTACTAAATATATCGAAGATTGATCTACATTATTTGTGAAGAATTGGAAGGTAAAAGACCCTCAAAAAAAGAATTGGAAGGTAAAAATGGATTAAGTACATAAGTGGGTTAAAAGCTGGTTTAAATAAATTGGTGGGATTAAAAAAATTGGTGGTGGAGGTTTAACCGGAATGGAGGTGACGCTACCAACTCATCATGGCATATAGGTCTATGTTGATTTTGATAACATGTCAAGCACAAAATAATAGGATGGTCATAGAAAAAATGAATAAAGAAGGAAACCAAAAAGGAAAACTTTGAAGAAAAAAACATGTGTACACGTCAAATGGTTCGGCAACATTGATTATAGTAGATTTTTTATAAGATTTGATTTGATTTGGGTATGAGTAATGGAAGGCAAGGAAAGTTTGGTTTTAGTTGAGATTTTGCTAAGATCTGATTTGATTGAGTTAATGCTTGACGTTGTTTTGAGAAAGTGCTGATTCGTTTTGTTTTGTTTTCGGAAAGTGTCGATTCTAATAATATGCCGAGCACAAAATAATATGTTGGTTATAAACAAAGAAACATAATAAAGGAAACGAAAAAATAAAACATAGTAGAAAAATGAAAAAAATACACGCACACGTCTCAAATGGGCCGGCCAATTTTGACTATAATTGATGTTTTAGCAAGATTTGATTTTGGTATGAGTAGTAGAAGTTTTTATTTCATTGATATTTTCTTAAGATTTGATTTGATTGAGTTAATGCATGGCATTGTTTTGGGAAGTGCCGATTTGTTTGGATTTTGTTTTCGGAAAGTGTCGATTCTAATAGTATGTTGGTGTTATAAAAAATAGAAGAAAAATAATATGTTGGCCTTATAAAACAAAATCAACACTTTTTTACTATAAAAAATCTTCACTTTACACTTTTTGACATACTATAAGACCCGCATGACAATTCAAATTAACACATTATTGGTCTTATAAAACAAAATCAACACTTTTTTGTACTTCATTTTTTATAAGACCATCTGAAAGTGCCGAGCACATAATAATATGTTGGACTTACAAAAATGAAGTATAAAAAAGGGAAAACCAAAAAACAAAAAAGAAGAAAAAAGGTGCGAACGTGCCAAATTGGCAGCTAATTTTGACTATAGCCCATGTTTTCGTAAGATTTAGTTTGATCTGGGTATGAGTAGTGGAAGGCAAGTAAATTTTGGATTTCGTTGAGATTTTCTTTATGATTTGATTTGAATGAGTTAACACATGGCGTTGATTTGATTTGATTGGAGATTATATCAAGCAAATCTCCAAGACTACTAGCTTTCCCTCAATATAAACACAAGCACCCACGCAAAGAACATGAATTCGGCAAAATCAACGAACAACATTAGAAGAAAAGGAATAGCTAACTATCTCCCATGGCACGTATGCAGGACGACACACGGGCCCTATGCTTCATAGCTCTTGTAGCCATGGCCACCACTGTATTCTCAGGTCATGCAGCAGGGCGTTACATAGGTATGGTTTTCTTCTTCCTTTCCTGATCTTTTCACACGTATTTGGATACACAAACATGTATTTTCCGGGTGGGTTATATGTATCTCTGTTATGTTTTGTGCGCAGATACTGATCTGCTGTGTACATCTGTGGAGTATTGTTCGCCGCCAGTCCGAGGTAGTGGCAACATTGCATGCAAGGCTAACTGTGTTAACCGAGGTTATGACAAGGATAAGAGCAGTTGCCTTGAAGGCAGTAGTGGCACATGCTGCTGCGGAAAGAACTGAGTACCATGAAATGAGTTTATATATGTATTAGAAAATATTGCATGAAGGTGAATGCTTATATTGTTTGTGTGAAACCTGATTCAATTCATACAAAACAATTAATAATAAGCTATTGATGATTGTTGTTTAAGTATATGTTTTTCCATTGCGACCCTAAAATCATTTTATCGCCATGACATACCAAAATAAAACATTATCAGGATGTCAAATAATGAGAAATTGATCAACAAGATTGGAAGTCTCACACCACTATGGAACAAGCCATAGAATATCCCTGATCGTAGTCATTATACGGAACAAGCCATATATATATATAGAGTGTGTCTATTCTAACAACACCCTTAAGACCTTATTCTAACAACAAAAACCTTATTCTGCTCTCACACACACACCCACGGAACCGACCCGCGAGGCGCACCATGGGAAGAATAAAAAGACCCCACCTGGCCCACTCCTCCAACTATCTCACTCCCCCCCACGGCCGCCCCCAAGCCCCACTCACCCACAAACCCTCGCAACCGCAATCGCACCCCAAATCCCCGCCATCTTCTTCGTCTCCGGCAGTCCACCCATGCTCCCATACAGCTAGCGCCCCTGTCACCCAAGCCACCAGATCCGAGCGCTCCCCCCACCCACCCCAACCTTCCACCGTTGCCCCACCACTAACAGTCCCTGCCAGGCTGCCGGCACGGATCCGACAGCACCATCCCAGGCGCCTGCCATGGCTACCGGTGCGGATCCGGCCACACCGTCCCAGACATCTCCCGCGGTTTCCGGCATGGATCTAGGTGTGCCGCTCCCAAGCGCCTTGGGCGGCCACCAACATGGACCATGTTGGCGCCTCCCCAAGGCACCCGACACGTCTACCAGCATGGATCCTAGTGCGCCGTCCTTAGGCGCCCCACGCTACTCCCGGCGCGGATCCGAGACCGCCTCCCACCATGGGCCCAGTCTCCCCTCCCTTCTCAAGCAACCTTTTCCAGTTCCCCCTTCTCCAGTGGATCCTGCCATGTGTGCAAGCGTTCTTTCCAACTACGTATGATTTGCATCATTCTGATGAGCGATTTAAAAAAACACAAAAATACACTCGCTGCCACTTGTCGGATGCCCACTATTTTTGAAACTGCTCTTAAACCGTGAAGAATATCGAAAAGTGTTCAACGTGATAGAGTTGTGCCTAATCCATAGCTTTCCAATGGAATATTACACGCCTCATTCCGACGAACGGTTTGAATATTGCATCGCAAACAGTACCGAAAAAGGGCATGGAGTTTTTTTTGCTAACATTGCAGTGTAGTTTTGCTAGCAGTGAAGTTCTTTTAGCCTCCGGAGGAGGTTCAGAAGTTTATGGAAATAACATCGACCAGAAAGAAATATTCCTGAAACTTTACTAGTAATTGTTTATGATTGGGTTGTTTAGAATTAGTACATGGTAATTGATTTCCTACATATTGCTTCACTTTTACTATGAATGAAGTGGTTGCTTTTACTGTAAGTGTAGGCACGTGTGACAGATTAGTTTACTTCGTTGGTGTGCGTGGTGGTCGGAGCGCAGAATAAGACACTATATATATAGGTCCTAATATATATACTCGTCACCTCGGGTGAGGAATAGTTATTCTTCGCCCCCCTCCCCTATTTTAACGTCAATGCACCGTAATCTTATGTTTCGTAAATTTTATCTTATTTCATATGTAAAAAGGAATGTAAGAAAATATATAATCTCCGTAAAAAATATATTACATAAATTTTTAAAAGTAAAAACGTAGTGTAAAATGTACATAAAATGCAATTTTTATGGTCTTATGACCTATACTTTTTTTCTTGTGCCAACTTTTACGCGGTGAATTAATCAGAATGTAAGTATTTTTATTTCAAATGTAATTTATGTATGGAATTATCGTAACATTACCTCGGATGAAAAAGAACTTATTTGGCACCCTGGGTAAAATAGATGGGGCACATACGTGCCTGGGCACCTTGATTGTTTTGGAAACCATGGTATATATCTAATTTTGTTTCCTAACTTTCTTCGTGCAAGACTTTCCATGCTTGCATTTTATTTTTGTTTTCTAAATATTCGGCATGCAAGACTTGTCATAAAATAAATCGTATTAATTACGATTTGTTTTGAATTGCAATGGGTATCTAATACGCATATTTTTGTTTCCTAATACGGGTATCTAATACCTACCATCAATATTAATATATATGGTACGTATATATTCAATAATTTATTTGTCAAACTATTACATATTGTTCTAAAAAACTATTACTTTTTTGTTTTCTAATTATCTAAAATGGGTATCCTATACTTACTAACGAAAGTATGTACATATGCGGGTATGTATATACCCAATAATTTTTTGTTTCCTATTAGGTATACATTGGATATACCTATGGTATCGTATACCCAATGGATGTCCGTATGTATGTTTCTAATTAATTAATTTTCAAAGTATATGAAATTTAATTAGAAATTAAGACCGGGTTGTACCCAACGACGATAAGAGTACATCATACATCCTATGACTTTAAATCGTCGGTGGAGAGTGTAACGGCACAACTCCTCCACCTCCTCCTTCCCGCCTGGTCCTCGACCTGCTGCAGAGCGGGCAAACATCATTGTTGAGGGTCGGGGTCGCTCAACATGTTGGAAGAAGGATGGAATCCATTGGTAGGTACACATGGTGGTGTAGGCAGCTTGATATAGAAACCCTAGTCAAGGGGAAAGGAGGAATCGAGCGGCGGAGCTGCAACCTCATTTTGTATGAGGATCCCTATGCGGTGGGGAATTGACCGTTGAAGAGAGCACGGAAGATAGGCTCATGCGATGCATGCTAAATTAGGAATAAAAAATTTCAGTTAAACCAATGGGAGGGGAACAATAAAAAAATCGGTGGGGCATCCCTTCGTTCCATGGGAGTTGTGGGAACCAACGTGGACTGCTATGCATTGCCATTTAATAAATAGATTGCCCTTAATAATAAGGGAGAGATTATGGACATGTGATTGATTCCTTTCCATCAATGGTGCATTGTTTTTACCAAACATTGATTCCTTTCCGTAGATTTGGTCTTTAAAGAATGACTAGCAAAAAGGCTCGTGCGTTGCAATGGGAGAAAAACTACCACATCTCTACTCCTAATGGAGCAGTTGGTGAATAGTCTTCACGATTTATTTTCGCTGGTTTTTTTCGTCATCCCCCCGCCCCGTCGATCGAGGTTTTTTTTCGTCATCCCCCACCCCATCGAACGATACCTCCACCAGTCGATCCCACCCCACCGATTTTTTCATCTCCCCTTTAAAACCGATGGACATAAAACCAGGGAGAAAAACAACACAAAGAAAACCATGCTTTCCTAATCTATCCCTCACCATGCTTTCCTAATGTATCTATCTAATCTAATCAATCTATCAATTTATATTCAAAACTGAGCACGCTTTCCTTCATTGTTTGGGTGAGGAGAGGAAGAAAATCAATCAACCTATATTCAAAATAGATCTTTCCTTGACGTGTCAATCAATCAATCTAAACTGATCTTATATGATGTTCTCAAAAAAAAAACTGATCTTATATGATTAGTACAAATCAATCTTTCTATTCCTAATGGTCTCAGTACGTACGTCGTTTCGTTAGCTCGTTCGTTGGAACTCAATCCCCCATCGATCGAAAGAATCAAACCCCACCGATATGTTCCACGAGCTCCGGTTTTTGTTCCTGATTTTTTGGCCTTCCTCTCCCACGCCCTGTCCCCGGATGTGTAAATAAAAAACAGAAAAGGAAAAACCGGAACCACGAGCCCTCGCCCCTCTCAATATTCTCTCACGATCCCGATCTAAATCTTCCTCTCCCTCCCTAGCACCCCTCTCATGGAGTACCCTACCGACGCCGTCGTCCATCCTCGCCGGTATCCCATACCCATCTTTGGAACTGGCGGCTTGCCATCAATGGACAAAGTTATCCGAATGGTGTTCGATGCCCGAGCTGCCATGCTCAGTCTCCAAGATTCGTCGTCCGCTGAAGTCCTCTTCAACTTCAAGCTCCTCCACATTGCGGCACTCTCCATCGTCTCTATCGCGTGGAGGCGGTCATAGATTGACGACAGCGATGGCGGCAATGCAGGTATGTTATTTTCTCATCTCTCACCACGCTCTCTCTGGTCTACAACGGTGCTGGGATATGGGCATGGCAGCGACAGGTTAGCAAAGGGCGGCGACCAGTGTGTGCCTGAACCGACCGTGCTCCTGCTAGACATGTACGTGCATGTATTGCTTGACTGTTTCAGCCGGGACTCGAGCCTTTGTCAATCTAATCTAATGTACGTGGTCGTTTCAATCTACACCCTACAAGAAATGAAGCAAGAAAGAAACCAAGGTTAGCCTCTTATTGTAATTTAATTGCGTGTGTGTATTTCTGTGGAGGCATCAATTGTTGCGTGTTTCCAACCGGAGCAATATCTGGATGCGGAGATGCAACTTTTGCCAAGTCCTTTCCGGCAAGATGCAGAACAACCTCGATTTCTTTCCGAGCAAGCATGTATGGTAGTACACGGCAAGCTATGCACGTACGCAACCAAGCATGCAAGCTTATCGATTTTCCCCAGCGTGGGGGAAATTAATTGGGTAAGTCACAGTAATCGATCTGACGAGCCAATTTTGATGCGTTGCAGTGCACAGGGGACGGGACATGAGCCGCTCATGGCTGGGAGGGATTACTTGTAATTCTACCGATCAAAAATTAATATCATGCAATCATCTTCTTGATAACGAGTCGTATTAACGACTACGAGAGGTATTCCCATTCTTCTTCTTGTCTTCTTTTATATTTTGTGCATATTTAATCAATACTTTCTGAGTATAAAGAACGTCTTTATAGAGACCTTTCTGAGTTAAGTACAGTAATTTGGTAGGCATATATATACTATGATTCTGCTAGCTAAGGTTATCCTGAATTTTCATTTACTTCAATGAATTAAATCTGAGTTGTAAGTTTTGTTCTCAGTGGTTAATATGTGTGAGGTTGATGCTGAAGATGCATATCTCTTGTTATATTGCAATTCTTTGTCCCTTTCAGTTTGAGATAAATAAAAATGATATCATTGGTCAGTGAAACGTTTAATACAGAAATATCACTAAAATGTAGCCGGGTAGGTTTTCAGTTTAAAACTTTGCATTACACATATTTCCATTCCATGCAGATGATACATTTCGTATCACTCGGTGTACTATTTCCCCGAAACAGATCCTCCTAATCATGGCATGCTTTTTGGTTTGACGTGTTTTAGATAGCTTGTGCTGACTCGTTAATTCTTCAATGATAATGAGCGATACATAAATCAGCAACTGATTAGATTTGCTTTGTCCCGAAATCATGGATACTTGAATGCCATTTATTCAGCATCTCCTGCAATACAGGAGCGAAAAACTTAGCAGTGTTGATTCTAAACTTGAAGTTACAACTGATTAACCCCACAATAATTTAGTTCTGGAGATTGCAGAAGCCGTTTCAAGGAAACAATGAACATAAAAGATGGGGGCATCCTGGGTACATTAGTTGGGAGCAGCCTAGAAAAATCTGACAGTAATAGTGACAATAGCAGCAGCATGCCTGAGACAAGAGAACAAAATAGTGATTGGAGCATCAAAGCAGCAGCATGCCTAATCGAAGACAACAAAGTAGTGATTGTAGAATTAAAGCCCCTTCTCTTTGGATTTTCATTGGTTTTCTTGTATCTCTTGCTTTGCTCGGGCATTTAAATGTCTGCTTTGTTTCTACTATTTGGTATTCATTTTTTCTTTAGTCTTGGCTTTGTTTCTACTATTTGGTATTCATTTTTCTCTTTAGTCTCATTAACTTTACAATTTCTGTAAAAAGGCGTATGTTTAGCTTTTCAGTCTGACCCCTACCCAATATTGTAGGGTGAAGAAGTGCTTATGTATATGATCCAAAAAAGTGCCACAATCACTGGAATTATGGTGTTATGAGCTAGAAGATTTTGAAAGCACACCAATTAAGAATTTACACATATTTATACCTCAGACGGGAAGCATGTGTTTGATCTTTGCTGTTGAGATTCAATATTTCCTATCAGAGATCTAAAACAGAAGGTTGAAAGCCTACTTAAATTTATTAGAAGAAAAATATTTACAAGGATTACATGTACGTAATTTACATGGGGCTATCTTATGTTTGATATCCAGGCCTCTAATTATTTGTATTTGTTTGTTATAGATCTATGGATACCAAGATCATTAGTTCTTTAGAAGTGTTGCATTTGTATATGCTTGGCACCACTTGATTGGAAATACAATCGCATCGGCAATTCATATTATATCAATTGTGACATCCATAAGAAATAGAAACTCCTAGCATTGCCTTGAGAGGTGATATTTTGTCATAAACAGAGAAAGGCCAAAGTTATGCGTAATAGTTGTCGGAGTGGTTACCAAGCTGAGAGCAGAACAATATATAAATAACATCATGTTCTTCATTATTGTTGGTTTATGTACATTATCATGTTCAATGAAATTGCCTAATACTTTATTGTTGATCTAACTAGAAAACTGCAGTTGCACCTGAGATGAGGGGATGGTAAATGGAAGATACTAATTATAAATAGTTTATTATTTAGATATTGTATATGAATATATCAGTACTCTTTCGTCCGGAAATACTTGTCATCAAAATGAATAAAAGGGGATGTATCTAGACGTATATTAGTTCTAAATACATCCTCTTTTATCCATTTTGATGACAAGTATTTTCGGATGGAGGGAGTAATTATAAATGTCATTTACAATCACCAACGATCTTACTGGATGATTGTTTTCATGGACATAAACGAAGAAAATATCCTACAAGTTGAGTGTAGCTGAGGGGTCAATCCATTTGGGCCAAGAAAAGTTTCTGGTTGTAGCATCTTGAAAATTTTGTTTTAAAGGAACAAAATCCTCCATGTGTTATATATTTAATTAATGAACAATAAACATGCTTGTGAGACCATCAGTCTTGAGCATAAAAGGTCATCCATGTGTTATCTATCATTTATAATGTAGTGCACAAGAAAGGGTTCTATGTTTTTGTACCACCTTTTCTACTTTTTGTGCATTAGATCTGATACTATAGGTCGTCAAATTTCATTTTTTTTTGTCGAAATATATTACAAGTGGAGTCAATTTCAATTATTTTACCTCTGTTAGAGCATCCACAGCCGGACTTGGCAAATGCGGCCCCTCAAACGCCCGAGCGCGTCCGTGGGTAGTGACCGGGCACGCCTCAAATTTCAACAGTTCAACAGTTGCATCCAGATATCTCATACTAGATTCTCAAATCTATACAAAGACATGCAAAGTAAAATAAATCTATGTGCTACATCGATCACCTACCTACTCGTTGTCGGAGATGTCGACGATGTCCGTGCCCAGCTCCGGTAGCATGGGCGACAGCTGCAATTCCTGTGCCTCCAGCTGCTCCGTTTCGAACTCCTCCGCCTCTATCTGCGCATCGAGTTCGGTGAAGAGCGCATCGTACGCTGCCTGCTCTTGGCGGAGGAATGCCCGGTTGGCCTCCACATAGGCCTTATCTTGGATGGACTCTAGAATGGCCTGCTGCTCGACCATCTCCACGGGCTGGGCAACGGCGAACTCCGGCTTCGCTTGCTCCATGTTGAAGCTCGGCAGCTCCGTCTCCTGCAGCTCCACCTTCCCGCCTCCTTCACCTCCATCGGAGCCATCTCCTCCTCCTCCTCTTCCCCTGGCTACTCCTGCTCCTCCAGTTTCAGCGAGTCTGGAGGCAACCCGATAGCGATGCGGGCGGTGCACGCAGCTTGTCTTGCCCGGATCTCCTGCTGGATCTCGTAGTGGCGCTCCGGCGTCAGTATTGCGTAGTAGGTGATCTTGCTCCGGACCATGGCGGAGCGCCGGAGCGGGAGAGGGAGGAGGCGGATGTGCTCGGACTAGCAGCATGGAGAGGGAGAGGTAGATGGGTTAGGGTTGCGGGACGCCGACCGGTTTAAATAACTGGTTTTGGTCTTGGGCGGCGAGCCAGAGAGGCGCCACGCGACGTTCACACCGCGGCGACGGACGCTGCGTCCGTCGGACCGCCGGTTTTCCTGGTGTTTTCATGTGGGATCCCGCCATCGGACCGACGTGGTGGGCGTGCCCCGGGCGCCCCATATTTGAGCTGGATATGAGGGATGCCGGTTAGCCCGGGTGTTGGAAGCCTGTTTGAGGGGCCCGTCTGGGTCAAAAAATTGTGACCGGGCGGGTTGCCCAGACGTTTAATGTCGATTTGGGGCGCCCGGCTGTAGAGGCTCTTAATGGTTATCTTTCCTTTATATGTGAAATTTGACATGTTTATATATGCAACCGGTACACAATTTAAGAAGCACGTGGCAACGCACGGGCAGTCTACTAGTGCTCTTAATTTACAAAAAATGGTCTATAATATGAGAATTTCTAGCTATGGCCCAAACAAAGATGGTATCTATAAAAGCGAAGTTTAAGATTCTAGGGGTGTTCTATTTCAACACAGCTTGCATGTAGATTTAATCCGTACAAATAAACGGGCAAGTGAACATGTATTTATTCATGTCATGTTCGGAATGGGGTGTTGTTACGGGCGAGTAAAGAAAAACGACAAAAACAAACGATGACACATTAACACACTACGGAGACATGTGTGCATCAATGGAAGTTTTCAGTTTAAGGGTAACTCTTGAACAATTTTTTTCACATGCATATTTCTTAAATACATGAAGAGTTGTTAAAAAGTTATAGGATTTTTTAATTATAAAAGGAGATTTTTTGTCCAGAAAAGAACATTTTTGTATGGTCTCCTATGGACACAGGTACTTGCCCCCTATTTCATCACTATTTCTTGCCATACATGTCATAGGTATTGGCCCCTATTTCATCACTATTTATATCTTATCAAACTTGTCTTTTATTTTATTTTCTGTCATGCATACCTTTTTTTTTACTTTTTTCATGCACGTCCTATTTTTTCTTCTTGTATATAGGAGAATAGCGCAACATCTCATCTTTATTGGATCTCCTCTGCATTTTCTCAATTTATTTCTTTTATAGCGGACATGCCATATTTATTGGGTTCTTCTTTTATTTCTTGTTACTAGCAAAAGGCCCGTGCGTTGCAACGGGGGAGAAATTGGCGGGTTCATCAAAACAGTCACCGGCGTGGTATGATTGCATCAGATTGTGCCATTGCAGGGAGGCTCACGCCGATGTGTAGAAGAAATGGTTATCAACTGCTTATTAATCACGAAACGATCCTTACTAACTCCGATGGTAAGGAAACTTCTCCAAAATATTGAAATCTGAACTTAATTAGCTTTATAGACGCATACCATTTACAGCAACACTAATTGACCTCGCAACAATTTGTGTTCGACTTTGCGTCAATGTTGGTCATCCTTGCAACGTTCATGTGGTCGGCTTTGCAACATCATCCTTCTGACTTGAAATACTACTGACCGTCCTTGTAGCGAATGCATAGTCGGCTTTGCAACACAACAGTCCGACTTTTCCAGTAAAAAAACATAGTGGCAGCTGGCATTGGATTGCCATGCTTCCGCTAGATGCATAGGACATTCGGTCTTGGAGTGTCACATCCCGCTTGTAGCATCGTTTGCAGGGTCTTGAATTCGGGTTGCAACAACGGCGCTTGGTCAATCAGCTTTTTTCTTGAAAAAAGATGTAATTTGGTCACACAAAAAACATTCATGTATTTTCGTTCTTGGAGTGTCGTGTATTCCGTTTGCACCACCCAACGTTTGATCAATCAGGTTATTTAAAAAAATGTAATTTGTTTGAACATAAACATTTATGTAGTTTGATTTTTTTTATAATGCGCCAAATGCTATTTTCGTTTTTCTAACACTGGTATACGATTTTTTGCTTATTACCGTCGTCCCAAGCGAGCCTTCTCTTTGATGCATCAATGTGTGCCTCATCAAATCCTTGTCTTTAGTTTCCACTTAATTACACGAAAAAAAAAGTTTCCACTTAATCACCTAAGGACATGGACCAGGCTTGCCTTCACCCATCTTTGATCCCATCCATGCTCCGCACTGCACGTTAAACATCCAACGGTTTCAATTCGTTGCACTATTTTGCAGAGAGAAAGAAATTAAAAATCATTGCATTTTCATCAATCTTCCCTCGGCTGTACGCGGTCGAGCTGTGGTGCTGCGCGGAACGCGTGCTTGTGTGCCGCCATCCATGCCGAGTCCGGTGCATGGACTGAACCGCAGCCGCACGAACGTCATCAGGCTCCGGCCACGTTGTGCCACACAAGAGTTTTCCTTCTGTCCGTCCCAAGGCCAAGAACGCAAGGATCCCCGCTTACTTCTCTCATATCTCATTAAACCAAATCCCGTTTTAATTATGCCAAGCGTGCCAGCATGAGCCTCCCCCACTTTTTCTCATTCTATCGAGTCTTCATCTTCTTTTTGTCTATTTATTGATTCTCAACATGGCTTGCTGATATTTTAGACAACTTACAAGCGTATTTAAATTGGTGAAATTTGATATAAAGAACCGAGGTGGGACTATTTATAACAAAAAGGCAAGCTAGCTCGTTTGGTTGGGGAGACCTCTGTGTCACAGTGTCACAGGAGGTTGTGAGGTCGAACGTGACTCGATCACTTGTTTTTCTAGTTGGCTACTATTTTTTCGCTGCTCCTGAAACGGCCCAGTTTGGCCCATGTAGGGGATGCATGGAAAAAGAAGAGCTACAGGGAGGCCCATGAACGGATTTCAGTACATACAATTTTTTTAGTACCACCTCGGATCTAAAAGGAATCCTCAAAAAATAAAAAATAATAATATGGGTGAACGGATGAAAAATTTGGAGAAACGCGCCTTGCTTTATTAGTAGGTATAGATTGGGTGTCTCTAGCAAATTTATCTGAAATTTCATGTCCAATCCTGATTTTGTTGAAGTGTTCATCCCCACTCTGAATTAGTACCGGTATGAAAAAATGATGGATAATGCATTGTTGATTAACATTGCAGCCTAAATGGTATTCCTTTTTTAAAATTTTAACAGGTAAAATAACATCGTATTCTGATTCTACATATTTTGCTAATCAAATTTCATACTTAAGATGTTAAATTTGGAGTTACGGTTTAGAAGATATGAGTATTATAAAAAAACATTTGATATGTACTTCGGGATTAATGTTAGAAAATTAAGAGGTTTTCTATAAAATAGCAAAATGGACTAAGATTACTTTTTTTATTAGTAGGTATATATTAGCGAGATTGATTTCTTTTGATAACCACATTACTAAATATATCGCAGATTGATCTGCATCATTTGTGTAGAATTGGAAGGTAAAAACTGGACTAAGTACATAAGTGGGCTAAAGCTGGTTTAAATAAATTGGTGGGACTGAAAAAATTGGTGGTGGAGGACCGGAATGGAGGCGACACTACCAACTCACCATGGCATATAGGTTTGTGTTGATTCTGATAACATGTCAAGGACAAAATAATAGGTTGGTCATAGAAAAAATGAATAAACAAGGAAACCAAAAAGGAAAACTTTGAAGAAAAATAATATCATTTGTCTTCACTCTCATGCTACAATAACCTTTTGGCAAATTGGTGGTCATAAAATGGGGGGTTGTGGATTTATGATCCAATTTATGAAATGCTACAAAATCTTGTAGACATGAAACTAAGATGGCCAATATGACATTCAAATTATAGAAGATGATAGTTACTTGAAATGATCGATATTTGGTTTGCCTTACATTATGGTTCTAAAGTTCTTTCAATCAAAATAGTAATTCAGTTCTTCCTTGTCTATACATTTGTAAAAATTACAGTCATTCTATTGGAAAAATTCACGGGCGCAACAACGCGCGCCAATCATGATTTAGTAAAAATAAAGATCGGGTAGTACCCAACGATGATAAGAGTACACCATACATCCTATGACTTCAAATCGTCAGGGGACAGTGTGACGCCACAAATCCTCCATCTCCTCCTTCCCGCCTAGTCCTCGACCTGCTGCAGAGCGGGCAAACGTCATTGTCGAGGTTTGGGGTCGCTCAACATGGTGGAAGAAGAATGACATCCACTGGTAGGTGCACATGGTGGTGCAGGTAGCTTGATATAGAAACACTAGTCAAGGGGAAAGGAGGAATCGAGCGGCGGAGCCACAACCTCACTACTAGGGAAAACCTTGTACACAGAACTTTAGCATTAGCGCGCGTTAAAAAAGGGCGCTAGTGCTACATAGCAGTAGCGCGTTCGGGTCAGCGCTTCAGATAAAGAAGTAGCAGTAGCGCGTGTTCCTATAAAAGCGCTACTACTAATATTCACATTACTAAGCCGATAGGATACACATAGTAGTAGCGATCTTGTACAAACCGCGCTACCGCTAGGATCTATGTAGCAGCGCGTTTACTATGAGAAGCGCTACTGCTAATGAAAATAAAATAAAATGAAAAACAAATAGAAAAGTAAATGAAAATGAAAGAAATAGAAAAAGGAGAAAGGAAAAATGAAATGTAAAGAAAAATAAATGAAAAGGGGAAAAAGGAGAAAGGTATAGCAGTAGCGTCTGTTCATAAGAGGCGCTATAGATAATATAGCAGCAGCGCTTTTCCTAGACCCCCGCTATAGAAACATAAAAGGAAATAAGAAAATAAAAGGAAAATACATAGCTATAGAAGTAGCACGTTTAGTAAAACCCGCTATAGCTATCTTAGCTATAGCGCATTTTGCAAAACGCGCTACCGCTAAGTTTGACTTAACCCAAAAACGGTTTCCCCCCGGCCACCACTTCTCCCCCAAATCCCTCTCCCCACTTCGCCGTTGTCTCCCCAATTCACCATCGCCCCACTTCGCCGTCGTCTCCTGCCGACGTCGACGCCACCGGAGCCACGCGTTGTCGACGCCACCGGAGCCACGCGCTGTCAACGCCACCGGAGCCGCCACCAACGCCACTGGAGCCGCGCGGCCTCATCAACGCCACCGGAGCCACCCTCGGTGCCACAGGAGCCACCCTCGACGCCCCTGCCTCCCTCGCCACAACTGCCTCCCTCGCCGTCACCCGAGACGCCCCTGCCTCCCTCGCCACCACCGGAGCCATCCTCGGTAAGCCCCCACCCCTCCTCACTCTCTCTCTCATGCATAGCAGAAACACTGGACAGAGAACTAGCTAGCTAGGTTAACTAGTTTAATTAGGTTAATTATCTAGGTTAGTGCAAAATTTTAGTTAGGGCTTTGACAGAGAACTAGTTAGGTTAACTAGTTTAATTAGGTAAATTATCTAGGTTAGTGCAAAAATTTAGTTAGGGCTTTGACAGAGAACTAGTTAGGTTAACTAGTTTAATTAGGTTAATTATCTAGGTTAGTACAAAAATTTATTTAGGGCTTTGACAGAGAACTAACTAGGTTAACTAGTTTAATTAAGTTAATTATCTAGGTAAACTAGGTTAACTAGCTAGGTTAAATAGCTAGGTTAATTAGGTTTGTTAGGTCATCACGCTAGGTTAAGTAGGTTGGCTAGGTTAGAGCAAAAATTTATTTTAGAGCATTAGGTCAGAAGGGTTAGAGAAATTGAGTTCCTTTGCAATTTAATTGGGTTCTGTCCTAGGCAGAGAAGGGTTAGATAAAATAATGTGTGTGTGAGAGAGAGAGGAATAGCTAGATCAACATAATTTGGGTTTTTTCCTAGGTAGAGAAGTGTTCAGTGAGGTCATTTTGCAAAGGTTTTTGTTTTTTGGAAAGACCACTATTTTTCAAGGAAAAGAATTTAGGAAAGTTTTATTTTAAAGATGATCCCTTCCTAGGCTTTTATTGTTGATTATACATTTTCATTGAAGTGGTCATGTTATATCTTTTCATTGAAGTGGTTCGATTGTGCCAAGTGGCCTTTTGTTGTTTCCAGGGAATGAAGACGAGTGGCCTATGTATTGCCGGAATGTTGATTCGTTTCCATTCTGGCAAATTTCAGGTGCTTGATTTGTCCACTTTTTAGCAAAGGTCATGCCGAAATTTCCCGTGAATTTCGGGATGACTTGTGCTACAAACTAGGACATATCGAATGCCGGGGATTTGCCGCACCGGGAAGGAATCAACATTTCTGCAAAACATAGGCCTTTTATGTCATTATTCATTTTATTAGGTCTAGAATTAATTGACTAGATTTAATCGTAGGAAACATGGCTAGCAACGATGAAGGACAGGGTTCTGGTGATTGCGACGACGTCTACCTGGCGGCACACGAATATTTGAGCCTTGCCAACGATCAACGGTTGTTGTTGCTGGGCCCACTTGTCTCATCCGAGACCGACATTGAGACCGGCGCCGAGACTGGCGTTGAGACCTAGACCGGCACTGAGACTGGCGCCGAGACTGGCAAAGCCATAGAACCGAAATCGAAGAGGAGATGTCGACGCCCAAACCAGCTCCTCGCTACTAGACTAGTGGTCACGGAGGTGGATGATGGCAATTTTGAGCCAAAACTGCATGTGGAAGCGCGCTCCTGCTACGGCAATCAGATAGGCTGCATCGTATGGGCGTGCACCACCATCAATGATAAGAAACTAAAGAAGAGGCCAAATATGAAGCACTCCATCCAACCCTGCTGCACCAGATATTCCTGTTCCCGGGTCGGGATGAAATCAATATAAAGAT
The DNA here is from genome assembly GCA_021605145.1 of Aegilops bicornis. Lineage (NCBI taxonomy): Eukaryota > Viridiplantae > Streptophyta > Magnoliopsida > Poales > Poaceae > Aegilops > Aegilops bicornis. Next base: position 723,497,364 of record CM038675.1, read on the forward strand.
CCATAGAAAGACCCGGCAATGAAGCAGATAAACAAACGTGCCATGACCAAGTGTAGCGACACGTTGGCTGCTTGGAAAGTAAGGGTGAAACGCGCCATCAACAAAAAGGAACCCTAGTCCGAGATTGTGAAGGAAAATCCGACAATCACAAAAGAGCATTTTGAACTATTCAAGGCGGCTTGCGATGCCGAAGATGCCAAAAAAAAGTCAAAGTACATGAAGGGGCTTCAAGAGAGCAACATGGGGCGCCACCACCTCGGAAGCCATGGTTACGCGGGGAAGAGGTCCATATGGGCCAAGGAGGACGCGGAACGCGAAAGTCTGGGCATAAACCCCTTGGCGGAGTTCACCGTCCCGCAGGAGTATGACATCCCCAGGGCCCGGTACCGTTGGCACCCAGTCAAGAAGATTTTCAAGACAGACTCGGTCACGACGGAGTTCATGAGACTGCTAGTAAATTTAGTTTCTGATCAATTCGACTACACATTTAGTCATATTTGTAAACGATCCTTGTTCCTTTTGCAGAGAGAGCAGCACAGGATTGCAGCCGAAAGCGACTCACCATCTGAGGCGTTGGCGAGGCCCAAGTGGGACACCCCATTCAACTGGGCATTGAACTTATTGAAACAACTTCTGGTGGACACTCGGCCGTCGTATGGACGCGTGCATGGTGTTGGAGACAGCGCCACGTGGAAGAAGTACTACGGTGAGACCACGGAGGAGAGAAAGGAAAGTCAGAGGTTAACTGGAGAAAGCATCGACAAGAAGGTTGAGATTGCGGTTGAGAAAAAATTCAGCAAAGACAGTCGCAACAGCGGTAGCTGCCTAAAACGGGAGCTGGCAGTCTTGGTTCCGGCTATCATCGGTTGGAGTAGGCGAAATCTAGAAAAAGATGCAGCGAACTTTCCCCTTGCCGACTTCTTCGGGAGCAGCTCGACTAGCGTTGCACCAGCACCTGCACCAGCACTTGCTCCTGCACCGGCTCCCGCACCTGCTTCGTATTTGGCTGAGCTCGACGCCCTCATGGTACCTGTCACACCGGCCCTCTTCAATAAATGTGTAATATCCCGTTTTCATTGCCTTTCGGATGTCTCACATCGCAGACATGTCTTTGCAGGCCGACGCCTCGTGCACCATATTGTACGACATCAACGGCCAGAAGGTGGACGTGGGGAAGGTGACGATAATGAAGCCGAAGGAACAATTGTTCCACAGCCGGCCGATCGCCCCAGATGTCTTCAAGGTTTCCGTGGCCAGTGTCAAACCCGGGCCACGAGAATTTGGTTCCTCTGGTACTAGGGGGAGATGACGATGAGACCCCGCGGCGGCTTGGAGATTGCAAGACGTGGGTCCTGTTGTGGCAAAAGAGTCTGCTTCGTCTGGAGGCGGCCGGGAGCACACCCTCGACCATGCAGCCTCCGCAAGGTATGAACATCAGCACCCCACCTACCCAATTAGCGTCGCCTGTCGTGTTGGGTGATAGCGGATTGGGTGAGGAAGAGGCTCCATTATTCGCTGATGACGTCGCCATAGATGAGGATGAGGATGATGATGACACTCAACAGTATCTCAATACTGGCGCCATTGATGATAGAGGATCGATGGCTCAGCAATATGAGTACTCAGGGTTTGAGCGTCATGAGTCGGTGCCTGAAATGCCGCCTCCAGAGCCCGAACATACTGTAGACGACCTTCCACAAAAGAAGCATCGGAAGAGAGCGAGGAAAGGCAGCAATAAAGTTGCTGCTATGATCCAGCCGCCTCCCCAGCCTCGGGTTCAAGACCGTATACCTGTTTGCGGTGTGGAGAAATACCAACCGATGAACCAATCCTACCTAAGGCATCGATACAGGCCATACACGGTGATCTAAGGAGACTTCATGAAGATGTGCTACGGAGAGAGAAAAGCCTAATCGCCTCGGAAAATCTAGGATACCCACTCTACGTGGTTAACGTGCCACGACAAAGGTTGTACGTTGACACAATCCCCGCGGAGAAGTTCTTCCTTTGATTCGATTACATCTTCGACATGTTTCACTTGAAGAAGTTGGATTTTACGTTTGTCCGCCTTTATGCCTTGTACATGAACTACATCGTCGGGATTGAGCGGATACCTTATATCTGTGTCGCTGGCCCGTACTTCATGCACGAGAGCTTCTTGGCAGTCTGCACAGAGCACCGTGAATACGCGAGGGACTACCTCGTCAATTTCATGGTCGCCAATAAGGACAAGAAGACGATTCTCGTGCCTTATCATCCCCTGTAAGTCATCTGCGCGGATATCCTTTCTTCGATTTCAATCATTCATTTGCACGATGGAGGCTAATTAATTTGAGGTGTACTTATTTTGCGCAGCAACGGGCGCACCGTCCTCATCATCCTTTACCCCTGATACTCCCACGCTCTTTACTTGGACTCATCGAAGAACATTAACAAAAAGGATTACACCCACATCAAGTCTGTTCTCGACAGTGCTATCTTTTTTTACGACGTACGGGGTGGAGAGATCAAGATCAAGAAGACTAGGAACGGCAGGGCTTCCTTCGGCCATAAGACCGACTTCTGCTGCATCCAGCAACCGAGTGATAGTCTTAATGATGGATTCTATGTCATACACCAGATGCTAGAGTAAAGACGGGATCAGCAGAACCTTCGCATGTCACCTACAGCCGGGGATGCCCATATTCTGCAATGGGCAAGGAACGTAGGAGATATCGACGATCATCGGCTTCGAGCTGAGTTCTATCGCATCCATCATGAACTTGCCCAAATCATCATTACGGAGGTCCTTGAAAAACAGGGTTGTTCTACGAGGAAGGGGAAATGTCGCGGCAAGACGTATGAACACGCGTAGTGGCTCCACGTCTCGACTTGAAGCCTTTCACTAAGCTCGGGGACTATCTCCCTGACTTGGATGGATGGCAGGACATGCTTGAGTGATTTTCGATATATGACAATGTGTCCGTTTAGTCCATACTTTATGTATGACAAAACTTTGAGTTATGCACGACGAAACTTTATTTGTGATGTAATTAGACCGTCCTCCTCAACTAGCAAAGATCACTCTATGTTGGGGATATAACTATTTGTGTAAGCCTCCCAGGAGGGGCCGGGTTACGTAAAGAGTGACTCATCAGAAGCCCAAGATTAAGTATGAAGATGGCGGTTCAATAAAGAGTCTAAAGGCCCGCAGGCGACTTAAGGCCCGTAGTGGTAAACCGCTATGAAGGCATGACTTGTATTGTAAGGTAGAATTAACTAGTCACCGAGCCGGACATTGTCTATGAGCCGGCCGGGACTCTGTAAGCCGCAGGGCGTCGACCCGTGTATATAAGGGGACGACCCGCCGGCGGCTTAGGGCAGGAAACAACTCATCGGGAGCCGGGCATAGCGTATCTCGCTCCCTGGTCATCGAAACATCAGCAATACCAACCCAACTAGACGTAGGCTTTCCTTCACCGCAAGGGGCCTAACTAGTATAAAACCTCTCGTGTCCTTTGTCCCGATTAACCCCTTAAGCTTCCTAGTTGCGATGGCTCCACGACTAAGTCCTTGCAAGAGGACATCTGCCGTGACATTTCCACGATAGTTGGCGCCCACCGTGGGGCCAGCGCACGATGGATTTGAGTTCTTGAAGGGCAGCTTCGAAGGGCTCAAGGGATACGCAGTGGGCCGGATGACCAAGAGTCGTCGCGGCAAGATCTACATCGACAACGAAGGCTGGGGCCCTGACGCCGACTCAATTAAGTACGGTACTGGTCGCCTTCGGCGGAATCCACGTCTTCATCGGCCGGATTGGTGAGTCGGGCCCTGAGCCGGACAACTGCACCGACCTCGTCGAGACGGCTCAGCGTGCGAGACCCGCCCGAGCTCAACCTGTCATGAAGCGTACCTTCGTGGGCTGCGTCCACGGAGAAGAACTTTCTGAAGGATCTAAAGATGGTGGTGAGACGGCCGTCCCCTCGGATGATGATTCGTCCGCCGGTTCAACAGATTCTTTATATGAAGTACAAGATGGCGTGCTTGGGGGTTGTTCCGATGGCTCTAGTATTCCGGACCCCTATGAGCCGTCTAGCTGGGCAGGAGTCTTCATGGCTGGGACTCAACCCGGCCAAAACTCTACGGCTTCTACGAAAATAACGTCCGGGTCAGGAGCGGGCCGGGGCAGGAGGCCCTGTGCGCCCGCCGACTCAGATACTGATGGATCTCATGGATAAGCTTACGGCCCTATTAACCACCACGGTTATTCCTGCAAATCAAGATGAGCATAACGCGGAGGTGGCACAGGTGTGTGAAGCGATAGCTCGGGCCAAGGAGGCCTTGGAAACTGGGGACACCAGATTAGCTACAGAGCGAGCGGCTTTGGATGCGCGGGCGCAGCGGCTCTAGTCAGAGGCTTTCCAGCTTAATATGAGCCTGAACGCATCTAATGAGGTAATGAGAAGGAGACACCAGAAAGCTCAATCCCGTTTGCCTCCGGTTTACGACCCTCGGAACCTTTTCGCTACACCCGGTGCCGGCCCTAGCAACCCGCCCGAGGAAAATCAGTTCACAACAGCCGGAGTAGGAGGACCGGCTCAGCTTCGAGAGATGGCACCTCCTCATAGGAGTATGGCCCTGCCCCGTTATGTACCAATACTGTCGGGTCACTTTTCCAACCCCATGGAGAACTTAATCGCAACATCGGCGTGTTTGGCAGCTCTCCCAGTGGACGGTGATGATCCGACAGCTGTGGAGACCCGGAGGATCAGAGAACTTGTTCAGACGGCCCTGGCGCAGCAAGAGACTTATTCTTACAGCCGGGACAGGATTCATTCAACTCCTCCGCCTTGGTTAGCACTGCCTCGTCAGAACCGGAGTCCGAGTTACAGTAGGCACATGGAGTCAGAAGCTTTGTCAAGCAATGCCCAGCGTCGTAACCAACCCGGTGGCTATAACCCGGTGCAAGACCGAATACGTCAGGAGGACGAGCGGGCGGCTCAGCTAGTGGCTCAACAGGCGGATCATCAAGATCTCCCAGAATATCCGATGACTTCTGTTGGAGCAGGAGTGGCTACTAGAACCGGTGGTGTTCCTTGTTTAGTGTCGGCTCTGCGGGATGTACGTCTACCCAAGGACTTCAAGGGACCTCGAAAGGTGCCGAATTACACGGCCGACTTACAGCCCGGAGCATGGATCAAAAGTTATGAGATGGCCATGGAGCTACTGGAGGTTAGCGACGCAGCAATGGCTAAATACTTCACCATGATGTTAGATGGAACAGACCGGTCTTGGTTAAAGGGTTTGCCGCCCAATTCCATTAGCTCATGGGCAGAGCTAAAAGCCTGGTTTATCCAGAACTTCAAGGACACTTGCAAGCAATCTATGTCAATTGTAGACTTGACCAATTGTAAACAGGAGGAGGGTGAATCCACAACTCATTGGGTGCGCCGGGTCAAGGAAATAATACATTCATCCGATAAGATGGATGCCGGCTCTGCAGTTCTCATGTTCGAAAAGAATTGCCGTTTTGAGCCGCTGAGGTTGAAGCTGGGGCACCTTAAGCGTGATTGCAATGATATGGGTACGTTGATGGCGGCTTTAGTCAAATACGCCGATTCTGATAGTACCAAGGATCCCACGTCTGATGAGGAAAAGACAGGGAAGGGAAAGAAGAACGGCAATGGAAAGGGTCAGCAGCATAACCCGGCAAATCAAGGAGGCAACAAGCGTAAGGCGGAGGGTAACCCGGAGTTTGTGGCCAATGCCAATGCACAGGGTAACAATCAGAAACGTAAGGGAAAACCGCTCCCTCGATCTGGTGGGTTAGGCCCATTTCTTGAGTAGCTTCTCAATGAGCCTTGCCTGAGACACGGCACCCGGGAACGACCTGCCACCCATTTAAGGAAAGATTGCGCGATCATGAAGGCTTTCAAGAAATCCAACATGTTTGATGGCAATCATGAATCAGGCGGCGGTTTAGGGGCAGGCGGCTTTCATGGACCAGGCGGCGGTTCAAGTTTCGGTTTTCGGGGCAGTCAAGGTGGCTATAATCAACAACAGCCTGGTCAAGGGGGACAACAGCAGCAGCAGTCGGGTTATCAAAGCCATCCGAAGCAACTGAATAGTGGACAATATCATGTGTTCACCACTAGTTTATGCAAGCGAGACCAGAAGGTTCGGAAGAGGGCCGTGAACTCTGTTGAGCCGGCAGTTCCCTGTTACTTGAGGTGGTCAGAGCAGCCTATTGTATGGAGCAGAGAAGATCACCCGCCCCGGGTTGATAACCCGGGTCAATTAGCCTTGGTGGTGGCGCCTCAGGTCGGTGGATATAAGTTTACAAAGGTACTCATGGACGGAGGTAGCAGTATCAACATCCTCTATTATGAGACCTTTCGACGCATGGGTTTGGTCGACAAGGATTTAAGGACGCCCAACACCATTTTCCATGGCGTGGTGCCCGGTAAGTCGGCATATCCGGTCGGTAAGATTGAATTGAGGTGGCCTTTGGAGATGAATATGATTCTGTGGCTGAGAAATTGACGTTTGAGGTAGTCAAAATCAAGAGCCCGTATCATGCTCTGTTTGGACGGCCGGCTTATGCCAAGTTCGTGGCACGACCGTGTTACGTTTATCTGCAGCTCAAGATGCCGGGTCATAAGGGCACCATCACTATGCATGGGAGTCGAAAGGTAGCCTTGGAATGTGAAGAAGGCGACGCGGCTTATGCTGAGTCTGTTTGTGCAGCGGAGGAGCTAAAGTTTTATTAAAATAATGTTGACCCGGCGGATATGACCTCTTTAAAGAAGCCAACTACAGAGCATGACCCGGAGTTGAAGTTTAAATCGGCCGCCGAAACAAAACTTGTTGACTTTACTCCAGGCGACTCTTCCAAGCAGTTCAGCATCAGTGCCAACTTGGGTCCTAAATAGGAAAGCGCGCTCATCGAGTTCATCCGTGAGAACAGGGACATCTTTGCATGAAAACCTTCTGACATGCCGGGTGTCCCGAGAGAACTCGCTGAGCACACTCTTAATATTGATCCAAAGTATAAGCCGGTCAGGCAATTTCTTCGACGGTTCAATGAGGAAAGACGGAAAGCTATTGGGGAAGAGGTCGCCCGGCTCTTAGCGGCTGGGTTCATCGTGGAAGTTTTTCACCCGGAGTGGTTGGCTAACCCGGTGCTGGTACTCAAGAAGAACGGCACTTGGCGGATGTGTGTGGATTACACGGACTTAAATAAGGCTTGTCCGGCTGATCCCTTTGCCCTCCCCCATATTGATCAAATCATCGATGCTACGGCGGGTTGCGAGCGATTGAGATTTTTGGTTGCTTACTCTGGCTATCATCAGATCAAAATGGCAGTTAAGGACCAGGAGAAGACGGCTTTCATCACTCCGTTTGGAGCCTTCTACTATGTATCCATGCCATTTGGGCTCAAGAGTGCCCAGGCGACTTATCAGAGATGTGTACAAAACTGTCTCCACAGTCAAATTGGGCGCAATGTTCACGCTTATGTGGATGACATCATGGTGAAGTCCAGGGAGAAGGAAACCTTGATATCTGATTTAAAGGGGACCTTTGATAATCTCCGGGTTTATAAGATGATGCTTAACCCAGACAAGTGTGCGTTTGGTGTACCTGCAGGCAAGCTTCTGGGTTTCCTGGTCTCAAACAGAGGCATTGAAGCTAACCCGAAGAAGATTAAGGCGATCACCTCCTTGGCCAAACCGGCGTGCATCAATGATGTTCAACGACTGGCGGGTCGTGTTGCCGCTTTAAGCCGGTTCATAAGCCGGTTAGGTGAGAAGGCCTTGCCGCTATATCAGATGATGAAGAAAACGGATGCTTTTGTCTGGAGTGATGCTGCTGACGCTGCCTTTTTGGATTTAAAGAGACAGTTGTCTGAACCGCCGGTCCTTGCGGCTCCCATTGATAAAGAGCCATTGCTATTATATGTGGCTGCTAACGCCCGAGCCGTCAGCGTGGCCATCGTGGTGGAGCGCAAGGAAGCTGGCAAGGAGCATCCGGTTCAACAGTCGGTTTACTACATCAGTGAGGTGCTCATTGATTCCAAGCAAAGGTATCCACATTGGCAGAAACTTGTTTACGGAGTGTTTATGGCAAGCCGGAAACTGAAGCAGTACTTCCAAGGTCATCCTATCACTGTGGTAAGCTCTGTCCCCTTAGGAGATATCATACAGAATAGAGAGGCCACAGGACGAGTCGCCAAGTGGGCTATTGAGCTTGGACCCCATGGTTTGAAATACATGCCTCGGACTGCTATCAAGTCTCAAGCCCTGGTGGACTTTATCAATGATTGGATATGCAGGCACCTGAGGAGAAGCCAGATAACACATATTGGACTATTCACTTTGATGGGTCCAGGCAGTTGGAAGGCTCGGGGGCTGGAGTTGTTTTAACTTCCCCTCGAGGTAACAAATTTTGTTATGTGCTCCGGCTTATGTTTCCTTGTACTAACAACGTAGCTGAGTACGAGGCCTTACTCCATGGTCTCCGGATGGCCAAAGAGATGAATTTGAGCCGGGTAAGGTGCTTGGGCGATTCAGACCTCGTAGCTCAACAGGTGTCAGGCACGTGGGACTCCAAGGATTCCCTTATGGCGGCTTATCGTCGTGAAGTTGATGCTGTGGCTGGACACTTCAAGGGTTATCAAGTGGAGCACGTGGATCGGAGGAAGAATGAGGCGGCTGATGCTTTAAGCCGGCTGGGATCCCAGCGTAAGCCGGTGTCGCCTAACACCTTTCTTGATGTTTTGCATAACCCTTCTGTCAAAGTGCCTATAGAGGAAGAACTAGCAGTGCCAGACCCGGAGGCACAGCTGGTGGCAGCTCTCCACGCTATCCCAGATTGGACAGTCCATATTTGGCCTATATGACCTGGGGAGAGTTGCCTGAGGATGAGACCTTGGCAAGACAAATCATCAGGCGGTCCAAATCTATGACAATTGTTCATGGCGAATTGCATCACCGCAGTGTTACTGGGGTGTTTCAATGTTGTGTGTCACCTACGGAGGGTCAGGAGATACTTCGTGAGATCCATGAAGGAGATTGTGGTCATCATGCCGGCTCAAAATCTCTGGTGGCCAAGGCTTTCCGTCATGGTTTCTATTGGCTGACGGCTCATGCTGATGCGGAGGATCTGGTCAGCAAATGTGACGGATGTCAAAAATTCTCATGACGAGCTCATGTGCCGGCTCAAGAATTGAGGATGATTCCAATTACTTGGCCGTTTGCAGTCTGGGGGCTTGACATGGTTGGACCATTCAAAAGGTCTAAGGATAAGAAGACACACCTTTTGGTGGTAGTGGATAAATTCACCAAGTGGGTTGAGGCAGAGCCGGTCAGTAAGTGTGATGCAGCCACGGCGGTTCAGTTCATGAAAAATGTGATCTTTCGTTTTGGCTTTCCACACAGCATCATAACTGATAACGGTACTAATCTCTCCAAGGGTGACATGGAAGAGTTCTGTCAACGAGAACATATCCGGCTTGATGTTTCGGCTGTTGCTCACCCTCAATCTAACGGTCAGGCAGAGAAAGCTAATCAAGAGATTTTGAAGGGCATCAAACCCCGGCTCTTGGTCCCCTTACAGCGAACTCCGGGTTGTTGGGTGGAGGAGCTACCCTCTGTACTATGGAGCATCAACACAACGCCTAACAGATCTACAGGTTATACACCTTTCTTCATGGTGTACGGAGCAGAGGCAGTTCTGCCAAGTGACATCCGGCACGACTCAACCCGAGTGGCGGCTTACGTTGAGGCTGATAACGAAAAAGCCCGTCAGGATGCACTTGACTTGTTGGATGAGGAGCGAGACTTGGTAATAGCCCGCTCGGCGATTTACCAGCAAGACCTGCGCCACTATCACAGCCGCCGGGTTAGAAGCAGAGCCTTTCAGGAAGGCGACTTAGTGCTCCGGCTCATCCAGGATCAGTCTGATATGCACAAGTTGTCCCCGCCTTGGGAAGGACCCTTTGTGGTCAGTAAAAATCTGAACAACGGGTCATACTACCTCATCGATGTTCGAGAGCACAAAGACTCACGTAAGTCGGAGGAAGAGACCCACCAGCCGTGGAACTTAGCTCATCTTCGGCCTTACTATACATGAGCCACCGGCTCTCAGGATATTTTTTTTCTTTTTTGGCAATGTATATATTATATAAAGCAATAAAGCAGGACCTCTTTTCTTTTCACCCTCAAAGGTCTATGTATTTTCTTTACCAGGTGGTGGAAACAACCAACAGGGAGCGGATCATATTTGAATCCGGCTTTCCCTTTGGTCCGGCTTATGATCATATCTGAATCTAGCCATGGTCACTTGGGGGCTTCTGCTCAAACATAGGTCGTATTGGAACCAAAGAGAACATAGCTGTCGATACCCAATTGATCGGCATACTGCCAAACCCACTAGGGGGCTTCTTGATCATATTTGAATCATAGCTTCACCCCTTTGGGTCTGACGTGAATCGTATTCAAATCAGCGTCATTAAACAACTCTCATGGTCACTTGGGGGCTTCCTATTCAAACATAGGTCATATTCGAACCAAAGAGAACATAGCTGTCTATACCCATTTGATTGGCATCGCCAAAGCCACTGGGGGCTATATGATCGTATCTGAATCTTAGCTTAACCCCTTTGGAACGGTTCCCTGATCGTATTCGAATCAGAGGCCTTTTTAAATTCAGTTTATTATTCATTATACTTTGTAAAGTGTAAATGTTATTAAGGGCCAGGTGAACATCATATGTGGCAATTTTCAGGAGTTAAACTCACTATCATGATTTGGGTCACATAAGCTGGCGAGAATACAAATCGGAGGTGTGCTATGGTGATTATAGTCATAAGCCGGCCTTTATATGATGTTTTGATTCGTACTCCGGGTTATCAATACTTTATGTGACCCCGGATGCGATAAGTCGCCAAGGGAATTCTGTTTTGTTTTATACGCAGGATAAAGCAAGCAAGTTTTTAACATCGAGGAAAGATCAACATAAGCTGGAAGTATATAGCAATGGCGGCTTACGAAAGTATTAAGCGCCACAAACATGCACGAAGGCATGATAAAGTTGAGAGGTCTTTCTACCCTATTACAAGACTCCCCGAGTCTAAATAATGAAACATTGTTTTTTGCAAAGTCATAACGCCTGATGGTTCACTCCTTTGGTGGGCTTGAAGATTCCGGGTTATCCTTCTCCGCCTCTCCGTCTGCTGCCCTGTCCTGGAAGGTTGACGAGGTCCAGTCAATGCCACTTAAGGCTTCAAACTCAGCTTCATCATCTATTAAACCGGCTGGGTCAACTTCAGGGGCAAAGGTGTGCTTACGAGTTGGAGGGATCAGGCTGACGTCATCATAGTGAGGTGTTGGAATTCTCCGGTTCTCGTTATCATAGCCCGGCTGATACTTGGTAAGATCAATGTCATTCCCAATGATGGTGGCCATAGGAGTATGACTTTCACACAGGCGGTAAAGTCTGTTTCGTCGAATACAGAGCCGTCTTCCTTCAAGCTGGGATATCCAAGAGCAACGTATGCCAGGTCTAACTCTGGAAGCAACGCCTTGGCCTGGCTTAAGGCAGCTATGGCTCCGGTTCTGGCAGATGCCTGCCTTAGCTCTTGAATCCGATGAGGTAGCACGGCAAGCCGCTTTAGCACATCTTGCAGGAGATGGGGAACGTCATTTGATAAAGCCACAACGGCCAAAGCACGTTGTCGGGGATATACCCCGCGGTATGACCCGGCCGGAAGTATGACCCGGCCGGACTTGGCGCTTCACGGATGACCCGCCGGAGGACTGGCGACTCACGGGTCTGGCGGCTCACCGTCGACGACTCACGGATGACCCCGACAATGGTCACATAGAAGACTAGGCCTAAGGCCCGATGAGGCCGGCTCATATTATGGTGGGCCGGCTTAAGACAGAAGGCATGAGGAATATTTCCTTTACGAGGAAGCAAGACCCGTACTTGTATCCGACTTGTAATAGAGAATAAGTTAGTTCTATCCTAATAGGACTCTACATGTAAGCCGCCCCTTCAACTTATATAAGGAGGGGCAGGGCTCCCCAAAGAGGGACAAGAAAGAAGAAACAATCTCTAGGTCTAGACACAAAGAGCCGGCTTACCGGCGACTCCCTCATGAGCATAATGAGACCTAGCCTCAAACAGCATGTAGGGCTTTTACCGGATGATGTTTCCCGAGGCCCGAAGTTGTCTAAACCCTTGTCTTGCGTGTTGATCCGCCCTGCGTCTCTCGTCCCACTCAACCCCTCTGAAGCTACCACATAGATGCATTGGCCTCGCGACTAAGTTCTGACACTAAGGACATCTGACGTGACAATTCCATGGCACACGTTGTGACCCGGCGTACAGCTGCTCCACCAGAGTGTAAACCGCCTTTAACTTGATCAGCATGTTCTGCTTGAGGTTTGTGCTCCTGGGGCCTGCGTTTATATACATAAGGTGAGCCGGAGATGACAATTAAAATAGTCATCAAAGGAAGGATTGCGATATTCAAGGTTATATATAGTAGCTTACCGAAGATTGCTGAGACCATTTGAGTTATCTGGCACTTTAAGCCGGACAGCTCGGATGTTGCTTCTGCAAGTGACGTTTCTGCTGTCTCGGCCCGGGTCACCAGTAAGGCCTTTTCATCAGCCCAGATTTTCTTCTCCACATCAAAATTCTTCTTCAACTTCTCTTGTTCAGAGACGCTAAATGCAAATTTGGAATTGGCCTTTTGAATTTCAAGTTCTTGAGCGGCCAGGCGGGTCTTCAGGTCAGCAATCTCCGATTCAAATTGACTTGTGGTGGCCTGCGTTAATGCCGGGTTATAATCAAAATTATGGTAAGATATCATTAAGTCCCAAGCACTTTGCAAGCAAAGATACTTGACACTTGGGGGCTAATGTATGTTGAAGAAATTTAAGGTACAATGCCTTTTAAGGTACAATGCCGGTTCATGAGAAGTTAAGTCCCAAGCACTTTGCAAGCAAAGATACTTGACACTTGGGGGCTAATGTGTATTGCAAATTCAAGGTATCATGTTACAACCGGGTTAAAAAATTCATATAAACCGGACAAGGCAGTGCTAAGGAGGTTTCTAAGTCTACAGCATATTCATTCATAAGCAATAGACTTGGGGGCTGATACAGTAAGTATGATTAAGGAAAACTGCATAAATTATACCTCGATTTCTGCTTGTATTTGCTTCACCATGTTAATCTCCAGTCACGGCTGCTATGTACTTGGTTGATATAGCCAGAGACTATATCTCCAATACTTAAATGAGTATAGTCAGCAATATCCAGTTTGGCCTTTCGGCGTTCCAGAAGCTCTTCTTTGGCAGAACACTTGGCAAGGACGGTAGGTTGAATTGGCTCGACAAACTGAGTCTTGGTAATTTCAACCTCCGGATCTATTTTCTTGACCGGGCTAGGAGTTTCCGGCTTATCAGAGCCGCCAAAAGTTTCTTCAGCGTGCGGATCAGAGGATGGTGCTGGAATTTCATAAGGGTTCAGGCGGCGGCTGATGGGTGGAACTGTCAGGAGCAGCTGTTCCAAGTTCCGGTTCAGTCTCGACCGGGTCTTCGGATGGTTTATTCTTCTTTGCCCTCTTACTGGGCTTCACTTGCACGCTGTGGGCAAAGCAGAAGGGTGAGTACAAAAACATGAGTAAGGTAAAGTACAAGGTAAATAAGTTTATATTACCCGGGGGCAGTCTTGAAAGTCGGCATGTTAGATTGCATAGATTCGCCGGAGGAAGGAGAGGTATCCTGATAATTGGAGTCAGATGGATTGAGAGGTTGAAGAATTAAAACCCGCCAAAGGGTAAACAGAATGTAAATCGGAGATAACCTCAGGCCGACGCTTCCTGGTTACATCAGGTAAGCCGGAGGAGAGTTCTATATCCTTGCTGGTCCGTGTCTGCCTTCGGCTTTCAAATTTTTGTTGCTTCAAAAGAAATTGAGGATCTTGGTAAGCCAAACGATGTGAAAATCTTACTTTTCGGGTTACTCTTCGAATTTTCTGACGCGGTAGAGGCTCGGAGTGGGAGGAGATTATAGTTACCTCTTCCTCGACGGCTTGGCTGTTCCCCGTATCCTCCTGAAAAGATTAAGGATTAGCAAGGTGATGATAAAGAGTAAAGGGAGTAAAAAGTTACCTCTTCTTCGTCATCAGAAGTGTCATCCAATTTAAGTAAATCGGAAGCGCTTGGCTTCCTCTTCCTTGAGGTTCCAGTCTTGGCGGTTTTCCTTTCGGCTCTTTTGGCTGCTCTGGCTTGTTTTGCCACCTCATGATTATACTTGACCTTCCATAAGTTATCATTAGCCTGTGAAGAATGATTAGGGGTTATGAATAAAAGTAAAGTATAACACAGTAAGGAGTAATTAATGAGGTTGATGACTTACTGCAGGAGCAGGGTTCTTATTGCAGAAAGGAAGTAAGCCAAAGGCGTTACTGGTCACCGTGCCCTCTTTCAGCAACATTTGGGTCGTAGCATCTACCACATCATCTGGTAAGTCGTCGGGACTATGACGCAGTGGGTCATTCTTCTCGCCTGAGTAAGTGCACATTAAGCCGGGGCGGCGGCTTAACGGAATCACTCGCCAAGCGACCCAGACTCGGACCAGGTCAACACCATCTAAGCCACTTCCCAAAAGAAATTTGATTTTGCTAATGGTAGGAGCAAGTGGCAGACGCTCAACGGCGGTCAGTTTATCCGGCAGCGGGTGGTTGGATTCAAGGCGCAAGGCGCGAAAGCCGGGCAGAGGATTTTCGTCAGCCGGAGAAGTATCCTCGCAGTAAAACCACGTCTGATTCCAATCCTTTGGATGACTCGGCAGTTCAGCGTAAGGAAAAAGACAGTCTCTCCGCCGCTGAATCGAGATGCCACCAAGTTCCAGACTGGGCCAGTTGGCACGTTCGTTCTGCCGGTTTAAGTAAAACAGTTCTCTCAATAAAAGTATGTTGGGTTCCTCTCCAAGATACACCTCGTAGAAAACTTGGAAGTTGCAAATATTTAACACGGAATTGGGTCCGATGTCTTGAGGTCTGAGGTCGAAGAAACGCAAAACATCCCTGAAGAATTTTGAACCGGGTGGAGCGAAGCCCCGGCTCATATGATCCGTAAAAACTATCACCTCCCCTTCTTTAGGATGAGGTTTCTCCTCGGACGGGTCAGGAGCACGATAAGACATGACCTCCTTCTTGGGCAGATGGCCGGACTTCACAAAATCAGATAGTTTGCTTTCTGTGACAATGGACGGGACCCAGTTGCAGGTCACAGGGGCCTTGGGAGCCTTGGGTGCCATGGTGTAAGCGAAAGCCTATGACAAAGTAAAAAATGTCCGGTTTAAATATATTCAAGGTGGCGGCTTAAGAACGGTCCTAATGACATATAGGTGACTATGCAATAACGTTTAAACCGCTGCAGGTACTAAAGGTAATTAAAATTTTCTTAAGTCGCCGGAAGCAAGCGGTGCTGACGGCCGGTGTTGTCTTAAACCGGTCACATGGACTACTATGGCTAAAACAGATTCAACAGATGCAATTTTTGGCTAAGTGTGGAACAAATAGGTTTCACAAGTTGCAGTTATTATTTTGGATCAAACGGTAGCTCTGGAAAGAAAAAATTCTAGACCTAAAACAGGGCAGAGAAGTTCATGCATTTGAAGGGGGCTTCCAAACAAGGGAAATGAGATCTATTTCAATGCAAAATAGGCACAAACAATTACCACAGCAATTCTATGTTGTTTTTACGATCTAAACAGTGCATTGGAGGTGAAAATTAGCAAGGGTTGGCATCGGGCGGCGATGAACGCCGATGAACTCAAGACAGTTCTAATGCAGATCTAAGAAAGGGAAAGAGAGGAACTCACGGATGTGGACGAGCTGCGGAGATTCACCGTCGATTTCTAGTCAGAATCAGGTTGATGTAGCGGCCTGAGTCGGTGAAGACGGGGAGTTCGACGGCGGCGGCGGCGGAGCTCGAGAGACAGAGAGGCAGCAGGAGGAAGAAGACGACTGAAAGAGGGAGAATGGAAGACCTAGGTCGTGACTATTTATAAGGGAAGGCCGACTGAGACGGTGCGAGAAACGAGGAGACCAAGTATCATTATCCAGCGACCCCGACACCTCGGTTTTCGGGACAGTCAGTAAAGGCAGAGATCCGTTGAAGATATGATGGAATAAAATAGGGATTTAATTGAAGATGACGTCACGGTGGGTTAAACCGGATCCAGAAGATGACGTCACGACGGGTTATGACCTTTTCACGGACAGAAGACATAAAGACTGGTTGTTAAGATATTTTAAGATTGACATGAACCGGTTCATATCAATCTGGGGCCTAATGTTGGGGATATAACTATTTGTGTAAGCCGCCATCAGAAGCCCAAGACCAAGTATGAAGATGGCGGTTCAATAAAGAGTCTAAAGGCCCACAGGCGACTTAAGGCCCGTAGTGGTAAACCGCCATGAAGGCATGACTTGTATTGTAAGGTAGAATTAACTAGTCACGCCGGACATTGTCTATGAGCCGGCCGGGACTCTGTAAGCCGCAGGGCATCAACCTGTGTATATAAGGGGACGACCCGCCGGCGACTTAGGGCAGGAAACAACTCATCGAGAGCCGGGCATAGCGTATCTCGCTCCCTGGTCATCGAAACATCAGCAATACCAACCCAACTAGACGTAGGGTTTCCTTCACCGCAAGGGGCCGAACTAGTATAAAACCTCTCGTGTCCTTTGTCCCGATTAACCCCTTAAGCTTCCTAGTTGCGATGGCTCCACGACTAAGTCCTTGCAAGAGGACATCTGCCGTGACATTTCCACGACACTCTAGTTACGGCATTTTGGGTACGATGAACTTTGTTATTTATTCTTATGATATGTTGCTTCTATTTTCGCCAAGTCTGTCTCTTTCTGTTGCTCAACTATATATGTTGCATATCATTGACTCATGTGACGATGCAGGTGCATAGATCATCGATGGCGAAGAAGTGCTACGCCAGGAGTATACGACGAGTGGACGGAGTGTCAGGCCCAGTTGTACCTGTTTCCGGTTTCTGAGCGAGAGCCAGTAGTTAGTTTAGGTTCACGCTAGTGCGAGAGAGGGGTACAAACTCATGTGCTGCATAGTTCCGCTCTCACTCATAGTGATAGCTCTTCTCGCGTATATCATTGTTTAGATGGATGACGATGTAGTTGCAAGAACTTGTATCGCTATTTTCGAGATGATGACGAGAGACCACTTTGTGTTGGATGATGATTATGATGATGACATGATTTAATGCTATGACCACATTTGTATGTGTATGATGCTAAAGATTATTGTATAAAGCCTGTTCATATAGAAAAAAAATATGCAGAAAAAAACTAATAAAACTATCAGTAGCGAGGGGAGTAGAGTTAGTAGCAGCGCGCCCTTAACAATAGCGAGCCCTGAACTAAAGCGCTGCAGATATTAGCAGTAGCGAGTTGCCCAAAAGCCCGCTGCCGCTAGCCATGTATAGCAGTAGCGTGGGTTATCACGTGCTACTGATACATGTTAGCTGTAGCGCTGTATCAGTAGCGCGGCTCCCCGCGCTACTGATACACCTAATATGCGCGTTACTGCTAGGCTTTTCCCTAGTAGTGCCTCATTATGTAGGAGGATCCTTACGCGGTGGGGAATCGTTCGGTGAAGAGAAACGGAAGATAGGCTTATGCGATGCATGCTAAATTAGAAATAAAAAATTCAGTTAAACCAATAGGAGGGGAAAAATAAAAAAATCGGTTGGGTATCCCTTCGTTTGATGGGAGTTGTGGGAACCAACGAGGACTACTATGCATTGCCATTTAATAATAGATGGCCCTTAATAATAAAGAGAGAGATTATAGACATGTGATTGATTCCTTTCCATCAGTGTAGCTTTATTTACCAATATTGATTCCTTTCCGTAGAATTGGTCTTTAAAGAATGATTAGTAAGATTGATTTCTTTTGATAGACATTACTGAATATATCGAAGATTGATCTACATTATTTGTGTAGAATTGGAAGGTAAAACCGGATAAGTACATATGTGGGCTAAAAGTTGGTTTGAATAAATTGGTGGGATTAAAAAAAATTAGTGGTGGAGGTTCAACCGGAATGGAGGCGACGCTACCAACTCATAATGGCATATAGGTCTGTGTTGATTTTGGTAACATGTCAAGCACAAAATAATAGGTTGGTTATAGAAAAAATGAATAAAGAAGGAAACCAAAAAGGAAAACTTTGAAGAAAAAAACACGTGCACGCGTCAAATGGGTCGGCAACATTGATTATAGTTGATTTTTTATATGATTTAATTTGATTTGGGTATGAGTAATGGAAGGCAAGGAAAGTTTGGTTTTAGTTGAGATTTTGCTAAGATCTGATTCAGTTGAGTTAATGCTTGGAGTTGTTTTGAGAAAGTGCTGATTCATTTTGTTTTGTTTTCGAAAAGTGTCGATTCTAATAGTATGCCGAGCACAAAATAATATGTTGGTTATAAACAAAGAAACATAATAAAGGAAACGAAAAAAATAAAACATAGTAAGAAAAGAAAAAAAGATACACGCGCACGTCTCAAATGGGCCGGCCAATTTTGATTATAGTTGATTTTTTGGCAAGATTTAATTTGGTTATGAGTAGTAGAAGTTTGTATTTCATTGAGATTTTCTTTAGATTTGATTTGATTGAGTTAATGCATGACATTGTTTTGGGAAGTGCCGATTTGTTTGGATTTTGTTTTCGGAAAGTGCTGATTCTAATAGTATGTTGGTGTTATAAAAAATAGAAGAAAAATAATATGTTGGCCTTATAAAACAAAATCAACACTATTTTACTATAAAAATCTTCACTTTACTGGCTTTATAGTCAAAATTGGCTGCCCATTTTACACCTTTTGACATACTACAAGACCAGCATGAAATTCAAATCAACACTTTATTGGTCTTATAAAACAAAATCAACACTTTTTATACTTCATTTTTATAAGACCATCTGAAAGTGCCAAGAACATAATAATATGTTGGACTTACAAAAATGAAGTATAAAAAAAGGAAAACCAAAAAGTAAAAAAAAGGTGTGAACGTGCCGATGTTTTGGTAAGATTTGATTTGATTTGGGTATGAGTAGTGGAAGGCAAGTAAATTTTGGATTTCATTGAGATTTTTTTATGATTTGATTTGAGTGAGTTAACACATGCGGCGATTTGATTTGATTTGATTTGATTGGAGATTATATCAAGCAAATATCCAAGACTACTAGCTTTCCCTCAATATAAACACAAGCACCCACGCAAAGAACATGAATTCGGCAAAATCAACGAACAACATTAGAAGAAAAGAAATAGCTAACTATCTCCCATGGCACGTATGCAGAACCACGCACTGGCCCTATGCTTCATAGCTCTTGTAGCCATGGCCACCACTGTCTTCTCGGGTCATGCAGCAGGGCGTTACATAGGTATGGTTTTCTTCTTCCTTTCCTGATCTTTTCACCCGTATTTGGATACACAAACATATATTTTCCTGGTGGGTTATATGTATCTCTATTATGCTTTGTGCGCAGATACTGACCTGCTGTGTACATCTGTGGAGTATTGTTCGCCGCCAGTCCGAGGTAGTGGCAACATTGCGTGCAAGGCTAACTGTGTTAACCGAGGTTATGACAAGGATAAGAGCAGTTGCCTTGAAGGCAGTAGTGGCACATGCTGCTGCGGAAAAAACTGAGTACCATGAAATGAGTTTTTATATGTACTAGAAAATATTGCATGAAGGTGAATGCTTATATTGTTTTGTGTGAAACCTATTCAGTTCATACAGAACAATTAATAATAAGCTATTGATAACTGTTGTTTAAGTATATGCTTTTCCATTGCGACCCTAAAAACATTTTATCGCCATGACATACCAAAACAAATCATTATTATGACATCAAATAATGAGAAATTAATCAACAAGATTGGAAGTCTCACACCACTATGGAACAAGCCATAGAATATCCATGATCGTAGTCATTATAGGGAACAAGCCATATATATAGGATGGGTCTATTGTAACAACACCCTTAAAACCTTATTCTAACAACAAAAACCTTATTCTGCACACACACACACCGAACCGACCCGCGAGCCGCACCATGGAAAGAAAAAAAATACCCCACCTAGCCCACTCCTCCAACTATCTCACTCCCCCCCTTACACGGTCGTCCCCCAAGCCCCACAGACCCTCGCAACTGCAATCGCACCCCAAATCCCCGCCATCTTCTTCGTCTCCGGCAGTCCACCCACGCTCCCAGCCATCTAGCGCCCCTATCAACCAAGCCACCAGATCCGAGCGTTCCCCCCACCCACCCCAACCTTCCACTGCTGCCCCACCACTAACAGTCCCTGCCAGGCTGCCGGCACGGATCCAGCAACACCATCCTAGAAGCCTCCGATGGCTACCAGTGCGGATCCGGCCACACCGTCCCAGGCATCTCCCGCGGTTTCCGGCATGGATCTAGGTGTGCCGCCCTAGGCGCCTCGCGCGGCTACCAACATGGACCCAGTTGGCGCCTCCCCAAGGCACCCGACACGGCTGCCAGCGTGGACCCTGGTGCACCGTCCTTAGGCGCCCCACGCTGTTGTCGGCGCGGATCCGAGACCGCCTCCCAGCGTGGGCCCAATCTCCCCTCCCTTCTCAAGCAACCTTTTCCAGTTCCCCCTTCTCCAGTAGATCCTGCCACATGTGCAAGCATTCTTTCCAACTGCGTATGATTTGCATCATTCTGACGAGCGATTTAAAAAAACACAAAAATACGCTCGCTGCCACTTGACGGATGCCCACTATTTTTGAAACTGCTCTTAAACCGTGAAGAATATCGAAAAGTGTTCAACGTGATAGAGTTGCGCCTAATTCATAGATTTCCAATGGAATATTACACGCCTCATTCCGACGAACGGTTTGAATATTGCATCACAAACAGTACCGAAAAAGGGCAAGGAGTTTTTTTTCTCTAACATTGCAGTGTAGTTTTGCTAGCAGTGAAGTTCTTTTAGCCTCCCGAGGAGGTTTAGAAGTTTATGGAAATAACATTGACCAGAAAAAAATATTCCTGAAACTTTACAACATAGTAATTGGTTATCATTGGGTTGTTTAGATTTAGTACATGGTAATTGATTTACTACATATTGCTTCACTTTTACTATGAATGAAGTGGTTGCTTTTACGGTGGGTGTAGGCACGTGTGACGGATTAGTTTAATTCGTTGGTCTGCGTGGTGGTCGGGGCGCAGAATAAGACATTATATATACTAGAAGAACGCCCTTGCGTTGCAACGGGGCCACGTTAACTTAAAGAGTTCAATATTACGACATTGATGACCTTTTTTACCATCAAATCCTCACACACACACACTCCCTCCCTCTTCTTCACTCTCTCTCCCCCTCTCCCTCTCTCTAACACACACATATCCATCTTATTAGGTACGGGACCATAATCCATCTATTTCTCACACACGCTAGTGCATAACAATATGGATTATGTGTATTATATTTGCCATCAGAACTGAGAGAATTAATTTCATGTAAATCGGCCAGCCACAACTCCAAGAATACGCGGAGGAGGTGGCCCAGGTCAGCGTCGGCGCCGTCCGGCGCGGGCCACGGGCCCGCTTCCAAGTGCACGTGCAATGCACGTCTTCACAAATATTGCAACCAGATGTGAGAAATCACATACTAACACGATGTTGCAATCAATTTGTAATTAAAGAAGCCAAAAGTCTTTTTCTTAAACCAGAATTCCTTATGCTGGAGTTTAAACAAACCCCACAATAGCCCTACTTATCACCTAATTAAGCAGATGCATAACTTATGAAGCGGATAAGAAATCATGTTAACTTGGAACTAAAATTCCAACAAAAGAGTGAGGAATAAACCTTTTATCATTGCTCAAGTCTGAACCTCCCCTATTTGTTAGTGAAATGTGAGTATGCTTGGAAGATAATAATTTCTTATGCAACATATGCTTTTACATCCGAAAGAGCTACAAAATATGTTGACCTACCTATGTGCACTTCCTAAATCAAGCGGATAAAATTATTTCTATCGGCAATATAAAATATTAAACATTAGAAAGAAAGGGACAATGTCCACTAACCATGCAAATATTCTGACCATGGGATATTTAGGCTGGCGATATGGGAAATCAAAGCTAAAATGACTCGATGAGTTAGGGATACATCAATAAATATCGTAAAAAGTGATAAAACAAATCTGCAGCAACTCACGACCCCACGAACTTCGTATTCGCAATGAGCAAGTTAGTGAGGCCACCACGGTAGGCTAGCACCAAGGGACAAGGGCAACAACCGCCTTCCCATCCAACCTACTGATTCTGCTGCGCTACTTTCATCCTAAGCCCATGAGTACCGTTAGTGTGTTGCCACGTACGGAGAAACTATGAACTGAAATTTTCATCCAAATCATGAAAAATGTTAATGTTCCTCTCCTCTCCCATCCCTTATGTGAACATACCCAATTCATGGTTGGCTCGCTACATTCAGCGTAGCTCTGATGTGCACTGCCCTTGCTCTTGATTAGTTGCCGCGGTGCCACGCATCTATGCCAACAAGCTGGGGAAACAAATGCACACCGAGTCAAAATCAACCATCCCACAATCGTAACAATAGAAAAGATAATAACCAAAATTTAACAGAAGAACTACTGCTTGGCTCCCAGATCCATCTCGATAGCCCTTGATCTGGCTGCTGAGCTTCTACTAGCCGCCTCAACATCAAGACATTACCAAACATGTAGTGGATGCCTAGTGGGACAAGGATTAAGAAATAACATGAGGTGAAAATGCGATGGCTGTCAATTCCATAAGACGATCCAAGTAATTTGACAAAACAGATCGAGAGCATCTTGTATAATCTCAAAAAAGCAACTAAAAATATGAGAAATGAAGTGATGAAAATCAGCCCCTGCTCTCATTTATGCTCGCTTTTGTAATGGGAGGCAAGGAATGGGATACCGGGAGAAGAAAGGATCACATGGACGGCAAGCCTCCACCACCGGCAAGTGGGGTTGCTTCACATCCAATCTCCACGGCCGCCTCCATGGGGACGAACTCCCATGTTCACAACCGGGCTCCCAATCGGCCGCTGCCTCGCCGACCTTGACGATGAAGTAGTCCCTCCTTCGATCCCATTCGCAACGGAGGCAACACCCATCCCAGCGGGCCGGGTCCGCAGTGAGATCCCTCTTGGATTGTGGTCGCGCCTCCCCAAACCTCACCTTGGGACACATGAGAGGCGCCGTTGCCATGGTCGAGCTTGGATGGGGAAAGGAGGCGACATAGCAGCAACGGGCGCCTTCGACGGGATTGGTGGCGACGGCGGCGAGCGAGTGGGAGGACGGCGGCGTAGAGAGTAGGAGGGTGGTGGCGGCAGTCCATCGGCCGGCCGTGGACGTGAGAGGAGGATGGGGATGGGGCCGCGATCTGGACGTATGGAGCGGTCGAGAGGAGGGGAAGCAGACGGCTGGGTTTTTCCATCGTGCGGGGTTTGGGGGAGGTCAAACGAGAGGGTTTTTTTCGTGCGGGAGGCAGAGCAACGAGGGCGGATGTAGGGAGACGGGACGCGGTCGGTTGGCAGGAAAAGGAAAGCTACGCAAAATCACATCAATATAAGAAAATATCCCATCAATACTTGATTGATTGCGATTTATTTTTTATATGGTAACTAATCTGATCATCAATACTTGATTGATTATGATTTATTTTTTATATGGTAACTAATCTGATGGGTTTATGTGGGTGGTGAAGCGAAAAGGAAAGCTACGCATTTTTTAGGCAGTAGAGATGATTGATGATAAGAAAGGGAAAATCACATCAATATAAGGAAATATCCCATCAATACTTGATTGATTGCGATTTATTTTTTATACGGTAACTAATCTGATCATCAATATTTGATTGATTGCGATTTATTTTTTATATGGTAACTAATCTGATGGGTTTATGAGGGTGGTGAAGCGAAAAGGAAAGCTACGCATTTTTTAGGCAGTAGAGACGATTGATGATAAAAAAGGGGAAATCACATCAATATAAGGAAATATCCCATCAATACTTGATTGATTATGATTTATTTTTTATATGGTAACTAATCTGATCATCAATACTTGATTGATTGCGATTTTTTTATGGTAACTAATCTGATGGGTTTATGTGGGTGGTCAAGCGAAAAGACAGGTGGGAGGGAGACGAAATTAAACCAGCGAAATAAAATCAACGAAAGTGGTGAGGCGAAATAAAAACCAGCGAAAAATAACCGGCGGACTATTCGTAGATTTTTTTGGTTCGTCTCTCTTGGTGCAACGGGATGTTAGGGCATGGAGTGCGTGGGGGCGGGCGGGGGACTCGGCTTGAGGTTTTTTTTGGTTCTATGCGGCTTAGCGTGAGACGGGAGGTTGGGCGTGTGCGGGACTCGGTCGCGGGGTTTTCCTTGGTTTTCGCGGCTGAGAGGGAGGTGGGAGGAAGTACCAAAGAAGTACCAAAAAAGACCGGGTGAGGTGGGACGAATAAAACCCGGAACGCGACCTACCAACTGAGACATTAGGAGTACAGATAGGTCCCAAAATATATACTCGTCATCTTGGGTGAGGAATAGTTATTCTTCGCCCCCCCCCCCCCCCCTCCTATTTTAACATCAATGCACCGTAATTTTATGTTTCGTAAATTTTATCTTATTTCAGATTAAAGAAGAATGTAAGAAAATATATAATCCCCATAAAAAAAATATATTACATAAAATTATAAATGTAAAAACGTAGTGTAAAATGTACATAAAATGCAATCTTTCTGGTCTTATGACCTACATTTTTTTTCTTATGCCAACTTTTATGCAGTGAATCAATCAGAATGTAAGTATTTTTATTTCAAATGTAATTTATGTATGAAATTATCGTAACATTGTCTCGGGCGAAGAAAAACTTCTTTTGCACCCTGGGTAAAATAGATGGGCCACCTAGATGCCTGGGCACCTTGATTGT
This sequence comes from Aegilops bicornis, assembly GCA_021605145.1. Lineage (NCBI taxonomy): Eukaryota > Viridiplantae > Streptophyta > Magnoliopsida > Poales > Poaceae > Aegilops > Aegilops bicornis. Next base: position 723,522,408 of record CM038675.1, read on the forward strand.
TTTGGAAACCTTGGTATATATCTAATTTTGTTTCCTAACTATTCTTCGTGCAAGACTTTCCATGCTTGCATTTTATTTTTGTTTTCTAAATATTCGACATGCAAGGCTTGTCATAAAAGAAATCGTATTAATTACGACTTGTTTTGAATTGATATGGGTGTCTAATACACATATTTTTGTTTCCTAATACGGGTATCTAATACCTACCAACAAAATTAAATATATGTGGGTACGTATATATTCAATAATTTATTTTCAAACTAATTCATTTTGTTCTAAAAAAATATTACTTTTTTCTAATTATCTAAAATGGGTATCCTATACTTACTAACGAAAGTATGTACATACGCGGGTATGTATGTATATACCCAATAATTTTTTGTTTCCTATTAGGTATACATTGGATATACCTATGGTGTCGTATACCAATTGGTATATGACATTTAATTAAAATTAAGGCCGGGTTGTAGCCAACGATGATAAGAGTACATCATACATCCTATGACTTTAAATCGTCGGGGGAGAGTGTAACGCCACAACTCCTCCACCTTCTCCTTCCCGCCTGGTCCTCAACCTGCTGCAGAGCGGGCAAACATCACTGTGGAGGGTCGGGGTCCCTCAACATGGTGGAAGAAGGATGGAATCCATTGGTAGGTACACATGGTGGTGTAGGCAGCTTGATATAGAAACCCTAGTCAAGGGGAAAGGAGGAATCGAGCGGCGGAGCTGCAACCTCATTCTCAGGAGGATCCCTACAGCGTGGGGAATTGACCGCTGAAGAGAGACGAAAGATAGGCTCATGCGATGCATGCTAAATTAGGAATAAAAAATTCAGCTAAACCAATGGGAGGGGAACAATAAAAAATCGGTGGGGCATCCCTTTGTTCCATGGGAGTTGTGGGAACCAATGAGGACTACTATGCATTGCCATTTAATAAATAGATTGCCCTTAATAATAAGAGAGATTATAGACATGTGATTGATGCCTTTCCATCAATGGTGCATTGTTTTACCAAACATTAATTCCTTTCCGTAGATTTGGTCTTTAAAGAATGACTAGAAAAAAGGCCCGTGCGTTGCAACGGGAGAAAAACTACCGCATGCTCTAAATTTACAAAAAATGGTCTATAATATGAGAATATCTAGCTACGGCCCAAACAAAGATGGTCTTAACCGATAAAAGCAAAGTTTAAGATTCTACAGGTGTTCTATTTCAACATGGCTTGCATGTAGATTTAATCAGTATAAATAAACGGGCAAGTGATCATGTATTTATTCATGTCATGTTTGGAATGGGACAAAATAAACGATGACACATAACACACTACAGACACATGTGTGCATCAATGGAAGTTTTCAGTTTAAGGTTAACTCTTGAACACTTTTTTTCACATGCATATTTCTTAAATACATGAAGAGTTGTTAAAAAGTTACAGGATTTTTTTAATTATAAAAGGAGATTTTTTTTGTCCAGAAAAGAACATTTTTGTATGGTCTCCTATGGACAGAGGTACTTGCCCCTATTTCATTACTATTTCCTGCCATACATGTCATAGGTATTGGCCCCTGTTTCATCACTATTTATATCTAATCAAACTTGTCTTTTGTTTTATTTTTTTGTCATGCATACCTTTTTTTACTCTTTTCATGCACGTTCTGTTTTTTCTTCTTCTTATATATAGAAGAATAGCGCAACATCTCATCTTTATCGGATCTCCTCTGCATTTTCTCTTTTATTTCATTTATAGCGGACATGCCATCTGTATTGGGTTTTTCTTTTATTTCTTGTTATTGGGTGTCTCTAGCAAATTTATCTTAAATTTCCTGTCCAATCCTGATTTGGCTGAAGTGTTCATCCCCAACCTGAATTAGTACCGATATGAAAAGAAGAAGATAATGCATTGTTGATTTACATTGCAGCCTAAATAGTATTTCTTTTTTAAAATTTAACAGGTAAAAATAACATCATATTCTGATTCTACATATTTTTCTAATCAAATTACATACATAGCATGTTAAATTTGGAGTTACAGTTTAGAAGATATGAGTATTTTAAAAAATATTTGATATGTACTGCGGGTTTAATGTTAGAAAATTAAGGGGTTTTCTATAAAATAGCAAAACGGACTAATAATGCTTATTTGTTTTATTAGTAGGTATAGATTAGCGAGATTGATTTCTTTTGATAACCACATTACTAAATATATCGAAGATTGATCTACATTATTTGTGTAGAATTGGAAGGTAAAAAAAGGATTAAGTACATAAGTGGCTAAAGCTGGTTTAAATAAATTGGTGGGATTGAAAAAATTAGTGGTGGAGGTTTAACTGGAATGGAGGCGACGCTACCAAGCATATAGGTTTGTGTTGATTCTGATAACATGTCAAGGACAAAATAATAGGTTGGTCATAGAAAAATGAATAAACAAGGAAACCAAAAAGGAAAACTTTGAAGGAAAAAACACGTGCACGCATCAAATGGGTCGACAACATTGATTATAGTTGATTTTTTTGGCAAGATTTGATTTGATTTGGTACGAGTAATGGAAGGCAAGGAAAGTTTGGTTTTAGTTGAGATTTTGATAAGATTTGATTTGATTGAGTTAATGCTTGACGTTGTTTTGAGAAAGTGCTGATTCGTTTTGTTTTCTTTTTGGAAAGTGTCGATTCTAATAGTATGCCGAGCACAAAATAATATGTTGGTCATAAAAAGAAACATAATAAAGGAAACGAAAAAAATAAAACATAGCAGACAAATGAAAAAAAAATACACGTGCACGCCTCAAATGGGCCGACCAATTTTTACTATAGTTGATGTTTTGGCAAGATATGATTTGGGTATGAGCAGTGGAAGTTTGTATTTCTTTGAGATTTTCTTAAGATTTGATTTGATTTGATTGAGTTAATACATGATATTGTTTTTGGAAAGTGCCGATTTGTTTGGATTTTGTTTTCAGAAAGTGTTGATTCTAATAGTGCGTTGGTCTTATAAAAAATAGAAGAAAAATAATATGTTGGCCTTATAAAACAAAATCAACACTTTTTGACTATAAAAAATCTTCACGTTATTGGCTTTATTGTCAAAATTGGCTGCCCATTTTACATTTTCTGACATACTATAAGACCAGCATGACAATTCAAATCAACACTTTATTGGTCTTATAAAACAAAATCAACAATTTTTTATACTTCATTTTGTATAAGACCATCTGAAAGTGCCGAGAACAAAATAATGTGTTGGCTTATAAAAAGTGAAGTATAAAAAAAGGAAAACCAAAATACAAAACAAAGAAGAAGAAAAAAAAGGTGTGAGCGTGCCAAATGGGCAGCCAATTTTGACTATAGCCGATGTTTTGGTAAGATTTGATTTGATTTGGGTAGGACTAGTGGAAGGCAAGTAAATTTTGGATTTCGTCGAGATTTTGTTATGATTTGATTTGAAAGAGTTAATGCATGACATTGTTTTGGGAAAGTGCCGATTTGATTGAGTTAATGCACGCGTCTAATTGGATGGCCCAACTTGGTTGTGCTTCAGCAAACGGTTGTTTGTATGGTGGTCGAGGGCGTAATATAAGGTTTGCATTATAGTTTGTTAGAAGTGAGGCGATTCGACCTCTAGAAACTTGCTTAACAAGTTGACCGAACAAAATCTCTTTTTATCTCTAATCCTCGTCCAAACAACTAAGGGAAAAAAATTGATCACGTGCTTTTATACCGAAAAAGGCTTTCGCCCCGCTTTATATTATAAAGCAAATCGCCCAAGCCAAGCATCAACAAGGTTCAACACGACAAACACATGCACACGGAGGTCCACAAGATCACAGAGATCACAAAAAGGTTAATGTTGAGGGCACAACAAACAAGCCCTAGACACAAAACGCACACTCCACATAGCACCCGCATAGCAGCTAGTCAGGTTCTGGGGGAGGAGGTGGCAGCAGGGGCGCCACGCGGAGAGCCATCGAGCGAAGGTCGGCGAGGAGGTTGGTGATGACATCCCGGTCCTGGGGGTGGCTAAGCGGCCGCCAAAGCTGTAAGTAGCCACACATTTTAAAGATCGCGTCAGTCGAACGTCGGAGAGGGACTTTCTGAATAACAAGCTTATTGCGGATGGTCCAAAGCGTCCATGAGAGGACCCCAACGCACAACCATCTAATATGGCGGAAGCGAGGGGGGAAGCGTTGAGCTCCGCAAGTAGGTCGGGGAAGTTGGTGTTGCACCACTGTCCACCGACCGTCTCGCGAAAGCAAGCCCACAGGAACTAGGCAGTGGAGCACGAGAAGAAGATGTGGTTAGCATCCTCGATCGTGCCACAGATGGGGCATATCCCATCGCCCGGACCGTTACGCTTGAGGACTTCAACCCCAGAGGGGAGTCGTCCGCGGATCCATTGCCACAAGAAAATCCTGATCTTCAGAGGAAGGCGGATGTCCCAGAGCAGGCTAAAGGGCTCCGGGGCCGCCGAGGGGGCAATGGCGGCGTACAAGGACTTCGTGGAGAAGCGTCCAGACGGCTCAAGGCTCCAGGAGAGGGAGTCCGGGGTCTCCTCGACGTCCATCAGCATAAGGGCGATGTCCTGGAGGAGGGAATCCCAAGAAGCCACCTCGAGGAGGGTGAAGGGGCGTCGGAAAGCAAGACGCCCTAAGTCAATAAGGGTCGTCTCGATAGAGACCCGAGGGTCAACCGCAATGGTGAATAGTTCTGGGAATCGTGCGGCCAGGGGGGAGTCCCCTAACCAACGGTCGAACCAGAATAGGGTCGAGGACCCGGAGCCAACTGAGATGGACGTGCCAATGCGGAGCACGGGCATAAGCTGGATCACCGACTGCCAGAACTGGGAGCCACCCGAACGCTGGCAGAAGGCAAGAGGTTGGCCCCTAAGGTATTTATTGCGGATGATGGTAAGCCAGAGGCCTCCCTCCCCATTGGCGATGCGCCAAAGCCAGCGGGTCAGGAGAGCAATGTTCATGCGACGAGAGGACAAGATCCCAAGGCCACCCTGGTCTTTGGGTTTGCAGATGTCTGGCCACCTCACCATATGATATTTCTACTTGTCGGCCTCGCCAGACCAAAAAAACCTAGACTGGTATTTGGCAACCTCCTGATGGAGGGTCTCATGGAGGCCGTAGAAGCTCATGAGAAACCAGAGTAGGCTAGCCATCGAGGAGTTGATGAGGATTACCCTGGCTGCTTTCGACAGCCACCTCCCCCTCCAGGGTTCAACCCGGTGCTGCATCCTAGTCACAGTCAGGCGGAGGTCAACTACGGTGAGACGGGAGTCACTAATGGGTATCCCCAAGTAGGTCGTGGGGAAGGAACCCAGGCGGCAGTTCAGCCGGTCTGCAATGGATTGAGCCTCCTTGGGAGGATAGCCAAGGACCATCACTTCGCTCTTATCGAAGTTGATGGTGAGCCCAGACATCTGTTGGAAGCATAGGAGGAGGAACTTCAGGTTGGCGATGTCGGACGCGGATCCCTCCACCATAACTATGGTATCGTCCGCGTATTGAAGGAGAGAGACCCCTCCCCCTCCCACCAGGTGAGGGACTACGCCGCGGATATGGCCACAGGCTTTGGCCTTATCAAGGATGACCGCGAGGGCATCGACCACCATGTTGAACATAAACAGGGAGAACGGATCACCCTGGCGGAACCCACAGAGGGTGGGGAAGTAAGGCCCGATCTCACTGTTAATGTTAATCGCCGTCCGGCCGTAGGTGACGAGTTGCTTAACTCGGGTTACCCACCGGTCGTTGAAGCCCTTGTGGAGCAAAACTTCCCGAAGGGAGGGCCAATGGACAGTGTCATAGGCTTTATGGAAGTCGAGCTTCAGGAAGAACGCACGGTGGTGCTTGGTTCAGACTTCATGAAGGACTTCGTGAAAGACCCACACCCCATCCAAAATAAACCGGCCTTGGATGAAGGCGGATTGGTTGGTGTGGGTCACAGAGTTCGCTAGAAGGGTCACCCTATTGGCATACCCTTTAGCCAGGATCCTCAAGATCACGTTGATCACCGTGATCGGACGGAACTAGTGAATATCCGAGGCCCCCGGGACTTTGGGATGAGAGTAATGACCCCGTAGTTAAGGCGCCCAAGGTCCATGGTCCCTTAGAAGAATTCGTCAAAGAGGGCCATGACTTCCAGCTTGATGGTTTGCTAGAAAGTTTTGAAAAACATGACTGGCAATCCATCCGGGCCCGGGACCGAGGAGGGGTTCATTCCTTTGATCGCCGCGAGGACCTCATCCTCCAAGAAAGGTGCCACCAGGGCGGCATTGGCCTCGTCGGACACAAGCTGGCCACCCGACCAAGTATCGGGGGTCAGCGCAGCCCCACCCCGAGGGGTGGGGGAGAAAAGGGCTTTATAGAAGCCATCTACGTGGGCTCGGATGTCCGAAGGATGAAAGAGCTGGGTATCGCCGTCCCACAGGGAGTGGATGGAGTTCCGTCGTCTATGCCTATTAGCGATCGCCTGCAAGTAAGCCGTGTTTGCGTCACCACGGAGCACGCACCATTGGGTGCCGTGCAGCCGCCAATATGCCTCCTCGCCCGTGTCGATGACCGAGAGCTGATCCTTAAGATCATATCTCAGCATCCACTTGTCCGGAGAGATCCCAGAGGTGTCAGCGCGGGCGTCCAGGACTTGGATGGCACTCAGGAGGGCTTTCTTGCGGTCACGGAGGTCTCGGCCAAGGTTCGCGCCCCAGCCCTTCATAAATTGGCGGGCAAGCTTGGCGCATAACTGCCAAGAGTCAACAGCGGACATGGATCGGTGGGGAGTATCGCGCGCCGCGATCCACTTAGCCGCAATAGCCTCGCGGAATCCAGCCTAGTTGAGCCAGAAGAGCTCAAACTGGAACCGAGGAGGGATGGGGGGCGCTCATCGACGAAGGAGAGGAGGAGGGGGACGTGATCAGAGCCGATCTGGGTGATCGCCTGCAACGAGGCCAGGGGACATCTAAGTTCCCACTCCGGAGAGACTAGGACGTGGTCGAGAACGGATCGCGTCGGGTTCGCCTGGCGGTTAGTCCAGGTGAACCTGGCTCCCGTTCGCTCAAGCTCACGGAGGCCAAGATCCGTGATGCAGTCATTGAACATCTACATCCAGGGGCGGTTGACCTGGTCATTATTCTTCTCATCCGGGGAGCGGATGAGGTTGAAGTCACCTCCCACGACTACAGGGAGGGAGGAAGCAGAGATCTTCTGTTGTAGCTCAGCGAGGAAGGTCGGGGAGCGACGGTGATCCACGGTCCATAGACAATGATGACCTCTCACTTAAAGTTGAGTGCCCGCTCGAAGATCTCCATACTAACCAAGAACTTGCCCCGGTCCATACCGCCCACCTCAAAGGTGGGATCCTTCACGCCTAACAGGATGCCACCCGAATGCCCATTGTTCCCACTAGAAGGGATCCAATGCTAGGCAAACAGGTGGGGGATAAGGCTGTCAAGCTTGGGGAGATAGAACTCCGTATGCATCGTTTCTTGAATGGCAATGATGTCGATGTGTTCGTCGCGCATGTACTCAATTAGTTGGCGGCGGCGGCCGTCATGGCCGAAGCCGCGGATGTTCCAAAAGAGGGCGCGCATCTAAACCACCATTGAGGGGCTGCTTGACCCCAAGATGGTGGATGCGTTAGGGCTCTGAGAGCAGCGATCTTGAGGAACGAAAAGTGCAACGGATTTCCTCGACCGGCACCCCTGCGGGTGGCTGGGGTGCCGGCGTGCGGAGGAGATGGGCCAGGGTCTCGGTGAGTTTCCCGTCAAGGATCTCGCGGGCCTGGATAGCCGCAATCTTCTCTAAGGGGGGGGGGCAACCTCCCCCCTGAAAACTATAGCCGAGTCTAAGGCCACCTTGGCAAGGCGGCCGAGCGGAACCTCTTCGAGAGCAGAAAATGAACAACTGGAAGAATTGGAGGGAATGTCGGTCGCACCTGTCTCAAGGTTCCGGGCCGCAGCCCGGATCTCAGCCCGCTCGAAGATGGACGGTGCCGGGAGGCCGGCCGGGCGGTCAGCATCGAGACGGGCACTGCGGCGGGAGGCAGTCGACGAAACCCGTGCCCGACGGACGTACGACACCGACCGAGGCGGGTGGGAGGTGACGGGGGTGACAATAATGTCGGTGGCCACCAGGACCAGACGAGTCAAGGACGTAGGTGTAGGAGACTCCGGCAGGGCACCAGACACCGACCGGTCAGGGGAGGGCGGGTCTGTGGCCGGTACGCTGTCCTCCAAGATGGGAGGAGGAGCCGGAGGCGGGGTGGAGGACAGCAGCGGGGCATCCCCCAGGGGGCCCGACGGGGGGGACCCGATGAGGGGAAGCTCGGTCGACGGCAAGGTCAGTAGCTCCGGGGGTGGCACAGCCGGGGACGGAGGTGTCGGGCGGCCGCAGGGGCTGAGCCGGGCGATTGCGGCGAAGATGTCGGGAGGAAGAGGAGCCTAACGCTGGAGATGTCGCTGATCTCGGCCGAGGAGGTGGGAAAGGGGACATGCAGCGTGGGGGGGCGCCTCAACGGAGGTGGCCAACCCGCGCGACCAGCTGCTACCTCTTGAGCACTGTGTTGGTTTTCCTTGAAGAGGAAAGGGTTATGCAACAAAGTAGCGTAAGTATTTCCCTCGGTTTTTGAGAACCAAGGTATCAATCCAGTAGGAGGCTCCTCAAAAGTCCCACGCACCTACACAAACAAACAAGAATCTCGCAACCAACGCAATAAAGGGGTTGTCAATCCCTTCACGGTAACTTGCGAAAGTGAGATCTGATAGAGATAATATGATAAGATAAATATTTTTGGTATTTTTATGATATAGATTGGAAAGTAAAAGATGCAAATAAAAGATAGATGGCAAACTTATATGATAAAAGATAGACCCGGGGGCCATAGGTTTCACTAGTGGCTTCTCTCAAGATAGCATAAGTATTACGGTAGGTGAACAAATTACTGTCGAGCAATTGATAGAAAAGCGCATAGTTATGAGATTATCTAGGCATGATCATGTATATAGGCATCACGTCTGTGACAAGTAGATCGAAACGATTATGCATCTACTACTATTACTCCACACATCGACCGACTCCTGCCTGCATCTAGAGTATTAAGTTCATGAAGAACAGAGTAACGCATTAAGAAAGATGACATGATGTAGAGGGATAAACACATGCAATATGATATGAACCCCATCTTTTTATCCTCGATGGCAACAGTACAATGTGTGCCTTGCTACCCCTGCTGTCACTGGGAAAGGACACCGCAAGATTGAACCCAAAGCTAAGCACTTCTCCCATAGCAAGAAAGATCAATCTAGTAGGCCAAACCAAACTGATAATTCAAGAGACTTGCAAAGATAACCAATCATACATAAAAGAATTCAGAGGAGATTCAAATATTTCTCATAGATAAACTTGATCATAAACCCACAATTCATCGGATCTCGACAAACACACCGCAAAAAGAGTTACATCGAATAGATCTCCAAGAAGATCAAGGAGAACTTGGTATTGAGATTCAAAGAGAGAGAAGAAGCCATCTAGCTAATAACTATGGACCCGAAGGTCTGTGGTAAACTACTCACAACTCATCGGAGAGGCCTTGGAGATGATGTAGAGGCCCTTCGTGGTCGATTCCCCCTCCAGCGGAGTGCCGGCGAAGGCGAAGGCTCCAAGATGGGATCTCGCGGATACAGAAGGTTGTGGCGGTGGAATTAGGTTTTCGTGGTGCTCTCCGATGTTTTCAGGGTACGGGAGTATATATAGGAGGAAGTAGGTCGGTTGACACTCGAGGGGCCCACGAGGGTGGGGAGCGCGCCCACCCCCACGGGGCGCACCGGGCACCCTCGTGGCCGCCTCGTTTGTTGCTTGATGTCCACTCCAAGTCTCCAGGATTGCATTTGTTCCAAAAAGATCACTCCCGAAGGTTTCATCCCGTTTGGACTCCGTTTGATATTCCTTTTCTTCGAAACACTGAAATAGGCAAAAAAACAGCAATTCGGGCTGGGCCTCCGGTTAGTAGGTTAGTCCCAAAAATCATATAAAAGTGTAAAGTAAAGCCCATAAACATCCAAAACGGGTAATATAATAGCATGGAACAATCAAAAATTATAGATACGTTGGAGACGTATCACCGGCCCACACCCGCACCCCCACGACCCGGAGGGGGGTCAGAGGGGTCCCGCGAGGGGGAGCAGTTGCGGCCCGAGCGCTCATCATTGTCATTCGGGCCCTTGTGGCGGGAGGGGCGCGGACGGCGGTAGTGGGAGTCATCGCGGTTGTCCGCGCCACCCCCACCAAAGTGACCATCAGCGAGGTGGCGAGGGCGGCCGATGTGGTTGGGAGGCTCGGGTAGATCTTGAGGTCGAATCCCTGGTCGTTGAAGAGAACCCAGACGGTGGCACGGAGAGTGGAGGAGTCAAGGCACTTGACCTTGACACGGACCTCCTCTTCTTTGCGGAGGGAGAGCTCATCCACCACCACCATCTTGCCCAGAATCTTGGACATACTGTGGATCACCTTCTCAGAGCGGGCAATGTCGGGGAGGCCCGCTATGAGGATCCAAGCAGTGTCCAAAATGGCAACTGCCTTAGGGTCCATCAAGGGCTCAGAGATGTTGACGACGAGCTTGTTGAGGGCGAGGGTGATGTCGTCGCTACGAGTGTAGAGGCCCAGGCTGAGGGTGTCGGGGAAGACCACGGTGAAGGAGTTGTGCGAGGTCGGAGTCACGTGCCAGTCCCAGACACGGCGACAAAGGTGGTTGAACTCGGCCTCGATCATCTCCGGAGAGGCGACCCCGGGCCCCACAATGGTCACGATCGCAAGGAGCGATGGAGATGGGGGGGCGTCCTCCACCTCGATGTGGAAGAAGCCGAGACCTTCAATGTCGTGGCCATACATCATGAGCTCCTCCGTCACCAGGTGGTACGGGCAGAGAGCCGCGGGGTGGCCCGACTCCTTGCAGAGGTAGCACAGCGGAGGGTTGGGGCACTCAACTTGATAGTGGCCGGCAATACCACAGTTGAAGCACGGTGGCGGATCACGGGGAGCACCGGAGACGGGCGCGGCCGAGGACGCGGGGGTCGGGGCCGCAGTGCTGAGGGGGCGGGCGGGGCTCCTCTTCTTCTTCTTTTTGGCACCTTGGCGCCCCCGAGCCCCGGTGCCACCGTTGCCCGGAGGCAAGCTCGGCTGGTTGTGGGGCGGCTGGTACCGGCAAGGGGGAGCAGCTTCGGTGGCCTGGGGAAGGGGCCGAGAGGGCGACGGCGAGCAGCCGCGACGACGCGCGGGAGAGGGGAGCGGGGACGGTCGTGGTGGACCTCCCGCGCGGGAGAGCGCCGGCCATCATCACGCGCCAGGGAGCGTCGGCCGTCCTCCCGCGCCGGAGAGAGAAGGTCGGAGCGGGGCGGCGAACGACGCGGCGAGCGACGGGAGTCGCGGGGAGGGGAGCGGCGGGGCTCGCGGGCGGGGGAGTGACGAGCGTCGCGAGCAGGGGAGCGCCGGGAGTCCCGGGAGGAGAGCTAGCGGCGGAGGTCCGCCTCCCGGCGTTGGCCGTCTGGCGAGGCGCGGCCAGCCGACCGGGGCTCGTCCAGGGGGCGCTTGGGGCGACCACCACCATCCCCCCCCCCCCCCGCGTCACGAGGCATGGGGAGGGGCGGGGGGGTTGATGTCTACTACACAACCTTCTTCTGGTAGACGTTGTTGGGCCTGCAAGTGCACAGGTTTGTAGGACAATAGCAAATTTCCCTCGAGTGGATGACCTAAGGTTTTTGAATCCGTAGGAGGCGTAGGATGAAGATGGTCTCTCTCAAGCAACCCTGCAACCAAATAGCAAAGAGTCTCTTGTGTCCCCAACACACCCAATACAATGGTAAATTGTATAGGTGCATTAGTTAATGAAGAGATGGTGATACAAGTGCAATATGGACGGTAGATAAGAGTATTTGTAATCTGAAATAATAAAAACAGCAAGGTAACTAAGGATAAAAGTGAGCGTAAACGGTATTGCAATGATAGGAAACAAGGCCTAGGGTTCATACTTTCACTAGTGCAAGTTCTCTCAACAAAAATAACATAGATAGATCATATAACAAGCCCTCAACATGCAACAAAGAGTCACTCCAAAGCCACTAATAGCGGAGAACAAACGTTGAGATTATGGTAGGGTACGAAACCACCTCAAAGCTATTCTTTCGGATGGATCTATTAAAGAGTTCGTACTAGAATAACACCTTAAGACACAAATCAACCAAAACCCTAATGTCACCTAGATACTCCATTGTCACCTCAAGTATCCGTGGGCATGATTATACGATATGCATCACACAATCTCAGATTCATCCAACCAACATAAAAGTACTTCAAAGAGTGCCCCAAGTTTTCTACCGGAGAGTCAAGAACGTGTGTCAACCCCTATGCATAGGTTCATGGGCGGAACCCGCAAGTTGGTCACCAAAACATACATCAAGAGGCACGTGAAATCCCATTGTCACCACACATAAGCACAGCAAGACATGCATCAAGTGTTCTCATAAAAGACTCAATCCGATAAGATAACTTCAAAGGGGAAACTCAATTCATCACAAGAGAGTAGAGGGGGAGAAACATCATAAGATCCAACTACAATAGCAAAGCTCGGGATACATCAAGATCGTGCCATCGAGGGAACACGAGAGAGAGAGAGAGAGAGAGAGAGAGAGAGATCAAACACATAGCTCTCGGTACATACCCTCAGCCCCGAGGGTGAACTACTCCCTCCTCGTCATGGAGAGCGTCGGGATGATGAAGATGGCCACCGGTGATGGGTTCCCCCTCCGGCAGGGTGCCGGAACGGGCTCCCAAGAGGTTTTTGGTGGCTATAGAGGCTTGTGGAGGCGGAACTCCCGATCTATCTTCTGTTCTGGAAGTTTTAGGGTACGTGAGTATATATGGGTGCAGGAAGTACGTCGGTGGAGCGAAGGGGGGGCCACGAGGCAGGGGACGCGCCCCAGGGGGGTAGGCGCGCCGCCCACCCTCGTGAGCACCTCCCTTCTTTCCTGACGTGCACTCCAAGTCCATCGGGTGGCTTTCCTTCCAAAAATAACTTCTCCAGTTGATTTCGTTCTGTTTTGACTCCGTCTGATATTCCTTTTCCTCGAAACACTGAAATAGGCATAAAACAGCAAATCTGGGCTGGGCCTCCGGTTAATAGGTTAGTCCCAAAAATAATATAAAAGTGGAAAATAAAGCCCAATATTGCCTAAAATAGTATATAATATAGCATGGAGCAATCAAAAATTATAGATACGTTGGAGACGTATCAAGCATCCCCAAGCTTAATTCCTGCTCGTCCTCGAGTAGGTAAATGATAAAAAAGATAATTTTTGATGTGGAATGCTAGTTGGCATAATTTTAATGTAATTCTTCTCACTCGTGATATGAATATCAGATCCGTTAGTTTACAAAATAAAAGTTCATATTGATAAAAGAAATAGTAATACTTCAAGCATACTAATCAAAGTAATCATGTCTTCTCAAAATAGCATGGTAAAAGAAAGTTCATCCCTACAAAATCATATAGTTAGGCTATGCTTCATTTTCGTCACATAAAGATGTCCCCAACTTCTATACCCCCAATGACAAGCCAAGCAATTGTTTCATACTTAAATAATCTCAAACTTTTTCAACCTTCACGCAATACATGAGCGTGAGCCATGGATATAGCACTATGGGTGGAATAGAATATGATGATGGGGATTGTGTGGAGAAGACAAAAAGGAGAAAGTCTCACATTGACGAGGATAACCAACGGGCTATGGAAATGCCCATCAATTGATGTCAACATGAGGAGTAGGGATTGCCATGCAACGGATGCACTAGAGCTATGAATGCTCAACAAAAGAAAACTAGTGGGTGTGCATCCAACTTGCTTGCTCATGAAGACACAGGGCATTTGAGGAAGCCCATCGTAGGAATATACAAGCCAAGTTCTATAATGAAAAATTCCCACTAGTATAAAAAGACAACTTATGAGACTCACTATATGAAAAACATGGTGCTACTTTGAAGCACAATATATGAGACTCACTACATGAAGAACGAGGTGCTACTTTGAAGCACAAGTGTAGAAAAAGAGGATAGTAACATTGCCCTTTTTATTTATTTTCTTTTTTCCTTTTTTTGGGCCTTCTTTTTTTTTCTTTTTGGCCTTTCTCTTTTTTTCCTTTTTGGGCAGTGCTCTAATAATGATGATCATCACACTTCTATTGATTACAACATAAGGATTACAACTCGAAACTAGAACAAGATATGACTCTATATGAATGCCTCCGATGGTGTACCGGGATGGTGCGATGAATCAAGAGTGACATATATGAAAAATAATGCATGGTGGCTTTGCCACAAATACGATGTCAACTACATGATCATGCAATGGCAATATGACAAAAGTAAAGTATGTCATGATGATGATAAACGGAACGGTGGAAAGTTGCATGGCAATATATCTCGGAATGGCTATGGAAATGCCATAATAGGTAGGTATGGTGGCTGTTTTGAGGAAGATATAAGGAGGTTTATGTGTGATAGAGCGTATCGTATCACGGGGTTTGGATGCACCGTGAAGTTTGCACCAACTCTCAATGTGAGAAAGGGCAATGCACGGCAATCAAGAGGCTAGCAATGATGGAAGGGTGAGAGTGCGTATAATCCATGGACTCAACATTAGTCAAAAGAACTCATATACTTATTGCAAAAATTTAGAAGTCATCAAAAATCAAGTACTACGCGCATGCTCCTAGGGGATAGATTGGTAGGAAAATACCATCGCTCGTCCCCGACCGCCACTCATAAGGATGCACAAGCCAGGTACACTTCATGTTTCAAATTTGTTACACAACTTTAACCATACGTGCATGCTACGGGATTTGCTAACTTCAACACAAGCATTCTTTAAATTCATAATCACCCAACTAGCATGACTTTAATATCACTACCTCCATATCTCAAAACAATTATCAAGTATCAAACTTTTCTTAGTATTCAACACACTCATAAGAATCCTTACAAATCTTGTATGCTTAGCATATTAGAATTAAGCACATTACCATGCTATTTAATACTCTCAATATAATCTAAGTGAAGCATGAAAGATCATCTATTTATTCAAAATAAAACTACCACCATGCTCTAAAAGATATAAGTGAAGTACAAGAGCAAAAACAAACTACTCCGAAAGATATAAGTGAAGATCAATGAGTAGTCGAATAATTATGCAACTATGTGAAGACTCTCCCATTTAATAATTTCAGATCTTGGTATTTTATTCAAACAGCAAGCAAAGCTAAATAAAACTACATTGCAAGGATAGCACAACTCATGTGAAGAAGCAAAAACTTAGGCTCAACCGATACTAACCGATAGTTGTTGAAGAAAAAAGGTGGGATGCCTACCGGGGCATCCCCAAGCTTAGATGCTTGAGAATTCTTAAAATATTATCTTGGGGTGCCTTGGTCATCCCCAAGCTTGAACTTTTGTGTTTCCTTAATTCCTCTGATATCATGGTTTCTCTTTTTATCAAAAGCTTCATTCACAACAAACTCAACAAGAACTCGTGAGATAGGTTAGTATAAACCAATGCAAAACCTTATCGTTTTATAATGTAACAAATCACTAAAATTATTATTCAACATTGAATACTAAATGCCTCTGCATATTTAATACTCTTATCCTCAAATAGAATCATTAAACAAGCAAACATATGCAAACAATGCAAACATAACAGCAATCTGCCAGAACAGTACAGTCTGTAAAGAATGCAAGAGTATCAATACTTCCCTGACTCCAAAAATTATGGACTAAAATTCCCACTGTAATAAATTTATCAGAGCTCAATATACAAAAAGATTCAACATTATACCATTCTGAATTTTCTAGGGAATTTTTGCAACAGCGGTGAACTTTCAGTTTTCAAACAGCAACATGTATACTTGCAAAATAAGCATGGCAAAGGCTATCCTTGACTTTTTTATTGAAACAAAAGATGAAAAATATTATTATAACTAACAGCAAACAAATACTAACAAGAGAAAATGACGCTCCAAGCAAAACACATATCATGTGGTGAATAAAAATATAGCTCCAAGTAAAGTTACCGATGAACGAAGACGAAAGAGGGGATGCCTTCCGGGGCATCCCCAAGCTTAGGCTCTTGGTTATCCTTGAATATTACCTTGGGGTGCCTTGGGCATCCCCAAGCTTAGGCTCTTGCCACTCATTATTCCATAGTCCATCGAATCTTTACCCAAAACTTGAAAACTTCACAACACAAAACTCAACAGAAAACTCGTAAGCTCCGTTAGCGAAAGAAAACAAAACACCACTTCAAGGTACTGTAATGAACTCATTCTTTATTTATATTGGTGTTAAACCTAATGTATTCCAACTTCTCTATGGTTTATAAACTATTTTACTAGCTATAGAGTCATCAAAATAAGCAAACAACACAATGAAAACAGAATCTGTCAAAAACAGAACAGTCTGTAGTAATCTGTAACTAACGCAAACTTCTGGAACTCCAAAAATTCTAAAATAAATTTTTGTACCTGAGGAATTTGTCTAGTAATCATCTGCAAAAAGAATCAACTAAATATCACTCTCCAGCAAAACGTTATAGCTAATCTCGTGAGCGCTAAAGTTTCTGTTTTTTACAGCATGATCATAAAGACTTCACCCAAGTCTTCCCAAAGGTTCTACTTGGCACAAACACTAATTAAAACATGAAAACACATCTAAACAGAAGCTATATGGATTACTTATTACTAAACAGAACCAAAAAGTTATAAACTAAAATAAAATTGGGTTGCCTCCCAACAAGCGCTATCGTTTAACGCCCCTAGCTAGGCATGATGATTTCAATGATGCTCACATAAGAGATAAGAATTGAAACATAAAGATAGCATCATGAAGAATATGACTAGCACATTTAAGTATAACCCACTTCCTATGCATAGGGATTTTGTGAGCAAACAACTTATGGGAACAATAATCAACTAGCATAGGAAGGCAAAACAAGCATAACTTCAAAACTTTAAGCACATCGAGAGGAAACTTGATATTATTGCAATTCCTACAAGCATATGTTCCTCCCTCATAATAATTTTCAGTAGCATAATGAATGAATTCAACAATATAAACATCACCTAAAGCATTATTTTCATGATCTACAAGCATAGAAAATATACTACTCTCCACATAAGCAAAATTCTTCTCATGAATAATAGTGGGAGCAAACTCAACAAAATAACTATCATGATTGAAAATTAAGATCAAGATGACAAGTTTCATGGTTATCATTATTTTTAAAGCATACGTGTCATCACAATAATCATCATAGATAGGAGGCATGCTTTCATCATAGTAAATTTGCTCATCAAAGCTTGGGGACAAAAATATCATCTCCATCAAACATAGCTTCCCCAAGCTTGTGGCTTTGCATATCATTAGCGTCATGGATATTCAAGGAATTCATACTAACAACATTGCAATCATGCTCATCATTCACATATTTTATGCCAAGAATTCTATGTAATTCTTCTTCTAGTACTTGAGCACAATTTTCCTTCCCATCATTTTCACGGAAGACATTAAAAAGGTGAAGCGTATGAGACAAACTCAATTCCATTTTTTTTGGTAGTTTTCTTTTATAAACTAAACTAGTGCTAAAACAAGAAACAAAAAGATTCAATTGCAAGATCTAAAGATATACCTTCACTTACCTAGCCTCCCCGGCAACGGCGCCAGAAAAGAGCTTGATGTCTACTACACAACCTTCTTCCACGTTGTTGGGCCTGCAAGTGCACAGGTTTGTAGGACAGTAGCAAATTTCCCTCAAGTGGATGACCTAAGATTTATCAATCCGTAGGAGGCATAGGATGAAGATGGTCTCTCTCAAGCAACCCTGCAACCAAATAACAAAGAGTCTCTTGTGTCCCCAACACACCCAATACAATGGTAAATTGTATAGGTGCACTAGTTCGGCGAAGATATGGTGATACAAGTGCAATATGGACGGTAGATAAGAGTATTTGTAATCTGAAATAATAAAAACAGCAAGGTAACTAAGGATAAAAGTGAGCGTAAACGGTATTGCAATGATAGGAAACAAGGCCTAGGGTTCATACTTTCACTAGTGCAAGTTCTCTCAACAATGATAACATAGATAAATCATATAACAAGCCCTCAACATGCAACAAAGAGTCACTCCAAAGCCACTAATAGCGGAGAAAAAACGTAGAGATTATGGTAGGGTACGAAACCACCTCAAAGCTATTCTTTCGGATCGATCTATTAAAGAGTTCGTACTAGAATAACACCTTAAGACACAAATCAACCAAAACCCTAATGTCACCTAGATACTCCATTGTCACCTCAAGTATCCGTGGGCATGATTATACGATATGCATCACACAATCTCAGATTCATCCAACCAACATAAAAGTACTTCAAAGAGATCCCCAAAGTTTCTACCAGAGAGTCAAGAACGTGTGCCAACCCCTATGCATAGGTTCATGGGAGGAACCCGCAAGTTGGTCGCTAAAACATACATCAAGAGGCACGTGAAATCCCATTGTCACCACAGATAAGCACGACAAGACATACATCAAGTGTTCTCATAAAAGACTCAATCCGATAAGATAACTTCAAAGGGGAAACTCAATTCATCACAAGAGAGTAGAGGGGGAGAAACATCATAAGATCCAACTACAATAGCAAAGCTCGGGATACATCAAGATGATGCCATAGAGGGAACACGAGTGAGAACACGAGAGAGAGAGAGAGAGAGAGAGAGAGAGAGAGAGATCAAACACATAGCTCTTTGGTACATACTCTCAGCCACGAGGGTGAACTACTCCCTCCTCGTCATGGAGAGCGCCGGGATGATGAAGATGGCCACCGGTGTTGGGTTCCCCTCCGTCAGGGTGCCGGAACGGGCTCCCTAGAGGTTTTTGGTGGCTACAGAGGCTTGCAGCGGCAGAACTCCCGATCTATCTTCGGTTCTGTAAGTTTTAGGGTACGTGAGTATATATGGGTGCAGGAAGTACTTCGGTGGAGTGAAGGGGGGCCATGAGGCAGGGGGCGCGCCCCCACCCTCGTGAGCACCTCCCTTATTTCCTGACGTGCACTCCAAGTCCATCGGGTGGCTTTCCTTCCAAAAATAACTTCTCCAGTTGATTTCGTTCCATTTTGACTCCGTCTGATATTCCTTTTCCTCGAAACACTGAAATAGGCATAAAACAGCAAATCTGGGCTGGGCCTCCGGTTAATAGGTTAGTCCCAAAAATAATATAAAAGTGGAAAATAAAGCCCAATATTGCCTAAAACAGTAGATAATATAGCATGGAGCAATCAAAAATTATAGATACGTTGGAGACGTATCAGGGGTCGGAGGGGGGAGGAGGACGCCGGAGGTGACGGGGATGGGAGGAGGGGGCGATGGAGCTGGCAGACGCGGGGGGAGGGAAGGAGGCGGCTGGAGGGGAAACTCTCGAGGGAGCCAAATCCTTCCCCAAGCGGGGCGAGATTGGGCTGAGGCCACACCGTCGCCACCAGTGGGCTGGGCCGGCCCACCAGCCATAGGCCGCCCAGATGGGCCAGCCACATGAGGGGGGTGGGGAGTGATGTCTACTACACAACCTTCTTCTTATAGACGTTGTTAGGCCTGCAAGTGCACATGTTTGTAGGACAGTAGCAAATTTCCCTCAAGTGGATGACCTAAGGTTTATCAATTTGTGGGAGGCGTAGGATGAAGATGGTCTCTCTCAAACAACCGTGCAACCAAATAACAAAGAGTCTCTTGTGTCCCCAACACACCCAATACAATGGTAAATTGTATAGGTGCACTAGTTCATGAAGAGATGGTGATACAAGTGCAATATGGATAGTAGATATAGGTATTTGTAATCTGAAAATATAAAAACAGCAAGGTAACTAATGATAAAAGTGAGCGTAAACGGTATTGCAATGATAGGAAACAAGGCCTAGGGTTCATACTTTCACTAGTGCAATTTCTCTCAACAATAATAACATAGATAGATCATATAACAAGCCCTCAACATGCAACAAAGAGTCACTCCAAAGCCACTAATAGCGGAGAACAAACGTTGAGATTATGGTAGGTGCAGAAACCACCTCAAAGTTATTCTTTCGGATCAATCTATAAAAGAGTTTGTACTAGAGTAACACCTTAAGACACAAATCAACCAAAACCCTAATGTCACCTAGATACTCCATTGTCACCTCAAGTATCCGCGGGCATGATTATACGATATGCATCACACAATCTCAGATTCATCCAACCAACACAAAGTACTTCAAAGAGTGCCCCAAAGCTACTACCGGAGAGTCAAGAACGTGTGCCAACCCCTATGCATAGGTTCATGGGTGGAACCCGCAAGTTGGTTACCAAAACATACATCAAGTGGCACATGATATCCCATTGTCACCACAGATAAGCACGGCAAGACATACATCAAGTGTTCTCATAAAAGACTCAATCCGATAAGATAACATCAAAGGGGAAACTCAATTCATCACAAGAGAGTAGAGGGGGAGAAACATCATAAGATCCAACTACAATAGCAAAGCTCGGGATACATCAAGATCGTGCCATAGATGGAACATGTCGGGGATATACCCCGCGGTATGACCCGGCCGGAGTTGTAAACCGGCTGGGACTTGGTAAACTGGCGGATGTTAAACCGGCGGACAATTAAGACAGACAGTTAAGACAGATGGCTATGACAGACGGTAAACCGGCAGGTGGTAAACCGGCAGGAGTTAAGTCAGACAATGTTAAACCGGCGGACAATGTTAAACCGGCAGACAAATGTTAAACTGGCAGACAATGCTAAACCGGCGGACAATGTTAAACCGGCAGACAATGTTAAACCGGCAAACAGTGATAACTGGGTTGCCAGGGGTTATGAAGCCTAAAACGTTATGAAGCCCAAGATGTTAAGAAGCCCATGGCGATAAGTTAGAATAGTTAAGTCTTAAGTCCGAGTTGGACTCTACATGTAACCCGCCTCTTCAACATATATAAGGAGGGGTAGGGCTCCCCAAAGAGGGACAAGCTACAAGCAAGAAGAAACAATCTTAGGGCTAGACACAAAGAGGAGAGCCGGTTTACGGCGACTCCCTCGTGATGATAATGAGACCTAGCCTCAAACAGCATGTAGGGTTGTTACCGGATAATGTTTCCCGGGGCCCGAAGCTGTTTAGGACTGTCTTGTGTTACGTTTCTCGATTCCGCTCAACCCCTCTCAAGCTACCACATAGTTGCGTTGGCCTCACGACTAAGTCCTCATCCTAGGACATCTGCCGTGACAATTTCACGACAGTTGGCGCCCACCGTGGGGCAAGCGCACAGTGGTATTGAGTTCTTGGAGGGACTCTTCCCAGGGTTTCGAGAAGTTCGCAATTTTCCGGTTCAACGAGTGCCGGCGTGGAAAATTCACATCAACAATAAATTCATTAGTCAAGATTGACAAAGTGTTCTGCGACAACGGATATGAGATTAAGAGTGTTTTAGGGTTACATGCTGAACGGCCGCTTCACGCGTGGTGATAATCCGCCGAGTCCGAAACAGAGACATAATTTTTTATGGGCCACGGGCTGTTGAGATCGGCCGCTAGTACTGCCGTTCCACACCACACGATCTGTGGAGACGATATCTTGCTACTATCAATACAAGCAGGACCGAGTTCCCGAGAAGAAAATTACATCTACTATGACCGCTGATCTACGTGGGAAGGACAACCAAAGAAAGGTCAAACCGGCCAAAAGGGGTGCTAGTATTCATTATTTTGGAAAAAACTACTAGTGCATACAGGGATTCTGAGAGCCACATGCCGTGCAAGGTCACACTTAGCAAAAAGGTCAAGGACGGGGTGATGGATTCTGCCGCCTCGGTTTCTATCCGCCTTTCATCACAAACCGTCGCCGGGTCGTCTCTATGTCGCTGCTCCTCCGTCGTCTGCGCCCGGCCGAGCCGCCCCGGATCGGTTACAAGTCGCCACCTCCAGCGCCCCTCTGCCAAAATCGCGCTAAGCCATCCACGGTTGACTCGGTCTGTGATTGACATGAGGATTGAGTCAAATTGTAACTATCAACATATCAAGTCATGAGTCAATTCTGCTGCATACTTACGCACCAGCATCAAACTCCACGTGAAAACCCAGCAAATCAGTTGACAAGGAGCCCATGACCTGAGAAGACACGGACGGGGATAGTCAAAGCATCAAGCTGACGACAACCAAGACAAGCACGGGAACGGGGAATCGACTTGGACTCTCCCGCCTTGCCGTTCTACCTTCGTCCGAGAGCCGCCCTGTCAGGCGGATTCAGTTCCGCCCTCGCCTCCGGGCACGACCCCCGCCAGGTCGTCGTCTCAAACAGGCGCGCCGGATCACTGCCATCCCACTCCTCAAGTCAGCCGCCGCCGCCTCGTCAATCCAGTGGGCCGGCCTCGCCGGCGCGCCGAGCCGCTGCTGCGGCCCGCCTCGGCCTCGCCTACTGGCCTCTTGCGGCACAGCCGCCGGCGCGTCTTGCTTCCTCCGCGTGGCCGCGCTAACCCGGTCACGGCCATGCTTCTCCAACCCGCCGCCATGGCAGAGCCACTCCGTCGACTCGCCGGAGCGCTCTCGTCTGTAGAGAGCCGCCGCATCGACCTTGCCCTGCTGCTAAGTCACCTCCACCTCTGGCTCCTCCGTCCCGCGCGCTCGCCTGCCGTTTCCTGCGTCCTCCGCCGCAACGACTTGATCCGCCGCCGGGGACCTTCAAGCTGTCGTCTCGCATTGCCGGATGCCTCCTCAACAGTGCCAAGCTAACCCGCCGCCTCCGCCCGGTGTCACAAGCGGCCGGCCTTCAGCGCCCTGAAGCGGCCTGCCTTGAATCGCCTCCGCCTCGCCGATGCGCCCTGCCGGGCCGCCCCAGACCTCTGCGGCCTCCACCTCCGTCGTCTCGCCACGCCGGATCACTGCCGTCACACCCAAGGCTGCTGCCGTGCTTTCGATGGCCGGCCTGGGTCCTGACATTGCCGCTACAACACACCTCCGCGGCTAACCCGCCGGGGGACGGTTTGTTCCCACTGCGCCCCGCGCTCCTCACTCCTCCGCGGCCAAGCTCACCCTGCCGTGGTCAAACCGCCGGCGCCCATTCACCTCGGCCCAGCCATCTGCTGGCCTTGCCACGCCCGCGGCCAATTCGCCACTCATCGGATGTCGGAGCCGCTGTGCAGGTTCGCCCTGCCCCTCCTTCTCGCGGACAGTTCTGAACCGGTCGCGCCTCCATCTCATCGCACGAGTTCGCGGCGCGCCAAACCGCCGTGCACGATTCTAAATCGTCGCGCCCTCGTTGAGCCACCGGCGCCCCTCTGTTTTCGCCACGGCCTCGCTTCCGGAGTGAACCGTTTCCACAGCCACCTCAAGTCGCTTCCGCGATAACCCGTTGCGGCATATTGAGCCGCCACAACCGCGCCCGACCGCCGGGTCACCACGCCTGTTCCCGCCGTCTGGCCGCTTCCTGAGTAGCTGATGTACTGTTTCCGGAGACACCGATGCGCCAAGTCACCTCCACCAAGAGTTGTTCCGGCCAGATCAAAGTTGGGTTCTTGAAGCCGCCAGCAGAGTCGCCGTACTTGTGCGCTGCCGGGCCTAACCTCGTACGCCGCTCCGCTGAGTTCCAGAACTGTTGGCTGAGCCGCCGTACTCGTGAACCGCCAGTTTTTGACCCGCCAAGCCCCGGATTGTTGTCTCTACCACTGACTTCGAGCGCCATGTCCGTAGAGGCCGGGTTATCAATGGGGCGATTCTTCTGTGACGAGTCAACGCCAAGCCACGCCTGGTCTTGCTCCAAACTGCCCAACGTCGTGAACCGCCAAATTGTTATGACTGCGACTCTGCCTCCGCCGGTGAACCGGCCTCCTACTTCGACCCACCGCGCCGGCCGGCCTTAAGGCGCTTGCAGCGCCGCCCCGTTAACCCGCCATGGGGTGCCTTTGCTTCACCGTTTCTGCCGCGAGCGGACCCGGCGCCGCTCGCCTGATGAACCGCCACGCGATGAGTTGCTGCACAGCCTCGTCAAGCCGGCCGCGCCTGAGCTGCTGTCTTCGGGTCGTGGCTCGCTCGAGTCTTGTTCCGCCGGAGTCCTGTTGACCCGCCCAGAGAGACATCGACCTACAGCCGCGCCTGAGCCGCGTGATGGCCTCTTGCGCATGCCTCTGTTGACCCGCTGGGCCGGCGCGCCCCTGCTGGGTAGCCTTGTCTTGGCAAGTGCTAAAAAAAGGCAAACGTGACCTGGAGGGTCCGTCTGAATCGACCGGTTTAAGCCGCCACCGCGGTTGGGATGAACGGATCATTCATCATCCAAAGCCGTTTGCCATCTGTAAACTTCAGGTTATATCCATCTAAGTTAATTTTATTAACTCATATTATTATTGTCAAAGAACAATTACTTTGGTGTATATATTTTACGCAGGGAGATTGTTAACTGCGAAGGCAATCATCGGGTACGGAACTCGCGCCAATATTATTGTGCGCCAGCATCCGGCCATGTTGCATTGTTTAAATGAGCGTGCAAGCTGCCGCCTTCTGCGGCCTACTCTATATCAACACGACGCGGCTAATTCGCTTGCCCGGAAGATATAATGCGCCTGCGGATGACTCACCTGAGATTGATCTCAGCTTTATTGAAGTGGTCATCAACTCTGCGGTGGATAATTACCGGCCTGACATATCAGGTGAAATCCATCCAGTATATTTTATATTGTTTTCTTTAAAAGAGCAATTACTTTGGCCTATAAAGTTGTCTAATGCAGGACCCTAAACCGCCATATTGGTGCAAATTTAAAGGCTGTCAGAAAATTTCCGGCTTAAAAAGAGGGATTCCGGTTTAAAATCCAGCTCAAGGGGAAGATATCTCCCACAAAGCTTTGAAGCTCTCAAATCCGGTTCATAATCCCGGTTCAAGAAGGATTTATCTCTTGCAAAAAGTTAAAGGGTGCCAAAGAGGACCTGCTGCCATGATGCGCGGTTCAAACATGGGTATCATGCCTTATTGGCTTATCATTTATTGATCACTTGGGGGCTTGGTCATGTCTGAACCATAGTCACACCTCTTGATCGGCGCAATGCCACAGTATCACTTGGGGCTTTGGTCGTGTCCGAACCATAGCAACGCCATTTGGTAGGCGAAAAGCCACAGCATCACTTGGGGACTTGGTCATGTCTGAACCATAGTCACGCCTCTTGATCGGCCTAGTGCCACAACATCACTTGGGGCCTTTGGTCGAACCCGAACCATCGCTACACCTCTTGATCGTCGTAATGCCAATGCATCATTTGAGGACCTGGCTGACTTGAACCATAGCTACGCCTTTTTGGGGGCATGGTCTTGTCCGACCATGGTAATGCCACTTGATCGGCTCAAAGCCTCATTTGCAATGGTTTTATCTTTGCCTTTGCTTCTGTTTTTCTTTTGATAAAATATATTTTTTTCTGTTGTGTTTTCAACCAACATTATTAAATCCGGTTCAACTGTCAGTTACAGATTGACGAAACATGATTAAATCATAATCCGGAGACTATCAGCCCGGTCTGGTTTCGACTATAAGTTGCCAGCATATATTTGGATTGCTCCATTGGAATCATGCGCTCATAAATCATTGGATTATATTATTCAAATCTTTAAATAGATAACATGGCTGGATTTCTATTATGGTTATCAATAACCAGTATTATGGTTAAGGTTTTCAAAGTCGCTTTAGCGCAATGGCTATCATATTGTCAATAGGATATGATTCATTCTACAATTGAAGGCATAGTCCCGAGTTGCTACAGGCTTACAACCCGGCACTTGGGGCTACATTATTTAAGTTGAGATTACATCAAATATGCAAGTCTCATGTCGCTGCAAGCATGCACCATGACACTTGGGGGCTAATGCAAAGTCATTTTTTGCTCATATTATTGAAGACCCGACTCATCACATTATAATGAGCCGGCCCTTGGGGGCTACCAATTTCTCCTATCAACAATTCAAGGTACAAAGCTTTTTATCCATTATATTGACGGATACATTGCTCAGTTGGTAAAGAACAAGGCTCTTAACCTTGTGGACATGGATTCAAGCCCCATGATGGGGGTTATATCATATGATGTTATTTTCATTGAAGTATATATCAAGTCCCAGGTTGCTGCAAGCATGACAACCCGGCACTTGGGGGCTACATATGTGGAATACTCAATTCTGACTAGTGATTGAAATGAACAACCTGGATTTCTTCAAGATTGTGATATTTATATTGAAGCAAGTCTTAAGCTATTGGTATGCTACCTTCTTAAGACTTGGGGGCTATAAGTGATAGGTATATAAGAGGTATATTTTCAAGCTGGATGTTAACTACAAGTATGACCGGTGCTATCAATATTTATAAACCGGTGATCTTGGCAATGATAAACCGGCAAGTTCTACATCCTTAAACCGGTGAAGATCGGATGAGTATTTCAAGGACCAATATTTTTTAAGCATTGGGAGCTGAGTTAAAGGAGTTATTCTTCACAATATTTCTCTGTGACAAACCAATGTCAGCAAATTAATTATGAAGCTGGCGTATTGACCCGGATTTTCTGGAAGGAAATGACAAGGATTTAAAGAGGATCAGGATCAGTTTAACATGGATAAATCCAAATTAAACTAGGGGCTATTGTCGGGGATATACCCCGCGGTATGACCCGGCCGGAGTTGTAAACCGGCTGGGACTTGGTAAACCGGCGGATGTTAAACCGGCGGACAATTAAGAAAGACAGTTAAGACAGATGGCTATGACAGACGGTAAACCGGCAGGTGGTAAACCGGCAGGAGTTAAGTCAGACAATGTTAAACCGGCGGACAATGTTAAACCGGTAGACAAATGTTAAACCGACAGACAATGTTAGCGGCAGACAATGCTAAATCGGTGGACAATGTTAAACCGGCAGACAATGTTAAACCGGCAAACAGTGATAACTGGGTTGCCAGGGGTTATGAAGCCCAAAATGTTATGAAGCCCAAGATGTTAAGAAGCCCATGGCGATAAGTTAGAATAGTTAAGTCTTAAATCCGGGTTGGACTCTACATGTAACCCGCCTCTTCAACATATATAAGGAGGGGTAGGGCTCCCCAAAGAGGGACAAGCTACAAGCAAGAAGAAACAATCTTAGGGCTAGACACAAAGAGGAGAGCCAGTTTACGGCGACTCCCTCGTGATGATAATGAGACCTAGCCTCAAACAGCATGTAGGGTTGTTACCGGATGATGTTTCCCGGGGCCCGAAGTTGTCTAAATCACTGTCTTGTGTTGCTTTCTCGATTCCGCTCAACCTGTGACGCCCCCGATTCAATCGTACACTAATCATGCACGCAAATGTGTACGATCAAGATCAGGGACTCACGGGAAGATATCACAACACAACTCTAAAACATAAATAAGTCATACAAGCATCATAATACAAGCCAGGGACCTTGAGGGCTCGAATACAAGTGCTCGATCATAGACAAGTCAGCGGAAGCAACAATATCTGAGTACAGACATAAGTTAAACAAGTTTTCCTTAAGAAGGCTAGCACAAACTGGGATACAAATCAAAAGAGGCGCAGGCCTCACCGCACAGGATCCTCCTAACTACTCACAGTGGTCGTCCATGGGCTGCACGTAGTAGTAGGCACCTCCGGTGTAGTAGTCGCCATCGACGGTGGCGTCGGCTCTGGGCTCCATCGTGCAGTCGCAGCAATCGAGTAAAGAAAGGGGAAAGGGGAACAAGGCAACCGTGAGTACTCATCCAAAGTACTCGCAAGCAAGGAGCTACACTACATATGCATGGATATATGTGTAAGGGGCCATATCGATGGGTGAACTGCAGAATGCCAGAATAAGAGGGGGATAGCTAATCCTGTCGAAGACTACGCTTCTGGCAGCCTCCGTCTTGCACCATGTAGAAGAGAGTAGACTGAAGTCCTCCAAGTAGGATCACATAGCAATAACCCTACCCGGCGATCCCCTCCTTGTAACCCTGAGAGAGAGCGACCACCGGGTTGTATCTGGCACTTGGAAGGGTGTGTTTTATTAAGTATCCGGTTCTAGTTGTCATAAGGTCAAGGTACAACTCCAAGTCGTCCTGCTATCAAGATCACGGCTATTCGAATAGATTAACTTCCCTGCAGGGGTGCACCACATTACCCGACATGCTCGATCCCATTTGGCCGGACACACTTTTCTGAGTCATGCCCGACCGCAGAAGATCAACACGTCGCAGCCCCACCTAGGCATAATAGAGAGGTCAGCACGCCGGTCTAAACCTAAGCGCACAGGGGTCTGGGCCCATCGCCCTTAGCACACCGCAAGACGCTAAGTAGGGCGGCCGGAAGCACCTAGCCTAGTGGTGTTCGATCCAATCCGGCGCCGCCGCTTCCCGACGTCACGAAATGCTTCGGCTGATACCACGACGTCGGTTGCCCATATCTTGTCCCACGTGGCGGTTAGTGTGTATAAGGTCAACGACCCAACTCAGATCAAATACCAAGATCTCGTTAAGCGTGTTAAGTATCCGCGAACGCCGAACAGGGCCAGGCCCACCTCTCTCATAGGCGGTCTCAACTCGCCTGCCGCTCCGCCACAAAGATCCACTCATGGGTGCTCCACAAGCCGACCCGACTTTAGTCACCACATGTATCATGTATAAAGTATATAGTATATACCCGTGATAACCTCCCGATTGATCATGGCGCGATAATATAGCACAAAAGACTAACAAGAATGTAGGGCCACAGATGGAATTCTAGCATCCTATACTAAGCATGTAGGATTGCGGTAAAGGTAACAACTTGAGTAGCAAGGACAGGCTATGCATCGGGATAGGTATAATGTAGAAAGCAGTAACATGCTACACTACTCTAATGCAAGCAGTATAGAGTAGAATAGGCGATATCTGGTGATCAAGGGGGGGCTTATCTGGTTGCTCTGGCAAGAGAGGGGGGTCGTCAACTCCGTAGTCGAACTGGGCAGCAGCAGCGTCGGTTTCGTAGTCTACCGAAGAGAAGAGGGGGAAGAAACAATGAATACCATGCAAATAGATGCATATCGATGCATGACAAAACAATATGTGATGCTAGGCGTGCCCTAACGCGGTATGAGGTGATACCGGTGAAGGGGCAAAACATCCGGAAAGTATTCCGGTGTTTCGCTTACAGACGATGGAACCGGAGGGGGAAAGTTGCGAGTTCGATATGTTAGGGGTGTGTGGCGAACGAACGGGTTGCGTATCCGGGTTCGTCTCGTCGTTCTGAGGAACTTTCATGTATAAAGTTTTTCCATCCGAGCTACGGTTTATTTTATATTACCTTTTAAAGTTTTTAAATTGTTTTCTAATTTATTAATTATTAATTAAATTCGAAAATAGTATTACTGCATCAGCATGACATCATCAGTCAACAGAGGTGTTGACTGGTCAAGCTAACGTATGGGACCCACCTGTCATACTCTGTTTAATTAATTAGGGTTAGGTTAACTAATTCTTTGCTTAGTTAGACTAATGTGTTAATTACTAATTAAGTAGGATTAATTAACTTAATTAATTTAGTTAATTAATTAATTAATTAATTAAATTTATTTTTATTTTTATCAATTATTTTTTCTAAAAACGTTCTGGGGCGTGGGCCCCATCTGTCATTGGGCCAGGGCCTTAGCGGGTCGGTCTAACGGGCGACAAAGCGGGTGCTTGCATCCGAGGCCACGAGAGGCGAGGGCGAAGCGTGTCGAGGCCTCGATGGCCGGCGACGGCGGAATGCCGGGCGCGATTAGTCATGTGAGGCACCGGCCACGGCAGGCCGCCGCAGGGAGCAGGTGGCGGGCGGCGCGCAAGACGTGACGGGCGGGGTGAGGCCAGCGGGAGGAGGCCACGGCCCCGGGCGGTAGAGGGCGCGGACGACGGCACGGGCCGGTCGGTGCACAGGTGTCCAGGTCGCGGCCCGCCCGCGGTGAGCGCGGGGCCGGAGCGCGCGAGGCGCGACGACGGTCGCTGGGCGAGGGAGTGCGAGGAGAGGGGGCGGGAGCCCGGGGCCTCACCGGGGTTCGCAGGGTCAAGGGCAGCGGGCTCGACGGAGGTCGGGGACGACGGGCAGGCGGCGACTGGACGGTTCAGCGAGGAGGAGGAGGACGGGACGACAGGCGGCGGGAAGCAGGCCGGTGAGGTTCCGGCGACGGGGTGGGCGAGGCGATGGCGTCCGGCGAGGTGGCCTTGATGGCTCGAGGACAGCGGCTGGGCGCCCGAGGCGCGTCGGGGGCGGGGATCGGGCGCAGGAAGCTCCTCTCCCTGGCGCGATGTGTGTGTGTGCGCGCGCGCGCCTGCGAGGTGGAGGGGATCAAGGGGAGAGATTGGGTTCGAGGGAGTGGGGAGCGACGGGATCGGGGTCGAGCCCGATCCAGATCGTGGGAGCGGCGGGGAGTGGTGCTAGGGTTCGGGTTGGGGGAGGGGGTTAAGCAGGAGGGTCGAGTGGGCCGACCTGGTTGGCCCGGTGGCCAGCTGGGCCGAGGCCTAGTGGGGGGGCAGGCTTTTGTTTTTTTGTTTAGTTAGGTTCTGCTTCTCTTTTTAATTAATTGATTTTCTGGTTTCCATCCACTATAAAATATCTAGGCATTTTATAAAAATGTGTTTATTGCACCATATTTACATATGCAAATTATGGCACCTCCCGAACATTTTTGTTTTAACTTTCGAAAACTTTTATTGTTGACTTTAATTTGAATTTGAATTTTGAAACGGTTTCGAATCATCGCGAGGTTAACAACAGTGATCGTGGTGACGTGGCATCATTAGCGTGGGATTACTGTAGCTTAATTATCCGGTCGTCACACAACCCCTCTCAAGCTACCACATAGTTGCGTTGGCCTCACGACTAAGTTCTCACCCTAGGACATCTGCCGTGACAATTCCACGACAGAACACAAGAGAGAACACGAGAGAGAGAGAGAGAGAGATCAAACACATAGCTACTGGTACATACCCTCAGCCCCGAGGGTGAACTACTCCCTCCTCGTCATGGATAGCGCCGGGATGATGAAGATGGCCACGGTGATGGGTTCCCCCTCCCAGGTGCCGGAATGGGCTCCGAGAGGTTTTGGTGGCTACAGAGGCTTGCGGGGCGGAACTCCCGATCTATCTTCTGCTCGGAAGTTTTACGACACGAGGTATATATGGGTGCAAGGGAATGCGTCGGTGGAGCTCGGGGCCCCACGAGGTAGGGGGGCGCCCTAGGGGGTGGGCGCGCCCCCCACCCTCGTGGCCAGCTCCCGTATCTTCTGACGTAGAGTCCAAGTCTATCAGGTGGCTTTCCTTCCAAAAATAACTTCTCCAGTTGATTTCGTTCTGTTTTGACTCCGTCTGATTTTCATTTTCTTCAAAATGCTGAAATAGGCAAAAACAGCAAATCTGGGCTGGGCCTCCGGTTAATAGGTTAGTCCCAAAAGTAATATAAAAGTGGAAAATAAAACCCAATATTGCCCAAAACAGTAGATAATATAGCATGGAGCAATCAAAAATTATAGATATGTTGGAGACGTATCAAGCATCCCCAAGCTTAATTCCTTCTCGTCCTCGAGTAGGTAAATGATAAAAAAGATAATTTTTGATGTGGAATGCTAGTTGGCATAATTTCATTGTAATTCTTCTTACTTGTGATATGAATATTCAGATTCGAAAGATTCAAGACAAAAGTTCAATATTGACATAAAAATAATAATACTTCAAGCATACTAACAAAGCAATCATGTCTTCTCAAAATAACATGGCCAAGGAAAGTTATCCCTACAAAATCATATAGTCTGGCTATGCTCTATCTTCACCACACAAAGTATTTAAATCATGCACAACCCGATGACAAGCCAAGCAATCGTTTCATACTTTTGACATTCTCAAAACTTTTCAATCTTCACGCAATACATGAGCGTGAGCCATGGATATAGCACTTTAGGTGGAATAGAATGGTGGTTGTGGAGAAGACAAAAAGAGGGAATATAGTCTCACATCAACTGGGCGTATCAATGGGCTATGGAGATGCCCATTAATAGATATCAATGTGAGTGAGTAGGGATTGCCATGCAACGGATGCACTAGAGCTATAAGTATATGAAAGCTCAACAAAAGAAACTAAGTGGGTGTGCATCCAACTCGCTTTCTCACGAAGACCTAGGGCATTTTGAGGAAGCCCATCATTGGAATATACAAGCCAAGTTCTATAATGAAAATTCCCACTAGTATATGAAAGTGACAACATAGGAGACTCTCTATCATGGAGATCACGGTGCTACTTTGAAGCACAAGTGTGGTAAAAGGATAGTAGCATTGCCCCTTCTCTCTTTTTCTCTCATTTTTTATATTTTTTATTTTTTTTGTTTGGGCCTTTTCTCTTTTTTTATGGCCTCTTTTTTTTCATTTTTCCCTTTTTTCGTCCGGAGTCTCATCCCGACTTGTGGGGGAATCATGGTCTCCATCATCCTTTCTTCACTTGAAACAATGCTCTAATAATGATGATCATCACACTTTTATTTACTTACAACTCATGAATTACAACTCAATTCTTAGAACAAATATGACTCTATATGAATGCCTCCGGCGGTGTACCGGGATATGCAATGATTCATGAGTGACATGTATGAAAGAATTATGAATGGTGGCTTTGCGACAAATACAATGTCAACTACATGATCATGCTAAGCAATATGACAATGATGGAGCGTGTCATAATAAACGGAACGGTTGAAAGTTGCATGGCAATATATCTCGGAATGGCTATGGAAATGCCATGATAGGTAGGTATGGTGGCTGTTTTGAGGAAGGTTTATGGTGGGTGTATGATACCGGCAAAAAGTGCGCGGTATTAGAGAGGCTAGCAATGGTGGAAGGAAGAAGGGTGCGTATAATCCATGGACTCAACATTAGTCATAAAGAACTCATATACTTATTGAAAATATCTACAAGTTATCAAAGCAAAGTATTACGTGCATGCTCCTAGGGGGATAGATTGGTAGGAAAAGACCATCGCTCGTCCCCGACCGCCACTCATAAGGAAGACAATCAATAAATAAATCATGCTCCGACTTCATCACATAACGGTTCACCATACGTGCATGCTACGGGAATCACAAACTTTAACACAAGTATTTCTCAAATTCACAACTACTCAACTAGCATGACTTTGATATTATCACCTCCATATCTCAAAACAATTATCAAGTATCAAACTTTTCTTAGTATTCAACACACTCATAAGAAAGTTTTTACTAAATTTGAATACCTAGCATATTATGATTATTTAAGTAAATTACCATGCTATTTAAGACTCTCAAAATGATATAAGTGAAACATGAGAGTTAATTAATTTCTACAAAATATAACCACCATGCTCTAAAAGATATAAGTGAAGTACTAGAGCAAATGACAAACTACTTCAAAAGATATAAGTGAAGATCAATGAGTAGTCGAATAATTATGCAACTATATGAAGACTCTCCCATATAATAATTTCAGATCTTGGTATTTTATTCAAACAGCAAGCGAAGCCAAAGAAAATAAAATGACATTTCAAGGATAGCACACATCATGTGAAGAAGCAAAAACTTAGGCTCAACAAATACTAACCGATAGTTGTTGAAGAAGAAAGGTGGGATGCCTACCGGGGAATCCCCAAGCTTAGATGCTTGAGACTTCTTGAAATATTATCTTGGGGTCCCTTGGGCATCCCCAATCTTGAACTTTTGTGTCTCCTTAATTCCTCTCATATCATGGTTTCTCTTTTTATCAAAAGCTTCATTCACAACAAACTCAATAAGAACTCGTGAGATAGGTTAGTATAAACCAATGCAAAACCTTATCATTTCCTACTGTAACAAATCACTAAAATTATTATTCAACATTGCATACTAAATACCTCTGCATATTTAATACTCCTATCCTCAAATACAATCATTAAACAAGCAAACATATGCAAACAATGCAAACATAACAGCAATCTGCCAAAACAGTACAGTCTGTAAAGAATGCAAGAGTATCAATACTTCCATGACTCCAAAAATTATGAACTAATATTCCCACTGTAATAAATTTATCATTGCTCAATATGCAAAAAGATTCAACATTATACCACTCTCTGACTTTTATATGGAATTTTTGCAACAGCGGTAAACTTTCTGTTTTCAAACAGCAACATGTATAGTAGCAAAATAAGCATGGCAAAGGCTATCCTTGACTTTTTTATTGAAACTAAAGATGAAAAACATTATTCTAGATAACAGCAAGCAAATTCTAACAAAATAAACTAACGCTCCAAGCAAAACACATATCATGTGGTGAATAAAAATATAGCTC
This sequence comes from Aegilops bicornis, assembly GCA_021605145.1. Lineage (NCBI taxonomy): Eukaryota > Viridiplantae > Streptophyta > Magnoliopsida > Poales > Poaceae > Aegilops > Aegilops bicornis. The sequence continues at coordinate 723,556,823 of CM038675.1, forward strand.
CAGGTAAAGTTACCGATGAACGAAGATTTAAAGAGGGATGCCTTCCGGGCATCCCCAAGCTTGGGCTTTGGCTACTCTTGAATATTACCTTGGGGTGCCTTGGGCATCCCCAAGCTTAGGCTCTTGCCACTCCTTATTCCATAGTCCATCGAATCTTTACCCAAAACTTGAAAACTTCACAACACAAAACTTAACAGAAAACTCGTAAGCTCCGTTAGCGAAAGAAAACAAAACAAAACACAATGGTTAAACCTAATGTATTCCAACTTCTCTATGGTTTATAAACTATTTTACTAGCTATAGAGTCATCAAAATAAGCAAACAACACAATGAAAACAGAATCTGTCAAAAACAGAACAGTCTGTAGTAATCTGTAACTAACGCAAACTTCTGGAACTCCAAAAATTCTAAAATAAATTTTTGTACCTGAGGAATTTGTCTAGTAATCATCTGCAAAAGAATCAACTAAATATCACTCTCCAGCAAAACGTTATAGCTAATCTCGTGAGCGCTAAAGTTTCTGTTTTTTACAGCATGATCATAAAGACTTCACCCAAGTCTTCCCAAAGGTTCTACTTGGCACAGACACTAATTAAAACATCAAACCACATCTAAACAGAAGCTAGATGGATTATTTATTACTAAACAGAACCAAAAAGCAATAAACTAAAATAAAATTGGGTTGCCTCCCAACAAGCGCTATCGTTTAACGCCCCTAGCTAGGCATCATGATTTCAATAATGCTCACATAAAAGATAAGAATTGAAACATAAAGAGAGCATCATGAAGAATATGACTAGCACATTTAAGTCTAACCCACTCCCTATGCACAGGGATTTTGTGAGCAAACAACTTATGGGAACAATAATCAACTAGCATAGGAAGGCAAAACAAGCATAACTTCAGAACTTTAACCACATAGAGAGGAAACTTGATATTATTGCAATTCCTACAAGCATATGTTCCTCCCTCATAATAATTTTCAGTAGCATCATGAATGAATTCAACAATATAACCAGCACCTAAATCATTCTTTTCATGATCTACTAGCATAGAATTTTTATTACTCTCCACATAAGCAAAATTCTTCTCATTCGAAATAGTAGTGGGAGCAAACTCAACAAAATAACTATCATATGATTGAGAATTAAGATCAAGATGACAAGTTTCATGGTTATCATTATTCTTTATAGCATACGTGTCATCACAATAATCATCATAGATAGGAGGCATGCTTTCATCATAATAAATTTGCTCATCAAAACTTGGGGGACAAAAATATCATCTTCATCAAACATAGCTTCCCCAAGCTTGTGGCTTTGCATATCATTAGCATCATGGATATTCAAGGAATTCATACTAACAACATTGCAATCATGCTCATCATACAAAGATTTAGTGCCAAACATTTTATAGATTTCTTCTTCTAGCACTTGAGCACAATTTTCCTTTCCATCATACTCACGAAAGATATTAAAAAGGTGAAGCGTATGAGACAAACTCAATTCCATTTTTTGTAGTTTTCTTTTATAAACTAAACTAGTGATAAAACAAGAAACTAAAAGACTCGATTACAAGGTCTAAAGATATACCTTCAAGCACTCACCTCCCCGGCAACGGCGCCAAAAAAGAGCTTAGTTGATGGGGTGTGAGTGCTGCTTACCTAGCCTCCCCGGCAATGGCGCCAGAAAAGAGCTTGATGTTTACTACACAACCTTCTTCTTGTAGACGTTGTTGGGCCTGCAAGTGCACAGGTTTGTAGGACAGTAGCAAATTTCCCTCAAGTGGATGACCTAAGGTTTATCAATCCATGGGAGGCGTAGGATGAAGATGATCTCTCTCAAACAACCCTGCAACCAAGTAACAAAGAGTTTCTTGTGTCCCCAACACGCCCAATACAATGGTAAATTGTATAGGTGCACTAGTTAGGCGAAGAGATGGTGATACAAGTGCAATATGGATAGTAGATATAGGTATTTGTAATCTGAAAATATAAAAACAGCAAGGTAACTAATGATAAAAGTGAGCGTAAACGGTATTGCAATGATAGGAAACAAGGCCTAGGGTTCATACTTTCACTAGTGCAAGTTCTCTCAACAATAATAACATAGATAGATCATATAACAAGCCCTCAACATGCAACAAAGAGTCACTCCAAAGCCACTAATAGCGGAGAACAAACGTTGAGATTACGATAGGGTACGAAACCACCTCAAAGTTATTCTTTCGGATCAATCTATAAAAGAGTTCGTACTAGAATAACAACTTAAGACACAAATCAACCAAAACCCTAATGTCACCTAGATACTCCATTGTCACCTCAAGTATCCGTGGGCATGATTATACGATATGCATCACACAATCTCAGATTCATCCAACCAACACAAAGTACTTCAAAGAGTGCCCCAAAGCTACTACCGGAGAGTCAAGAACGTGTGCCAACCCCTATGCATAGGTTCATGGGTGGAACCCGCAAGTTGGTCACCAAAACATACATCAAGTGGCACATGATATCCCATTGTCACCACAGATAAGCACGGCAAGACATACATCAAGTGTTCTCATAAAAGACTCAATCCGATAAGATAACTTCAAAGGGGAAACTCAATTCATCACAAGAGAGTAGAGGGGGAGAAACATCATAAAATCCAACTACAATAGCAAAGCTCGGGATACATCAAGATCGTGCCATAGAGGGAACACGAGAGAGAACATGAGAGAGAGAGATCAAACACATAGCTACTGGTACATACCCTCATCCCCGAGGGTGAACTACTCCCTCTTCGTCATGGATAGCGCCGGGATGATGAAGATGGCCACCGGTGATGGGTTCCCCCTTGGCCGAAGTCTTGAACGGCTCCCGAGAGGTTTTGGTGGCTCTGAGAGGCTTGCGGCGGTGGAACTCCCGATCTATCTTCTGTTCTGGAAGTTTTATGATACGTAGGTATATATAGGTGCAAGGGGTACGTCGGTGGAGCTTCAGGGGCCCCACGAGGCAGGGGGCGCGCCCTAGGGGGGTGGGCGTGCCCCCACCCTCGTGGCCAGCTCCCGTATCTTCTGACGTAGAGTCCAAGTCTATCTAGTGGCTTTCCTTCCAAAAATAACTTCTTCAGTTGATTTCGTTCCGTTTTGAATCCGTCTGATATTCCTTTTCTTCGAAATACTGAAATAGGCAAAAAAAACATCAAATCTGGGTTGGGCCTCCGGTTAATAGGTTAGTCCCAAAAGTAATATAAAAGTAGAAAATAAAGCCCAATATTGCCCAAAGCAGTAGATAATATAGCATGGAGCAATCAAAAATTATAGATACGTTGGAGACGTATCAGGGAGCAGGCCCACCAACCGCCCCGGGCCCAATACGGGGAGGCCCAGCCCAGACGAGGATGCCCCGCGCCCGGCTAGGGTTTCCCCGGCCGCCGCCGACGCGGGTGGCGCGGCCGTCGACCGGCAAGAGTGGTGCAGCGCGTCGAGACGTCGAGGAGAGGGCGAGCAGCAGAATCTAGAGGACCCGAAGAAGGCGATGAAGGGGCGGAAGGGGGAGCGTCGGGAGATCAGCGGGGAGCCAGCGACACACGGCGGCGGCGGTGCGGCCGGCGGGGCCGGAGCGAGCCAACCGGGGGGCCGGCACGACGACGGCAGGCCAAGCTCGGCCGGCGGCTACACCCCAGCCAATGGACGGCGGCGGCGACGGCCAGCCCCAGAGCCCAAGGCATCCCTTTCCCTGCGGCCATCGGAGAAGCTTCATGGCGGCGTGAGGTCGAGCCAGCCGGCAGCCGAACTCCCACCTCGGGAGTAAGGCCGCCCGGCTAAGCGAGGCAACGGCAGACGAGCCGGGCGGGCGGGAGGAGGCGGTCGTGGCACTCCACCGGTCGTCCCGGGCGCGGCCGTCGTCTCCGCTAGGTCCGCCTGCACCACCCTACCAGGGGGTCCAAGGAATGGGAGGAGAGGCGAACGGGGAGAGGGGGCTGGTCGCCGCAGCCAGTGGCCGGGAGGGCGGCCGACGCCGAGCGATCACAAGGGCGTCGCCCTGGGCGGAGCAATCGCGAGAGCACTCCATCCACTCAGTGTGAGGGACCACGTGCTTTTATTTCAGCAGGTAATCATCATCAAAAAAATACCAAAAATAAATAAAACCAATTTCTCTGGTGGCCCCATCCGAGCTCCCTTAGATAAAATAATCTCCACCAGTAAAACCTCCTACCGCGCACCTCTGGCGGCCGTGGTCGTGAGAAATAGTAGCAGCTTAGGATTCTTCGGTTAATCTCAAGAAAGTAGTACTCAAGTGCGTGTACAACTTGGACTACTTTTGGACGTGGCAACCAAAAGAAACAACCAAATTGATTTTTTTTTTAGCAGTAGTACAGACATAAGCGCTCATATACACGCGCATACACTCACCCCTATAAACGCACACACGCACACCCTACCCCTATGAGCACCTCCAAGAGACTGAGCCGGCATATCATCTCGAGATTTATGAAGCCACCGTAGGCGCCTCGTCGTCGACGGGAACGTCTCCTCCTACTGAAAGCGCATCGCCGGAAATCCTAAAATAAATTCAGGAATAATACGAGCACCAGAATTTGAACTCTGGTGGGTTGGGGATACCTCTGTCCACCTAACCATCTCAACCACAGGTTGGTTCGCAACAACCAAATTGATTCACACCTTGATCGAACGTGCTAGTGTATGTATCCTTTGCATGCACATGCATGTATTGGACTCCTTGTACATGCATGCTTCCATCTTGATTCCTTTTCTCCCGATCCAAGCCAAAGCCATGAAGACTTCTTGTCAAACCATGAGTTGTATCAGCATGCGTACATGTTATATAACTAGCCCATACTTGCCTTCGTAACTCAGCCGTAAATCTGTTTCAGCATATATATTGTTAACAGTAACTAATGGAGCAACGATGACTTGATACTGACCAGCTGCTTGTACATTATCATTGTCAGTACGAACATTATTAAAGTTGGTCATATCAGTTCTAAACTTTGTTTCCGAACTCAAATCATAACTCAGAGATTGAAAGCGTTTCAGGATGAGCAGAGATTGTCGCAGTGAGTTGAGAGAGGGTGGAGAATCTCTGAATATAACTCGTGAATTCAGAGAAGACTGCAGCAACATATTCTGATTCTTTTTTTTTTTTTTTGAGAATCACGGGAGGGAATTTCCCCACCGGAATATATTACTCATAGTGGCCAAAATGCTAGAGTGATGATCCAGTTTATAAGGAAAACCAGATCAAAAACCTTAACAAATTGACCCCGTTTATAAGGTAAACCGGGCCGAAAACGTACAAGGCACGGCCTAGCTGGCAGACATAAGACCATCACCATGAGAGACACAAGTAGATGTGGGGTGTCGTCGAGAGATCACAATACCAGGGCTTTACAAACAGCCGAACGCATCGGCGGGCATACCGGCCCCATGGCACAACTTAGGAGCATCCACAATCAACGAGTGTCATCCCAGACATGAACCTTGACTGGGGCTCCGCCACAAAAAACGGAACGAATAGCAGTTTGAGAGGCATCTTGCGTCATCCTTAAGCAAAGATGAGTCGAGACAACACCAAGAGCACCAAGCTCACCACAACACAACGGTAACCATGAGAGGGTCTTGAGCAACCATTACCAACCTGAGCCGCACGAGAACACCACCACCGTAGACGAAGAGCTCCAATCAACCGAGACCATCCATGATGCCTCAAGACTATTGGCGCAGCCGAAAGGCAACGAGCGACCGAGTCCACACCCGGACAAAGAGCCACACGCAGCCGAGTCTACGTCACAACAGTGGCACCGCTAGCGAAGCCGAAGGGCATCAAGGAGCCGAGTCTACACCCGGATCGCTTCTCCGAGCACACCAGCGCAAGCCGGCCGCGCCACCACCACCGTCCAACCCGTTGTGAGCAGCCACCACACAATCCACCAAGCTGATGCCTTCAGGAAGGAATGCGACGCGAAAAGCGCCGCCATCGGCCGTTCCGGACGAACCAGAAACATGGGTTTCCCCAGGAGCCTCGAAGGGGAAGTCACCATGACAGCGATGCCTCCAAGGAGGTAAGCGGCACCTGCGGGCGTCACCATCGCCGGCTCCGGTAGGAGCAGTGGCTTTCGCCCAAGTGAGCAGACCACCTCCGAGGAACACCGGTAGACTGCGAATCGACTGCTCCTTGCACCACCACAGAGCAAGGGTCACTGCAGCCTGCCGCCGCACGTGACCAAATCCGATCCATGGCAGGCTAGATCCGAATGAATCTGGCATACCCAATCCACCTCGCCTCACCAGCCGCACACGGCGGTGCTCCCCGCAGTGAGTTGGCAGCACTTTGGACTATGCGCTCAGCTGCACACGGCAGCCACCGGGCCGTAGGAACGCCGCAACACCTGCCCGGAGACAGATCGAAGCGCCCCGGGCCAGCACCTAAACGGTCCGGCCAGATCCGGCACCGTTTGCACCTCCAACAGCCAGGCGGAGGAGACATCCGCCCGCATCTCGCCCGCAGGACCGAGCCATCTCGTGGAGGTCACGACCATGGCAACCCGCGTTCAGGCAGAGACGAAGCGCGTTCAGGCGCACGCAAATCCAGCGATGCCTGGGTGCAGCAGGAGGAGGCGGAGACCGTGTGGCCGCGCGCGTCCGTAGAGCAGGACGACGACGCAGGTCACGGTCGGGATGGAGCTGAAGCGGCTCCAATTGGATCTGGAAGGAGAGCTGCGTGCGCCCGTTTCGAGCAGCAGGCTTCGCCGCCGCCGGCGAGGTCGTCGGCGGCGGCGGCGAGGTGTGGGTGGAGGAGAGTGGGCCGGCGGCTAGGTTTTGGGGGCGCCCCGGTGTCGCCCCTCAGAGCGACACGGGAGCGAGAGCTGCTTGGACCGGTTGTGCACGCCGCTCGTTCTCCGCGGGCTGCCCCTCGAGCCGTAGCGTTGGCCAGCGCTATGATCGCAAAACAGCGAGAGGCTGGGTAACTCATGAACGCACTGCGGAATTTCTCTTTCAGAAAGGATCGGGAATTGAGCCCGGATTCCGCCTACATACATAGCTCCGGCCGTGTGCACGCCGCTCGTTCTCTGCGGGCTGCCCCTCGAGCCGTGGCGTTGGCCAGCGCTGTGATCGCAAAACAGCGAGAGGCTGGCATTACACTGTCCGCACTCCACACCGCAGGTCGTTAGTTTAGTACCACCTCGCTTAGCAAGGAGAGGACGGAAGGGCGGGGAGGGTACAAATAGAGGGGCAGGGTAACAATTTAACTCATACCTTTCTCGGCCTTTTGGCTAAGATCAAGTGTAATATCTGTTCTTATCAGTTTAATATCTGATATGTGGGCCATATGCCCATAACAATAGTAAATTTATATTTTGTGGAGGAGGGACCATCACAATGGCTTGCCAGATGCTTAGAAAGTCTTCTTTGTTTCAGGTAATGCATTCTGTTTACGAAGAAGACAAGTTAATGTATTCCTGTGGAAGCAGAGCCTGAGCTTGGAGCTGTTCTTACAGCCTTCTAATGGCAAACCAAAACCACGCTTCGTTACAGTGATGAAGCTTCATGAAGGCCAAGCTTTGTTACAGTGACGAAGCTCGGAGTTGTTCTTACGGCCTTTTAATTTTTTTTATTTTTTTTAGAAAAGAAGGATGACTCCCGGCCTCTGCATCTGAGAGATGCATATGGCCACTTTATTGATTATTTTCGAGGACCTTACAAAGTATTACAACAATGAGCCTAAATCCACCATCTCGGCAACACATGCCGCTACTCCTATCCAAAATGATGAAGTAGTGCTAACTGGGCCACTACCCAAACCACTCAAACATAAAAAAGCCGGAAACCGAAACATATTCAGAAGCCCCAGCCGAGCCACATACTGGGTCTGGGGCACAATCCGGTCAGACGCACTCATGTGTCGTCGCCACCATCTTCCACAGGTCCGTCTTCAGATCATGTTGAGGCTTCTACCTTGTCTGGCCACTCTGCCATCGACGTCACCATGACGCCAGACAGCAACCTCCTCCTGCGCGATTCCATCTCCGTGCATCGGGAGGCGAGCCTCCACAGCGTCATGCCGCCGATCTTCGCTGCCATCAATGAGTGAGATGAAGTACCGCTCCACCACGGCATGTACAGGGTGAGGAAGGGCGAGGTCCCCATCGGAGACACGGCCGAAAGAGAAGCACCGCAGCCCCGAGGCACTGCCCGGAGCTGCGACGCAGCAGATCAGGCGGGCCGCCACCAGGAACTAGACAAGCTCGCCATGCACACCCAGCATCCCCATACCCAAGTCGGCGCCTTTAAGAAAGTGATGACGCTGTGGCGCCGCCGCCGCTAGCCACCGGGGTTAGGGTTTTCACCCGGGCGCAGGGGAAGGGGGGAGGCAGGGGAGGTTTAGCCTCGGCGCCGCCACCAAGGAGGGAATGGCGTCCGGGACGCCATCGACACCGTGACCGCCACCGGCGGCCAAGGGTTTCCCCCGGCCAAGCACCCTGCCGCCACCTACGAACCAGCCACAACATCCACAGGCGCGTATGCCGGAGATCCAGGCCGGCCGAAGGTCATGCATCACGAGCGGACCAGGATCGCCTCCGATCTGACACAGGGAGCCCGGGGCCTCCCCGCGCCAAGACCTGCGCCCACCGGGACCTCGCTGCCCGCGCAGCCGAGGGGAACCGGCCTACCTCACCGACGATCACTTCCCGCCGCCGGGGGAGAGATGTCCGCACCAGCGAGGCCGCCGCCTCAGATCCGGACTCTCACCACCGAAAGGGAGCGATCTCGCCCCGCCGCCACCATCCCGGGAGTCGGCGCCGGCTTCGCCGGCCGTTCCTCCGGTGGCGGCGAGGTTGGCATGGAGATGGGAAAGGTGAAGGGCGGCTGGATCTGGGTTCCCCCGTCGCCGCCAGGGAGGGCGACGCCTTTTAATGGCAAACCAAAACGAAGCTGCCTTTTAATGGCAAACCAAAACCAACTTACAGCGTTTTCATCATCATCACAAAATTACACGGAGGATTGTGTACTTGCGGATTGTGAACCAGTCGAGAGGGTTCGATCCGCAGAACGCACGCCAAGGGAGAAAGCCACGTGAGAGGAAATTCTCAGGGAGGGGACAATGCGTCCGTAAAGAGAAGAAGCGAAGTGAGTGGGCACCGACTGCCAACAGTGGTTGGCCTGGCGGCAGACAGTGCCCGGCCACTGCTGTTTCCTCCCCGTCGCCGGCGACGCCAGCGGCGCGCCGGGGAGCAGCACAGCGAGGCAGAGGAAGCAGAGCGACACGAACAGTGACCTCCCGCTATTCCTGTCCTTTGCTACTAGAGTCTTCTTGGCTCGATTGGGTCCAGATTTAGTTTATCTGTGTGTCTACTAATCTACGTGCTACCCACACCATTAGCTTAGCTAACACCCTCATGTGATCCACTGCCTCTGCTGCAATGTACACTTCTGGTGGGTTTCTTGCCTTCTTGAAGTGGCTCGGGGTACATGCCAGGCTATGTTTGACTGGTCAAGTTTTCATTAGCTTAGCGTCGTTTTAGGTAGTCCGCTTCCATCGTCTTTGGGTTTTCTTCCATCTGTACGTATGCTTGAGTCCATGGAGGGCACAAGTCAACTTGCAATACTTCAAAATTTATGTCCATCCAGTTGACAAGGTGTCTATCTCGTTTCGGCGTTCCCTTCTCGTTCCGACCTTTAGTACCTTGGGCTTGGTGCTATTTACGCTAACCTTTTCGGTAAGCAACTCCTTGTCATGCTTTTCGAAAAAATTGTTCGCGAAATTATAAATTCGTGTATTCAGAAAATGTTTATGATTTTGAAAAATGTTCAGAAATAATAAAATGTTCATGGATAAAAAAAATGGTCAAGATTTCTTTAAAAAAATTTGGGAAATCAAAACGTTCTCTAGATTTCGAAAAAATATTTGCGTATCCATAACATGTTCATGAACTTGAAAAATATTCCTGAATTCAAAAATATTAATTGGTTCTAAAAAATCGCAAAATTCAAAATATGATTGTGAATTTCAGAAAAGTTCATCGATTAAAAAAGGTTTGCTGATTTAAAAACTGTTCACGCATTTAAAAAAATGTTCGTGAACTTTCGAAAAATTCCAAATTTTAGAAAATTATTCATAGATTTTTTTAAAGTTTTCCGATTCAAAAAAATGTTCACAATTTTTTTAAAAATTAACGAATCTGTATAATAGTGTTTGGAAAATTAAAAAATGTTCATGATTTCAAAATAATGTCTGCAAAACTATGAAATTGTTCATATATTTTAAAAAAAATCATGATGTCTAAATAATGTGTACAAATTCAGAAAAATATTCAATGGAAAAAAATAAAAGGGGAATGGAAAAAAGAGAAAAGCAGATGGAAAAAAAAGGAAAAAAGAAAGAAAAACAAACAAAGAAAAAAACGCTAAATATGAGTTGTGATGTTTCTTATACATATCAATACTCACAATCATTATAGGTATATTACTTTGGATCCATGATCACAAAAAATTACTAATTCCCACAACTAAGAATCACAAAAAAAAATAGACAAGACTTCAGACTACAGTTGGGCTCGAGCACCGATATTGTCATTCATTCATTTGCACAAACTTAATTACCAATAAAGGTTTTTGAAAGCCCCTTGAGCCATCCATCCAAAATAGCCGTCAGCGATGAATGTACTTGGGTCGAGGACGAACCCCTAAAAGAGCAGGTCGTTCGAACAATAAAATCTTCACCACAACACAGAAAAAATTCCAACTCCACAAATAATCAAACTAACAAAAGTAACATGACACATAAACTCATGGGTTGCACGTACCTCTATGGCTCCATGGCATCGCCAAAAAACCCAGAATAACTATCTTCAAGAACACGTACCTCTGTTGCATCGTAGGTGTCAAAGTGAGAGCACTTTCATGTCGGTTGCGTATTCATGTCCTTGTGAGCATCAAATGCATTGCGGGGCGACAGATGAGCAAATGATTTCGCCTCCGTCCGCCAGAACGCACCATGTATGCCCTCTGGAGAGGTTCGATGTCGTTGATATAGTTGGCCAACTGCTGGTTGATGGAGGAAGTCAGAGCTCCCGGAACCAACCAGCATCAATACCTTTGGGGCTTGAATCCACACACGCGGCTGGAAATCCTTGGACGAGACTCCCTCAGAGACAACCGAGCAAGATATCCTCATGACTCGTCAACCGTATCATTGCCTGGTGTCGCTGGCGTGTCGAAGACCATGTCATGGCGAACAACTCCAAGATCTCCTCCATGACGTGCATCTCAACTGACTTAGGGCAAACATGGCCGTGCCCCCATCATTCGCCATACTTGAAGCATAGCCACGGGCGTGCTGATAGTGACGCGACATCTTGAGTTTGGTTGATTCGCCTCGTGTGCCCTCGATACCGCGCCAATCCGCCATAACTGATGGTGCGGCGAGGCATGTCGGCGGTGGAGGCAATGGTAGAGATGCGCCCGCCCTGGCTGTGGCGTCAAACGGCTGCGGTAAGTGTTGTCGGGGAAGCTCACCGTAGGCGCCATTGTACACCTCCTTCGGAAGCAATGTGAGTGCGCATGTCGTGTCCAGATCAGGAGGACGTTGAACGAGTACGCCAGCCCCTATGTCTGCCTGCAATCCTTTCACAAAACGAGTAAGAAAGTAGTATGGATGAATTGTTTCTGAATATGAGCTCATATGGTTTATGATAAGTTCAGACTTATCAAAATAATCAACCATAGTGGAACTTTGCCGCACAATATAAAATTGTCGGATGAAACATGGTCTCCACAGTCACCGCATCGCTGGTCACATGCCTGAAGCAGAAACATGGTTTTCACCTCCCAGTAGCATCAACAGAAGAGACAGCCACGGCTGCTGTGCTTGATCTCGTTTATACTCCGTATATACGCTAGCACTACCATATTCATTCCTTGATGCCGTCTTCACATCTACATGGCTATGCTGATAGACATCATGCATAATTTTTTTTTTGTGAAATAACATCATGCATAAGATTGAAACATCATCCTGCAAGCCAACGGACAGTAGATTTAGTTACAGAGGCTGCTTACCTCTCTGCGTGGCTGGGAGTTTGGCGATCGATCGTGGCGGCGTCCCGTCGCACCGTGCAGCGACTCGGCAAACAGCACGAGGCTTGAGCAACTCGTTTTAACCGTGCGGGTAATACAGGCCTCGTCAAGAAGGCCTTCCTTGTTTGAGGCCCACGCAAGAGGTTGGCTGGTGGCATTGCACCGTCCGCACTCCGCACCCCAGGTCGTTAGTTTAGTACCACCTGGCTTAGCGAGGAGGGGACGGGAGGGTGGGGTGGGTACAAATAGAGAGGCCGGCCAGCGGTTCAACTCATACCTTTCTCGGCCTTTTGGCTAAGATCAAGTGTAGTATCTGTTCTTATCAGTTTAATATCTGATATGTGGGGTACATCCTCACAATGATATTAAATTTATTTTTTATGGGGAAGAGACCATCACAATGGCTTGCCATTGGGTCCCTCAGGTGTCGCCCAGTGCGTTGCACTATTGCTTGGGCAGGCACACCCCAACCAAATCAAGTTAAAAATTTCATTTAACCAAATCAAGTTAAAAATTTCATTTCTTGAGATCAGATGCTTGGTAGTTATGTCAGTGTTTCAGGTGAATTATTAGGTTGCCAAGAAGATGTCAAAAAACTGTTTGTAGGTCAGGAACAACAAAACTGTATGTGTTTCTTCTGCTGCTACTCCTTCCGTCTAGGTGTGTAAGTTATTTTACGAAAATTAAATAATCTCAAAACACTTAGGCGCGGTACATTAATTCTCATCTCGTTTATTGTTTCATGACATATTAACCAATAAGAGATGTGGGTCATGCATGCTTTAAATGATTTGAGACTACCAAACACGACATGCATTGGTTAGTTTGTTGCATGCATTGTTATTAATTAGCAAAAACACATTAAGTTCTCTCGTTTTCCACTCCACCTTGGTCACGGTGCGCAACGTAAGATGACTTACACACCTAGACGGAGGGAGTATTAGATTTAGAGAGCACACATACCACACTGACGAAGATGGATGGCAGCCCAGGAAGATGCATTAACAGAAGCACATTGACTTAATTTACTTGCATTCATGGTGAAATGTACCTTGCTCATGTTGAATGTGGTGGTTGGTCTGCACTTGGCAGCAAGATGGCCACCCACCTAACGTAGCTGTACTGCGGCCAAAGCCCATCTGTCGGTCCCCAACAAAGAAAATGGAACTAGATGTCTCTAAGATATACCTTCAGAACAAAGAACAGAGAAGAGATCCGTAAAGGAAAACAGAGAAGGAAAGTTGAAAATAGACCACAAATTAGATCCTTCCATTGGTTTAGCAAGATCTCCATATCTGCCTGGTTCGATAGGCTTATAGCACTGCAATTTTTGTTTACGGTTTAGCTAAAAAAACAGAACAATTTAAACAAGCATGACAAGAAATTCAGGGACAGAGGTGAGCTCACATCAATTGCTTCATGCATGTCAGGTTTACCCTTGGTAACATTTTCTCCCACTCTCTGATACCCTCTGAAAACGAACCATAAGAAAGTTCATTTCCATAAGTAGAAGGCTTCCAAGGACCAAACAATAAGCTACAGATAAAGTAAACAAGGCAAGGTGAAATCTTTTATGCAATCACACCTACAACCACTCTGCGATGTCATTTGGATCTTCAGTTTTTCCTCATGAGGGAGCTGCAAGAACTTGCGTGTGACATCCCTGACTTCCGGCATTAGTGACTCCGCAATCCCATGGCCTTTCTGTTAATGATACACAGGCATCATTTTCCATGGTTAATTAGCTCGTTGTTAATTAGCACTCAAACGATGATTCGAACAGCATTCGAAACCAGTTTTTGTTCATGAAATAGAAGGGAAAAGTCCAGCTGAAGGAACAATGGAACATGCACACATAACATTATTATACATCCTACTGTTGATGACAGCACAGCATTTTGTCTGTAAACTGCTGGTGGTATTTATTTCCATTTTCAGCTGAAATGCCACGACGACATAAAAATGAGTGCAACAAACAAGCCTTTTTCCAGTTTGTACAGTCTGCTTGGAGGTCCAAATTAAGAAGTTAAACGAGCGATTACCAAATAGAAGATTCCGGCCTCCCTGCAAGCGTCGTCCAGCATTCGGACGGCGTCGAGCAAACTCTCATCGTCGGCCATGTCAGGGTTGTCGATCTTGTCAACGAGCGGGCTGATATCTGATCATGCAAAGTGGAAAGAGAGCTCACTTTTCAGATAAACAAACAATGCATCTGCTGTATCACCTGCCTAGAGCGAGAAATCTTTGTGACACGATTGGTACGGAAAATAGAAATCTCCATGGATAAGCATGTATCGATCAGAGCCGGATGTGCTCAAGGAGAACAACTTCTTCCGTCACACTCCAACATCCAGTCTGCAGCAACCTATGTTCTGAATAACTCATGAAAGCACTGCAGAGTTTCTCTATCAGAAAGGATGGGGAATTAAGCCTGGATTCCTTCCGTGACTGTCAGCAGTCCGACAGTGTTCGCCAACTCTGATCGCAAAACAGCAATCCAGGCGCACAAATCAGGCCGGTTATACAGGCCTCGGCCAAAAGGCCTTCTTTGTTTAGGCCCACGCAAGAGGCTGGTTTGGTGGCATTGCAACGTCCGCGCTCGGCGCCGCAGGTCGTTAGCTTAGTACCACCTCGCTTAGCGAGGAGAGGACGGGAGGGTGAGGAGGGTACAAATAGAGGGGCAGGGCAGCGATTCAATTCATACCTTTCTCGGCCTTTTGGCTAAGATCAAGTGTAGTATCTGTTCTTATCAGTTTAATATCTGATATGTGGGCCATGTGCCCACAACGATATTAAATTTATTTTTTATGGGGGAGGGGCCACCACAATGGCTTGCCATTGGGTCCCTTAGGTGTCGCCCAGTGCGTTGCACTACTGCCTGGGCAGTCGCACCCCAACCAAAGCGAGTTTAAATTTTGATTTGTTTTGCTGAAGTGCTTTGAAGTTCAGTCTTTGTTAGCTTTCAGTTTGTTAATAAGAAGATATGTTCATTTGTACCTACCAAATTGCTTGTAGGACGGGAGGTTGAGCTGTTGGTAGGTTGTTCTTGAGATCCCTAGAGATGGAACTCTGTGTTGTTCCGTTGGTAGATTGGTTGGTAGATTGGCAAAGGACCGAGACAACGAGGCTTGAACCGGCATAATCGCCTTCTATACAAGAACTGGTGGAGTTTCTAGCTTAAAAAAAGATCTATAAAAATTGAGAATGATTGTTCATTGTGCCTGCAAAGGGAACGCTTGCCATGGCATTATTTTTTAGGTTGAAGCAGGCATGTAGCTTCAAATTGCATCCCATGTACCCCCTTTGCCTGGTCACAACACTCCGGGACAGTTTGTCCGACCAGAAAGGACACTGGTTTGTAACCATGTTTTATTGATGAAGCGTCGCGGCCGGTCCCCAACGTTTTCAGTACATGCTACAGAAACTGTTACATGACGAAGTTGGTGAGAACTTTCTGCACCAGGTGCTCCCCGTACACCACCTTCTCATACTTGGCAACCCCGCCCGTTTTCTCCCGGCAGAACTCCACGGGCTCCACCGCAGCATCAAAGTTCGACTGCATATACACGCCATTCGTTTCAGAAAAAAACATTGAGTATAAGCAACTCAATCGATACAGCCATACAGATCATAAATATGTTCGCCCGCGAGAGGGCTGCTGATACATACCTCGTAGAAGAAGGCGACAGATACACGGTAGCGAGGGGAGTTGTTAACGACCCTGTGGAGCGTGGGCTGGTATATCCCATTTGACCAAACCTAAAAGCAAATAAGATGATTTACAATCAATAAGGTTGCTAAATAAAAATGAATAAGGTTTGCAAAATACGGAGTAGATAATATTCAGCGAAGTTGCAAACAAGTAAACCTTCAGCATGTCTCCGATGTTGCAAACGAAGGTTCCAGCGACCGGCTTGGCGTATATCCACTCACCAGACTGGTTTCTGACCTGATACCAAATTTACCAAAGAGTTTCAGTAGATCAATCTCTCTGCTTCATGACAGAGGAAACAGAGGGCATACATGGATAATACAAGATATGCGTGCTAGTAAATGAATAAGTACCTCAAGAGCACAGATGTCATCATCCTGATTCACCAGTGTCAGAAGGCCTGCAGTTTGACGAAATGAGGAAAATCATTTCCAAGATTTTTTGGTACAATTTTCCTAAGAATACAATATATGGTAATATTCAATTTTCCTATGAAGCAAGCAGATTATATTAGTATCAACTTTTGAAGAACAAAAGACAATGATGCAGAACCAAGAGAGGCGTACTAACCATAATCTGTGTGAGCTCCACTGAATTGGTCATACAATGCATGGAATACAAAATAGAAAGCACAGTCAGATGTATCCACCTGACTAAGCATAATATTTTGCAGGATATGTCACAAGGCACCTTTTGTTTTTCTGTGTGTGTATGTGTGCTTACCACCCAATATCAGTGCGTTCCTCTTGTGGGATGTCATCTGAGACTGGATAGCCAATTAACCTGAGAACCCAGAAAGCATCTCCTGCCACTCCGCCTTCGAAAGCATCCAACGGTGCACCCAGTGCCAAGGCAATGCCTCTCATGATCTTCCTTGAAAGATCTGAAATGAAAATTGGCATGATCAACACTGTCAGGGACGAAGTTAATAAAAACACTGTTATGGGCGATTGACGAGCATTAAAGAAAGCAAAGTGATTCAGATAAGGGACCTCGTAGAAGGCTTATATAGTTTTCCAGCAGCGCGTCAAAATTCGATGGATAATCTGGCCTGCATGGAAGATAAAGAATTCAGTTCTTAAAAGCACAGGACGTACTAAAGGAGCAATCTTTACATTACTAAAGGTATACAGTAATGTTACCGGAGCAGTTAAGCAATAATACATGCACACTTCTAATACTTCCTATCATATCTTTCTCAATTTCTGATGCACAAAAAAGAGGATGTACTGAACCCATTTCTCAGGTGCTCTAAGATAAACCTTGAGAACAAAGAACAGAGAAGGAAAGTTGAAAACACACCACAAATTAGATCCTTCCATTGGTTTAGCTAGATCACCATATCTCCCCGGTTCGATAGGCGTGTAGCACTGCAATTTTTGTTTCTAATGGTTTAGCTTAAAAAACAGAACAATTTAAACAAGCATGACAAGAAATTCAGGGACAGAGGTGAACTCACGTCAATTGCTTCATGCATATCAGGTTTACCCTTGGTAACATTTTCTCCCACTCTCTGATATCCTCTGAAAATAAGCCATAAGAAGTTCATTTCTGTATGCAGAAGACTTACAAGGACCAAACAATGAGCTATAAATAAAAGAAACAAGAGAAGGTCAAATTTTGTATGCAGTCACACCTATATCCACTCTGAGGTGTCATTTTGATCTTCAGTTTTTCCTCGTGAGGGAGCTGAAAGAACTTGCGTGTGACATCCCTGACTTCAGTCATTAGCGACTCTGAAATCCCATGGCCTTTCTGTTAATAATACACAGACATCATTTGCCATGGTTAGTTAGTAAAGACATCATTTGCCATGGCCTTTCTGTTAATAATACACCAGAAATCCCATGGCCTTACTAAACTGATGAGTTGAGCAGCATCCAGAACCAGTTTTGTTCATTAAACAGAAGGGGAAAGACCAGCTACAGAAAACAACTGAACATGACACACACATTTTTATTGATGACAGCACACCATTTTAGCCACCACTTAATGAAACTATTTATTTCCATATTCAGTTGAGGTACCACAACAACACAATATAAGCAATCACTTTCCAGTTTATAAAGTCTGCTTAGAGGTCCAGATGAATTGCCATCACAGAGCTGAACGAGCGATTACCACATAGAAGAACCCGGCCTCCCTGCAAGCGTCGTCCAGCATCCGGACGACGTCGAGCAGACCCTCGTCGCCGGCCATGGCAGGGTCGTCGATCTTCTCGACGAGCGGGCTGATATCTGATCATGCAAAGAGGAGAACGCAACCTTTCATCATCTGCTTTAGAGTGAGAGATTTCTGTTTCTCCGCTCATAGTAATCAGGGAGAATTTGTGCCATCCTGCTGCATCCATCCAGACAGGATGGAGAGTTCTGAATGACCCACGATCACTCGGCTGCTACTACGGCCGGCCGGGACTGCAAGGCCGGCAGGATTCATTCTGAATTCCAGCTCAGGCCCGCACTCCAGAATTCCTTTCTGAAGGGATGGGGAATCAAGCCGGATTCAGGGAATCCGAATCTTCAATCTTGCATGAAGATGGACCCGTATCCACCAACAGAGTATGGCAACAACTTTCCATAAAAGAATTGAACTGAGGGCGTACCGATCAGAGGGATGGCCTTGAAGTCGGAGCCCATGTTGGTCGGCGAGGCGAGAGAGACCCGAGAACAGAGAGGGATTTTGGGGTTCGGGATAAGGGCGCGATGGCTGGTGAGATGAGATGAGGCGAGGTGAGTGGCGTGACGGCAGGATCAGCAATCATGCATCCATCCATGCGTTCGGTATTGCGATGCGGTGCAGAGCACCTTTTCCTGTTTGGTTTTGCTTTTGGTTTTGGTGTGTCGTGTAGGGGGGCTCTTTTGCTGTTCGCCGCTGTAGTGAGAGCGACACGGTCGTCCTACGCACGCACCTGCCGCATCGATGGCCACGCCAAGGCAGAAGAAGGTGGGTGTTTCAGGGCACTGTGGTGGCGGCGACGGCGACGGAATCGCCTGAGCTGCGCGGTGACTATCCTCTGCGGTTCCTGCTCGCAAACGTCAGTTTTCCTCCCTAGTTTTAGAAACCGCCGTGAACATTTTTCGAAATCACGAGCATTTTTCAAATGCACAAACATCTTTTACAAATTCACAAACATTTTTGGAATTCGTGAGCATTTTTTTGGATCGACGAATATTTTTTGAAATTTGGAAATAATTTTCGTAATTCATGATTGTTTTACTAACAGTTTTTTGAAATGCATGAAATTCTTTTGGAACAATGAAAAAAATATATTGAATCAATGGTTTTTTTAAATTGGTAACATTTTTTGAAATTCACAAACATATTTTTAGTTTTATGAATATTTTTTCAAATCGCAAACATTTGTTCAAATTCACGAACCTATTTTGACTACAGGAGCATTTTTATCCAAAATCATGACATTTTTTATTTACCAAACATTTTTTTAAACCATGAATATTTATTGTCAAAAACACGAACATTTTTTATATATGCAAAGATTTTTTGAATTCATGAACATTTTATGATTTTCTTGAACTTTTTAAAATCCTGAATTATTTTAAATAATAAAAAATATAAAACAGAAAACAAATGAAAAATCTAAAATGAAGAAAAACAAGGGGCTTCCCGCCCCGCGCATGGGCCGGCCCAAAGGATCGTGCATGAGAGGGGGTGCACGTCAGGAGAATATCTGGTGCACCGGTGATCGTCTCAAAAAAATAAATTGGTGCACCGGTTCTTGTCTACAAAAAATCTGGTGCACCGGTGCTTGTGGTGCTACCGGTACACCGAACTCACGTTACGTATTTTAAAATGATTAAAGAAAATTTTAAAAAAGCTAGCACATTCACAGAACATCAATGTGAGCTGTCACAAAATTTCAAGTCCAAACTCAAAACATAACTCAGGAAACAAAAATGACAAATTCAACACTGCATACTACAAAACATAAGTAAGGCTCTGATTTGGCCCAGTATCACATTAAAGTCAAATTTCTCATTTTTGTATCTCAAGAAATGTTAGAAATTTTGATAGAAAATTTTGTGACAACATACATTGATGTTGTGTCAATATGCTAGATTTGTTTTTCAGATTTATTAAAATATTCTGTGGCATCCGGTGCACTGATAACACCACAAGTGAGGGTGCATAAGATACATTTCCGGTGCGCGTTGGCTGGTTTCCCAACGCTGCAGAGCAGATGCCATTTTCCAAGTACATAATTCGGTGATGTTGTGCTAAAAGCTTACCTCCAAAGAGGCTCATTCCAACGTGAAATAAAGAATGGTTCAATACATACCAGCCGCGTTGATTTGGCTGGAGTACAGTATAAAGGAAAATGCAACATTTTGTCTTTGTCGCTACTCGTTTCAAAATGAAAGTCTAGGCCATGTGTTGGAGATGTATTTTCATCCAAGAGGTGAGAAAATTTGAATAATCTAAAGAGACTGGATGTTCCATGTTGGTGGTCCTTCGAATACTCACAATAAAAAACACATGGAGGGATGTGATATCTAATGAACCAAAATCAATCCATCGCAACTGTTTTACACAAGCAAACAAAAAATTTATCCAAGATAGAGGACCAGACCAAACTCTGTTAATTTTGATCTTCAATGTTGCCTCTAATTTTGGGCTTGCCATTTCGAGGTCCGTCTTTCTTGAGTAAGGGGTTTTTTTTTTCTCACTTTTTATGACTGGTAACTTGCGTCTTGTCCTATTGTGGCTAATATTGCTTTGAAGAATGCTCCTAAGAATTTAAAGTTAAGTTTCTACTACTATCCAGAAAGATATTATGGAATCTTGTCCTTAAAAAACAGTCAAAGCAATCAAAGAAGGCCTTGAAGATGAAGAGTTTGCTATATTGGTTGATGAACCTCATGATGTGAAAGCCAGATGCTATTTTGATTTTGTATAGATAGAAAAGGTGTATAATAGTCATTTACAATCCTACAGGGCTAGCCAAAAATGTTACATCTCTCAAGGACCAACAACACAGCCGCCACAAAAGGCCAACCACACTTGATTTAAATAAAGCGAGACGGTTATCCTATGCACCTACCATCTCGATGGTGACGCGAGGCAGACAAAGATGGATGTTCTCACGCCATTGTGATGGTGGAGACGAAAAGCCCGAGCTGAGTCGTGAAAATTCTCTACAGTTAATGCCCGCAGGCATAGGCTTTGGCCGACAATTTTAAAATAGGACCGCTGACCGAATCAAATCAGGACATAGGCTTCCATGGTGTGCGAAGTCCTTGCAGATGTACATATTTATCGAGTGTTCGCCACATGCATGTTTGATGATTACCAGAAACTGATGCTGGTGAGCTCATCGTTGCATACATGCTATTCATAATGATCTTTAGTTATGTACAAATTTACAAACAGATATGTGCGCCTTTTTTTTGTCTGAAAACAATGCTCCTTGAAGAATACCCATTTATACTTTAGCATACTCTATATCACCTTTGCAAATTCTGTTTGGTGGTGCTTTTATAATTTCTATTTGATAAAGTGCTCATATATGCTATATTCTTCTTCTTCTAGAATACGCACAAACAAGTGTATCTTATATTCGTAGAAGAAAAGGGGAGAACCCCATCCACCAAGTTACAAAGTTGGCCTTTAGTTCTTTTAGTGATTAATCTTGAGAATTGATTTCATTTTTTCTCCTAGAATCTTGTATCTATATATTTTTACAATCCTAACTATTCACACCCTAACTAGCTAGGATTGTAAAAAAAATATGGGTTCAAGATTCTGGGAGAAGCTGGATGGAGGGTCGATTCTCAAGATTATGAGAGAATCGGCCAAAAGAACTGGGCCTTAGACCGATTACAACATGACTACTTGCGGTGGCTCTTCCTAAACAACCTAAGAAAGAACAAGGTCATGTCACTCCTAAACAACCCAACTTTCTGCCAAGTCTTGCCCTCCTTGTAGATCCCGTTCATCACCACATTCATGATCGACAGAGCATTGTCAAAGACAATAGCTGAAAGGATCGATATGGTTGACTAGAGGGGGAGGGGGGTGAATAGGCAACTAACAATTTTTATCTTTTTTAACCAAATTAAATTTAGCATCAAAATAGGTTGTCTAGATATGCAACTAGGTGATCAACCTATATGATGCAACAACAACAAGCACTCACGCAAGCAAGGGATATAACACAATATAAGCTTGCACAAGTAAAGGTAAGAGATAATCAAGAGTGGAGCCGGTGGAGACGAGGATGTGTTATCGAAGTTCCTTCCCTTTGAGAGGAAGTATGTCTCCGTTGGAGCGGTGTGGAGGCACAATGCTCCCCAAGAAGCCACTAGGGCCACCGTATTCTCCTCACGCCCTCACACAATGCGAGATGCCGTGATTCCACTATTGGTGCCCTTGGAGGCGGCGACCGAACCTTTACAAACAAGGTTGGGGTAATCTCCACAACTTAATTGGAGGCCCCCAACGACACCACGAAGCTTCACCACAATGGAATATGGCTCCACGGTGACCTCACCGTCTAGGGTGCTCAAACACCCAAGAGAAATAAGATCCGCAAGGGATTAGTGGGGGGAATCAAATTTCTCATGGTGGAAGTGTAGATCGGGGCCTTCTCAACCAATCCCTATAAAATCAACAAGTTTGATTGGCTAGGGAGAGAGATCGGGCGAAAATGGAGTTTTGAGCAACAATGGAGCTTGAAGAGGGAAGAGGTCGTTGGGGAACGTAGTAATTTCAAAAAAAATCCTACGCACACGCAAGATCATGGTGGTGCATAGCAACGAGAGGGGAGAGTGTTGTCTACGTACCCTCGTAGACCGAAAGCGGAAGCGTTATGACAATGCGGTTCATGTAGTCCTACGTATTCACGATCGACCGATCCCCAGTACCGAACGTACGGTACCTCCGTGTTCAGCACACGTTCAGCTCGGCGACGTCCCGCGAACTCACGATCTAGTAGAGCTTCGGGGAAGGGCTTCGTCAGCACGACGGCGTGATGATGGTGTTGATGAAGTTACCGACGCAGGGCTTCGCCTAAGCACCGCTACGATATGACCGAGGTGGATTATGATGGAGGGGGGCACCGCACACGGCTAAGAGAGATCAATGATTAACTTGTGTGTCCATGGGGTGCCCCTTGCCTCAGTATATAAAGGAGGAGAGTAGGGGAGGCCGGCCGGCCCTAGAGGTGCGCCCAAGTGTGGAGTCCTACTAGGACTCCAAGTCCTAGTAGGAGTCCACCAAGAGGAAGGGAGGGAGAAGGAAGGAGAGGGAGGAAAGGAGGAAAGGGGGGCCGGCCCCCCTAGTCCAATTCGGTTTGGGCTAGGGGGCCACGCGCCCTGCCTTGTCCTGCCTCCTCTCTTCCACCACTTGGCCCATGAGGCCCAATACTTCTTTCCCCTTATTCCCGTAACTCCCCGGTACTCCGAAAAATACCCGAATCACTCGGAACCTTTTCTGATGTCTGAATATAGTCGTCCAATATATCGATATTTACGTCTCGACCATTTCGAGACTCCTCGTCATGTCCCCGATCTCATCCAGGACTCCGAACTACCTTCGGTACATCAAAACACATAAACTCATAATACTGATCGTCACCGAATGTTAAGCGTGCGGACCCTACGGGTTCGAGAATTATGTAGACATGACCGAGACATGTCTCCGGTCAATAACCAATAGCAGAACCTGGATGCTCATATTGGCTCCTACATATTCTACGAAGATCTTTATCGGTCAAACCGCATAACAACATACGTTGTTCCCTTTGTCATCGGTATGTTACTTGCCCGAGATTCGATCATCGGTATCTCAATACCTAGTTCAATCTCGTTACCGGCAAGTCTCTTTACTCGTTCCGTAATACATCATCCCGCAACTAACTCATTAGTTACAATGCTTAAAAGGCTTATAGTGATGTGCATTACCGAGAGGGCCTAGAGATACCTCTCCGACAATCGGAGTGACAAATCCTAATCTCGATCTATGCCAACTTAACAAGTACCATCGGAGACACCTATAGAGCACCTTTATAATCACCCAGTTACGTCATGACGTTTTGTAGCACACAAAGTGTTCCTCCGGTATTCGGGAGTTGCATAATCTCATAGTCATAGGAACATGTATAAGTCATGAAGAAAGCAATAGCAATATACTAAACGATCAAATGCTAAGCTAACGGAATGGGTCAAGTCAATCACATCATTCTCTAATGATGTGATCTCGTTAATCAAATGACAACTCATGTCTATGGCTAGGAAACTTAACCATCTTTGATTCAACGAGCTAGTCAAGTAGAGGCATACTAGTGACACTATGTTTGTCTATGCATTCACACATGTACTAAGTTTCCGGTTAATACAATTCTAGCATGAATAATAAACATTTATCATGATATAAGGAAATATAAATAACAACTTTATTATTGCCTCTAGGGCATATTGCCTTCAGTCTCCCACTTGCACTAGAGTCAATAATCTAGTTTACATCGCCATGTGATTTAACACTAATAGTTCTCATCACCATGTGATTAATATCCATAGTTCACATCGCCATGTGGCCAACACTCAAAGGGTTTACTAGAGTCAGTAATATAGTTCACATCGCCATGTGATTAACACCCAAAGAGTACTAAGGTGTGATCATGTTTGCTTGTGAGAGAAGTTTAGTCAACGGGTCTGCCAAATTCAGATCCGTGTGTATTTTGCAAATTTCTATGTCTACAATGCTCTGCATGGAGCTACTTTAGCTAATTGCTCCCACTTTCAATATGTATCCAGATTGAGACTTAGAGTCATCTGGATCAGTGTCAAAACTTGCATCGACGTAACCCTTTACGACGAACCTTTTGTCACCTCCATAATCGAGAAACATATCCTTATTCCACTAAGGATAATTTTGACCGCTGTTCAGTGATCTACTCTTAGACCACTATTGTACTCCCTTGCCAAACTCAGTGTAGGGTACACAATAGATCTGGTACACAGCATGACATAGTTTATAGAACATATGGCTGAGGCATAGGGAATGACTTTCATTCTCTCTCTATCTTCTGCCGAGGTCGGGCTTTGAGTCTTACTCAACTTCACACCTTGCAACACAGACAAGAACTTCTTCTTTGACTGTTCCATTTTGAACTACTTCAAAATTTTGTCAAGGTATGTACTCATTGAAAAAACTTATCAAGCGTCTTGATCTATCTCTATAGATCTTGATGCTCAATATGTAAGCAGCTTCACCGAGGTCTTTCTTTGAAAAACTCCTTTCAAATATTCCTTTATATTTTCCGGAAAATTCTACATTATTTCCAATCAACAATATGTCATTCACATATACTTATCAGAAATGCTGTAGTGCTCCCACTCACTTTCTTGTAAATATAGGCTTCACCGCAAGTCTGTATAAAACTATATGCTTTGATCAACTCATCAAAGCGTATATTTCAACTCCGAGATGCTTGCACCAGTCCATAGATGGATCGCTGGAGCTTGCACATTTTGTTAGCACCTTTAGGATCGACAAAACCTTCTGGTTGCATCATATACAACTCTTCTTTAAGAAATCCATTAAGGAATGTAGTTTTTTGAGATCCATTTGCCAGATTTCATAAAATGTGGCAATTTGCTAACATGATTCGGACAGCAACTAGAATATGTGTATACCCATTAGAGGCAGGAAACGGTCCCGTATAATCAAAGCCCAAAACATCGAATGGTTCAATAACAAGTGAATAATTCATAGGCATTTCTTGACGTCTACTAATATTACCAATTCTTTGAAATTCATCACAAGATAAGACGAACTTACGGATATCCTTGAAGAGAGTAGGCCAATAAAAACCGGATTGCAATACCTTATGTGCAGTTCTATCTCCAGCGTGGTGTCCTCCATAAGCCTCGGAGTGACACTTGCGTAGGATATGTTCTTGTTCATGCTCAAGTACACAACGTCTAGTAACACCATCTACTCCTTCTTTATAAAGATGTGGGTCATCCCAGAAGTAATGTCTTAAATCATAGAAAAACTTTTTCTTTTACTGCTATGTGAAACTAGGTGGTATAAATTTAGCAACAATGTAATTAGCATAATCAGCATACCATGGAGCAGTACGAGAAGCATTTATGACATTTAATTTCTCATCAGGAAAGCTATCATCAATAGGTAGTGGGTCATCAAGAACATTTTCTAACCTAGACAAGTTATGCATAGCAGGGGTTCTCAGCTCCCTTTCTATCAATAATATGCAAATCAAATTCTTGTAGCAAGAGAACCCATCTAATAAGTCTAGGTTTAGCATCTTTCTTTTCCATAAGGTATTTAATAGCAGCATGATCCATGTGAATAGTTCCTTTAGAATCAACAATATAAGGTCTGAACTTATCACAAGCAAATACAACTGCTAAGAATTATTTTTCAGTAGTAGCATAATTTCTCTGAGCACTGTCTAGAGTTTTACTAGAATATTGAATAACATTTAATTTCTTATCAACTCTTTGCCCTAGAACAGCACCTACAACATAATCACTAGCATCACACATAATTTCAAAGGGTAAATTCCAATCAGGTGGCTCAACAATAGGTGCAGAAATTAATGCTTTCTTAAGTATTTCAAATGCTTCTACACAATCATCATCAAAGACAAATGGTATATCTTTTTGTAATAGATTAGTCAGAGGCCGAGAAATTTTTGAGAAGTCCTTAGTGAACCTCCTATAAAAATCGGCATGACCAAGAAAACTCCTTATACCTTTGATCTCCTTGGGACATGACATCTTTTCAGTAGCATCAACTTTAGCTTTATCAACTTCAATACCTCTTTCAGAAATTTTATGCCCCAAGACAATACCTTCATTAACCATAAAGTGGCACTTTCCCCAATTCAAGACAAGATTAGTTTCTTCACATCTCTGCAAAACTCGATCAAGGTTGCTCAAGCAATCATCAAAAGAGGATCCATAAACAGAGAAATCGTCCATGAAAACCTCACAAATCTTTTCAAAAAAGTCAGAGAATATCCATCATGCATCTTTGAAAGGTAGCATGTGCATTACATAAACCAAAAGGCATATGTCTATAAGCAAAAGTACTGAAAGGGCAAGTAAAAGTGGTCTTAGCTTGATCATCAGCTGACACAGGTATTTGAGAGAAACCAGAATAACCATCTAGAAAGCAAAAATGTGTATGTTTGGATAATCTTTCTAGCATTTGATGAATAAAAGGTAAGGGGTAATGATCTTTTTTAGTAGCTTTATTTAATTTGCGGAAATCAATTACCATCCTATAACCTGTAATAATTCTTTGTGGAATCAATTCATCTTTATCATTAGGAACGCCAGTAATACCTCCTTTCTTAGGGACACAATGGACAGGACTTACCCACTGACTATCAGCAACGGGATAGATTATACCTGCCTCAAGGAGCTTTAATATTTCCTTTCTTACCACTTCTTTCATCTTAGGATTCAGCCGTAGTTGGTGATCAATAACTGGTTTGGCATCTTTCTCCAAATTTATTTTTTGTTGGCATAGAGTGGGACTAATGCCCTTAAGATCATCAAGAGTATATCCAATAGCAAAGGTGCTTCTTCGAGTTTTCAATAATTTTTCTTCCTCCTTCTCTGAAAGGTTAGCACTAATAATAACAGGATATATCTTCTTTTCATCAAGATAGGCATATTTAAGAGTATCAGGCAATGGTTTAAGCTCAAACACGGGATCACCCTTAGGTGGAGGACGATCCCCTAGGATTTCAATAGGCAAGTTGTGTTTCAGAATAGGTCCCTGTTTAAAGAACACTTCATCTATTTCCCTTCTTTCATTCATAAACATATCATTTTCATGGTCTAGCAAATATTGTTTTAAAGGATCACTAGGAGGTACGGCAATAGAAGCAAGACCAATAATTTCATCTTTACTAGGCAATTACTCTTCGCGGCGTTGTCTACGAAATTTAGAAAAGTTAAACTCATGAGACATATCACCTAGACCAATGGTAACAACATCCTTTTCGCAGTCTATCTTAGCATTAACAGTGTTTAAGAAGGGTCTACCAAATATAATGGGACAAAAGCTATCTTGTGGGGAACCAAGAACAAGAAAATCAGCAGGATATTTAGTTTTCCCACACAAGACTTCAACATCTCTAACAGTTCCAATTGGTGATATAGTATCTCTATTGGCAAGCTTAATGGTAACATCAATTTCTTCTAACTCAGCGGGTGCAATGCCATGCACAAGTTATTTGTATAAGTCAATAGGTATTGCACTAGCACTAGCACCCATATCACACAAGCCATGATAACAATGATCTCCTATTTTAACAGAAATAACAGGCATGCCTACCACAGGTCTATGTTTATCTTTAGCACTAGGTTTAGCAATTGTAGCAGTCTCATCACAGAAATAAATAACATGCCCATCAATATTATCAGCCAAGAGATCTTTAACAATAGCAATATTAGGTTCAACTTTAACTTGCTCAGGAGGTGTATAGGTTCTAATATTGCTTTTACGAACCACAGTTGAAGCTTTAGCATGATCTTTTATCCTAACAGGAAAAGGTGGTTTCTCAACATAAGTAGTAGGAACAATAGGATCATTATAAGTGATAATCTTTTCTTCAACTTTAATGGGTGCAACTACTTTTACTTCTATGGGAGGATTATATTTAAACCACTTCTCCTTAGGGAGATCAACGCGAGCAGCAAAAGATTCACAAAAAGAAGCTACTATCTCAGAGTCAAGTCCATATTTAGTTGTAAATTTACGGAAAACATCGGTATCCATAAAAGATTTAACACAATCAAACTTAGGTGTTATACCTGACTCCTTACCATCGTCGAGGTCCCAATCTTCAGAGTTGCGTTTAATTCTTTCCAATAAATCCCATTTGAATTCAATAGTCTTCATCATAAAAGAACCAGTACAAGAAGTATCGAGCATGGTGCGATTGTTGTGAGAAAGCCGAGCATAAATTTTTTTAATAATCATTTCTCTTGAGAGCTCATGATTGGGGCATGAATATAACATTGACTTAAGCCTCCCCCAAGCTTGAGCGATGCTTCCTCCTTCGCGAGGCCAAAAATTATACACACACACACACACACACACACACACACACACACACACACATATATATATATATATATATATATAATTACGATCACGATGAACAAGATGCATAGGATAAAACTTCTGATGAAATTCCAATTTCAATCGTTTGTAGTCCCATGATCCCATATCATCACATAGCCTATACCATGTCAATGCATCTCCCTTAAAAGATAAAGGGAAGACCTTCTTATTGATAACATCATCGGGCATACCTGCAAGCTTAAATAATCCACAAACTTCATCCACATAGATTAGGTGTAAATCGGGATGCAATGTTCCATCTCCTGCAAAAGGATTAGCTAGCAGTTTCTCTATCATACCCGAAGGAATTTCAAAGTAAACATTTTCATTTTCAGTAGGTTCAGTAGATTGAGGAGCAACTCTTTGCTCTCTTTGGTCAGGAGTGAAGATACCCCGAACAAGCCCCTCAGAGGATTACTTTCCATAGTAACAAGTGACAGTAAATTTCAGCACACTATATAAAAATTTCCTTACCAAATTCCACCTACCAAAGGCGCTTCACTCCCCGGCAACGGCGCCAGAAAAGGTTCTTGATGACCCACAAGTATAGGGTATCTATCCTAGTCGTTTCGATAAGTAAGAGTGTCGAACCCAACGAGGAGCAGAAGGAAATGATAAGCGGTTTTCAGTAAGGTATTCTCTGCAAGCACTAGAATTATAGGTAACAGATAGTTTTATGATAAGATAATTTGTAACGAGCAACAAGTAACAAAAGTAAATAAAGTACAGCAAGATGGCCCAATCCTTTTTGTAGCAAAGGACAAGCCTGGACAATTTCTTATATGAAGGAAAACGCTCCCGAGGACACATGGGAATTATCGTCAAGCTAGTTTTCATCATGTTCATATGATTCACGTTCGGTACTTTGATAATTTGATATGTGGGTGGACCGGTGCTTGGGTGTTGTCCTTACTTGGACAAACATCCCACTTATGATTAACTCTTATTGCAAGCATCCGCAACTACAAAAGAAGTATTAAGGTAAACCTAATCATAGCATGAAACATATGGATCCAAATCAGCCCCTTACGAAGCAACACATAAACTAGGGTTTAAGCTTGTGTCACTCTAGCAACCCATCATCTTCTTAGTACTTCCCAATGCCTTCCTATAGGCCCAAACAATGGTGAAGTGTCATGTAGTCGACGTTCACATAACACCACTAGAGGAGAGACAACATACATCTCATCAAAATATTGAACGAATACCAAATTCACATGACTACTAATAGCAAGACTTCTCCCATGCCCTCAGGAACAAACGTAACTACTCACAAAGCATATTCATGTTCATAATCAGAGGAGTATTAATATGCATAAAGGATCTGAACATATGATGTTCCAGCAAATAAACCAACTAGCATCCACTACAAGGAGTAATCAACACTACTAGCAACCCATGATACCGATCTCAGACTTAGAGACAAGAATTGGATACAAGAGATGAACTAGGGTTTGAGAGGAGATGGTGCTGGTGAAGATGTTGATGGAGATTGGCCCCCTCCCGATGAGAGGAGCCTTGGTGATGATGATGGCGATGATTTCCCCCTCCCGGAGGGAAGTGTCCCCGATAGAACAACTCTGCCAGAGCCCTAGATTGGTTCCGCCAAGGTTCCGCCTCATGGCGGCGGAGTCTCGTCCCGAAAGCTTGCTTATGATTTTTCTTCGGACGAAAGACTTCATATAGCAGAAGATGGGCATCGGAGGGCCACCAGTGGGGCCCACGAGGCAGGGGCGTGCTCGGTAGAGCGCCCCCACCCTCGTGCCCAGGGTGTGGGTCCCCTCTGGTATTTTCTTCGCTCAGTATTTTTTATTATTTCCAAAAATAACTTCCATGGAGTTTCAGGAATTTTGGAGTTGTGCAGAATAGGTCTCTAATATTTGCTCCTTTTCCAAATTTATAATTCCATCTCACGGCATTCTCCTCTCTTTATGTAAACCTTGTAAAATAAGAGAGAATAGGCATAAGTATTGTGACATAATGTGTAATAATAGCCCATAATGCAATAAATATCGATATAAAAGCATGATGCAAAATGGACGTATCAAGTAACTTGATCTGAAGTTACATGATCATCATCATTAGCTTCCAATAAGGGAGTCACAGGAACAGATTCCTGTGATGAACTACTTTCCAATAAGGGAGCAGGTACAGTTACCTCATCAAGTTCTACTTTCCTCCCACTCACTTCTTTCGAGAGAAACTCCTTCTCTAGAAATGATCCATTCTTAGCTACGAATGTCTTGCCTTCGGATATGTGATAGAAGGTGTAACCAACTGTCTCCTTTGGGTATCCTATGAAGACACATTTCTTTGATTTGGGTTTGAGCTTATCAGGATGAAACTTTTTCACATAAGCATCGCAACCCCAAACTTTAAGAAACGAAAACTTTGGTTTTTTGCCAAACCACAGTTCATATGGTGTCATCTCAACGAATTTAGATGATTCCCTATTTAACGTGAATGCAGCTGTCTCTAATGCATAACCCCAAAACGATAGTGGTAAATCGTTAAGAGACATCATAGATTGCACCATATCTAATAAAGTACAGTTACGATGTTCGAACACACCATTACGCTATGGTGTTCCAGGTGGCGTGAGTTGCGAAACTATTCTGCATTGTTTCAAATGAAGACCAAACTCGTAACTCAAATATTCTCCTCCATGATCAGATCGTAGAAACTTTATTTTCTTGTTACGATGATTTTTCACTTCACTCTGAAATTATATGAACTTTTCAAATGTTTCAGACTTATGTTTCATCAAGTAGATATACCCATATCTGCTCAAATCATCTGTGAATGTCAGAAAATAACGATACCCGCTGCGAGCCTCAACATTCATCGGACCACATACATCAGTATGTATGATTTCCAGCAAATCTGTTGCTCGCTCCATTGTTCCGGAGAACGGAGTTTTAGTCATCTTGCCCATGAGGCATGGTTACATAAGTACCAAGTGATTCCAACAGTCCATCGTAATGGAGTTTCTTCATGCGCTTTACACCAATATGACCTAAACGGCAATTACCACAAATAAGTTGCACTATCATTATTAACTTTGCATTTTTTTTGGCTTCAATATTATGAATATGTGTATCACTACGATCGAGATCCAACAAACCATTTTCATTGGGTGTATGACCATAGAAGGTTTTATTCATGTAAACAGAACAACAATTATTCTCTAACTTAAATGAATAACTGTATTGCAATAAACATGATCAAATCATATTCATGCTCAACGCAAACACCAAATAACATTTATTTTAGGTTAAACACTAATCCCGAAAGTATAGGGAGTGTGCGATGATGATCATATCAATCTTGGAACTACTTCCAACACACATCGTCACCTTGCCCTTAACTAGTTTCTGTTCATTCTGCAACTCCCGTTTCAAGTTACTACTCTTAGCAACTGAACCAGTATAAAATGTCGAGGGGTTACTATAAACACTAGTAAAGTACACATCAATAACATGTATATCAAATATACCTTTGTTCACTTTGCCATCCTTCTTATCTGCCAAATACTTGGGGCGATTACGCTTCCAAAGGACCAGTCCCTTTGTAGTAGAAGCACTTAGTCTCGTGCTTAGGTCCAGACTTGGGCTTCTTCACTTGAGCAGCAACTTGCTTGCCGTTCTTCTTGAAGTTCCGCTTCTTTCCTTTGCCCTTTTCTTGAAACTAGTGTTCTTGTCAACCATCAACACTTGATGCTTTTCTTGATTTCTACCTTCGTCGATTCAGCATCACGAAGAGCTTGGGAATCATTTCCGTTATCCCTTGCATATTATAGTTCATCACAAAGTTCTAGTAACTTGGTGATAGTGACTAGAGAAATTGTCAATCACTATCTTATCTGGAAGATTAACTCCCACTTGATTCAAGTGATTGTAGTACTCAGACATGCTGAGCACATGCTCACTAGCTGAGCTATTCTCCTCCATTTTGTAGGCAAAGTACTTGTCAAAGGTCTCATATCTTTCAACATGGGCATGAGTCTGAAATACTAATTTCAACTCTTGGAACATCTCATATGCTCGTATGCGTTTCAAAACGTCTTTGAAGCCCCGATTCTAAGCCATAAAGCATGGTGCACTAAACTATCAAGTAGTCATCAAATCGAGCTTGTCAAACATTCATAACATCTGCATCTGCTCCTGCAATCGGTTTGTCACCTAGCGGTGCATCAAGGACATAATTCTTCCGTGCAGCAATGAGGATAATCCTCAAATCACGGATCCAATCCGCATCATTGCTACTAACATCTTTCAACTTAGTTTTCTCTAGGAACATATCAAAAATAAAACAGGGAGCTAAACGCGAGCTATTGATCTACAACATAGATATGCTAATACTACCAGGACTAATTTCATGATAAATTAAAGTTCAATTAATCATATTACTTAAGAACTCCCACTTAGATAGACATCCCTCTAATCATCTAAGTGATCATGTGATCCATATCAACTGAACCATGTCTGATCATCACGTGAGATGGAGTAGTTTTCAATGGTGAACACCACTATGTTGATCATATCTTCTATATGATTGCTACCTCTTGAGCACTTCGTTGGTTTCCCCTTGAAGAGGAAAGGGTGATGCAGTAAAGCAACGTAAGTATTTCCCTCAGTTTTTGAGAACCAAGGTATCAATCCAGTAGGAGGCCACACACGAGTCCCTCGCACCTACACAAATAAATAAAATCCTCGCAACCAACGCGATAAAGGGGTTGTCAATCCCTTCACGGTCACTTACGAAAGTGAGATCTGATAGATATGACAAGATAATATTTTTGGTATTTTTATGATAAAGATGCAAAGTAAAATAAAAGGCAATATAAATAGCTAAGTGTTGGAAGATTAATATGATGGAAAATAGACCCGGGGGCCATAGGTTTCACTAGTGGCTTCTCTCGAGAGCATAAGTATTACGGTGGGTGAACAAATTACTGTTGAGCAATTGATAGAATTGAGCATAATTATGAGAATATCTAGGTATGATCATGTATACAAGCGTCACGTCCGCGACAAGTAGACCGACTCCTGCCTGCATCTACTACTATTACTCCACACATTGACCGCTATCCAGCATGCATCTAGAGTATTAAGTTCATAGGAACAGAGT
This sequence comes from Aegilops bicornis, assembly GCA_021605145.1. Lineage (NCBI taxonomy): Eukaryota > Viridiplantae > Streptophyta > Magnoliopsida > Poales > Poaceae > Aegilops > Aegilops bicornis. Next base: position 723,590,874 of record CM038675.1, read on the forward strand.
AACGCTTTAATCAAGATGACATGATGTAGAGGGATAAACTCATGCAATATGATATAAACCCCATCTTTTTATCCTCGATGGCAAAAATACAATACGTGCCTTGTTGCCCCTGCTGTCACTGGGAAAGGACACCGGAAGATTGAACCCAAAGCTAAGCACTTCTCCCATTGCAAGAAAGATCAATCTAGTAGGCCAAACCAAACTGATAATTCGAAGAGACTTGCAAAGATAACCAATCATACATAAAAGAATTCAGAGAAGATTCAAATATTGTTCAAAGATAAACTTGATCATAAACCCACAATTCATCGGATCTCGACAAACACACCACAAAAGAAGATTACATCGAATAGATATCCACAAGAGAGGGGGAGAACATTGTATTGAGATCCAAAAAGAGAGAAGAAGCCATCTAGCTAATAACTATGGACCCGAAGGTCCGAGGTAAACTACTCACACATCATCGAGAGGCTATGGTGTTGATGTAGAAGCCCTCCGTGATCGATGCCCTCCCATGGATCTCCTAAAAGGCCCCAAGATGGGATCTCACGGCATGTAAGGTTGCGGCGGTGGAATTAGGTTTTTGGCTTCGTATCTGGTAGTTTGGGGGTACGTAGGTATATATAGGAGGAAGAAGTACGTCGGTGGAGCAACGTGGGGCCCACGAGGGTGGAGGACGCGCCTGGGGGAGGGGGGGTAGGCGCGCCCCCTACCTCGTGCCTTCCTGGTTGATGTCTTGAGGTAGGGTCCAAGTCCTCTGGATCACGTTCGTTCCGAAAATCACGTTCCCGAAGGTTTCATCCCGAAGGTCCAACCCCAAGCTTAATTCCTGCTCGTCCTCGAGTAGGTAAATGATAAAAACAGAATTTTTGATGTGGAATGCTACTTAGCATAATTTCAATGTAATTCTTCTTATTGTGGCACGAATGTTCAGATTTGATATGATTCAAGATAAAAGTTTAATGTTGACATAAAAACAATAATACTTCAAGCATGCTAACCAAGCAATTATGTCTTATCAAAATAACATAGCCAACGCAAGTTATCCCTACAAAATCATATAGTCTGGCTATGCTCCATCTTCCCCACACAAAATATTCATATCATGTACAACCCCGGTTTTAGCCAAGCAATTGGTTCATACTTTTTAGCGCGCTTTAGCCTTTTCAACTCTTACGCAATACATGGGCGCAAGCCATGGATATAGCACTATGGTGGAATAAGGTATAATGGTAGGGGTTATGTGGGAAGAAAAAAAAGGAGAAAGTCTCACATCAACGAGGCTAATCAACGGGCTATGGAGACGCCCATCAATTGATGTTAATGCAAGGAGTAGGGATTGCCATGCAACGGATGCACTAGAGCTATAAGTGTATGAAAGCTTAAACAAAAGAAACTAAGTGGGTGTTCATCCAACTTGCTTGCTCACGAAGACCTCGGGCATTTGAGGAAGCCCATCTTGGAATATACAAGCCAAGTTCTATAATGAAATTTCCCACTAGTATATGAAAGAGACAAAATGAGAGACTCTCTATCATGAAGATCACGGTGCTACTTTGAAGCACAAGTGTGGTACAAGGATAGTAACATTTTCCCTTCTCTCTTTTTCTCTCATGTTTTTTATTTGGACCTTTTCTGTTTTTTTATGGCCTCTTTTTTTAGTCCGGAGTCTCATCCCGACTTGTGGGGGAATCATAGTCTCCATCATCCTTTCCTCACTTGGGACAATGCTCTAATAATGATGATCATCACACTTTTATTTACTTACAACTCATGAATTACAACTGAATACTTAGAACAAAATATGACTCTATGTGGATGCCTCTGGCGATGTACCGGGATATGCAATGAATCGAGAGCGACATGTATGAAAGAATTATGAATGGTGGCTTTGCCACAAATACAATGTCAACTACATGATCATGCAAAGACATATGACAATGATGGAGCATGTCATGATAAACGAAACGATGGAAAGTTGCATGGCAATATATCTCGGAATGGCTATGGAAATGCCATAATAGGTAGGTATGGTGGCTGATTTGAGGAAGATATGTGTGATAGAGCGTATCATATCACGGGGTTTGGATGCACCGGCTAAGTTTGCACCAACTCTCAAGGTGAGAAAGGGCATTGCACGGTACCGAAGAGGCTAGAAGATTGCGGAAAGGTAAGTGTGCGTATAATCCATGGACTCACATTAGTCATAAAGAACTCATATACTTATTGCAAAAATTTATTAGCCCCTCGAAGCAAAGTACTACTACGCATGCTCCTAGGGGAAGGGTTGGTAGGAGTTAACCATCGCGCGATCCCGACCGCCACACAAAGGATGACAATCAATAAATACCTCATGCTCTGGCTTCGTTACATAACGGTTCACCATACGTGCATGCTACGGGAATCACAAACTCCAACACATGTATTTTTCAATTCCACAATTACACAACTAGCACAATTATGATATTACCACCTTTATATCTCAAAACAATTATCAAGCATCAAATTTCTCATGATATTATAATTAAATTGCCATGCTGTTTTAAGAACCTCAAAATTATATAAGTGAAGCATGAGAGATCAATGGTTTCTATAAAACAAATCCACCGCCGTGCTCTAAAAGATATAAGTGAAGCACTAGAGCAAAAACTATATAGCTCAAAAGATATAAGTGAAGCACATAGAGAATTCTAACAATTTCCGAATCAAGTGTGACTCTCTCAAAAGGTGTGTAAAACAAGTATGATTGTGGAAAACAAACAAATAAAGACTCAAATAATACAAGACGCTCCAAGCAAAACACATATCATGTGGTGAATAAAAATATAGCTCCAAGTAAAGTTACCGATGGAAGTAGATTTAAAGAGGGATGCCTTCCGGGCATCCCCAAGCTTTGGCTTTTAGGTGTCCTTAGATTATCTTGGGGTGCCATGGGCATCCCCAAGCTTAGGCTCTTGCCACTCCTTGTTCCATAATCCATCAAATCTTTCACCCAAAACTTGAAAACTTCACAACACAAAACTCAACAGAAAATCTTGTGAGCTCCGTTAGCGAAAGAAAAGAAAACACCACTTCAAGGTACTGTAATGAACTCATTATTTATTTATATTGGTGTTAAACCTACTGTATTCCAACTTCTCCATGGTTTATAAACTATTTTGTTAGCCATAGATTCATCAAAATAAGCAAACAACACACGAAAAACAGAATCTGTCAAAAACAGAACAGTCTGTAGTAATCTGTAACTAACGCAAAATTATGGAACTCCAAAAAATATACCAAAATAGGAAGACCTGGATAATTTGTTTATTGATCAGAACCAACTGGAATCAATATTTTATCACATTCTGGTGATTCGTAACAATTATTTTCGTGAACAGAAAGTTTCTGGAATTTTCAGCAAGATCAAATAACTATCATCCAAGAAGATCCTATAGGTTAAACTTGGCACAAACACTAATTAAAACATAAAAAAACATCTAACCAGAGGCTAGATCAAATATTTATTCCTAAACAGAAGCAAAAAGCAAAAAAACTAAAAATAAAATTGGGTTGCCTCCCAACAAGCGCTATCGTTTAACGCCTCTAGCTAGGCATAATAGCAAGGATAGATCTAGGTATTGCCATCTTTGGTAGGCAATCCATAAGTGGCTCTCATAATAGATTCATAAGGTAATTTTATTTTCTTTCTAGGGAAGTGTTCCATGCATTTCCTTAACGGAAATTGGAATCTAATATTCCCTTTCTCCATATCAATAATTGCACCAATCGTTCTAAGGAAAGGTCTACCAAGAATAATAGGACATGAAGGATTGCAATCTATATCAAGAACAATAAAATCTACGGGCACATAATTCCTATTTTCAACAATAAGAACATCATTGATTCTTCCCATAGGTTTCTTAATGGTGGAATCCGCAAGGTGCAAGTTTAGAGAGCAATCATCAAAATCACGGAAACCTAGCAAATCGCACAAAGTTTTTGGAATCGTGGAAACACTAGCACCCAAATCACACAAAGCATAGCATTCATGATCTTTAATTTTAATTTTAATTATAGGTTCCCACTCATCATAAAGTTTTCTAGGGATAGAAACTTCCAACTCAAGTTTTTCTTCATAAGACTGCATCAAAGCATCAACGATATGTTTGGTAAAGGCTTTATTTTTACTATAAGCATGTGGAGAATTTAGCACGGATTGCAACAAGGAAATACAATCTATCAAAGAGCAATTAACATAATTAAATTCCTTGAAATCCAAAATAGTGGGTTCATTAATATCTAGAGTTTTGATCTCTTCAATCCCACTTTTATCAATTTTAGCATCAAGATCTAAAAACTCTGAATTTTTGGAACGCCTTCTAGGTAAAGGTGGAACATACTCAATACCATCATTATCAAGATTCATATTGCAAAACAAAGATTTAATAGGGGACACATCAATAACTTTTAGATCTTCATCTTTATTTTCATAGAAACTAGAAAAACACGCTTTCACAAAGCAATCTTTCTTAGCACGCATCCTAGCGGTTCTTTCTTTGCACTCATCAATGGAAATTCTCATGGATTTGAGAGACTCATTGATATCATGCTTAGGTGGAATAGATCTAAGTTTCAAAGAATCAACATCAAGAGAAATTCTATCAATTTTCCTAGCCAATTCATCGATCTTAGGAACCTTTTCTTCAAGCAAAGCATTGAAATTATTTTGCGAATTCATAAATTATTTAACACTAGTCTCAAATTCAGAGGGCATCTTATTAAAATTTCCATAAGAATTGTTGTAGGAATTACCATAATTATTAGAGGGATTTCTAGGATACGGCCTAGGATTAAAGTTTCCTCTATACGCATTGTTACCAAAATTATTCCTACAAACAAAATTCACATCCATAGATTCATTATTAGTCTCAATCAAAGTAGAAAAAGGCATATCATAAAGTTCAGTAGGCTGAGGAGCATCTCTTTGCTCTTTTGGTTGGGGTGAAGATACCCCAAACAAGCCCCTCAAAGGATTAGTTTCCATAGTGACAGGTAACAGAAAATTTCAGCACACTATATAAATGCTTCCTTACCAAGTTCCACTCACCAAAAGCGCTACACACCCCGGCAACGGCGCCAGAAAAGAGTCTTGATGACCCACAAGTATAAGGGATCTATCGTAGTCCTTTCGATAAGTAAGAGTGTCGAACCCAACGAGGAGCAGAAGGAAATGATAAGCGGCTTTCAGTAAGGTTTTCTCTGCAAGCACTGAAATAGTAGGTGATAGATAGTTTTGTGATAAGATAAATAGTAACAAGCAAAAAGTAAATAAAGTAAATAAAGTGCAGCAAGGAGGCCCAATCCTTTATGTAGCAAAGGATAAGCCTGGACAATTTCTAATAATGAAGAAGGAGCTCCGAGGACACATTGGGAATTATCGTCAAGCTAGTTTTCATCACGCTCAGAAGATTCTCGTTCGGTACTTTGATAATTTGATATGTGGGTGGACCGACACTTGGGTACTGTCCTAACTTGGACAAGCATACCACTTATGATTAACCCCTATTGCAAGCATCCGCAACTACAAAAAGGAGTATTAAGGTAAACCTAACCACAACATTAAACATATGGGTCCATATCAGCCCCTAACGAAGCAACGCATAAACTAGGGTTTAAGCTTCTGTCACTCTAGCAACCCATCATCTACTTATTAATTCCCTATTCCTTCCTCTAGGCCCAAATAATTGTGAAGTGTCATGTAGTCAACGTTCACATAACACCACTAGAGGAAAGACAACATACATCTCATCAAAATATCGAACGAATACCAAATTCACATGACTACTAATAGCAAGACTTCACCCATGTCCTCAGGAACAAACGTAACTACTCACAAAGCATATTCATGTTCATAATCAGGGAGTAATAATATGCATAAAGGATCTGAACATATGATCTTCCACCAAGTAAACCAACTAGCATCAACTACAAGGAGTAATCAACACTACTAGCAACCCACGTGTACCAATTTGTGGTTTTGATACAAGATTGGATACAAGAGATGAACTAGGGTTTTGAGAGGAGATGGTGCTGGTGAAGATGTTGATGGAGATTGACCCCCTCTCGATGAGAGGATCGTTGGTGATGACGTTGGTGATGATTTCCCCCTCCCGGAGGGAAGTGTCCCCGGCAGAACAGCTCCGCCAGAGCCCTAGATTGATTCCGCCAAGGTTCCGCCTCGTGGCGGCAGAGTTTCGTCCCGTAAGCTTGCCCATGATTTTTTCCAGGGTAAAAGTGATGATATAGCAGAAGATGGACGCCGGAGGCCCACCAGGGGCCCAGGAGATAGGGCGCGCCCTACGAGGGGGCGCCTGCCTCCTCTGGACAGGTGTGGGCCCCTGCCTATTTCATTTGCTAAAAAATTCTTATAAAATACAAAAAGATTTTTCATGGATTTTAAGGACTTTTGAGTTGTGCGTAATAGGTTTCCAATGTTTGCTCCTTTTCCACCCGAATTCCAAATTACCAAGCATTCCCTCTTCATGGTAAACCTTGTAAAATACGAGAGAATAGCCATAAGTATTGAGATATAACGTGTAATAACAGCCCATAATGCAATAAATATTGATATAAAAGCATGATGCAAAATGGACGTATCAACCCCCCCCCCCCTCATGTTGAAGTTATCGGGAGGGGGTATATCGACCCCCCCCCACGTGTTGAAGTTATTGGGAGTTTATATCGACACGACATACGTACATATCTCCATAAAATGCGGTGGAAACACTTTATGAAAATGCGGTGGTGGCCGAGCCGGGCGGTTTTCTTTTCCTTCTTCATTTTTTCCTTCGCTTTTTTCTTATATGTTTGTTTTCGCTTTCACTCTACATTTTCCTAATCATATAAATTAACTACACATATAAATAATCTATATATTTGAACATATTTTTATGAATAAATATAATTACACATATGAAATTCTCCTAATCTTAATACTAAACTAAAATAATCTATATATATGAACATATACATAAATTGACAAAAAAATACATTTATGAAAAAAAATACTATGAACATGTACACACATATATACACATACAAACACATATACACAAAAAATACAAAAAATGCTATGAAAATGCAGATGACAGGGAGGGCAAGGCGCCAGAGCAGGTGGGTGGCACATGTCACAAGCAGATGGGATACAAGGCGCGGTAGGGGGCGGCGCGCCAAGACAGATAGGGGCGCAGGGCTGGACGGAGGGGCGCGAGCAGTCAGGCTCAGGGGCGGCGACGACGGCAAGGCGCAGCATGACGTGGCGGTGGCGGCGACGATTTAAGGCGAAGACTGACGGCTGGTGGCGTGGCGACAAAGAAGGTGGAGCAGGGGCGTCGGGCGGCGACGGCGACGAGGAGGAGCAGGGGGCGTCGGGGGAGAAGTAGGGGATTTGGAGAAACTGCTAAGTGTTGCTTATATAGGAAAGCCTTTAGTCCCGGTTGGTGCCACCAACCGGGACTTAGTGCATTGGTCCCGGTTTGTGCCACTAACCGGTACCAATGCACTTTAGTCCTTGGTGGCACCAACCGGGACCAAAGGCCTTGTCTGAACTGGCGCGGTGCGGTGGGATGTTTAGTCCCACCTCGCTAGCCGAGAGGGCTCGACAGTGGTTTATAAGCGCTGTTGCGCTGACCACTTCGAGCTCCTCTCAAATGTAGGCTTACGGGCCTAAAGTCACTTATCTGCCTGTGGGCCCACTGGGCCTCCTACGGGCCTGAATCTTGGCTCATGGTAGGGTTTCTAGTCGTATTCAGGCCGTGGGGGCCCAGTAGGAGGCACTTTTTTGTTTTTTTGTTTTCTTTACTAACTGTTGCTATTTTTATTTTTTTTTCCAGTTTTTTGTTTTGTTTTCTGCATTATTTATTTTCTTTTGTTTTTTGCTTTATTTTTTAATTCTTTTTGCTTTTAGTTTTAGAAAAATTATAAACATTCTGTTAGTGCCATTAGTTTTCAAATTTGAAAACACTTTTTTGTTTTTTGTTTTCTTTCTTGCTTTATTTATTTTATTTTTTTCTACTTACAACAAAATACTTATTGTTGCTATTTTTAATTTTTTCCAGTTTTTTTGTTTTGTTTTCTGCATTATTTATTTTCTTTTGTTTTTTGCTTTATTTTTTAATTCTTTTTTGCTTTTTGTTTTAGAAAAATTATAAACTTTCTGTTAGTCCCATCAGTTTTCCAATTTGAAAACACTTTTTTTGTTTTTTTGTTTTCTTTGTTGCTTTATTTATTTTATTTTGTTTCTACTTACAACAAAATACTTATTGTTGCTATTTTTATTTTGTTTCCAGTTTTTTGTTTTGTTTTCTGCATTATTTATTTTCCTTTTTTTTGCTTTAATTTTTAATTCTTTTTTGCTTTTAGGTCAGCAAAATTATAAACTTTCTGTTAGTGCCATTAGTTTTAGAAAAAATATAAACTTTCTGTTAGTGCCATTAGTTTTCAAATTTGAATAGTTAAAATCTGAATTCTTTTAAATTTGTGTGAATCACAAGTTCGTGATTAACTTTACTAAAAAAATGAACATAGATGCGCCTATAGAGAAAATTCAACCTAAATTCATAATAAATTTCTATGAATTTCAGAGAAATTCACTATGAATTTAGGTCAAGTTCCCTGTATAGGGGCATCTATTTTCACTTTGAGAGGAGCTCAACAAGGCAGAGAGGGACGGGCTTATAAACCGGTGTGAGCGCCCTTCGGTTGGCGAGGTGGGACTAAACTTTGAGCGCAACGAGGACCAACTCTTTAGTCCCGGTTTGTGGCACAAACCGGGACTAATGGTCATGGGCCAGGGGCGAGGCGCATTGGTCTTGGTTCGTGCGTGGAACCGGGACCAAAAGGTCCAGACGAACCGGGACCAATGGCCCACGTGGCTGCCCTATTGAGAGTGTTCTTGATGAGAACATAGTTGACAAGGAGCGAACCGGGATTAATGATATTACGAGGGCCGAACCATAAGACATTAAAGCATTTCAAATGAACTCTGAAAAAGTTGAAAGTTGGCATGGTATCATAATTTCACCCACATAGCATGTGCATGTACAAAACGGACAATGGTATCATACTCGTCTGTTACAAAGTTGGCATGGTATCATCATAATAGTTGCGGGAGAAAGTCTTCACATTTCCTTCGCTTGTGTCATTTGCTTATTGCACCGTAACCATGGATAATCTTCATCGTTTATCAGGATGCTTGGGTCAGCCTTGACTTTGAAGGGAGGAATTTCATGAAACTTTGGTCAATAATGTAAAATGTATTCCCATTTATCTCGTATCCTTTGTAAATCAATACAGTCAAAGATGGTCCCCTGGACAACAAGTACAGCTCATCACAAACAGTCTTATCACCTCCGAGACGTGTTTCCAACCAACTGCTGAAGGTCTTAATGTGTTCACATGTAATCCAGTCGTCGCACTGCTCAGGTTGTTTGGAGCGCAGACTGTTCTTGTGTTCATCGACATACGGGGTCACCAAGGTAGAGTTCTGTAGAACTGTGTAGTGTGCTTGAGACCAAGAATATTCGTCCCTGCATATTATTGAGTCCCTTCCAAGCATGCCTTTTCCAGTCAGTCTCCCCTCATACCGCGATTTAGGGAGACCTATCTTCTTAAGGCCAGGAATGAAGTCAACACAAAACCCGATGACATCCTCTGTCTGATGGCCCATGGAGATTTCTGGCCTAGCACGGTTACGGACATATTTCTTTAGGACTCCCATGAACCTCTCAAAGGGGAACATATTGTGTAGAAATACGGGCCCCGGAATGACAATCTCGTCGACTAGATGAACTAGGACGTGCATCATGATATTGAAGAAGGATGGTGGGAACACCAGCTCAAAACTGACAAGACATTGCGCCACATCACTCCTTAGCGTTGGTACGATTTATGGATCGATCACCTTCTGAGATATTGCATTGAGGAATGAACATAGCTTCACAATGGCTAATCGGACGTTTTTCGGTAGAAGCCCCCTCAATGCAACCGGAAGCAGTTGCGTCATAATCACGTGGCGATCATGAGACTTTAGGTTCCGGGACTTTTTCTCCGGCATATTTATTATTCCCTTTATATTCGACGAAGCCACCGGGACCTTCATCTTGAAAGGGCATTCAAAGAAGATTTCTTTCTCTTCTTTCGTAAGAGCGTAGCTGGCAGGACCTTCATAGTGCTTCGGAGGCATGCCGTGTTTTTCGTGCAAGCATTGCAGGTCCTCCCGTGTCTCAGGTGTATCTTTTGTCTTCCCATACACGCCCAAGAAGCCTAGCAGGTTCACGCAAAGGTTCTTCGTCACGTGCATCATGTCAATCGAAGAGCGGACCTCTAGGTCTTTCCAGTAGGGTAGGTCCCAAAATATAGATTTCTTCTTCCACATGGGTGCGTGTTTCTCAGCGTCATTCGGAACAGCTAGTCCGCCGGGACCCTTTCCAATTACGTGTAAATCATTGACCATTGTTTGTCTGTCCTGAAAGGTTACTGAGAGCGGGCCAATCGCTGATGGTCACGAACAGCAACGCCTTTAGGTTAAATTCCTCCTGTCTGTGCTCATTCCATGTACGTACACCGTTTTCATTCCACATCTGTAAAAGTTCTTCAACTAATGGCCTTAGGTACACATCAATGTCGTTGCCGGGTTGCTTAGGGCCTTGGATGAGAACTGGCATCATAATGAACTTCCGCTTCATGCACATCCAAGGAGGAATATTATACATACATAGAGTCACGGGCCAGGTGCTGTGATTGCTGTGATTGCTGCTCTGCTCCCCGAAAGGATTAATGCCATCCGCGCTTAAAGCAAAACATACGTTCCTTGGGTCCTTTGCAAACTCATCCCAGTACTTTCTCTCGATTTTTCTCCACTGCGACCCGTCAACGGGTGCTCTCAACTTTCTGTCTTTCTTACGGTCCTCACTGTGCCATCGCATCAACTTGGCATGCTCTCCATTTCTGAACAGACGTTTCAACCGTGGTATTATAGGAGCATACCGCATCACCTTCGCAGGAAGCCTCTTCCTGGGGGGCTCGCCGTCAACATCACCAGGGTCATCTCGTCTGATCTTATACCGCAATGCACCGCATACCGTGCATGCGTTCAGATCCTTGTATGCACCGCGTAGAGGATGCAGATCATTAGGGCATGCATGTATCTTGCACCTCCAATCCTAGAGGGCATACGACCTTCTTTGCTGCGTATGTACCGTCGGGCAATTCCTTATCCTTTGGAAGCTTCTTCTTCAATATTTTCAAGAGCTTCTCAAATCCTTTGTCAGCATGACATTCTCTGCCTTCCACTTTGTAGTAGTTCGATGCAGATCGAGCTTTGTGTTGCCATCTTCGCAATTGGGGTACAACCCTTTTTTGTGATCCTCTAACATGCGATCTAACTTCAGCTTCTCCTTTTGACTTTCGCATTGCGTTCTTGCATCGACAATGACCCGGCGGAGATCGTCATCATCGGGCACATCGTCTGGTTCCTCTTGATCTTCATGTTGGAAATATTCCCTAGAGGCAATAATAAATTAGTTATTATTATATTTCCTTGTTCATGATAATCGTTTATTATCCATGCTATAATTGTATTGATAGGAAACTCAGATACATGTGTGGGTACATAGACAACACCATGTCCCTAGTAAGCCTCTAGTTGACTAGCTCGTTGATCAACAAATGGTTACGGTTTCCTGACCATGGACATTGGATGTTGTTGATAACGGGATCACATCATTTGGAGAATGACGTGATGGACAAGACCCAATCCTAAGCCTAGCACAAAGATCATAGTTCGTATGCTAAAGCTTTTCTAATGTCAAGTATCTTTTCCTTAGACCATGAGATTGTGCGACTCCCAGATACCGTAGGAATGCTTTGGGTGTACCAAACGTCACAACGAATCGGGTGGCTATAAAGGTGCACTACAGGTGTATCTCCGAAAGTGTCTCATTGGGTTGGCACGAATCGAGACTGGGATTTGTCACTCCGTGTGACGGAGAGGTATCTCTGGGCCCACTCGGTAGGACATCATCATAATGTGCAATATGTGACCAAGGGGTTGATCACGGGATGATGTGTTACGGAATGAGTAAAGAGACTTGCCGGTAACGAGATTGAACAAGGTATCGACATACCGACGATCGAATCTCGGGCAACTACAATACCGCTAGACAAAGGGAATTGTATACGGGATTGATTGAGTCCTTGACATCGTGGTTCATCCGATGAGATCATCGTGGAACATGTGGGAGCCAACATGTGTATCCATATCCCACTGTTGGTTATTGACCGGAGAACGCCTCTCGGTCATGTTCAAGATGGTTCCCGAACCCGTAGGGTCTACACACTTAAGGTTCGATGACGCTAGGGTTATAGGGAATAGATATACGTGGTTACCGAATGTTGTTCAGAGTCCCGGATGAGATCCCGGACGTCACGAGGAGTTCCGGAATGGTCCGGAGGTAAAGACTTATATATGGGAAGTCCTATTTTGGCCACGGAAAATGTTCGGATTTTTCGGTATTGTACCGGGAAGGTTCTAGAAGGTTCCGGAGTGGGGCCCACCTGCATCGGGGGACCCACATGAACGTGGGTAGTGGGGGAAAGGCCCAACACCCCTGGTCAAGGCGCACCAAGATCCCCCCTTAGAAGGAATAAGATCATATCCCGAAGGGATAAGATCAAGATCCCTAAAAAGGGGGGATAACAATCGGTGGGGAAAGGAAAGGATGGGATTTCTTTCCTCCCACCTTTGCCAACGCCCCAATGGACTTGGAGGGCAAGAAATAATCCCCCTCCACCCCTATATATAGTGGGGAGGCGCATGGGAGCTGCACCCTTGCCCTGGCTCAGCCTCCCCTCTCAAGTCCTCCTCCTCTCCCTGCGGTGCTTGGGCGAAGCCCTGCAGGATTGCCACGCCCTTCATCACCACCACACCGTCGTGCTACTGTTGGATGGAGTCTTCCCAACCTCTCCCTCTCTCCTTGCTGGATCAAGGCATGGGAGACGCCACCGGCTGTACGTGTGTTGAACGCGGAGGTGCCGTCCATTCGGCACTAGGATCTCCGGTGATTTGGATCACGACGAGTACGACTCCTCTAACCCCGTTCTCTTGAACGCTTCCGCTTAGCGATCTACAAGGGTATGTAGATGCACTCTCCTTCCCCTCATTGCTAGTTTCTCCATAGATAGATCTTGGTGACACGTAGGAAAATTTTGAATTTCTGCTACGTTCCCCAACAGTGGCATCATAAGCTAGGTCTATTGCGTAGATTTTTTGCACGAGTAGAACACAAAGTAGTTGTGGGCGTTGATTTTGTTCAATATGCTTACCGTTACTAGTCCAATATTGTTTCGACGGTATTGTGGGATGAAGCGTCCTGGACCGACCTTACACGTACACTTACATGAGACAGGTTCCACCGACTGACATGCACTTGGTGCATAAGGTGGCTAGCGGGTGCTAGTCTCTCCCACTTTACTCGGATCGGATTCGATGAAAAGGGTCCTTATGAAGGGTAAATAGCAATTGACATATCATCACGTTCTTGCTAGAAACCCATAGCAGCCACGTAAAACATGCAAAGAACAATTAGAGGACGTCTAACTTGTTTTTGCAGGGTATGCTATGTGATGTGATATGGCCAAAAAGGAATGTGATGAATGATATGTGATGTATGAGATTGATCATGTTCTTGGAATAGGAATCACGACTTGCATGTCGATGAATATGACAACCGCAGGAGCCATTGGAGTTGTCTTTATTTATTGTATGACCTGCGTGTCATTGAACAACGCCATGTAATTACTTTACTTTATTGCTAACCGTTAGCCATAGTAGTAGAAGTAATAGTTGGCGAGACAACTTCATGAAGACACGATGATGGAGATCATGATGATGGAGATCATGGTGTCATGCCGGTGACGATGATGATCATGGAGCCTCAAGATGGAGATCAAAAGGAGCAAAATGATATTGGCCATATCATGTCACTATTTGATTGCATGTGATGTTTATCATGTTTATGCATCTTATTTGCTTAGAACGACGGTAGTAAATAAGATGATCCTCATTAAAATTTCAAGAAAGTGTTCCCCTAACTGCACCGCTATGAAAGTTCGTTGCTTCAAGCACCACGTGATGATCGGGTGTGATAGATTCTTACGTTCACATACAACGGGTGTAAGCCAGATTTACACACGCGAAACACTTAGTTTGACTTGACGAGCCTAGCATGTACAGACATGGCCTCGGAACACAAAAGACCGAAAGGTCGAGCATGAGTCGTATGGTAGATACGATCAACATGAAGATGTTCACCGATGATGACTAGTCCGTCTCACGTGATGATCGTACACGACCTAGTTGACTCGGATCATGTAATCACTTAGATAACTAGAGGTATGTCTATCTGAGTGGGAGTTCATAAGATGAACTTAATTATCCTGAACATAGTCAAAAAAACCCTTTGCAAATTATGTCATAGCTCGCGCTTTAGTTCTACTGTTTTAGATATGTTCCTAGAGAAAATATAGTTGAAAGTTGACAGTAGCAATTATGCGGACGATGAGAAGGCTTATGTCCTTAATGCACCGCTCGGTGGAACCTCGAACGCCAGTTCGTGGATGTTGCGTAACATCGACATACACGTCTTGATAACTACGTGATAGTTCAGTTAAACGGTTTAGAGTTGAGGCACCAAAGACGATTTCGAAACGTCGCGGAACATATGAGATGTTTCGAGGGCTGAAATTGGGATTTCAAGCTCGTGCCCATGTCAAGAGGTATAAGACCTCCGACATTTTCTTAGCCTGCAAACTAAGGGAGAAAAGCTCAATCATTGAGCTTGTGCTCAGATTGTCTGAGTGCAACAATCACTTGAATCGAGTGGGAGTTGATCTTCCTAATGAGATAATGATGTTTCTCCAAAGTCATTGCCACCAAGCTGCTAGAAGGTTCGTGATGAACTATAACATATCAGGGATAGATATGATGATCCTTGAGCTATTCGCAATGTTCGACACCGCGAATGTAGAAATTAAAAAGGAGCATCAATTGTTGATAGTTAGTGAAACCACTAGTTTCAAGAAGGGCAAGGGCAAGAAGGGGTACTTCATGAAACGGCAAATCAGTTGCTGCTCCAGTGAAGAAACCCAAGGTTGAACCCAAACCCGAGACTAAGTGCTTCTGTAATGAGAGGAACGGACACTGAAGCAGGATTACCCTAGATACTTGGTAGATGAGAAGGCTGGCAAGGTCGATATAAGTATATTGGATATATATTATGTTAATGTGTACTTTACTAGTACTCCTAGCAGCACCAGGGTATTAGATACCGGTTCGGTTGCTAGGTGTTAATAACTCAAAATAAAAGCTACGGAATAAACGGAGACTAGCTAAAGGTGAGCTGACGATATGTGTTGGAAGTGTTTCCAAAGGTTGATGTGATCAAGCATCGCCTGCTCCCTCTACCATCGAGATTTGTGTTAAACCTAAATAAGTGTTATTTGGTGTTTGTGTTGAGCATAGACATGATTGGATTATGTCTATCGCAATACGGTTATTCATTTAAGGAGAATAATGGTTACTCTATTTATTTGAATAAAACCTTCAATGGTCTTGCACCTAAAAGAATGGTTTATTGAATCTCGATCGTAGTGATACACATTTTCATGCCAAAAGATATAAGATAGTAATGATAGTACCACTTACTTGTGGCAATCGCCATGTAAGTCATATTGGTGTAAAACGCATGAAGAAGCTCCATGTTGATGGATCTTTGGACTCACTCGCTTTTGAAAAGTTTGAGACATGCGAACCATTTCTATTGGTGTATACGCATGAAGAAACTCCATGCAGATGGATCGCTTTGGACTCACTTGATTTTGAATCACTTGAGATATGCAAATCATACCACATGGGCAAGATGACTGAAAAGCCTCGTTTTCAAGAAGATGGAACAAGATAGCAACTTGTTGGAAGTAACACATTTTGATGTGTGCAGTCCAATGAGTGTTGAGGCATGCAGTGAATATCGTTATGTTCTTACTTCACAGATGATTCGAGTAGATGTTGAGTATATTTACTTGATGAAACACAAATCTGAATTATTGAATGGTTCAAGTAATTTCAGAGTGAAGTTAAAGATCATCGTGACAAGAGGATCAAATGTCTATGATATGATCATAGAGATGAGTATCTGAGTTACGAGCTTTGGCACGTAATTAAGAAATTGTGGAAATTGTTTCACAATAAATACCGCCTGGAACACCATAGTGTGATGGTGTGTGCGAACATCATAGTTGCACCCTATTGAATACGGTGCGTACCATGATGTCTCTTATCGAATTACCACTAACTTTAATAGGGCACCACGTAATTCCATTGAGACGACACCGTTTGAACTATGGTTTGGAGAAACCTAAGTTTTCGTTTCTTAAAATTTTGGGGCTGCGATGCTTATGTGAAAAAGTTTCAGGTTGATGAGCTCAAACCCAAAGCGGATAAAAAATGCATCTTCATAGCACACCCAAAACAGTTGGGTACACCTCCTATCTCAGATCCGGAAGCAAAAGTAATTGTTTCTAGAAACGGGTCCTTTCTCGAGGAAAAGTTTCTCTCGAAAGAATTGAGTGGGAGGATGGTGGAGACTTAATGAGGTTATTAAACCATCACTTCAACCAGTGTGTAGCAGGCACGTGAAGTTGTTCATGTGGCACCTACACCAATTGAAGTGGAAGGCGATGATAGTGATCATGATGCTTCAGATCAAGTCACTACCGGATCTCGTGAGGGTCGACAAGGACGCCAGCATTACTTCGGAGTAGTACGGTGATCCTGTCTTAGAGGTCATGTTGCTAGACAACAATGAACCTACGAGCTATGGAGAAGCGATGGTGGGCCCGGATTCCGACGAATGGCTCGAGGCCATAACATCCGAGAGAGGATCCATGACTTTGGAAGAAATACTTGATGGTCGTAAGGACGTTGGGTAAAGATGGATTTTAAAAGGAAGACAGACAATGATGGTAAGTATCACCATTAAGAAAGCTCGACTTGTCATTAAAGATATTTTCCGACAAGTTCAAGGAGTTGACTACGGTGAGGCTTTGTCCCTTTTAGCAATGCTAAGAGTCTGTTGGAATTGGATTAGTAGTTACTGCATTATTTATGAAATCTTGCATATAGGATGTCAAAACATTGTTTCCTTGACAGTTTTCTTGAGGAAAGGTTGTATGTGATACAACTGTAAGGTTTTTGACAATCACGAAGATGCTAACAAGTATGCAAAGCTCCAGCTATCCTTCTAAGGACTGGAGTAAGCATCTCGGAGTTGGAATGTATGCTTTGATGAGATGATCAAAGATTTTGGGTCTATACAAAGTTTATGAGAAACTTGTATTTCCAAAGAAGTGAGTGGGAGCACTATATAATTTCTGATGAGTATATGTTGTAGACTTATTGTTGATCAGAAATGATGTAGAATTTCTAGAAAGCATACAGGGTTGTTTGAAAAGTGTTTTTCAATGGAAAACCTGGATTAGGCTACTTGAACAATAAGCATCAAGATCTATAAGATAGATCAAAATGTTTAATAATACTTTCAAATGAGCACATACCTTGACATAATCTTGAAGGTGTTCAAGATGGATCGATCAAAGAAGGAGTTCTTGCCTGAGTTGTAAGGTATGAAGTTAAGAGTTAAAGCTCGACCACGACGTAAAAGAGAGGAAGGACGAAGGTCGTCCCTATGCCTTAGACGTAGGCTCTACAAGTATGCTATCTTTGTGTCGCACCTGATGTGTGCCTTGCTACATATCTGGCAAGAGGGTACAAAGGTGATCAAGGAGTGGTTCACCAGATAGCGGTCAAAATTATCCTTAGAGGAATAAGGATATGTTTCTCGGTTATGGAGGTGATGAAGAGTTCGACGTAAAGAGTTGCGTCGATGCAAGCTTAACACCTATCCGGATAGCTCTGAGTAGAGATACGGGATACGTATAATGGAGCAACAATTTGGAATAGCTCAAAGTGGAACGTGGTAGCAGCATCTACGATATGACATAAAGTTTTCCGAATACATAGGGATCTGAATATTGCAGACCCGTTGACTACAACCTCTCTCACAAGCATAAACATGATCAAACCCAGAACTCATTGAGTGTCAATCACATAGTGATGTGAACTAGATTATTGATTCTAGTAAACTCTTTGGATGTTGGTCACATGGCGATGTGACCTGTGAGTGTTAATCACATGGCGATGTGAACTAGATTATTGACTCTAGTGCAAGTGGGAGACTGTTGGAAATATGCCCTAGAGGCAATAATAAATTAGTTATTATTATATTTCCTTGTTCATGATAATCGTTTATTATCCATGCTATAATTGTATTGATAGGAAACTCGAGATACATGTGTGGGTACATAGACAACACCATGTCCCTAGTAAGCCTCTAGTTGACTAGCTCGTTGATCAGCAGATGGTTACGGTTTCGACCATGGACATTGGATGTCGTTGATAATGGGATCACATCATTTGGAGAATGATGTGATGGACAAGACCCAATCCTAAGCCTAGCACAAAGATTGTAGTTCGTATGCTAAAGCTTTTCTAATGTCAAGTATCTTTTCCTTAGACCATGAGATTGTGCAACTCCCGGATACCGTAGGAATGCTTTGGGTGTACCAAACGTCACAACGTAACTGGGTGGCTATAAAGGTGCACTACAGGTATATCCGAAAGTGTCTGTTGGGTTGGCACGAATTGAGACTGGGATTTGTCACTCCGTGTGACGGAGAGGTATCTCTGGGCCCATTCGGTAGGACATCATCATAATGTGCACAATGTGACCAAGGGGTTGATCACGGGATGATGTGTTACAGAACGAGTAAAGAGACTTGGGTAACGAGATTGAACAAGGTATCGGCATACCGACGATCGAATCTCGGGCAAGTACAATACCGCTAGACAAAGGGAATTGTATACGGGATTGATTGAGTCCTTGACATCGTGGTTCGTCCGATGAGATCATCGTGGAACATGTGGGAGCCAACATGGGTATCCAGATCCCATGTTGGTTATTGACCGGAGAATGTCTCGGTCATGTCTGCATGGTTCCCGAACCCGTAGGGTCTACACACTTAAGGTTCGATGACGCTAGGGTTATAGGGAATAGATATATGTGGTTACCGAATGTTGTTCGGAGTCCCGGATGAGATCCCGGACGTCACGAGGAGTTCCGGAATGGTCCGGAGGTAAAGATTTATATATGGGAAGTCCTATTTTGGCCACCGGAAAATGTGCGGGATTTTTCGGTATTGTACCGGGAAGGTTCTAGAAGGTTCTGGAGTGGAGCCCACCTGCATGGGGGACCCACATGAACGTGGGTAGTGGGGGCAAGGCCCCACACCCCTGGTCAAGGCGCACCAAGATCCCCCCTTAGAAGGAATAAGATCATATCCCGAAGGGATAAGATCAAGATCCCTAAAAAGGGGGGATAACAATCGGTGGGGAAAGGAAAGGATGGGATTTCTTTCCTCCCACCTTTGCCAATGCCCCAATGGACTTGGAGGGCAAGAAATAATCCCCCTCCACCCCTATATATAGTGGGGAGGCGCATGGGAGCTGCACCCTTGCCCCTGGCTCAACCCTCCCCTCTCCCAAGTCCTCCTCCTCTCCCGCGGTGCTTGGCGAAGCCCTGCAGGATTGCCACGCTCCTCCATCACCACCACACCGTTGTGCTGCTGCTGGATGGAGTCTTCCCCAACCTCTCCCTCTCTCCTTGCTGGATCAAGGCATGGGAGACGTCACCGGGCTGTACGTGTGTTGAACGCGGAGGTGCCGTCCGTTCGGCACTAGGATCTCCGGTGATTTGGATCATGAGCACGACTCCATCAACCCCGTTCACTTGAACGCTTCCACTTAGCGATCTACAAGGGTATGTAGATGCACTCTCCTTCCCCTCGTTGCTAGTTTCTCCATAGATAGATCTTGGTGACACGTAGGAAAATTTTGAATTTCTGCTACGTTCCCCAACACTTTAGCAGCTTCACTTGTTGCAGCATCATTGGGCACATCGTCTGGTTCCTCTTGATCTTCACCAGCTCCCCTCGTTGCAGCATTACCGTATTCAGGGGGCACATAGTTGTCATCGTACTCTTCTTCTTCGCTGTCTTCCATCATAACCCCTATTTTTCCGTGCCTCGTCCAAACATTATAGTGTGGCATGAAACCCTTGTAAAGAAGGTGGGTGTGAAGGATTTTCCGGTTAGAGTAAGACAGCGTATTCCCACATTTAATGCATGGACAACACATAAAACCATTCTGATTGTTTGCCTCAGCCGCTTCGAGAAACTCATGCACGCCCTTAATGTACTCGGAGGTGTGTCTGTCACCGTACATCCATTGCCGGTTCATCTGCGTGCATTATATATAATTAAGTGTGTCAAAAACCATTACAGAGTATCATGAATAGATAAATAAGTGACCAAATTAATAGAAGTTCATCATCACATTAAAACCAAAGTGCATACATAGTTCTCATCTAACAACATATAGCTCTCCAGAGCATCTAATTAATTAAACCATACATTGAAACTATGTAAAACATTTCAATGCGAAAACAAATGCGATCATAATCGCAACCAATGTAACAATTGATCCAACGGCATAATGATACCAAGCCTCGGTATGAATGGCATATTTTCTAATCTTTCTAATCTTCAAGGCATTGCATCCATCTTGATCTTGTGATCATCGACGACATCCGCAACATGCAACTCCAATATAATCTTCTCCTCCTCAATTTTTTTTATTTTTTCCTTCAAGAAATTGTTTTCTTCTTCAACTAAATTTAACCTCTCGACAATAGGGTCGGTTGGAATTTCGGTTCACATACCTCCTAGATAAATAAAATCTATGTCACGTTGGTCGGCATAATTTTCATAAACAATAAATGAACCAATAGTTATAAAGAAAATATATACCACATCGAATCATAGACAGGACGAGGGCCGGGGCGGATACCAAAACAATCGCACTATATAAGATGCAATAATAAAAGTAAGAAAATAATACAAGTATCTATCTAAACATACAAGTAAGAATATTTTTCCTTTCAGAAAGAAGATAAGAACAAGAGGCTCACCACGGTGGTGCCGGCGATGAGATCGGCGCAGGTGATCGACGACGGTGAAGACGGGGACGGGGCATGACGGACCGCTAAACCTAGACAAATATTGAGGAAAATGGAGCTTGGAGGTCGAGCTTGGAGAGGAGAAATCTTAAGTAGTGTGGCTCGGGCATTCCATCGAACACCTTGTGTGCATAGGAGGTGAGCTAGAGCACCACCAAGCCCTCTCCCTTCGGCGGCCAAAAAAACAGAGCAGTGTGCTCTGCTCTTACGCGAGGGGGTATATATAGGCACCTCATTGGTCCCGGTTGGTGGCATAAACCGGGACTAAAGGGCAGCCTTTGGTCCCGGTTCAAGCCACCAACCGAGACCAATGGTGGTGGGCCAGGAGCTAGGCCCATTGGTCCCGGTTCATCCCACCAACCGGGACCAAAAGGTCCAGACGAACCAGGACCAATGGCCCACGTGGCCCGGCCGGCCCCCGGGGCTCACGAACCGGGTCCAATGCCCCCATGGGTCCCGATTCTGGACTGAACCGAGACTAATGGGCTGACCCGACCTGGACCTTTGCCCCCTTTTCTACTAGTGGAAGAGCTTCGTCAGCACGACGGCGTGGTGACGGTGTTGATGAAGTTACCGACGCAGGGCTTCGCCTAAGCACCGCTACGATATGACCGAGGTGGATTATGGTGGAGGGGGCACCGCACACGGCTAAGAGAGATCAATGATCAACTTATGTGTCCATGGGGTGCCCCTTGCCTCAGTATATAAAGGAGGAGAAGAGGGAAGGCCGGCCGGCCCTAGAGGCGCGCCCAAGTGTGGAGTTCTACTAGGACTCCAAGTCCTAGTAGGAGTCCACCAAGAGGAAGGGAGGGAGAAGGAAGGAGAGGGAGGAAAGTGTTGGGTAACGTAGCAGAAATTCAAAATTTTCCTACGTGTCACCAAGATCTATCTATGGAGAAACTAGCAACGAGGGAAGGAGAGTGCATCTACATACCCTTGTAGATCGCTAAGCGGAAGCGTTCAAGAGAACGGGGTTGAAGGAGTCGTACTGTCGTGATCCAAATCACCGGAGATCCGAAAGTGCGAACGGACGGCACCTCCGCGTTCAACACACGTACAGCCCGGTGACGTCTCCCATGCCTTGATCCAGCAAGGAGAGAGGGAGAGGTTAAGGAAGACTCCATCCAACAACAGCACAACGGTGTGGTGGTGGTGGAGGAGCGTGGCAATCCTGCAGGGCTTCGCCAAGCACCTACGGGAGAGGAGGAGGTGTCACGGGAGGGAGGGAGGCGCCAGGGGCTCATGTGTGGATGCCCTCCCTCCCCTCCACTATATATAGGGGCAAGGGAGAGGGGGAGGCGCAGCCTTGCCCCTTCCTCCAAGGAAGGGGTGCGGCCAAGAGGGAGGAGTCCATCCTCCCAAGGCACCCTGAGGTGCCTTCCCCTTGAGGACTCTTCCCTCCCCAAGTTTCCTTGGCGCATGGGCCTCTTGGGGCCGGTGCCCTTGGCCCATATAGGCCAAGGCGCACCCCTACAGCCCATGTGCCCCCCAGGGCAGGTGGACCCCGGTGGACCCCGGACCCCTTCGGCACTCCGGTACAATACCGATAAAGTGCGAAACTTTTCGGCGACCAAAATAGGACTTCCCATATATAAATCTTTACCTCCGGACCATTCCGGAACTCCTCGTGACGTCCGGGATCTCATCGGGACTCGAACAACATTCGGTAACCACATACAAACTTCCTTTATAACCCTAAGCGCCATCGAACCTTAAGTGTGTAGACCCTACGGGTTCGGGAGACATGTAGACATGACCGAGACGTTCTCCGGTCAATAACCAACAGCGGGATCTGGATACCCATGTTGGCTCCCACATGTTCCACGATGATCTCATCGGATGAACCACGATGTCAAGGACTCAATCGATCCCGTATACAATTCCCTTTGTCTAGCGGTATTGTACTTGCCCGAGATTCGATCGTCGGTATACCGATACCTTGTTCAATCTCGTTACCGGCAAGTCTCTTTACTCGTTCCGTAACACATCGTCCAGTGATCAACCCCTTGGTCACATTGTGCACATTATTATGATGTCCTACCGAAAGGGCCCAGAGATACCTCTCTGTTTACGGAGTGACAAATCCGATCTCGATTCGTGCCAACCTTGAGATACTTTCGGAGATACCTGTAATGCACCTTTATAGCCACCCAGTTACGTTGTGACGTTTGGTACACCCAAGGCATTCCTACGGTATCCGGGAGTTGCACAATCTCATGGTCTAAGGAAATGATACTTGACATTAGAAAAGCTTTAGCATACGAACTACGATCTTTGTGCTAGGCTTAGGATTGGGTCTTGTCCATCACATCATTCTCCTAATGATGTGATCTCGTTATCAACGACATCCAATGTCCATGGTGAGGAAACTGTAACCATCTATTGATCAACGAGCTAGTCAACTAGAGGCTTACTAGGGACATGGTGTTGTCTATGTATCCACACATGTATCTGAGTTTCCTATCAATACAATTATAGCATGGATAATAGAGCGATTATCATGAACAAGGAAATATAATAATAACTAATTTATTATTGCCTCTAGGGCATATTTCCAATAGTCTCCCACTTGCACTAGAGTCAATAATCTAGTTCACATCGTCATGTGATTAACAGCGATAGGTCACATCGCCATGTGACCAACACCCAAAGAGTTTACTAGTGTACGTAAACTAGTTCACATCATTATGTGATTTAGACTCAATGATTTCTGAGGTTTGATCATGTTTTGCTTGTGAGAGAGGTTTTAGTCAACGGGTTTTAGTCAACGGGTCTGAACCTTTCAGATCCATGTGTGCTTTGCAAATTTCTGGTCATATTATAAATGCTGCTTCCACGCTCCACTTGAAGCTATTCCAAATGGTTGCTCCACTATACGTATCCGGTTTGCTACTCGAGTCACTCGGATAGGTGTTAAAGCTTGCATCGACGTAACCCTTTACGCCGAACTCTTTATCACCTCCATAATCGAGAAACATGTCCTTATTTACTCCAAGGACAATTTTGACCGCTGTCCAATGATCCATTCTTGGATCATTCTTGTACCCCATGATTGACTCATGGCAAGGCACACTTCGGTGCGGTACATAACATAGCATCTTGTAGAGCCTACGTCACGAAGCATAGGGGACGACCTTCGTCCTTTCTCTCTCTTCTGCCGTGGTCGAGCTTTAACTCTTAACTTCATACCTTACATCTCGTGCAAGAACTCCTTCTTTGATCGATCCATCTTGAACACTTTCAAGATCATGTCAAGGTATATGCTCATTTGAAAGTACCATTAAGCATTTTTGATCTATCCTTATAGATCTTGATGCTCAATGTTCAAGTAGCTTAATCCAGGTTTTCCATTGAAAAACACTTTTCAAACATCCCTATATGCTTTCTAGAAATTCTACATCATTTACGATCATCAATATGTCAACAACATATTGTTATCAGAAATTCCATAGTCTTCGCACTCACTTCTTTGGAAATACAAGTTTCTCATAAACTTTGTATAAACCCAAAATCTTTGATCATCCTATCAAAGTGCATATTCCAACTCCGAGATGCTTACTCCGGTCCTTAGAAGGATTGCTTTGGAGCTAGCATACCTTTTAGCATCCTTAGGATCGACAAAACTTTTACGATTGTATCACATACAACCTTTCCTTACGTGGCTGGTAAGGAAACTCGTCTTGACATCCATCCGCCAGATTTCATAAATGCAGCTAATGCTAACATGATTCCAGCGGACTTAAGCATCGCTACGGATGAGAAAATCTCATCGTAGTCAACTCCTTGAACTTGTGAAAAACTCTTTGCCACAAGTCGAGCTTCATAGACGGTGATATTACCGTCCACGTCCGTCTTCTTCTTAAAGATCCATTTATCTCAATGGCTCGCCGATCATCGGGCAAGTCCACCAAAGTCCATGCTTTGTTACGATATATGGATACTATCTCGGATTTCATGGCTTCTAACCATTTGTCGGAATTTGGGCCCACCATCGCTTCTCCATAGCTCGTAGGTTCATTGTTGTCTAGCAACATGACCTTCAAGACAGGATCACCGTACCACTCACGCAAGACGCTGGCGTCCTTGTCGTCCCTACGAGGTTCGGTAGTGACTTGATCCGAAACTTCATGATTACTATCATAAGCTTCTACTTCAATTGGTGTAGGTGCCATGGGAACAACTTCACGTGCCCGCTACACACTAGTTGAAGTGACGGTTCAATAACCTCATCAAGTCTCCACCATCCTCCCACTCAACTTTTCGAGACGAACTTTTCCTCGAGAAAGGACCCGATTCAAGAAACAATCCCTATTGCTTTCGGATCTGAATTAGGAGGTATACCCAACTGTTTTGGGTGTCCTATGAAGATGCATTTGTCCGCTTTGGGTTCGAGCTTATCAACCTGAAACTTTTCCACATAAGCGTCGCAGCCCCAAACTTTTAAGAAATGACAGCTTAGGTTTCTCTAAACCATAGTTCATACGGTGTCATCTCAACGGAATTACGTGGTACCCTATTAAAGTGAGTGCGGTTGTCTCTAATGCCTAACCCATGAGCGATAGTGGTAATTCGATAGGAGACATCATGGTACGCACCATATCCAATAGGGTGCAACTATGATGTTCGGACACACCATCACACTATGGTGTTCCAGCGGTATTAATTGTGAAACAATTTCCACAATGTCTTAATTGCGTGCCAAAGCTCGTAACTCAGATACTCATCTCTATGATCATATCATAGACATTTTTATCCTCTTGTCACAATGACTTTTTAACTTCCCTCTGAAATTACTTGAACCATTCAGTAATTCAGACTTTGTGTTTCATCAAGTAAA
Source organism: Aegilops bicornis (assembly GCA_021605145.1). NCBI lineage: Eukaryota > Viridiplantae > Streptophyta > Magnoliopsida > Poales > Poaceae > Aegilops > Aegilops bicornis. The sequence goes on from CM038675.1 coordinate 723,616,941, forward strand.
TATAGTCAACATCTACTCGAATCATCTGTGAAGTCAGAACATAACGATATTCCTTTGCATGCCTCAAAGCACTCATTGGACTGCACATATCAAAATGTGTTGCTTCCAACAAGTTGCTATCTGAAACCGAGGCTTTTAGGTCATCTTGCCCATGTGGTATGTTTTGCATATCTCAAGTGATTCAAAATCAAGTGAGTCCAAACGATCCATCTGCATGGAGTTTCATCATGCGTATTCACCAATGAGACATGGTTTGCATGTCTCAAACTTTTCAAAACGAGTGAGTCCAAAGATCCATCAACATGGAGCTTCTTCATGCGTTTACACCAATATGACTTACATGGCGATTGCCACAAGTAAGTGGTACTATCATTACTATCTTATACTTTTGGCATGAAAATGTGTATCACTACGATCGAGATTCAATAAACCATTTATTTAGGTGCAAGACCATCGAAGGTATTATTCAAATAAATAGAGTAACCATTATTTTCCTTAAATGAATAACCGTATTGCGATAGACATAATCCAATCATGTCTATGCTCAGCATAAACACCAAATGATAATTATTTTGGTTTAATACTAATCTTGATGGTAGAGGAGGCGTGCGATGTTTGATCACATCGAAATTGGAAACACTTCCAACACATATCGTCAGCTCTCCTTTAGCTAGTCTCCGTTTATGCCGTAGCTTTTATTTCGAGTTACTAACACTTAGCAACCGAACCGGTATCTAATACCCTGGTGATACTAGGAGTACTAGTAAAATACACAATAACTTAATGTATATCAAATATACTTCTATTGACCTTGCCAGCCTTCTCATCTACCAAGTATCTAGGGTGGTTCCGCTCGATGGCTGTTCCCCTTATTACGTAAGCACTTAGTCTCGGGTTTGGGTTTAACCTTGGGTTTCTTCCTTTGGAGCAGCAACTGATTTGCCGTTTCATGAAGTGTCCCTTCTTGCCCTTGCCCTTCTTGAAACTAGTGGTTTCACCAACCATCAACAATTGATGCTCCTTCTTGATTTCTACATTTGCGGTGTCGAACATTGCGAATGGCTCAAGGATCATCATATCTATCCCTGATATGTTATAGTTCATCACGAAGCTTCTAGCAGCTTGGTGGCAATGACTTTTGGAGAAACATCACTATCTCATCTGGAAGATCAACTCCCTCAATTCAAGTGATTGTTGTACTCAGACAATCGAGCACAAGCTCAATGATTGAGCTTTTCTCCCTTAGTTTGCAGGCTAAGAAATCGTCGGAGGTCTTATACCTCTTGACGTGAGCCTGAGCTTGAAATCCCAATTTCAGCCCTCGAAACATCTCATATGTTACTGCGACGTTTTGAAAGCGTCTTTGGTGCCTCAACTCTAAACCGTTTAACTGAACTATCATGTAGTTATCAAAAGCGTGTATGTCCGATGCTCGCAACATCCACGAACGGCGTTTGGGGTTCAGCACCGAGCGGTGCATTAAGGACATAAGCTATCTATCATCCGCATAATCGCTCTTGTCAACTTTCAACTATATTTTCTCTAGGAACATATCTAAACAGTGGAACTAAAGCGCGAGCTTACGACATAATTTGCAAAAGGTCTTTTGACTATGTTCAAGATAATTAAGTTCATCTTATGAACTCCCACTCGAATAGACATCCCTCCGGTCATCTAAGTGATTACATGATCCGAGTCAACTAGGTCGTGGTCCGATCATCACGTGAGACGGACTAGTCAACATCGGTGAACATCTTCATGTTGATCGTATCTACCATACGACTCATGCTCGACCTTTCGGTCTCGTGTTCCGAGGCCATATGCATACATGCTAGGCTCGTCAAGTTAACCCCAAGTGTTTTTCTGTGTAAATATGTCTTACACCCGTTGTATGTGAACGTAAGAATCCATCACACCCGATCATCACGTGGTGCTTAGAAGTTTACGAACCCAGAGCAACGGTGCACTCGGGGAGAACACTTCTTGAAATTTGTGTAAGGGATCATCTTATTTACTACCGTCGTTCTAAGTAAACAAGATGCATAAACATAATAAACATCACATGCAATTATATAGTAGTGACATGATATGGCCAATATCATATTGCTCCTTTGATCTCCATCTTGGGCTCCATGATCATCATTGTCACCGGCATGACACCATGATCTCCATCATCATGATCTCCATCATCGTATCTCCATGAAGTTGTCTCGCCAACTTATTACTTCTACTACTATGGCTACCGGTTAGCAATAAAGTAAAGTAATTACATGGCGTTGTTCAATGACACGCAGGTCATACAATAAATAAAGACAACTCCTATGGCTCCTGCCGGTTGTCATACTCATCGACATGCAAGTCGTGAATCCTATTACAAGAACATGATCAATCTCATACATCACATATCATTCATCACATTCTTCTTGGCCATATCACATCACATAGCATACCTGCAAAAACAAGTTAGGCGTCCTCTAATTGTTGTTTGCATGTTTCTGATGGCTGTTTTGGGTTTCTAGCAAGAACGTTTCTTACCTACGCAAAACCACAACGTGATATGCCAATTGCTATTTACCCTTCATAAGGACCCTTTTCATCGAATCCGTTCCGACTAAAGTGGGAGATCGGCACCCGCTAGCCACCTTATGCACCAAGTGCATGTCGATCGGTGGAACTTTGTCTCACGTAAGATTACGTGTAAGGTCGGTCCGGCCGCTTCATCCCACAATACCGTCGAAACAAGATTGGACTAGTAACGGTAAGCATATTGAACAAAATCAACGCCCACAACTACTTTGTGTTCTACTCGTGCAAAGAATCTACGCAATAGACCTAGCTCGATACCCTTTGTTGGGTAACGTGGCAGAAATTCAAAATTTTCCTACGTGTCACCAAGATCTATCTATGGAGAAACTAGCAACGAGGGAAGGAGAGTGCATCTACATACCCTTGTAGATCGCTAAGCGGAAGCGTTCAAGAGAACGGGGTTGAAGGAGTCGTGCTCGTCGTGATCCAAATCACCGGAGATCCGAGTGCCGAGCAGACGGCACCTCCGCGTTCAACACACGTACAGCCGGTGGCGTCTCCCATGCCTTGATCCAGCAAGGAGAGAGGGAGAGGTTGAGGAAGACTCCATCCAACAGCGGCCTGGCGGTGTGGTGGTGGTGGAGGCGCAATCTGCTGAGGCTTCGCCAAGCACCTCACGGGAGAGGAGGAGGTGTCACGGGAGGGAGGGAGGCGCCGAGGCTCATGTGTGGATGCCCTCCTCCCTCCACTATATATAGGGGCAAGGGAGAGGGGGAGGCGCAGCCTTGCCCCTTCCTCCAAGGAAGGGGTGCGGCCGAGAGGGGAGGAGTCCATCCTCCCCAAGGCACCCTGGAGGTGCCTTCCCCTTGAGGACTCTTCCCTCCCAAGTTTCCTTGGCGCATGGGCCTCTTTGGGCTGGTGCCCTTGGCCCATATAGGCCAAGGCGCACCCCTACAGCCCATGTGCCCCGGGGCAGGTGGACCCAGGACCCCTTCGGCACTCCGGTACAATACCGATAATGTGAAAAACTTTTCCGGCGACCAAAATAGGACTTCCCATATATAAATATTTACCTCCGGACCATTCCGGAACTCCTCGTGACGTCCGGGATCTCATCCGGGACTCCGAACAACATTCGGTAACCACATACAAACTTCCTTTATAACCCTAGCGTCACCGAACCTTAAGTGTGTAGACCCTACGGGTTCGGGAGACATGTAGACATGACCGAGGCGTTCTCCGGTCAATAACCAACAGCGGGATCTGGATACCCATGTTGGCTCCCACATGTTCCACGATGATCTCATCGGATGAACCACGATGTCAAGGACTCAATCGATCCCGTATACAATTCCCTTTGTCTAGCGGTATTGTACTTGCCGAAATTCGATCGCGGTATACCGATACCTTGTTCAATCTCGTTACCGGCAAGTCTCTTTACTTGTTCCGTAACACATCATCCGTGATCAACCCCTTGGTCACATTGTGCACATTATGATGATGTCCTACCGAGTGGGCCCAGAGATACCTCTCTGTTTACGGAGTGACAAATCGATCTCGATTCGTGCCAACCCAACAGATACTTTCGGAGATACCGTAATGCACCTTTATAGCCACCCGATTCACGTTGTGACGTTTGGTACACCCAAAGCATTCCTACGGTCTCCGGAGTTGCACAATCTCATGGTCTAAGGAAATGATACTTGACATTAGAAAAGCTTTAGCATACGAACTACGATCTTTGTGCTAGGCTTAGGATTGGGTCTTGTCCATCACATCATTCTCCTAATGATGTGATCCCGTTATCAACGACATCCAATGTCCATGGTCGAGAAGCTGTAACCATCTATTGATCAACGAGCTAGTCAACTAGAGGCTTACTAGGGACATGGTGTTGTCTATGTATCCACACATGTATCTGAGTTTCCTATCAATACAATTATAGCATGGATAATAGACGATTATCATGAACAAGGAAATATAATAATAACTAATTTATTATTGCCTCTAGGGCATATTTCCAATAGAAAGGAGGAAAGGGGGGCCGGCCCCCCTAGTCCAATTCGGTTTGGGCTAGGGGGGCGCCCTGCCTTGTCCTGCCTCCTCTCTTCCACCACTTGGCCCATGAGGCCCAATACTTCTTTCCCCGTATTCTCGTAACTCCCCGGTACTCCGAAAAATACCCGAATCACTCGGAACCTTTCCGATGTCGGAATATAGTCGTCCAATATATCGATCTTTACTTCTCGACCATTTCGAGACTCCTCGTCATGTCTCCGATCTCATCCGGGACTCCGAACTACCTTTGGTACATCAAAACACACAAACTCATAATACCGATCGTCACCGAACGTTAAGCGTGCGGACCCTACGGGTTCGAGAACTATGTAGACATGACCGAGACACGTCTCCGGTCAATAACCAATAGCGGAACCTGGATGCTCATATTGGCTGTCACATATTCTATGAAGATCTTTATCGGTCAAACCGCATAATAACATACGTTGTTCCCTTTGTCATCGGTATGTTACTTGCCCAAGATTCGATCGTCGGTATCTCAATACCTAGTTTAATCTCGTTACCGGCAAGTCTCTTTACTCGTTCCGTAATACATCATCCCGCAACTAACTCATTAGTTACAATGCTTGCAAGGTTTATAGTGATGTGCATTATCGAGAGGGCCCCGAGATACCTCTCCGACAATCAGAGTGACAAATCCTAATCTCGATCTATGCCAACTCAACAAGTACCATAGGAGACACCTGTAGAGCACCTTTATAATCACCCAGTTACGTTGTGATGTTTTGTAGCACACAAAGTGTTCCTCCGGTATTCGGGAGTTGCATAATCTCGTAGTTATAGGAACATGTATAAGTCATGAAGAAAACAATAGCAATATACTAAACGATCAAATGCTAAGCTAACGGAATGGGTCAAGTCAATCACGTCATTCTCTAATGATGTGATCCCGTTAATCAAATGACAACTCATGTCTATGGCTATGAAACTTAACCATCTTTTATTCAACGAGCTAGTCAAGTAGAGACATACTAGTGACACTCTGTTTGTCTATGTATTCACACATGTACTAAGTTTCCGGTTAATACAATTCTAGCATAAATAATAAACATTTATCATGATATAAGGAAATATAAATAACACCTTTATTATTGCCTCTAGGGCATATTTCCTTCAGAGGTGGTCCTCTTGGGGAAGAAAACCCCCTTTATATAGTGGGGGAAAAGATCCAACCGTTACCCCCTCACTCAGTCCGCGACACGCGGTACTACCGCAAACGCTTGCGGTACTACCGCTGGGCGGTGCGGTACTACCGCTTGCGCGGTAGTGACCAGACGAGGCCCTGTTGCGCATGGCAACGAGCGGTAGTACTACCGCAAGGCAGGGCTCAACTAGACTGGAAAAGAACGGACTAAATAAATTACGTTTGTGACTACTTCCGCTGAGTTTAGGACTTTGCGAAAATCCGGCACGGTACTACCACTTGCAGGGAGCGGTACTACCGCGTAGGGGCGGAAGTAAAAAATTACTTCTGCGCCTACTTCCGCATGCGCCAGCGTCTGGGCTGGAGGCAGCGGTACTCGTGAGCGGTACTACCGCATGGCGCGGTACTACCGCTTGCCTGAGCGATACTACCGCGGACCCCTGCGTACTACTGCTCCCTTGAGCAGTACTACCGCACGCCACAGAAACTATAGCACTTGGAAGCCTTCATTTCGCAGAGACAAGGATAAACAGATGGTGCTCCCATGAAGCGAAGGAAATGTGGTGCAAAAGAACAGATATGTACGTGTTGATTCCATCCTAACCTTTCCGAAGAAGACCCCCTCTTAATAGTATGGCTTTCCTACGACTCAAATTCATTGAAAAGAAATGTAGAGAACCGCCGTCTTCGATAGGCTCCGAGGGGCACCAAATCGTCTTGTGCCTAGACATGAGATATCTGAAATGCTCAATGCACATGATTAGGCCGCAAATGCACTGTCTTCAATCAGCAAAACCACATAGGGAGAAATATGCCCTTACAATAGCGTTGAGATGTTTCAAAACCCCCGAGCAAACCAGCAACATTAGAGTATGGAGATCCTTCCTTCCCTGCATCGAGGGCCGAAGTGACTCACTCCAGTCCATCGGGCGATCCGTCCTAGTGGGCATCCAATCCTCATGCATGAAAGTTGTCAATACCTGGTGCCAAACTCCGCGCGTGAAAACACAGACCATCTTACATGCATTTTTTCTGGTGTGCATTTCTGTACATTGAAAATTATTGTATATTTGATAACTAGGCCATGTACAACAGTGTCGGTGTCAAAACCGGCAGACCTTAGGGTAGGGGGTCCTAAGTTGTGGATCTCGGATCGGTGGTAATAGGAACAAGGGAGACGATGTTTACCCAGGCCCGGGCCCTCTTGATGGAGGTAAAATCCTACATCCTGCTCTTGTTTATATTGATGGTGATCTATCGACTACAAGCTTGATCTACCTCGAGATCGTAAGTTGTGTTATAACCCTAGGTCTAGGTAAATGTAATTGTGGTTCCGCCCCTTATATGGGCTAAACTGAAGGAAATATGCCCTAGAGGCAATAATAAAGTTATTATTTATTTCCTTATATCATGATAAATGTTTATTATTCATGCTAGAATTGTATTAACCGGAAACATAATACATGTGTGAATATATAGACAAACAGTATGTCACTAGTATGCCTCTACTTGACTAGCTTGTTAATCAAAGATGGTTATGTTTCCTAACCATGAACAAGGAGTTGTTATTTGATTAACAAGGTCACATCATTAGTAGAATGATCTGATTGACATGACCCATTCCGTTAGCTTAACACTTGATCGTTTAGTATGTTAATGCTTTCTTCATGACCCATACATGTTCCTGTAACTATGAGATTATGCAACTCCGTTTACGGAGGAACACTTTGGGTGCTACCAAACGTCACAACGAATGGGTGATTATAAAGGAGTACTACAGGTGTCTCCAAAGGTACTTGTTGGGTTGGCGTATTTCGAGATTAGGTTTTGTCACTCCGATTGTCGGAGAGGTATCTCGAGCCTTCTCGGTAATGCACATCACTTAAGCCTTGCAAGCATTACAACTAATGAGTTAGTTGTGAGATGATGTATTACGGAACGAGTAAAGAGACTTACCGATAACGAGATTGAACTAGGTATTGGATACAAGCGATCGAATCTCGGGTAAGTAACATACCGATGACAAAGGGAACAACGTATGTCGTTTGACCGATAAAGATCTTCGTAGAATATGTAGGAACCAATATGGGCATCCAGGTTCCGCTATTGGTTATTGACCGAGAATAGTTCTAGGTCATGTCTACATAGTTCTCGAACCCGTAGGGTCCGCACGCTTAACGTTTCGATGACAGTTCATAATGAGTTTATAAGTATTGATGCACCGAAGGTTGTTCGAGTCCCGGATGTGATCACGGACATGACGAGGAGTCTCAAAATGGTCGAGACATAAAGATTGATATATTGGAAGCCTACATTTGGACATCGGAAAGGTTCCGAGTGAAATCGGAAATTCTTAGAATCAAGGGAGGTTACGGAACCCCGGGAACTACATGGGCCCATAGTGGGCCTTGGAGGAAAGGAGAAGGGGCAGCCCTAGGTGGCCTTGCGCCCCCCTTCCCTAGTCCTATTAGGACTAGGAAAGGTGGGCCGGCCCCTCTCTCTCTTTCCCCCTCAGGAATCCTAATCCAACTAGGATTGGAGGGAGTCCTACTCCCGGGAGGAGTAGGACTCCTTAGTCGCGCCTCCCCTTGGGCGGCCACCTCCCCTTGGCTCCTTTATATACGAGGCAGGGGGCACCCCATGACACACAAGTTGATCTACGGATCTTTCCTTAGCCGTGTGCGGTGCCCCTTCCACCATATTCCACTTGGTCATATCGTCGTAGAGCTTAGGCGAAGCCTGCGCGGAGAAGTCATATCGTCATGGAGCTTAGGCGAAGCCCTGCGTCGGTGGAGCATCAACATCGTCACCACACCGTCGTCTTGTGGAACTCATCCCGACACTTTGCTGGATCGGAGTCCGGGGATCGTCATCGAGCTGAGCGTGTGCGAGAACTTCGGAGGTGCCGTCGTTCGGTGCTTGGATCGGTCGGATCGTGAAGGCGTCTGACTACATCAACAGCGTTGTTATAACGCTTCCGCTTTCGGTCTCACGAGTGCGTGGACGGACACTCTCCCCTCTCGTTGCTATGCCATCACCATGGTCTTGCGTGATCGTAGGAAATTTTTGAAATTACTACGTTCCCCAACAGTGGCATCCGAGCCTGGTTTTATGCGTAGATGTCATATGCACGAGTAGAACACAAGTGAGTTGTGGACGATACAAGTCATACTGCCTACCAGCATGTCATACTTTGGTTCAGCGGTATTGTTGGGCGAGACGATCCGGACCAACCTTACGCCAGACGCTTACGCGAGACCGGTTCCCTCGGCGTGCTTTGCACATAGATGGCTTATGGAAGACTGTCTCTCCAACTTTAGTTGAACCGAGTGTGCATACGCCCGGTCCTTGAGAAGGTTAAAGCGGAGTCTATTTGACAAACTATCGTTGTGGTTTTGATGCGTAGGTAAGAACGGTTCTTGCTCGGCCCGTAGCAGCCACGTAAAACTTGCAACAACAAAGTAGAGGGCGTCTAACTTGTTTTTGCAGGGCATGTTGTGATGTGATATGGTCAAGACGTGATGCTATATTTTATTGTATGAGATGATCATGTTTTGTAACCGAGTTATCGGCAACTGGCAGGAGCCATATGGTTGTCGCTTTATTGTATGCAATGCAAATCGCGATGTAATGCTTTACTTTATTACTAAGCGGTAGTGATAGTCGTGGAAGCATAAGATTGGCGAGACGACAACGATGCTACGGTGGAGATCAAGGTGTCACGCCGGTGACGATGGTGATCATGATTGCTTGGCGATGGAGATCACAAGCACAAGATGATGATGACCATATCATATCACTTATATTGATTGCATGTGATGTTTATCCTTTATGCATCTTATCTTGCTTTGATTGACGGTAGCATTATAAGATGATCTCTCACTAAAAATTATCAAGAAGTGTTCTCCCCGAGTATGCACCGTTGCGAAAGTTCTTCGTCTTTGAGACACCGCGTGATGATCGGTGTGATAGGCTCTACGTTCAAATACAACGGGTGCAAAACAGTTGCACACGCAGAATACTCGAGTTAAACTTGACGAGACTAGCATATAATAGATATGGCCTCGGAACACGTAGACCGAAAGGTCGAGCGTGAATCATATAGTAGATATGATCAACATAGTGATGTTCACCATTGAAACTACTCCATCTCACGTGATGATCGGACATGGTTTAGTTGATTTGGATCACGTGATCACTTAGATGACTAGAGAGATGTCTGTCTAAGTGGGAGGTTTTAATATGATTAAACAAACTTAAATTTATCATGAACTTAGCACCTCGATAGTATTTTGCTTGTCTATGTTTGATGTAGATAGATGGCTCGTCTTTGTTGTTCCGTTGAATTTTAATGCGTTCCTTGAGAAAGCAAAGTTGAAAGATGATGGTAGCAATTACACGGATCGGGTCCGAATTTGAGGATTATCCTCATTGCTGCCTGAGAAAAATTACGTCCTGGAAGCACGGCTGGGTAGCGAACTGCTGCGAGATCTTTGAGCTGAAGTTATGAACGCTCGCAAAGCGTATGATGACTACTCTATAGTTCAGTGTGCCATGCTTTTCGGCTTAGAACCGGGTCTTCAACGACGTTTTGAGCGTCATGGAGCATATGAGATGTTCCAGAGTTGAAGTTAATATTTCAAGCAAATGCCGGATTGAGAGATATGAAGTCTCCAATAAGTTCTATAGCTGCAAGATGGAGGAGAATAGTTCACATCGGTGAGCACATACTCAAAATGTCCGGGTATAACAATCACTTAATTCAGCTGGGAGTTAATCTTCCGGATGATAGTGTCGTGACAGAATTCTCCAATCATCGCCACCAAGCTACAAGAGCTTCGTGATGAACTATAATATGCAAGGGATGACTAAAACAATTCTGAGCTCTTGGCGATGCTAAAAACTGCGGAGGTAGAAATCAAGAAAGAGCATCAAGTGTTGATGATCAACAAGACCACTAGTTTCAAGAAAAGGGCAAAGGGAAGAAGAAGGAAACTTCAAAAGAACAGCAAGAAAGTTCTTGATCAAGAGAAGAAACCCAAGTCTGGACCTAAGCACTGGCGGAAGTGTTTTATTGCAAGCGATTTGGACCTTTGGAAGCGGAACTGCCCCAAGTATTTGGCGGATAAAAAGGATGGCAAGGTGAACAAAGGTATATATGATATACATGTTATTGATGTGTACCTTACTAATACTCGCATGATAGTACACGGGTATTTGATCTTGGTTACATTGCTAATATTTGCAACTCGAAGCAGGAACTACGGATTAAGCGAAGATTGGCTAAGGGCGAGGTGACGATCTTGGCGTTGGAAATGGTTCCAAAGTCGATATGATCGCGATCGGCACGCTACCTCTACATCTACCTTCGGGATTAGTTTTAGACCTAAATAATTGTTATTTGGTGCCGCGTTGAGCATGAACATTATATCTGGATCTTGTTTATTGCGAGACGGTTATTCATTTAAATCAGAGAATAATGGTTGTTCTATTTATATGAGTAATATCTTTTATGGTCATGCACCCTTGAAGAATGGTCTATTCTTGTTGAATCTCGGCGGTAGTGATACACATATTCATAATGTTGAAGCCAAAAGATGCAGAGTTGATAATGATAGTGCAGCTTATTTGTGGCACTGCCGTTTAGGTCATATCGATGTAAAACGCATGAAGAAACTCCATCTTGATGGGCTTCGGAATCACTTGATTATGAATCACTTGGTACTTGCGAACCGTGCCTCATGGGCAAGATGACCAAAACGCCGTTCTCGGAACTATGGAGCGTGCAACTGATTTGTTGGAAATCATACATCTTGATGTTTGTGGTCCAATGAATGTTGAGGCCTTGGCGGGTATCGTTACTTTCTCACCTTCACAGATGATTTGAGCAGATATGGGTATATCTACTTAATGAAACACAAATCTGAAACATTTGAAAAGTTCAAAGAATTTCAGAGTGAAGTGGAAAATCATCGTAACAAGAAAATAAAGTTTCTACGATCTGATCGTGGAGGAGAATATTTGAGTTCTGAGTTTGGTTTACATTTGAAACAATGTGGAATAGTTTACGCAACTCACGCCACCGGAACACCACGGAGAAATGGTGTGTCCGAACGTCGTGTCGTACTTTACTAGATATGGTGCGATCTATGATGTCGATTTCCGATTTACCGCTATCGTTTTGGGGTTATGCTTTAGAGGCGGCCGCATTCACGTTGAATAGGACACCGTCAAAATCCGTTGAGACGACGCCTTATGAACTATGGTTTGGCAAGAAACCAAAGTTGTCGTTTCTTAAAGTTTGGGGCTGCGATGCTTATGTAAAGAAACTTCAACCGGATAAGCTCGAACCCAAATCGGAAAAATGTGTCTTCATAGGATACCCAAAGGAGATTGGGTACACCTTCTATCACAGATCTGAAGGCAAGATTTTCGTTGCTAAATTTGGATCCTTTCTAGAGAAAGAATTTCTCTCGAAAGAAGTGAGTGGGAGGAAAGTAGAACTTGATGAGATAATCATATCTGCTCCCTTATTGGAAAGTAGTTCATCACAAGAAATGGTTCTGTGACAACTACACCAATTAGTGAGGAAACTAATGATGATGATCATGAAGTTTGAGATCAAGTTACTCTTGAACCTCGTGAGGTCAACCAGAGTAAAATACGCACTGAGTGGTACGGTAATCCTATTCTGGAAGTCATGTTACTTGACCATGACGAACCTACAAACTATGAAGAAGCGATGGTGAGCCCAGATTCCGCAAAATGGCTGGAAGCCATGAAATCTGAGATGGGATCCATGTATGAGAACAAAGTATGGACTTTGGTTGACTTGCCCGATGATCGGCAAGCCATTGAAAATAAATGGATCTTTAAGAAGAAGAATGACGCCGATGGTAATGTAACTGTCTACAAAGCTCGACTTGTTGCAAAAGGTTTTCGACAAGTTCAAGGGGTTGACTACGATGAGACTTTCTCACCCGTGGCGATGCTTAAGTCTGTCCGAATCATGTTAGCAATTGCCGCATTTTATGATTATGAAATTTGGCAAATGGATGTAAAAACCGCATTCTTGAATGGATTTCTAGAAGAAGAGTTGTATATGATGCAACCAGAAGGTTTTGTCGATCCAAAAGGTGCTAACAAAGTGTGCAAGCTCCAACGATCAATTTATGGTCCGGTGCAAGCCTCTCGGAGTTGGAATAAACGTTTTGATAGTGTGATCAAAGCATATGGGTTTGTACTGAGACTTTTGGAGAAGCTTTGTATTTACAAGAAAGTGAGTGGGAGCTCTGTAGCATTTACGATATTATATGTGGGCGACATATTATTAATTGGAAATGATATAGAATTTCTGGATGGCATAAAAGGATACTTGAATAAAAGTTTTTCAATGAAAGACCTCGGTGAAGCTGCTTACATATTGGGCATCAAGATCTATAGAGATAGATCAAGACGCTTAATTGGACTTTCACAAAGCACATACCTTGATAAAATTTTGAAAAAGTTCAAAATGGATCAGGCAAAGAAAGGTTTTTTGCCTGTATTGCAAGGTGTAAGATTGAGTAAGACTCAATGCCCGACCACAGCAGAAGATAGAGAGAAAATGAAAGATGTTCCCTATGCTTCAGCCATAGGCTCTATCATGTATGCAATGCTGTGTACCAGACTGACGTATGCTTAGCTATAAGCTTGGCAGAAGGTACCAAAGTAATCCAGGAATGGATCCTTTGGACAGCGGTCAAGAACATCTGAAATACACGAAAAGGACTAAGGATATGTTTCTCATATATGGAGGTGACAAAGAGCTAGTCGTAAATGGTTACGTCGATGCAAGCTTTGACACCGATCCGGACGATTCTAAATCATAAACCGGATCGTGTTTTTATTAAGCGGTGGAGCTGTCGGTTGGTGCAGTTCTAAACAAAGCGTCGTGGCGGGATCTACATGTGAAGCGGAGTACATAGCTGCTTGAAGCGACAAATGAAGGAGTGCGGATGAAAGAGTTCATTTCCGATCTAGGTGTTATACCTAGTGCATCGGGACCGATGAAGATCTTCTGTGACAATCTTGGTGCAATTGCCTTGGCAAAGGAATCCAGATTTCACAAGAGGACCAAGCACATCAAGAGACGCCTTCAATTCCATTCGGGACCAAGTCCAAGTGGGAGACATAGAGATTTGCAAAATACATACGGATCTGAATGTTGCAGACCCGTTGACTAAGCCTCTTCCACGAGCAAAACATGATCGACACCAAGACTCCATGGGTGTTAGGATCATTACTTTGTAATCTAGATTATTGACTCTAGTGCAAGTGGGAGACTGAAGGAAATATGCCCTAGAGGCAATAATAAAGTTATTATTTATTTCCTTATATCATGATAAATGTTTATTATTCATGCTAGAATTGTATTAACGGAAACATAATACATGTGTGAATATATAGACAAACAGGTATGTCACTAGTATGCCTCTACTTGACTAGCTTGTTAATCAAAGATGGTTATGTTTCCTAACCATGAACAAGGAGTTGTTATTTGATTAACAAGGTCACATCATTAGTAGAATGATCTGATTGACATGACCCATTCCGTTAGCTTAACACTTGATCGTTTAGTATGTTAATGCTTTCTTCATGACCCATACATGTTCCTCGTAACTATGAGATTATGCAACTCCCGTTTACGGAGGAACACTTTGGGTGCTACCAAACGTCACAACGTAATCGGGTGATTATAAAGGAGTACTACAGGTGTCTCCAAAGGTACTTGTTGGGTTGGCGTATTTCGAGATTAGGTTTTGTCACTCCGATTGTGGAGAGGTATCTCCAGGCCTTCTCGGTAATGCACATCACTTAAGCCTTGCAAGCATTACAACTAATGAGTTAGTTGTGAGATGATGTATTACGGAACGAGTAAAGAGACTTACCGATAACGAGATTGAACTAGGTATTGGATACCGACGATCGAATCTCGGGTAAGTAACATACCGATGACAAAGGGAACAACGTATGTCGTTATGCGGTTTGACCGATAAAGATCTTCGTAGAATATGTAGGAACCAATATGGGCATCCAGGTTCCGCTATTGGTTATTGACCGAGAATAGTTCTAGGTCATGTCTACATAGTTCTCGAACCCGTAGGGTCCGCACGCTTAACGCTTCGATGACAGTTCATAATGAGTTTATAAGTATTGATGCACGAAGGTTGTTCGAGTCCCGGATGTGATCACGGACATGACGAGGAGTCTCGAAATGGTCGAGACATAAAGATTGATATATTGGAAGCCTACATTTGGACATCGGAAAGGTTCCGAGTGAAATCGAATTTAGAGATGCAAGGGAGGTTACCGGAACCCCGGGAACTACATGGGCCCATAGTGGGCCTTGGAGGAAAGGAGAAGGGCAGCCCTAGGTGGTCGCGCCCCCCTTCCCTAGTCCTATTAGGACTAGGAAAGGTGGGCCGCCCCTCTCTCTCTTTCCCCCTCAGGAATCCTAATCCAACTAGGATTGGAGGGAGTCCTACTCCCGGGAGGGTAGGACTCCTTGCGCCTCCCCCTTGGGCGGCCACCTCCCCTTGGCTCCTTTATATCACAGGCGGGGGCACCCCATGACACACAAGTTGATCTACGGATCTTTCCTTAGCTGCAGTGCGGTGCCCCTTCCACCATATTCCACTTCGGTCATATCGTCAGAGCTTAGGCGAAGCCTGCGCCGGAGAAGTCATATCGTCGCGGAGCTTAGGCGAAGCCCTGCGTCGGTGGAGCATCAACATCGTCACCACACCGTCGTCTTGTGGAACTCATCCCCGACACTTTCTTTGGATCGAGTCCGGGATCGCCATCGAAACTGAACGTGTGCGTAACTCGGAGGTGCCGTGACGTTCGGTGCTTGGATCGGTCGGATCGTGAAGACGTGCGACTACATCTACCGCGTTGTTATAACGCTTCCGCTTTCGGTCTACGAGGGTACGTGGACGGACACTCTCCCCTCTCGTTGCTATGCCATCACCATGGTCTTGCGTGATCGTAGGAAAAATTTTGAAATTACTACGTTCCCCAACATAAACCCCTTGGCTTATATACACACCAGGTGGGGCTCCTAGGGTTACATGGTCGGTATCCAGGGATGCGTATGGACGTAGTAGGAGTTGGCTTGGAGTATACGTCAAGTCTTCAGTAGGTGCAATCATGATCTGGCATGTAGCTTCCGGAGTCCACCTTAATGAGAATGAGGGCCTACAGGCCTAGCCCTAGGACTATGGCCCGACCAGGTTGGTATCCTCTAGTCCAGGACACCGTCAAACAGTATAGGAACCATTTGTGAGGCTGTTCAAACCATTCGATGAGCTTGTGGTTGACGTCAAGGTTACACGTTATTTTGAAAGCTAGTATTGAGAACGAAGCCTTTCCGTGTCTTGGGAAATTCATTCTGTTATCATGTGCCTCCAACAGATATGATCTCAACGCATACCCAAAAGCATGAGCACCCAGGAAAAATGCTCAAAATATGAATATACAAAACAAAATAGTAGAAACTTCATTGCAAGTATTATCATGCTGATATTTTGTTTGCTTGCAAAATTCATCATGGAATGACATTCGTGGCAAAAAAATCAAATAATATTTTTGGAGCATAGATTTTGTTTTTTTGCCACGTCTTCCAAACATCATTCCATGTTGAAATTTTGTAAGCAATCAGAATATTTGTGGGAAAAAAATATCAGTTTATAATGAGTGAAGTCTGATTTAAACCTTGAAGTTGTAGAGGTTGTCGGGAACAAACCCTCACGTCCAAATCCCTGAAATATATACCCTGTACTATTTGATCCGGGTCGATTTTAACCTTGAGGACGTATCCAAACAGAATTGGCCAGGATGAGGGTGAGATCCACATGTCAGCAAGAGAAGTAAATAACAAGTTTTGTGTGATTTTTTTTTTTTGCGGTTGATTCAGAAGGGAGACCTGGCTGTTAGACTACCGCAATACTTACCACTTGACATGACTGGTGAGCTATCTCTAAAACAAAGACTGCCGCAATATTGTATCGGCATGGACAGCCGGCCGCCACCGCCACGAGAAATGCACGGAGCGTGGGGCGCTGCAGTGCAGCTCGGGACAAGCTAGTACACGATTAGGAGCGAGGACGAGGCTGCGTGCATGCTCGTGGTGGGCCGCCTCGGGGCACGGCGACTCCGAGTTCACCTTGCAGCCGGCGCCCGCTCGCCTAGGACCCCGCTGCAGAGAAGAACACCTTCTAGTTGTAGTACAGAGCACAGCTTCCGCCTTTGCTGGCGTCGAGCACAGCTTCTGCGTCGTACGCCTCGGCTGCTGTCCACCTCCGCTACAACAGACGCAGCTCCTTTGACGTGTCGTCAGTCCACTGACACGTGGCCCCGGCCCCACGCGTCAGTGAGCCAACGGCAGAGGAGCCGGCTCCCGCTATAACATGTCTAGGCGGAACAAGCCTTGAACAACGCCTCCTGTGCATGGCTCGTCCACGTGCTCTTCCTCCTCTCTTACTTCTTTCATTCAGAATTACTTGTCGCGAAAGTGGATGTATCTGGACGTATTTTAATTCTAGATACATTCATTTTCGAGACAAGTAATTCTGAATGAAAGGAGTACATGAAAGTGCCGCTGCTCTTCTTGCTCCGAGGAGGCCGAGCATTGCTGGCATGGGACGCCGGCCGGGCCTGGAGCAATACGAGACTACGGGTGGGGTGCGCTCGTGAGGCTCGTCCACTAGCACTGGCCGTACGGGAGGAACTTGTTCCGCGGCTTTCCCGTAGCCAACTCGTTGGTCACGTCCATTTAACCATCCATCGATCCATGCAAATATAAACCATGCATGCACGTGTGTTCTGAAATCCAAGTTCAGTCAACAATCCCAGCGTTTCCGTGTCACGTCCTTCAACCCCCTCCTAAAAAGGCATCTAAGGTTAAAAACGATAGGGATCAAAGAGTATAGGATACAGACTTCAGGGATTTGAACGTGAGGGTTCGTTTACGACTACCTCTATAATTTCAAGGTTTAAATTGGACTTCTCGAAAATTCAATATGGCTCGTACTTGCATGTGGTACCATTATCTGAGTCATCGGTACACCTCGAGATCGCAGCACACAGTCGTATCGAGTGATGTATTGCGGTCGAAGGCATCAACATTGAGCAGTGTTTCAGTCGTTTGTCCGTTGTCAATTACTGAAGTGACCAACAATGGTCTTCTACGGTCTTCCCCGTTGCAATTTTTCCTGGACCGGAGTCACGTGCAAGCAGATCCGCTCCGTCGCAATTAATCTCTCCCCACACCTACCCCGCACATACATTTCCCCCTTCCCTAACCCCCTTCACCCCTCGCACTGTTCTTGCATGAATTCAGGAGTGAACCATACCAAGCCGGAGGTCACAACACAGAGCTCAGCAAACTGAAAGACCTTCAAATTTGGAATGCATGAAGAACCGCACCTGACCGTGCGCACGACTCGTGACAGTGTTAGACCCCAATTAAATCTATAAGTAATTTTTTTAAGCAAAAAATCTGTAAGTAAATGGTTGCCAGCTAACTGGACGACAGCAACTGGCCATTATTAAGGACAGTATAACCGAGCCTAAACGGAGCCCTCTCACGGTGTTTGAAGTGTTTCTGGTCGTCAGATCGTTGTTTAGCGCTAACTGGGCCGCCTGTCCTAAGGGCTGCTACTCTGGAAGCCGTTTCGGTGGCCTCTGGTTAATTGGGTCAGTTTCGCGCACAAAATTCAGTCCCGCGAAGCCCATGAGCATCTTCTCAAAAAAAAAACGAAGCCCATGAGCACACGAGCATCTCCTCTCTCTCTCGGCCCCGTTCTTTCGTCTCTCTCTCCCCGACCTCTCCTCTTCTCCGACCCTGGCTGTGTTACCCTCACCCTAGTGTGCCGCCGCCCCCAGCCACTACCGGCGCGAACATCAAGCCACGACTCAATCTCTTGATCTCGACCCGGAGTGGCGGCGGCCACCGCAAGGCATAGGCATCGAACGGGGGCGACGAATTTACTTCAAACTTGCTCCATGTCATAGGCATCGTGTTGCCGTCGTGGGCCGCCGGCCGCCGGACGATCGGAGCATCCCAATCTTGTACGACGAGCGTATGGAGGGGATGACCTTAAACGGCCATCAACACGTTCTACCCGCCGGCCAAGCTGGTTGCCATGAACAAGGGCTGGTCTGGTCCTCCACCAATTCCGCTGCAAGCAGTTGCTTGTGTTGAGTATAAGGTTTATTAGAAAAGACGAGATAAAATAGGATTTGTTCTGGCTTGTCTTATACTTCAAGTAGATCATTATATTCCTGTATATATGCCCACGAGGCTCAAGCAATACAACAACTATTCTACCAATCCTTATCTCCCTTCTAACATGGTATCTATCGCAAGTCGATCCTAAACCCTAGCCGCCGCCGCTTCCGCACCTGCGCGCCGCCCCCGGGGCGGTCGGCCTCCATGAACGCCGTCGGGGGCCGCGACGTCCGTACCTAGGGTTCGTCCGCCGGCCGCGTTGGCCGGCTGCCCTAAAGAGTCTTTTTCCCGATCCTTTGATCCGGGTTTTTCTCTCTCTCGCCGGTCGCTTTGATCGGTGTCTATTTTTTGGTTTTCCGATTCACTGGATCGGTTTGCGTCGCCCACCGCCGCCATCGACACCTCGCGCCTCTACTCTGACATCGGCGCGACCGGCCGACTACTTCACCGACCCGGCGGCCTCGCGTGACAGGCAGTCCTAAAGGCCGTCGTTCGCGCGTCGGCCCGCCCGTCACCCTGCGCCGGCCGTCACCGCCCTGCTTCGACCGGGACTCCTGCATCACCCGACCCGGCGGCCTCGCGCCATGCGGCGGCCAATCATAGCCGCCCTGTCGCCCGCCGTCACCGGCCTCATCCAGGACTCCGCCGCCACCACGCCTCCATCGAGCGGCGTCCCCGTCCTCGCGCGCGATCGGCTTGATCACCCGCTTGCCGCCGTGATCCACGTCATTCACGCCACGGCGACCAACCCGCTCGTCGGTTGCGCGCGCCTACGCAGGTCCCGTGAAGATTGTCCCGAGTTCAGCGCGCCCCTCCACCGATCGAGCAACGGGCTGCAGCTGCGTCGCCCCGTCGGGCCGTAGCGCCGCCGCCCCGTGGTTCTCCTCCCGGCTGCACCGACCCGCGTCACCGCTGCGTCGCCTCTTCGGGCCGTAGTGCCGCTGCCCTTGATCCACCGCCAGAGGCCATCCGCTCTAGGCCGTCCCCATGGCTGCGCACCGACCCTCGCTGCCGCTGCGTCGCCCGTCGGCCGTAACGAAGCGTGGACGCGGTCCACGCCGCCGCCCCGAGGCCGTCCTCGCGGTTGCACCGACTTCGCACCGCTGTCGCGCCGCCCTGCGGTTGTCGCGCCAGCTGCCCGCGTCCCCGCCGCTTCCACGAGGTCTTCCGTCGCCGCCCGGCGTGCCCGCCGCCGTTGTGTCGCCCCTTCGGGCCGTAGCGCCGCGGCCCGTGGTCCACCGTCGTCCCCGCGCGTCGACTTCCTATGGCATGCGCCGAACCACCTCCTTTGGCGCGGGAACGCCACCGTCCGCGCCGGTCTTCGTCATGCTGTCAGGGTTCTTCGCCTACTTCGAGCACCGCCGCCGCACTCCTAACCTAGCCGCCGCCGCTCTTCCTCGGCCGCCGCCGCCGCTACTTCGTAGCCGCCGCAGCCGCCCCACCCTTCGTCTTCGCTCAAGACCAGCCCGTCGCTAACGCGTCGCCGTCATCTACACGGACCACTTCGTCTACTCCGACAACCGCGGCGACATATCGCCTTGGCCGATTGGCGCCGCAACCGTCGTCGAAGTCCTTCTCTGCCGGCCTCTCCGACTTCTCCGACATGGCGTATAGCTCGTGCAGGTCCTTGTCTACGCATGCCCGGTGCTGGCAACACCGATGCGTGCCTTCGTCCATGACGTGTCCCCGGGCCTGGCAAGCCTGGTGCGGCGCTTCATCAACTTCGTCTTCGTCCGTCTACATATGCCCGGTGCTGGCAACACTGACGCCTGCCTTCGTCTACGATGTGTCCCCGGGGTTGGCAACCCCGGCGCGATGCGTCGTCAACATCATCTACTTCCTGGCGCACCACTACTACGACGCCACTGCGCCCACGACTAACTTGGTGCCTCCTTGCGCCCGCGGATCCACGGCGACTTCCTCGACACGGGCTACCCCGACTCGACATCGACCACGACATTCTTCGCACGGCTACCTCGACCACGGCTCCACCACCCACGCTCTCGGCTACATCGACAAACGGCACAAAGGGCTACCGCCTGCTTGAGCATCCTCGTCGGTTTTCACTCCGGCCACAACTCCGCGATGCATCGACCGTTCTGTTGTGGGGGGTGTCCGTCGGCTTGCCTTCGATTCTTCTCCGATCTCATCGTCTGCGTCGCTCCCGTTGTGACTGCGGGGGGATGTTGAGTATAATGTTTATTAGAAAAGACGAGATAGACTAGGATTTGTTCTGGCTTGTCTTGTACTCCAAGTAGATCATTATACTCCTATATATATGCCCACGAGGCTCAAGCAATACAACAACTATTCCACCAATCCCTCTCTCCCTTCTAACAGCTTGTCCCGTTCAGCGTCAAGGTGAGAATCACCCGTATGTGGCTTTTTCTGATTTCAGGTTTTGACAAGGGAAGATTATGCACTTCCTTACTGTTAATTTGATCTACAAGCAGTGAATAGTACAAGATATACGAACAATGAAGCATACATATTTGCAGATGGTATTTAAGGTGCTCTTCACAGTGTGGCCATCACTTCTGTTTGCCTGGTAATATTTGACATTTGGCATAATAAGATTAGTAATACCCATAAGTGATCTTTATTGCCCAAACAGTGAGTCTACAATGAGATTTTACCATTCCTGCAAGAACTTAGAAGTGTTCTGAGTTCTGACACGGATAGACAGTATATACTGTATAGTAAGCATTGAACTTAATTAACTCCAATTGCACTTGGTTAATCATTTTTTCTTCCAAAATTAAAATGTTATAAGTTATATTAACAACTTTTCCCATTTGCCATTAGTAGTTAAATACTATTGCATACATAAACTGATATAGGATAATTTCAGATTTACTTGACAAAGTGAAATATTAAGGGAAGGCCGAAATTCACCTGTAACAATTTTAGCAGAAAAGTTGCCGTGTTGCCGGTTAGAGATATAATAGGGGTGAGAGCTAGGAAGACATTAAAGGCTAAGTCAGGCTAAATGAATAGCAGATCGACGAATTTGTTACTGGAGCAGCGGCCCACACCCCGTGTAACGCTTTCTTATGTGCAGTCGAAGCCCAGACGGGACTGATGAGAAATCAAAGGCATCGTCGTCTGCCGCCAACACGCCCCCTTTTGCCTACGATGTCCTTCTCCTTTATGTGCAACGGATGATGGTTCTGGTTGCGTACTTATTTTTAGAACGAAGGCTTGCGGAGAGCCCGGCTTTGAATTAACAAAGGCATCAACCGGCCAGGAATTACAAACACACACCAAACCACCTCGGCCAAATGATACAAGGGGACACTCTAGGAAGCTTACAACTCAACGGATCGCACAAGCTCAAAAAGAGTATAGGAGAAAGCTCATAGCTTGTCCGAGCCGAAGACTACAGCCAAACAGACATCTAGGACAGGGACACACACAAGCACATCGAGGACCAGCTTTCAGCAGAGTGTAGAAATGAGCCCGACCAACGCCCAAGGAGAAAGGCTATACACATCCTCCGTCTCTCTCGCCGCAGAGGGACTCTTCCTTCTCGCCATGGCTCGCAAGGCGCCGTACCGTCGGACTTGAGAGACGCTCACCCTTGAGCAGGAGGAGTGCTAGCTTCAAGACTTGGAGAAGCCGTGGCACACATCCACTAGAACATTGAGCACTCCACGACTGCCGCGCCGCCACATCCTAGATCGCCCGAGGACTGCAGGAAAACCCCCAGGTGCAGCTGCTGAAGAAAGGCTGCAAGGGCATCAAGTAGAACCAACAGGCCTCCGAGGAGCAGAACCTCGCTGACACCGCCGTCACCGGACACCCCAAGCCACCCAAAGCTCCGACCTTTGAACCCCTCACCTGAACGCAACCCTCCCAAGGCGGCGCCCCCAAGGAAGACAAGGAAGACACGACACACAGCGCGCCGCCGCCGCCCAATCCAGGCCGGATTTTGGGCTTTCACCCGGGAGGAGGAACAGGGGTGGAAAGGGGAAGGGCCTCTGCAGCACCTCCAAGGAAGAAGCACGACGTCAGGGACGTCGCTGCTGCCAGGCCGGCCAAGCCGACCAACGGTTTCTCGGGGCCCAAAACCAGACCACCGGTCACCCACCACACCAGACCGGCGCTAGGAGGTAAGTCGACTGGAAGCGGCTGGGATGAGGGAGACAGGGGAAGGGAGCCAAACCTCAGATCTGACGAGGAGGAGAAGAACTCCGCGCCGCCGCTGCCACCCGCCGTCGTCTCACCACCCGCGTGGACGAGGCCGCCGGCTAGAGCACACCCGCGAACGACGCCAGCCGAGATGGCGCCGCCGCCTCGCCAAGGAGGGCTGCCGCCACAGATCCGAGGTCCTCCTCGAGGAAGGAGCGGCCGAAGGCCTCGCCGCCACCATCACCGGCGGCCGCACGGGCGAATCCGGCGACTTTCTCAGGTGGCGGCGAGGGAGGGAGGGTAGGCATGGTAGGGAAACCCTAGTCGCCGCCCGAGTCGCCCGAAGCGGACGACGCGGGGACCGCGGGGAGAAGGAGAGTTACTTCTGGTTGCATACTCAATAAGGTGAGTTGGCTGTTGCTTGATTTAAAACTGGGACAATAGGTTTCTTGATTTGTCCCGTGGCAACCTTTTTTCTGTCAGGTTGTTTCAAACAATTCTTCTTCTTCTATGATAAGTTGATAACACTGAGTTTATCAGGAAAGGATTCAGAGTTTTGCTGAATCCAGATTACCACACACATGATGCAAATTAACAACATGACTTTGAAAGATGGATGACGGTGCTTATTATGTGGTAGAAATCAAATATCAAAAGGAGAATATAATGTTTGCGATGGTGTGTGTACTGTGTACTGTACAAGCATACTGATTGATGTGTTTTTCTGTTGTTCCTTGTTCCCTCATGCAGCTGTGTCCATAGATATTGATCGATATACTTATTGATGTGCCAATTGCAGGAGAAGGGAGAGACAGCGATTTGCATTTTTAGCCGTCCGTTTTCCCGATCTGAACATTGAAGGCCGTCCGATCTCCGTTAGCACCCCATCTCTCGCTCAATGGGCCTGCTGTCCTAGAGGGACGCTACTCCGATAGAAAAATTGGTGCGTTCTTGTTGATTGGGCCTTATCGGCAGGAAAGCCCGTCTCAGTCTCACGAATCCCTCATCAAAGAAAAAAAAATCAGCGCGACGTTTTTCCTCACCCATCCACGACCCTGGCCACGCCCGTCGTCATCCCACCGCCGCCGCCTCCAACGCCATAATCAGCTTCCGTTGGTCATTCCCATTCTTCTACGCCGGTGGGATCTTGCCTTCCTCCATAACCTTGCATCTCGCCGCTGCCCTACCCATCGCAGCCCCAGTTCCCAACGCCGGCACGATGGCGGCCGCCTCCAGGTCGCAGCTGCTCGAAGGTAGGTGGGCCGCTTCGAGGTCTCTGCTGCTCCAAGATCCTCCTCGATGCCCTTGCTGGCCCAACAAACAGTTCGTCGGCGCCCTCTTGCCCTCCACGTCGCTGGCCGCCCGCATTCTCTCTCCACGTTCGAGAAATCCTGACAACTCTGGAGGTGGTGGTGGCCGGCGGCGACGCACCTAGACTTTCCCACTAGGGCGATACTAGGAGGTCGCTTTCATCCCACACGCACAACAGGGCGACCGACAGTGCCTCTCAAGCTCTTCATTGGATCGTTATCACCTCGAATCGGCTCCATAACCATATCACTGTTGGCTGGGGATTTAGAGTACACTTTAGAGTATTGGATTTATGGGTTTGTTTGTGAATCGTTTTGTTTCAAAAAGCAACTGTGCGCCGCTGTGGATTTGTGGATTTATACATTGATAATCTACATCAATTATGACTTTCAGGTAAAGAGGCAGAAAATTTTGGATGCCAAGAGGTGCAAGCCGGGGGAAAAAGTCCAAAACAAACCTTGAATTTGTAGGCAGAAGCTAAATCAAACCCCGAACTCTCAATCCCTGAAATCAGCACACCGAACTCCATAATCCCGGTCTGTTTTAAACCTTGAGAGGACATGGCCGGTATTTGCTGAATTGGGCCGGCCCAGTAGCGCATGATCGCCGTCTTGTGAGCACTAGTCTTTTTTACGTTTTTTTTAATTTTTACACATGTCTAATTTTCTCAGTACCGAATGTACATTTTGAACGCAGATATTAAATATTTTTTGATAAACTTTTGATAGTTTCAAATACTTTATGGACATTTTGAAATTAAATGTTTTCAAAACATTTTTGAATACATGGTAATATTTTTCGAAATACATGTTTTACATTATCTTAATGACAATACACACTTTACAAAACTACACGGACACTCTTTTACATGGTTCAAATTTTTAAATTCGCATACACTATTTTCTATTACATGTCACGTATATTCTGTTAAGGTTATGACACATTTTTGTACAACACACAAACATTTTCGGTACATTTTGCATACATTTTTTCGAAAATGCCACAAACATATTTTCTAAAACTCGTGAACATTCTTGAAATGTTACATTTTTTTGAATGTACGAAACCTTTTTTTTGAATCACACGAATATTATTATACATTGTATAAACATTTGTTTGAATTGGCCCATACCTTTTTTTAGAATTTGTGGTATATTCTAGATGTCACAAACTCAGAAAAGTTTGTGTATCAAAAAGTTGGACTCCACGGCATGTTTTTTTTTTTGGAATTGTTACGTCGCGCGTTAAGAAAAAGAAAGAATGAATTTTTTATGTCTTGTGTGAAGCAACCAAAAAAACTCGCATCATGTCTGGTGGGCTGGCCCAGTCGATTGCGCAGCCAACAATTGAAAACATTTTTTAAAAACATCATTTACGAAATAGTTTATGAAATTCGAAAAACATATTTTAAAAATGTGACAGAATTTGAAAATCTGAAAAAAACAATTATAGCATCTGAAAAACTGTTGGTATGATGAAAATTTTGGACAAATGTGTTTTTCTTTTTAAAATCACAAACAGTTTTTTAAAATGCGAATAGAATTTTAAAACATTCAAAAAACAGAAAATGAATTGAATTTGCGCCAAAAATAGAAAACAGGGACATTTTTTAACTTCTGAATAATTTTAAAAATGTGCGAACATTTTTGGAACTTCACGAATTCTTGTTGTGTTATAGTGGGCCGGCCCAAATTCTTCTCGGTGAGAGTAGCTGGTTATCCCGGCCGGGATTGTACTATTCCCAGTTTGCCAAACAGGTATAGGGTCCAAAATAGACCGGGATTGCAAGTTCAGAGTATCAATTTCCGGGATTCAAAGTTCAGGGTTTGATTTAGCTTTCGTCTATAACTTCAAGGTTTATTTTGGACTTTTTCTGCAAGCGGGATGATGCAGAGAAAAAGGTGTCAGCGGTGAAGCTAACGGCGGATTGAAGGATTTCAAACACAAGAAGCGTGAGGGAAAGAATACCAAGCATGTGCAGCCACATAAGGGCATCTCCAGCCGCGACCCCAGGAAGGCCTTCCCAGGTGTTCTTTTCGCGCCGGCGCCGAAAAAACGGCCCAGTCGTGCCATCACGAGCCCGATTTTCGCCGGCTTGGGCCGAAAACAGCGTCGGCGGACCCAGCCCGAACCGGCTATTGGGCGCCCGGGCGCCGGGCGAACTGTTTTGGCGCGAAAAAGCCGCGGGCCCGCCTCAGCGACACGGCTCTCTTCTCGGCCCTTCGTCGTCCTCATCGCCTCGTTTCCCTCTCCTCTCCTCTCTTTCGCCGTCTCCAGTTCACACCCATGGCCGAAGCGCTTCAGCGACGGCGCTGGGCAACGGCTTCGCCGCCGCCATCTTCATAAAGACGAGGCTCGCCTCCTTCTACGAGGCCGAGTACGGTCCCAGCTGGACATGCGGGTGCTGGGGCGTGGAGGATCGGCTGGCGGCGTGCGGTGCCCGATACCCACCGGAAGCGGCGCGGCGTGCGGAAATCGCACAAATCCGCCGAACTGCGGTAGCCTTGGCGAGGAGGGCCACGCAGTACATCCCCGACAGCCCGCCTGGGACACGATACTTCCGCCGCCGTCACGCCCAGCAGCTCGAGGCCTGTGGCGTCGAGCCCTCACGGCAGCTCAACGCCCGCCCGGCGGTGTCGGTGGTGGGGCATCCGGGCGCCGCGTTGGAGGCCGTCCTCGAGTACATCGAGGCGGCAACACGCCGCGCCTCGAGTACCCCGCCCTTCCTTCCTTCTCACGCTGGGAAGCTCCACGGACCCCGAGGCGCATGGAGACCGGGGTCCTCCTCCCTCGTCCGGCTCGCCGCCTCGCCCGTCGGCCGAAGCCCGAAGCGCGCCGGTCAGCGCGCGCACCCGCAGCTCCGGCGTCCGCATCGGCGCCAACGCCTCTCCACCCACCGGCCGCCTCGTCCTCGTCGAGCCCAAGCCGGAGCCCGGCTTGCCCGCGGAGTACGAGGAGGTAGCCCGACACGGCATCTCCGACGAGGACGCCATGCGGTGGGCGGGCGACTACCTCCGCTGACGAGATGGTCCGGCAGCCGGCCCTCGAGGAAGATCGCCGCCCGCAAGCGTGGGCGCGAGGACGGCTGCGTCGTCGTGGTCCTCGGCAATGACGACGACGACGACGCCGGACCGTCCAACCCGCCGCGCCAACCGGGGAGGATGCGAGGACGGCGGAGGCGTGGCGAAGCGGCGGCGACGACGATGACGACGACGACGGCGGTGACTACACGCGGTTCTACAGCCTCCTCGGCATGTAGAACCGCGTGGGCGGGCGGCGAGGGAGACGGCGGGGTAGCCCGCGGTAGTTTTTTTTTTGTAAAATATGTTTAAGTTTGAATGAACTCGCCGATGTTCGCGTTAAATTTGAGTCGTTTTTGCGCCGTATTTGCCTTTTTAGACTAACCGTAGGGCGCCCTTGTTGGGGGCATGACGCCCCGGTCTTGTGATTTAAGCGCCAGTCTAGGCGATATTTTGCCCCTCCTGGAGGGCCAACGGCTGGAGATGCCCTAAGGACCACATCCATGTCTTATTCGAAATGATCATTAAGGAAATTGTGCAGTGTGACCAATGCACACTGCCCAGACCAGTCATTACTGAAAATTGTACCACCAGAGGAGATTACAGAGCTCCTTTACGGGCTATGTAAGTAGCATTCTGTTTTGCCTTTGCCTTTTGCTTCAGGTAAATATCGTTGAGCTCTTTCGTTTCCTGATAATCAAGCCAGCAATTGTTGGCATTTTCATTTTGATAATGCTGACTCAACAACATTTATTGTTCAGATGCTATTGTTTCGTCGTTTCATGTCCAAGTACACGGACCCAAATCATACAAGCATTATATGAGCTCGTTCATAAAATTTATAGATTTCCTGTAATTCCTATGTTTTGTCATGTTCCGCATAATTTGGATACTTCTAAAGTTTAAACTCCATTTGCTAAGATTCGTTATTTTTTGCATGATTCAGACCGATGATGAATTATTTGGATGTATAATCGATCTTGATATTGTTTGTACCTGCTACTATTTTCG
Source organism: Aegilops bicornis (assembly GCA_021605145.1). Classification (NCBI taxonomy): domain Eukaryota; kingdom Viridiplantae; phylum Streptophyta; class Magnoliopsida; order Poales; family Poaceae; genus Aegilops; species Aegilops bicornis. The sequence goes on from CM038675.1 coordinate 723,645,436, forward strand.
GCGTCATTCTATCGAATTATCCATGTGAAACCCCGAACCCTTACTTCCCGCAAAAAAAAAAACCCTTACAACTAGGAATAGAGTGGTATGGAAAAGAAGGTTTGGAATGATTTTACTATGTAATTGGTCATCAATTTCTTCAAATTTCTTTTTTCAGTTGGAAAAGTTCGACCAGTTAAATAAACTATCAGTCTTTATGAAATAGCACATCAGTTTCCACCTAATCAGTGATGCCTCATTTTTTTTTCTCTGATCAGATTAGAGTAATGTGTTTTAGTTACGAGGTTCATGCAAGAAAGATATGTCTGCAATACGTAATGGTCGACTTCAAAAGTGATATGAAGGTTCTCACTAGGAAATCTGAAATAATAAGGTTGCAGTTGCATGTCATGACGTACAGTCTCAAATTAGGTATAGACACAGTATGCTACAAATCATCTTAGTTTATAAATTTCCCACTTGCTGTTTCTACGCATAGTGGGGAAGAGGAGCTGATTGCAGTATACTAACATCACTAGAAGAACGCCCATGCGTTGCAACGGGGCCACATTAATTTTAAGAGTTTAATATTACGACATTGGCAATTTTTTTTATCATCAAATCCTCTCACACACACTCTCCCTCCCTCTTCCTCACTCTCTCTCCCCCTCTCCCTCTCTCTAACACACACATATCCATCTTATTGGGTACGGGACCATAATCCATCTATTTCACACACACGCGCTAGTGCATAACAATATGGATTATGTGTATTATATTTGTCACCAGAACTAAACGAATTAATTTCATGTAAATCGGCCAGCCACAACTCCAAGAATACACGGAGGAGGTGGCCCGGGTCAGCGTCGGCGCCGTCCGGCGCAGGCCACGGCCCGCTTCCAAGTGCACGTGCAATGCACGTCTCATATTATAACAAGATGTGAGAAATCACATACTAACACGATGTTGCAATCAATTTATAATTAAAGAAGTAAAAAGTCTTTTTTCTTAAATCAGAATTCCTTATGCTGGAGTTTAAACAAACCCCACAATAACATGATCAATTTTTTTTCTCTACTTATCACCTAATTAAGCAAATGCATGACTTATGAAGCGGATAAGAAATCATGTTAACTTGGAACTAAAATTCCAACAAAAGAGTGAGGAACATACCTTTTTATCATTGCTCTGAAGTCTGAACCTCCCCCTACTTGTTAGTGAAATGTGAGTATGCTTGGAAGATAATAATTTCTTATGCAACATATGCTTTTACATCTGAAAGAGCTACAAAATATGTTGACCTACCTATGTGCACTATATTCAACGTAGCTCTGATGTGCACCGCCTCGCTCTTGATTAGTTGCCGCAGTGCTGCGCATCTACGCCAACAAGCTGGGAAACAAATGCAAATGTTACACGAGTCAAAATTAACCATCCCACAATCGTAACAATAGAAAAGATAATAACCAAAATTTAACAGAAGAACTATCGCTTGGCTCCAGATCCATCTCGATAGCCCTTGATCTGGCTGCTGAGCTTCTCCTAGCCGCCTCAACATCACGTCATTATCAAACATGTAGTGGATGCCTAGTGGGACAAGGATTAAGAAATAACATGAGGTGAAAAATACGATGGCTGTCAATTCCATAAGACGATCCAAGTAATTTGACAAAACAGATCGGGAGCATCTTGTATAATCTCAAAAAAGCAACTAAAAATATGAGAAATGAATTGATGAAAATCAGTCCCTGTTCCCATTCATGCTCGCTTTTGTAATGGGAGGCAAGGAATGGGGATACCGGGAGAAGAAAGGATCACATGGACGGCAAGCCTCCACCACCGGCAAGTGGGGTTGCTTCACATCCAATCTCCACGGCCGCCGCCTCCATGGGGACGAACTCCCATGTTCACAACCAGGCTCCCAATCGGCCATTGTCTCGCCGACCTTGACGACGCAAGTAGTCCCTCCTTCGATCCCATTCTAACGGAGGCAACACCCATCCCAGCGGATGGGTCCGCGGTGAGATCCCTACTGGATTGTGGTCGCGCCTCCCCAAACCTCATCGCGGGACACATGAGAGGGCGACGTTGCCATGGTCAGGCTTGGATGGGGAAAGGAGGCGACATAGCAGCAACGGCGCCTTCGCCGGGATTGGTGGCGACGGCGGCGGCGAGCGAGCAGGAGGACGGCGGCGGCGAGAGAGTAGGAGGGTGGTGGCGGCAGTCCATCGGCCGCGGTGACGTGAGAGGAGGATGGGGATGGGGCCACGATCTGGACGTATGGAGCGGTCGAGAGGAGGGGAAGCAGACGGCTGGGTTTTTTCCATCGTGCGGGGTTTGGGGGAGGTCAAACGAGAGGGGTTTTTTCGTGCGGGAGGCAGAGCAACGAGGGCGGATGTAGGGAGACGGGACGCGGTCGGTTGGCAGGAAAAGAAAAGCTACGCATTTTTTAGGCAGTAGAGATGATTGATGATAAGAAAGGGAAAATCACATCAATATAAGGAAATATCCCATCAATACTTGATTGATTGCGATTTATTTTTTATATGGTAACTAATCTGATCATCAATATTTGATTGATTGTGATTTATTTTTATATGGTAACTAATCTGATGGGTTTATATGGGTGGTGAAGCGAAAAGGCAGGTGGGAGGGAGACGAAATAAAACCAGCAAAATAAAACCGACGAAAGCGGTGAGGCGAAATAAAACCAACGAAAGTGGTGAGGCGAAATAAACCAGCGAAAAATAACCGGCGGACTATTCACATAAGAAAGGGAAAATCACATCAATATAAGAAAATATCCCATCAATACTTGATTGATTGTGATTTATTTTTTATATGGTAACTAATCTGATCATCAATACTTGATTGATTGTGATTTATTTTTATATGATAACTAATCTGATGGGTTTATGTGGGCGGTTAAGCGAAAAGGCAGGTGTGAGGAAGACGAAATAAAACCAGCGAAATAAAACCAACGAAAGTGATGAGGTGAAATAAAGCCAGCGAAAAATAACCGGCGGACTATTCACCAACTGCTATACTAGGAGTAGAGATTCTTTGCTGCCAAAGTTCGTGTCCCACAGCTGGACATTATCACATTTTTCTAAGGAAAGGATCACTTACCCATGTATATTTGGTATCCATATAATTTGGGTTATTTGGAATCAATTACAACAAGTATGGCATATTCTTCTAGGCGATCAGATTTTTTTCACAAGACACGGCGCAAATGGGGAAATTTTGTGGACGCTGAAGATGCTTGTTATTTTTCTATCCCGGGGGCTTCTTGATGATCTTTGTTGCCATTCATGGTAAAATTCCCGCTATTCATGCTACTGCGTATAATTTTCTTTCTAGCTATAGCCCTTTTCATCATTATTATGCAAAATCTGGACCTACTCAGGAAAGGGCGCATTTAACTAAAATAAGTAGTTTTTCTGTGCAATTTCCCCCGTGGCCAAGCTCCAAACTCGCGTTCTCCACTTCCCCCGACGACGCTCGCCTTCCGCTCTCCCCCGTTCCCGATCGTTCGCTCCTCCCCCTTCAGGCCGTTTATTGCGGCCTTCGGGTCCTCGAGGCTCCGGTTCCTCTCGTCCCGGCGGGATCCTCCAGCCCTCGCGCCGGTCCTGCGCCGGCGGCGGCGGCGGCGACAGCCCCTGGAAGGGAAACCCTTCGGGCGCCCTTGCCCTCCCCCCGCCCTTGTGACCGGGCGGCTGAGCACACAGGCTCTTTGGGCCCGGCCCGTCCTGTCTGTTGGGCCCAGGTGCGGCCGGGCCGGCTGGCTCCTCCTCCTCCCTGGGCCGGCCCAATCCCGCTGGGCCGCTGGCGTACCCTAGGCCCAGGTTATCGCTCTCATCAGTTTGGCTCCCGTGCGGCTCCGCTCCCTCCTCCCCCCAACGCCGCCACTTCCCCTCGTTCCCAGCTCCCGATCCTCCTCGGCGCGCCCTCGTCTACCTCGGCCCCGGCCCCCTCCGTTCCCCGGCCGGCCGGCCTGATCCCTCCTCCCCCGCCTCCTCCACCCCCCCCACCTTCCCCTCCCCAGCCACGACTCCCCATGCCGCGCGACTGGGAAGATGGGACGACCCGCGCCAAGCGCAAGGCCGACGAGCTCCACCGCGACAGTTCCCGTCCCTCTCCGGACGCCCTCCGGCGTGAGGAGGAGCTTCGGCGGGAGCTCCGCGAGCTCCGGGAAGGCCGTCGCTCGCCCGAGCGCAGGGAGGGTCGGGACCGCTCTCGGTCGCCTAGGCCGGCCGCCTCGGGGGACTGGCCGGGCGCGAAAGGTCCCGTCCCGCCCCTTGCCGTGGGCGCCGCCTCGCCCCTCCCAGTCGTCTCGTCCCGTCTCCCCCGCGCCCGGGATGGGATCCTCCCAACCCCGGCTTCCCGTCGCTACGTGCCTCCTCATGCCGCCGCCCCCATGACCTCGACTTCTGCTCCTGGCTCTGGTGGTGGCGCCGCTCGCGGCCGTGCTGGGCCAGCCAAGAAGAAGAAGCGTCGGCGTGCTCGCGGCGCTCCGCCTGCGCCCCCCCTCGACGGCCCCGGGGTCTTCCGCCCCGCCCGGGCCCGGTTCTGGTCTCCCTCACCCTCCCTGCTTCAACTGCGGGGTGGGGGGACATTCGCAAGTCAACTGTGTCAATCACCAGTGCTGCTACCTCTGCAAGGATCCGGGCCACCCCGCCCTCCTTTGCCTGGATAGACCGGTGGTGTCGGAGCTCATGATGTACGGGCACGGTATCGAGGGGTTGGGCTTCTTCCACCTCAAGGTCCCCGACATCCCGCCGCCCTCTCCCTCCCTCCAGGCGGTCGTCACGGTCGTCGACGGGGTGGCATCCCCGGAGATGATTGAGGCCGAGCTCAACCACCTCTACCGCCGCCAGTGGGACTGGGTGGTCACCCCCACCGCCGGCCCCACATCTTCACCGTCGTCTTCCCCGACTCCGTCAGCTACGGCTACGCGACTCGCAGTGGCCGGATCACGCTCGCCCTCAACCAGCTAGTTGTCGACATCTCCGAGCCGGTCCTCGACGCTCAGGCCGAGGCCGTCCTTGACATCGCTTGGATCCTTGTCTCCGGCCTCCCCGACATTGCGCGGTCCGAGCTCGTCATCCGCCAGATGCCCACCTCTTGGGCAAGGTGGTGGTGGTCGATGAGCTCTCTCTGCGCAAGGAGGAGGAGGTCCGGGTCAAGGTCAAGTGCCTAGACTCCTCCAAGCTTCACACCTTCGTCCGTGTTTTCTTTAACGACCAGGGCTTCGACCTCAGGATCGCCCCCGAGCCCCCGAACCATGTCGGTCGCTCCCGCTCCTTCGACGCCGGCCTCCCCAGCGGCGACCCGGGGACCGATGGGGACTACCACGTGTTGGAAATATGCCCTAGAGGCAATAATAAAAGGATTATTATTATATTTCCTTGTTCATGATAATTGTCTTTTATTCATGCTATAATTGTATTATCCGGAAATCGTAATACACGTGTGAATACATAGACCACAATATGTCCCTAGTGAGCCTCTAGTTGACTAGCTCGTTGATCAATAGATAGTCAGGGTTTCACGACTATGGACATTGGATGTCATTGATAAGCGGGATCACATCATTAGGAGAATGATGTGATGGACAAGACCCAATCCTAAGCATAGCACAAGATCGTGTAGTTCGCTTTTGCTAGAGCTTTTCCAATGTCAAGTATCTCTTCCTTAGACCATGAGATCGTGTAACTCCCGGATACCGTAGGAGTGCTTTGGGTGTACCAAACGTCACAACGTAATCGGGTGACTATAAAGGTGCACTACAGGTATCTCCGGAAGTGTGCATTGGGTTGACACGGATCGAGACTGGATTTGTCACTCCGTGTTACGGAAAGGTATCACTGGGCCCACTCGGTAGTGCATCATCATAATGAGCTCAAAGTGACCAATTATGCGGTCACGGGATCATGCATTATGGTACGAGTAAAGTGACTTGCCGTAGTGAGATTGAACGAGGTATTGGGATACCGACGATCGAATCTCGGGCAAGTAACATACCGATTGACAAAGGGAATTGTATACGGGGTTGTTTGAATCCTCGACATCGTGGTTCATCCGATGAGATCATCGAGGAGCATGTGGGAGCCAACATGGGTATCCAGATCCCGCTGTTGGTTATTGCACGAGAGCCGTCTCGGTCATGTCTGCATGTCTCCCGAACCCGTAGGGTCTACACATAAGGTTCGGTGACGCTTAGGGTTGTATGAATATGTGTTTGCAGTAAACCGAATGTTGTTCGGAGTCCTGGATGAGATCCCGGACGTCACGAGGAGTTCCGGAATGGTCCGGAGGTAAAGAATTATATATAGGAAGTATTGTTTCGGCCATCGGGAAAGTTTCGGGGTCACCCGGTATTGTACCGGGACCACGGAAGGGTCCCGGGGGTCCACCGGGTGGGGCCACCCATCCCGGAGGGCCCCATGGGCTGAAGTGGGGAGGGGAACCAGCCCATAGTGGGCTGGTGCGCCCCCCTTGGCCCACGGCCTGTGCATAGGGTTGAAACCCTAGCGGGGCGCCCACTTGCCTTGGGGGCACTCCACCCCCTTGGCCGCCCCTTGGGAGATTGGATATCAAGGGCGGCGCCCCTGAGGGGCCTATATAAAGGGAGGGAGGGGCAGCCGCACTGAAGTTCTGGCGCCTCCCTCCCCTGCTACACCTCTTCCTCCTCCGTCCACGAAGCTTGGCGAAGCCTGCCGGAATCTGCTGCTCCACCACCACCACGCCGTTGTCTGCTGCTGGAGCCATCTTCTTCAACCTCTCCTTCCCCTTGCTGGATCAAGAAGGAGGATCGTCATCCGCTCGTACGTGTGTTGAACGCGGAGGTGCCGTCCGTTCGGCACTCGGTCATCGGTGATTTGGATCACGGCGAGTACGACTCCATCATCCACGTTCTAGTGAACGCTTCCGCACGCGATCTACAAGTGGTATGTAGATGCAATCCCTCTCCCATGACTCGTTGCTTAGATGAACTCATAGATGGATCTTGGTGAAACCGTAGAAAAATTTTAATTTTCTGCAACGTTCCCCAACAGTGGCATCATGAGCTAGGTCTATGCGTAGTTCTCTATTGCACGCAGTAGGACACAATTTTGTTGTGGGCGTAGATCTTGTCAACTTGCTTGCCGCTACTAGTCTTATCTTGCTTCAGCGGTATTGTGGGATGAAGCGGCCGGACCAACCTTACACGTGACGCTTACGTGAGACCGGTTCCACCAATCGACATGCACTAGTTGCATAAGGTGGTGGCGGGTGTCTGTCTCTCCCACTTTAGTTGGAGCGGATTCGATGAAAAGGGCCCTTATGAAGGGTAAATAGAAGTTGACAAAATCACGTTGTGGTTATTCGTAGGTAAGAAAACGTTCTTGCTAGAACCCAATTGCAGCCACGTAAAAGATGCAACAACAATAAGAGGACGTCTAACTTGTTTTTGCGGCAATTGTCAGGTGATGTGATATGGCAAGAAGTTGTGATGAATGATGAATGACATATTGTGATGTATGAGATCATGTTCTTGTAATAGGAATCACGACTTGCATGTTGATGAGTATGACAACCGGCAGGAGCCATAGGAGTTGTCTTTATTTTTGTATGACTGCGTGTCATTGAAGAATGCCATGTAAATTACTTTACTTTATTGCTAAACGCGTTAGCCATAGAAGTAGAAGTAGTCGTTGGCGTGACAACTTCATGAAGACACGATGATGGAGATCATGATGATGGAGATCATGGTGTCATGCCGGTGACAAGATGATCATGGAGCCCCGAAGATGGAGATCAATGGAACTATATGATATTGGCCATATCATGTCACTACTATATAATTGCATGTGATGTTTATTATGCATATGCATCTTGTTTACTTAGAACGACGGTAGTAAATAAGATGATCCCTTACAACAATATCAAGGAGTGTTCTCCCCTAACTGTGCACCGTTGCTAAAGTTCGTCGTTTCGAAGCACCACGTGATGATCGGGTGTGATAGATCCTTACGTTCACATACAACGGGTGTAAGACAGTTTTACACATGCAAAACACTTAGGGTTAACTTGACGAGCCTAGCATGTACAGACATGGCCTCGGAACACGGAGACCGAAAGGTCGAACACGAGTCGTATGGAAGATACGATCAACATGGAGATGTTCACCGATGATGACTAGTCCGTATCACGTGATGATCGGACACGGCCTAGTCGACTCGGATCGTGTAACACTTAGATGACTAGAGGGATGTCTAATCTGAGTGGGAGTTCATTAAATAATTTGATTAGATGAACTTTATTATCATGAACAATAGTCTAAAATCTTTGCAAAATATGTCTTGTAGATCAAATGGCCAACGCTCATGTCAACATGAACTTCAACGCGTTCCTAGAGAAAACCAAGCTGAAAGATGATGGTAGCAACTATACGGACTGGGTTGAACACGAGGATCATCCTCATAGCTGCCAGGAAACAATATGTCCTAGAAGGACCGCTTAGGTGATGCACCCATCCTGCAGAACCAAGACATTATGAATGCTTGGCAGTCTCGTCTTGATGATTACTCCCTCGTTCGATGCGGCATGCTTTACAGCTTAGAACCGGGGCTCCAAAACCGCTTTTGAGCAACACGGAGGCGTATGAGATGTTCGAGGTGCTGAAACTAGTTTTCCAAGCTCATGCCCGGTCGAGAGATATGAAGTCTCCGACAAGTTCTATAGTTGTAAGATGGAGGAAAATAGTTACGTCGGTGAGCACATACTCAAAATGTCTGGGTTGCACAACCGCCTGTCCCAACTGGACATTAACCTCCCGGACGAGGCGGTCATTGACAGAATCCTTCTGTCGCTCCCACCAAGCTAAAAGAGCTTTGTGATGAACTACAATATGCAGGGATGGTGAAGACCATTCCCGAAGTATTCTCAATGCTGAAGTCAGCAGAGGTTGAAATCAAGAAAGAACATCAAGTGTTGATGATCAATAAAACCACTAAGTTCAAGAAGGGCAAGGGTAAGAAGAACTTCAAGAAGGACGGCAAGGATGTTCCCGCTCCCGGAAATCAAGTTGCCGAGAAGAAGACAAAGAAAGGACCCAAGCACGAGACAGAGTGCTTTTATTGCAAAGGGAAGGGCCCTTTGAAGCGGAACTGCCCCAAATACTTAGCGGACAAGAAGGCCGTCAACACTAAAGGTATATTTGATATACAAGTAATTGATGTGTACCTTACCCGATTACTCGTAGTAACTCCTGGGTATTTGATACCGGTGCCGTTGCTCATATTTGTAACTCATGAGGAGCTGCGGAATAAACGGAGGCTGGCGAAGGACAAGGTGACGATCTTGGCGTCGGGAATGGTTCCAAGGTCGATGTGATCGCCGTCGACGCTACCTCTACATTTACCTACGGGATTAGTTTTAAACCTCAATAATTGTTATTTAGTGCCAAGTTTGAGCATGAACATTGTATCAGGATCTCGTTTAATGCGAGATGGCTACTCATTTAAATCCGAGAATAATAGTTGTTCTATTTATATGAGAGATATGTTTTATGGTCATGCTCCGATGGTCAATGGTTTATTCTTAATGAATCTCGAACGTAATATTACACATATTCATAGTGTGAATACCAAAAGATGTAAGGTTGATAACGATAGTCCCACATACTTGTGGCACTGCCGCCTTGGTCACATTGGTGTCAAGCGCATGAAGAAGGTCCATTCTGATGGACTTTTAGAGTCTCTCAATTATGAATCATTTGACACATGCGAACCATGCCTCATGGACAAAATGACCAAGACTCCATTCTCCGGGACAATGGAGCGAGCAACCAACTTATTGGAAATCATACATACCGATGTGTGCGGTCCAATGAGCGTTGAGGCTCATGGAGGATATCGTTATGTTCTCACTCTCACTGATGACTTGAGTAGATATGGGTATGTCTACTTGATGAAACACAAGTCTGAGACCTTTGAAAAGTTCAAGGAATTTCAGAATGAGGTAGAAAATCAATGTGACCGAAAAATAAAGTTCTTACGATCAGATCGTGGAGGAGAATATTTAAGTCACGAATTTGGTACACACTTAAGGAAATGTGGAATCGTTTCACAACTCACGCCTACTGGAACACCTCAGCGTAATGGTGTGTCCGAACGTCAGAATCGCACTCTATTGGATATGGTGCGATCTATGATGTCTCTTACAGATTTACCGCTATCATTTTGGGGATACGCTCTAGAGACAGCTACATTCACTTTAAATAGGGCACCGTCTAAATCCTTTGAGACGACACCGTATGAATTATGGTTTGGGAAGAAACCTAAGCTGTCGTTTCTAAAAGTTTGGGGATGCGATGCTTATGTCAAGAAACTTCAACCTGAAAAGCTCGAACCCAAGTCGGAAAATGCGTCTTCATATGATACCCTAAGGAAACCAGTGGGTATACCTTCTACCTTAGATCCGAAGGCAAGATCTTTGTTGCCAAGAACGGATCCTTTCTTGAAAAAGAGTTTCTCTCGAAAGGAGTAAGTGGGAGGAAAGTAGAACTCGATGAAGTACTACCTCTTGAACCGGAAAGTAGTGCAGCTCAGGAGAATGTTCTTGTGGTGCCTACACCTACTGAAGAGGAAATTAATGATGATGACCAAGGTACTTCGGATCAAGTTGCTACTGAACTTCGTACGTCCACAAGGACACGTTCCACACCAGAGTGGTATGGCAACCCTGTCCTGAAAATCATGTTGTTAGACAACGGTGAACCTTCGAACTATGAAGAAGCGATGGCGGGCCTGGATTCCAACAAATGGCTTGAAGCCATGCAATCCGAGATAGGATCCATGTATGAAAATAAAGTATGGACTTTGACAGACTTGCCCGATGATCGTGAGCGATAGAAAACAAATGGATCTTTAAGAAGAAGACGGACGGATGGTAATGTCACCATCTATAAAGCTCGACTTGTCGCTAAAGGTTATCGGCAAGTTCAAGGGATTGAATCTGACGAGACTTTCTCTCCCGTGGCGAAGCTTAAGTCCGTCCGAATCATGTTAGCAATTGCCGCATACTATGATTATGAGATATGGCAGATGGATCGTCAAAACAGCGTTCCTTAACGGTTATCTTAAGGAAGAGCTGTATATGATGCAGCCGGAAGGTTTTGTCGACCCTAAGAATGCTAACAAGGTATGCAAGCTCCAAATGATCCATTTATGGGCTGGTGCAAGCGTCTCGGAGTTGGAACATTCACTTTGTTGAGATGATCAAAGCGTTTGGGTTTATGCAGACTTATGGAGAAGCCTGCGTTTACAAGAAAGTGAGTGGGAGCTCTGTAGCATTTCTCATATTATATGTAGATGACATACTTTTGATGGGAAATGATATAGAACTCTTGGACAACATTAAGGCCTACTTGAATAAAAGTTTTTCAATGAAGGACCTTGGAGAAGCTGCTTATATATTAGGCATCAAGATCTATAGAGATAGATCGAGACGCCTCATAGGTCTTTCACAAAGCACATACCTTGATAAGATTTTGAAGAAGTTCAAAATGGATCAGTCCAAGAAAGGGTTCTTGCCTGTATTGCAAGGTGTGAGATTGGGCTCAGCTCAATGCCCGACCACGGCAAAAGATAAAGAAGAGATGAGCGTCATCCCCGGAGGCTAGCGGAGGCCCGCGCGGCCTTCCTCCTGCCACCCGTCCCTCCTGCGGCTGGCGTGACCCCTCCCCCGCCCGCGTCGTGACTGACGGCTCCTCCACCACCGCCGGTGGGTGAGGAGATCTGTGGCCGCACCCTCTCCCGCACGGTGGCTCTCCGTGCGCAAAGCGCCTCTCGTGTCCTGGGGTCAAGCAGCCCCCCTATGGCGCCTTAATGCGTGCTCTGTTCTGGAACATCCGCGGTTTCGGCCATGATGGTCGAGGCCGCCAACTCGTGGAGTACATGCGAGAGGAACACATTGACATAGTTGCCATTCAAGAAACTCTGCGTCTCGATTTCTCGCTCCCTGAGCTTGACCGTCTGAGCTCTCACCTCTTTGCGTGGCATTGGCTCCCTTCTAGTGGGAGCGCAGGCCACTCGGGTGGCATCTTTTTAGGTGTGAAGGATGCCACATTTAAGGTGGGTAGCATGGATCGAGGGGAGTTCTTCGTGAGCATGGAGCTGTTTGAGAAATCTCTCAACTTCAAGTGGTAGGTCATCATCATCTACGGGCCAGCCGACCATAGTAGGTCGGCCGCCTTCCTCGAGGAGCTCCACCGGAAGATCTCAGCAGCCTGCCTTCCGGTGGTAGTGGGAGGCGATTTTAACCTCCTGCGCGTAGCAGAAGACAAGAGCAATGATAATGTCTGCTTTTGCGCGAATGCAAATGTTCAATGACTTCATTGCTGACCCGGGCTCCGCTAGATCGATAGGATTGGTGCCAGGTTCACCTGGACCAACAGGCAAGCCTCCCCGACCCAGTCCATCCTGGACCGGGTTCTAGTGTCCCCGGATTGGGACCTCCGCTGCCCCTTAGCCTCCCTTCGTGCCATCACGCGGATTGGCTCGGATCATGCCCCCTGCTTCTCTCCTCTGCTGACGAGCGCCCGCCGATCTCCCCTCGATTCCGGTTTGAGACCTTCTGGCTCTCCTAGGCCGGGTTTAACGACGCCGTAGGTGCTCGATGGATCGAGGCCCGCGCCCACCCCCACCCCGTCCCCCTTCGGCCATTGATTCGTGGCACTTCTGTGCGAAACGCGGTCGGCAGTTCATGAAGGGTTGGGGTGCGAATTTGGGTCGCGACCTATGGGAGCGCAAGAAGTCATTGTTGTCGGCGATTCAGGCTCTGGACTTGCGTGCGGATGAGGTGGGTCTCTCTCCGGACGAGTGGCTCTCCCGCTATGACCTGGAAGACCAGCTCTCCGTGATCTACACCGATGAGGAGGCTTATTGGCGCCTCCGTGGTGCCCAGAAGTGGGTCTTGAAGGGCGATGCGAATACGGCATACTTCCAGGCCATCGCCAATGGCCGCCGTAGACGCAACACCATCCCTCTTTTGTGGGATGGTGAGACTCTCCTTCAAGACCCCCGTGACATCCGGTCCCATGTCGACGGTTTCTATAGATCCTTATTCTCTGCCGCCCCTAGAAGCGGCATCTCTGAAAGGACATGTGGTGCCCCCATGTGTGGTTTTGGTAATTGATGACATTCTCTATGGACTAATGGTTGCATTGAGTTACATTTGAAGGATTTGTCCATAGGCTTTTCTTGAAGTCCATGTGTTGGTTTCAAGGAGTTTATGTGTTGACCAAGGTGCTATTAAGGAATTATCCAAAGATTGGTCATGTGAGTGTTGAGCTTATTGCAAGCATGTCTTGAAGAAGAATATTGTTTGATCATTCATGTTTACCTTCAAGACATCCTCCATATGAAGAGAGTTGGAAAGAATCAAGGTTGATCAAGACTAAGTCAAGAGTGAATCAAGTTGATCAACACACAAAGCGTACAAGATGTACAGAGGGATCAAGTGATCCCATGGTATGGTAAGCATTGTCCATTACGCTTTGTGTACTAACCCATGTTCTTCGTGAGAGTTCTCTGTGGGGTTAGGGTGCGGTGTGCAAATTCAAGTGAAGCATCACGAAGAGATCAAATGCTTGAAGCTTGCCGTCCATTGTGGTGACAATGGACTTGTGAAGATGTCTTGGAAGAGTGGCTCACCCATAGTGGAGTATGGGGAGCAATCAACTAGTCTTCTTCGAGCCAACGCAATCAAGAAAGGTGGTCCAACTTGAGGGAGTCAAGATCGTCATCGTCTAGCTCAAGTGGACCATGTGCAAGGCAAAGGTTTGCCCTTGATAGGTTTTCTATTTTACCGGTCTCATGATGGTAGTTGGGAGACCGGGTTATAGGATCGATTGAGTACTATCTAGTGGGGCTCTCGATGAGTAGCTTGATCGTATCATTCGTAGAGAGCTCAAACCATTGCATCCTTGCATCATCTTTATTGGTTCTTATTTGGTTCTTCTCCTTGCGAGTTTTGGAGCTTATGGTCATTTTTATGACAAGCTCGAGTTCATCGAAAACGGAGCTCACATGCGTCTTCTATGATGTTTTCGATGTTGGAGGGTATGCCGGTTCTTCTCTGTTGGAGTTTCACTCTTTTGCTTGTTAGGCATACCTCCCCTGCCTCTTCTTACTATATCCATCATTGTTTCGATGCTACTCGTTGTCTTGTTTCCAACAAGCTTGAGTTTGCTCAATTGAGCTCATTTGTAGAAGTTATGGCAGTTACGGTTTTATTGTTTCCTCTGTTGTCTTCTCTGCAAAATGAAGGACTCCTAGTGTTGCTAATCTGGGGCATGCGGTAATCTTGCTCTCCGGGCGTTAGTACCGCAGGCCCTTATGATAGTACCGCAGTCCCTATGGTAATCTGCAGTGCTCACTGAGTAATCTTGCTCTGTGGGAAGCGGTAGTACCGTGGCATCTAACCAGCCTTGCTTTCGGCCGGTAGTAAGGGCGGATGTAATTTTTACATCCGCGTCCCTCTGTAGTACCAGCGCTTGTGGCGCGGTAGTACTGCGTGGGCTCGCCAGGCTTAGCGGCATGAGCGGAAGTAAGGCGGATGTAATTTTACATCCAGCGCCCTCTGTGATAATACCGCTCTTCGTGTGCGGTAGTACCGTGCGGATTTTTTGCGAGGTCCTCCTCGGCGGAAGTAGATGCGGAAGTAATTTTTACTTCCGTGCTTTCTCTGACTAGTGTTGCCTGCCTTACGGTAATCTTGTGAGGGCGTAGCGGTAGTACCGCTCCGGCGGTTCTCTTGTTCGTTGCCACAATACTGTGAGCCTTCATCGGCAAGATCTTGCACTTGCGGTAGTACCGCAACCTGCGTGATAGTACCGCAGCCGATCATGTAGTACCGCAGCTCCATGCGGTAGTACCGCGTCGTGCGGGCTGAGTGAGGGGATAACGGTTGGATTTTCTCCCCACCTATAAAAGGGGGTCTTCTTCCCCCTTGAGATCTAATCTTTTGGAGCTCGTGTTCTTCCCCCATTGTTGACCTTCTTCGAGCTTGCTAACTCTCAATCCCTCCATGGATTCTTGCTAGTTTTTGAGGGAAAAGAGAGAGGAGATCTAGATCCACATTTCCACCAATCACTTTCTCCTCTATGTGAGGGGAACCCCGTGGATCTAGATCTTGGAGTTCTTGGTGTTCTCCTTCTTGTTCTTCCTCTCATTTTCCTCCCTAGCATTAGTTGCTGTGGTGGGATTTGAGAGAGAAGGACTTGGGCACTCCGTGTGCCCTTGCCATTGCATTTGGTGCATCGGTTTGAGTTCTCCACGGTGATACGTGGAAGTTACAAGTTGAGAAGCTTATTACTCTTGGGTGCTTGGTGCCCTTGAGCTTGTTCCTCTTGGGTGCTTAGGCGCCCTAGGCGGTTGGTGGTGTTAGGAGCTCAATCATTGTGGTGTAAAGCTCCGGCAAGCGTCGGGGTCTCCAATTAGGTTGTGGAGATCGTCCCGAGCAATTTGACGGTGACCGGTGACCGCCCCCAAGGGTTGCCAAAGTGTACCGGTTTGACCGCCCCCAAGGGTTGCCATTTGTACGGGTTCGGTGACCGCCCTCAAGGGTCCCTTAGTGGAATCACGACATCTTGCATTGTGCGAGGACGTGAGGAGATTACGGTGGCCCTAGTGGCTTCTTGGGGAGCATTGTGCCTCCACACCGCTCCAAACGGAGATTAGCATCCGCAAGGGTGTGAACTTCATCGTCGTCTCCGCGTGCCTCGGTTATCTCTTACCCGAGCCCTTTACTTATGCACTTTACTCTGTGATAGCCATATTGTTTCTTGTCATATATCATGCTATCACCTAGTAGTTTATCTTGTTTAGCATAAGTTGTTGGTGCACATAGGTAAGCCTAGTTGTTGTAGGTTTTGTGCTTGACAAATTAACCGCTAGGTTTATTCCGCATTTTTTCAAGCCTAAACCGTAATTATTTTAAGGCGCCTATTCACCCCCCCCCCCTCTAGGCGACATCCATGATCTTTCAATCTCTCTCGCCCCTGATTGATGGTCTGGGGCCCAGTTGGTGTCTGTCTCGGAGAACGCTGCCCTTATGGCCCCCTTCTCCGAGCAGGAGGTTTGGGAGGCCATCAAGGGCATGAACCCTTCCTCTGCGCCGGGACCGGATGGCCTCCCGGTTAAAATTTTCCAGACCTTCTGGAACGTGATTAAACCAGAGGTCATGGCCATCTTCGACGAGTTCTACGTTGGCTCCATCGATCTTGGGCGTCTCAATTTCGGGATCATCTCTCTCATCCCCAAGGTCCCTGGGGCGTCCGACATTCGCCAGTTTCGCACGATCACGGTTATTAATGTGATCTTCCGAATCCTGGCTAAGGGGTACGCCAATAGGGTGACCCTGCTGGCCGACCGTGTGACTCACCCCAACCAGTCGGCCTTCATTAAGGTCCGTTACATCTTGGATGGGGTCCTCGTCCTTCATGAAGTCTTTCATGAGGTGCGCGTCAAGCGCCTCAAGGCGGTTTTCCTGAAGATTGACTTCCACAAGGCCTACGATATGGTTAGCTGGCCCTTCCTCCGGGAGGTCCTTCTTCGGAAGGGTTTCGACGACCGGTGGATCACTAGAGTCATGCAGATGGTCTCTTGCGGTCGCACGGCCGTGAACATCAACGGTGAGATTGGCCCTTTCTTCCCCACCCTTTGTGGGGTGCGGCAAGGCGACCCCTTCTCCCCGTTCTTGTTCAATATGGTCGTGGACGCGCTTGCCTCCCCGCTGGCCATATTCGTGGGATTACTCCCCACCTTGCCGGTGGCTCCGGGATCTCCATCCTCCAGTATGCTGACGACACTATCATCATGTCGAAGGCTCGGAGACGGACATATCCAACCTCAAGTTCCTCCTTCTCTGCTGCCAACAGATGTCGGGCCTCAAGATCAACTTCGACAAGAGTGATGTTATGGTGATGGGCTACTCCCCCTCTGAGTCTCAGGCCATCGCCATGTGAGCTTAATTACCGCATGGGCTCCTTCCCCACTACCTACAGGAACGCCCATTCGACTCCCGGTGACCGTCGCAGACCTGCGGCCCCACGTGGCCAAGCTCCAAACTCGCGTCGAGCCTGGCGAGGAGGTGGCTGTCCAAGGCGGCGGACTATTCTCATCAACTCCTCCCTCTCCAGCCTCCTCTTGTTCCTCATGAGCTTCTCGGTCTCCACGAGACCTGCACAGTGAGATCGCCAGGTCGATCCGCTTTTCTTGGGCGGGCGACGATGGCAAGTAGAAGTACCATATGGTCAGCTGGCCTGACATCTGCAAGCCCAGGGAGCAAGGTGGCTTGGGCATCATGTGTTCTAAGCGGATGAACATCGCCCTTCTCTCCCGCTGGCTTTGGCGCATCTCGCACGCAGTCACGGTGGCCTCACGGCTTGACATCATCCGGAACAAATACTTACGCTGCCAACCTCGCCTATACGCGGAAGTCCGGCGGATCTCGATTCAGCGATCGATAGTTCAGCTTCTACCGGTCCTCCGTATCGGGACCTCCATCTCGGTCGGATCCGGTGTATCGACGCTGTTCTGGTTCGATCGCTGGGTCGGGGACGCTCCCTTTGCGGCCCGCTTCCCCGACCTCTTCTCTATCGCCGTCGATCCCATGATATCTGTTGATAGGGCCCTTCTTGACTTAGGGCGCCTTGCTTTCCGGCGGCCTTTTGGCCCCTTGGAATCCGCCGCCTGGCGTGAGTTGCTTGATTGTGTGGCTCTCCACGAACCTTTAGTGGATGGTGGCCCTGACCTGGTGCGCTGGCACCTTGAGCCGTCGGGCCAATTCTCCACCAAGTCGCTTTACTGTGCCATCGCCCCTCCTCGCCCTACCCCTTTCGATGGTGTGGTCCATCCGCCTGCCCCTGAAAATCCGCATATTCATGTGGCAATGGATCTGCGGCCGGGTCCCGTCCGGGGTGGAGGTGCGCAAGCGAAACGGCCCGGGTATAGGCATCTGTTCGCTCTGTGGGGTTCCCGAAGACTCGAACCACATCTTCTTCTCTTGCGTTTCCACCCAGTTCCTCTGGAGCTGTTTTCGCGAAGTGGTCGGTGGAGATTGGTGTCACACCAACTTCCCGGACTTATTTGCCGAACTCCAGATGTCCCCCACGACTTCTCGCCACATTAGGTGGCTTGAGATTGGGGTCCTCGCCTGGACCCTCCGGATCGTCCGCAACAAGCTTGTGATTGGCGCACTCCTCTTCGTCAGACTCTTGACGATCTTTTCAAACTCTCGGGTTTCTTGCGGCTTTGGCGGCCGCTTAGCCGCCCACGGACATGACGCCATCTCGGCCTTCATCGGCGACCTCCGTTCGATGGCCGTCACTTTGTTGCCGCTGCCCCGCCTCACTTTGAGCCAGACTAGGCGATGTTTCCGGCCGGCGTGTTAGTCTTTTTCTTTTACGGGCTTGTTGAAATTTGCGCCTCAAGAACCTATGTACTTTATTGTGAGACTTGGGTGCGTGTGTGTGGACCTGACTCTGTATGTGTGCGCTATGGCGGTTTGCTTTATTTATAAAGCGGGACGAAAGCCTTTTTCGGTAATGATTTGTGAATGCTACATTTTCCACAGGACCGAAAAAACCACTGCTAATGTTGTATACCTTGCTAATGTTAATGTTGTTCTTTCTCAAGTTCCGTACACGTAAATATGCTTTTGTGGTGACCAATGCAACATCTCTCCACAATTAGGTGCCACCACATGGTTTTGCTTCACTCGATGCTGTGTTTTGTCCCATCCAGTATCCGTTGTCCGTAGCAGCCTTATCATTGCTGGACACTCACAGTAGCATGACCTTGTGTTCTCACACAAACCGTCAGATCGAACAAACTTTTGAAAAATGCAGATCAAAACCTACACAACATAGTTCAACTCTGTACCAAGCATCCACAAACAATCTCCTGCATTGTCTTTCCATCTCAGGATTGAGGCGACTCTTCCGATATCTAATACCGACTCTTAATGCTTTGTATCACTTTGATACTACATTTTGAGATAATAAAAGCATCCTTTATCGAAAAAATGTTCCCGAGAATACAGGTTGTTGAATTTCTACGCCTCCGGTCCCATATCTAACACCAGGTCCCTCCATGAGTGAGTTGAATGTGGTGCCCAACTCCGGTCTGATCACATCTTCCGCGTCCGTCTCTGAAACCTCTTCTCGATTTCTCCAGAGCACTGATTCTGCTAGCGCACGGTGGTCACTCCGTCCAAAAATAAGCACACAGGTCAGGATCCATAGCGAGAGCACAACACCACGTTTACACTGCATTTTCGTACTGCCCTGCTGGGGAACATCAACTGCAGCGAGGCGAGCAAAAACTGATTAAATCACTAATAAAAAAATAGGGCTTCGCAGCCAACACGGAATCACAACAAGACCAACGTCTTTTTTTTGCCTGGCCCAAACAGTTCAACCACTAAAAGGAATTGCAAGATGTGTCTGCACTTTTCGGACACAGAGCTAAAATGGCTAAACATGAGCTCTTTCCCAGGCGCACGTGATGGATCCAGGTCAAAGACGTTTTACCCGAAAACTAACAATTCTAGCTACCGATCCCATTCGTCGGTGATGAATTAGACAATTAGTAGTAACTCCATCATTTAGAAGAACCTAAACAGAGCAAGCCCGCAGAGGAGGGATTTGTATCTAATCAGGACCAAGATTTCAATCACAAGAACATTACCTCTTGATCGACCAAGGAGCTCGTGGATCCAGTTTAATTGCAGAGTCCCCAGACTCGGCCGGTGCGCTGGCTCTATGTCTGAGCCATCCTGCCGACGGCCGCAGTAAAGCAAAGGAGGTAGGGGGGAGGGGGAGGGGGTGGGGTGCTGGGGAAGAATGGGAACCATAGCCGCTGACCTGAACAACGGATCCACACGGTTATCGCCACCTTCTCGATCTCCATCTCCATGTCGCCGCCTCTCACCTCGCCAAAACAGCGAAGCAGAGGACCACAACGCAGTCTAGCAGCAGGCCGGGCCCCGTGCGGGCGCGTGGTCATACAAAGAAAATTCTGGACCATGGTCCACGTACGAAGCGTCTTCTGTTCCAACGGTCCAGACCGTCAACTGCACGCTCGTTTTCCCGGGCCCCCACTACCCTGCCACCTCGGTAGCTCGTGCAGTTCACGCGCGTATGCGGTCGGGGAAAATATCGTGTGCTCCAGCTCATCGAGTGCTCCTGCGCTAGCACGACGATTAAAATTTTGTAAAAAACTCCCCGTATTAGTACATAATAAGTGCGACCTACCCATCACCTACCTAGATGTGTTGCACTGTTGCTCCCAATTTGAAACAGAACGAACACAAGCAGACCAGGGCAGGGCTTCAGGAACAGGCGGCGCACCTCGCCGAGTGCTACGCTGCAAGGTCTGGGACGAGCTCGCCACGGCACTGACGTACATCCAGTGGACCAGTTGCCCCATCCCCGCATCTGCCATTCTCCACATCGGCCCCCTACCCCACCCCATCCGGCGACTAGCTCTGCCATCCGCCGGCGCTGTAGAAGAGAACTCAACTCTTCAAGTATGTTGTGCTGGATTCAATCCTTCACGATGGAAATCTCCTCGATCTTATGACCTTGTGTTATTACTGTGCTTTTTGGTTCTAATCCCATTGTTCCTTTATACTGATCTCCTGAGATGTAGCTAATTCTGTTTTGGGTAAAATGTGGCTATTTCTCTCTATCAGGAAAAGAAAATTACTCACTGAGAAGAGTTGATATGTTCTACTTGGACTAGATGTTCCAGCAATTAGTGATTGTGAAATTTCAGCTACTTATGGCTTCCCACTGTATATGAGACGAACGTTTTTGAAAATGGAGGTATACCCCCGGCCTCTGCATCATAATGATGCATACATGAGACGAACTAATTTCATCTACATGTTCAAGCACTTGAATAATGAGTCTCCTCTGTATTTGTTCAGTATTTCCATTGAACTAAAACCAAAATAGCTTTACCTTGTTATCAGCTTGCTGAATGTTTGTCGTGTGCACTTCCTATGGAACATGTGTTTGTTTTTGTATACTATATTGAAAATTCATGCTACTGTCTATACCATAGAGCTTTTTAATTTTTTGTGTAAATCTGTACCGAAGATCTGATGTCATCTTTACATGTGTTGAATGATACTATTTTTAGGGGATGTGTTGAATGGTACTGAAAACATCTTGAAACGATCAGCTACCAGAGGTACAAGATGTGTGTGGTGTTTCTGTTCCAAAACTGATGGCATCACGTCTTTTGGAGCTACTCCCTCCGTTCGGAATTACTTGTCGCAGAAATGGATGTATCTAGAACTAGGTGATAAGAACATTACGGTTATTCTATCTTTGTATTGGGGTGCTTTCTGTAAATTTTTATGATAGGGAACGTCCAGGTTACATTCTGTACATAGATATTTCATCCAAGGGCTGTGCTGTGTACGGAGCAGCTGGAGTACTCCATCTTTCGGAGTACACAATACGTTCTCTATGCGGTCGTATCATACGGGCGCTCGTAGGCTCCCGAGGAATACATCACTTTCAGAAGCTCGCACAGAAAACATTAAATGCGTTGCTAGCCTGCCAGATCTGGTTGTTGGATGGTTCAGATAATATGACTATATGGTAGTATGACCCATATCATCGCTTCCATTTACACGTTCTTAAAAGTGGAACACTAAAAAAATACCACACACCCTAGGCAAAAAAAAAAAAAAAAAAAAAAGATCCCGTGCGGCGTGACTTCAGACTTCTCTCCTTGCCCCATCTCATACTCCTGCCCGCCGGACCGCCGTGTCGCCCCACCCCATGGGCACCTGCCCCGCGGCCTCCTCCGGCCCTCTTTCCCCAGCGGCGGCCTCCACTCCGGAACCCCTACAGCCCCGCCCCGCCCCGCCGTCGCCTCCACTCCGCCGCCCCTCCAGCCACCAACTCCGCCGCTCCCTCCAGCCACCAACTCCGCCACCGCATATGCCCATCTCCGCAAACGGTGCTCGTGGTATGTGCACCTGCTCGGAGCTTGGTCTTTGCATTGTCAGTTATTCGCTTTCTTTGTCTCGTACGATGTATTCTTGTGAACAAGCCTGGATCTTCGTGATTAGTCAAGCTTAGATGTTAGATCTGCGTGGTATACACGCTATGCCATGTGCATTTGGCACGGCTAATCACGCAGATGTCTCCCGGCACATCCGAGTTAACAATTCAAGTACCCATTTGGCCATTTCTGTCTGCTTTGCCGGCGTGGGGTGACCAGGCGGAAAGATGATTCTCCACGAATCACGCCAAATATATGAGATTGAGAACTGACCAATTGTCCAAAAACAAACCCTTTTTTCTAGTGCAGGCTTGGATCTGCGTGATGTGAATGTTAGGCCATATGCATTGGGCACGGTTAAGCTGGTGATTAGTTCAGATCTGTGTGATATGAACGTTAGGCCATGTGCATTGGGCGCTGTTAATTAACCTGGTGATTAGTTTTGTCAGTCTACTGGTTAGCTAGCTGTAGTACAGTAAGTAAAGGTGGCCCAAGTACTTTTGAGTGTAATTAAGAAGAAGGGAAAATGGTACATGTACCCCAGATGCCTTCCGGCAGATCGATCAGCTAGATCGGGCTCTATAAAGGGCAGCAAGCTCACAGACTCACGTCACACTCGTACTGTTATACACAAAAGATAAAAACTACACCAACAAGAGTGAAACGCGAAAGCCACCATTTGAGTCATGGACCTTGCGATGGCGGCCATGGGGTCCCTCCTCCCCAAGCTGTTCGAGCTCCTCCACGGAGAATACAAGCTGCAAAAGGGCGTGAAGAAAGACGTGGAATTTCTCGAGAGGGAGATGAGGAGCATAGATGCTGCTCTCCGCAAAGTGGCCATGGTGCCGCATGACAAGCTCGATGAGAACTCCAAGATCTGGGCCAATCATGTCAGGGAGCTGTCATACGAGATGGAGGATCTCGTTGAAAGCTTCCTGGTGGGTGTCCAGGGCTTTGAGCCTGCTGCTAACCCAGAGAAGCTTCAAAGGGTTTGTGAAGAAGGTGTCCAACTTGTTCACGAAAGGCAAGAAGCGCCACCAGATCGCCGATGCAATCAAGAGCATCAAGGACCAGGTCCAGGATGTGGCGGATCGACGTGACAGGTACAAGATTGATGATCTTCAGGCAAGTCTAGCTGCTACAACCATGGTTGATCCTCGTCTGATGGCTCAGTTCAAAGATCAGAGAGAGCTTGTTGGCATCGAGGAGCCAAGAGAAGAGGTAATCAAGAGGCTGGCAGATGAAGATGATTGTGTGTCCAAGCAGCAGCTCAAGATCCTCTCGATCTTAGGATTTGGAGGACTTGGCAAGACAACTCTTGCCAGAGCAGTTTACGACAAGATACAAGCAGAATTCGTATGTAAGGCTTTTGTTTCGGTCGGTCAGAAGCCTAATCTAAAGAATGTTCTCATAGGTATTCTCCTCCGAATTGACAAAGCCTCTTGTGATAATGTTACACTGTTAGATGAGGTGCTGCTCATCGAGAAACTCCGAGAACAGCTTACGAACAAGAGGTACCCGTACCACTATCATCCTAATTTGCATGCTGTGAGAGATTTTCCCCATTGCAAATGCATGTTTACTATATTGTTTAACAGTCTTGCTAAGTCTCAGTCGACTGAGACTTCGTTAAGTCTTGGTCGATGCTATATCCATGAGATCTTACATTAAGATCCGTGCAAAATTTTCTTTTCTGTTTTTTCTTTTTTCTCTTGCATTTATGTCACTTGACTGAGACTTGGTTAAATCTCAGTCGACTGAGACCTAGCCACACCCGTTAGGATTCAGATTGTTATAAGAAATTCTTCATTCCATTTGTTTACACCTAATTTGAAAATGCATGTTTACTATAGTATCCTTTAAGCGTCTGTGATAAAGAGTGAGGCAGAATTGGGTGCTTCATTTTCCTGCAGATGTTTCACATCAATTAGATTTAGATTGCATCTGCATGTTCTTACATGTTTTAAGCAAATTTACCAGATTTGTCTACAGTCAAATGTTCTTGGCAATTATCTGCACCTAATAGGAAGGCATGTGAATTCAACATAAAAAATTAAAAATAGATACTTTATATAAACTCTAATAGAATGGATTTAATCAAATCCTTGCGTGTATTTTGATAGTGTCATCCATTCATCATTAATCATTTACTTATGTGTTATTATGTCTCAGTTGTCCTAGAGCACCTTGTCGTGAATTAAGGGCTTATATGTAGTTAAATATTTTTGGACTAGCATAATTGTCATGCCAGTTGGTCGCAAACCAAACAAAACAACAGTCTCATTTGCCAAAATTTTGGAGGATATGATGGTCACAATCCAAACACCAACAACTTGCCAAAATTTTGGTCATGCCAAAATTTTGGTGGGGCAAGTTGGGGCTCAAACCAACAGCCCCTAAATAATGCCATTTTGGATTCTTGGTTGAGACGCTTGTCATATTTCTTTTATTTCTAGGACGACACTTTAGTTTTACTAATCCATGGATCTCATGCTGCCATGTCAATAGGTACCTCATCATCATTGATGATATATGGGATATGAGTTCATGGGATATAATCAAATGTGCTTTTACTGATAGTAAGTGACTAAGTGTGGAAGCAGAGTAGTCACAACTACTCGTATCTTTGAAGTGGCAAAAGAGGCAGGTGACATTTACAAGCAAGAACCTCTTTCTCCTGGTAGATCGAAAGAATTGTTCTGTATGAGATTATCTATTGGCCAAAGCAAAAGCCCTTATCATGAATCAGTTAAGATATCTGAGAAGATATTGCAGAAATGTGGTGGCATACCGCTAGCTATCATTACAATAGCTAGCTTGTTGGCTAGTAAAGCAGTAACAGATTGGCCTGGGGTCTATGACTCTATTGGTTTTGGGAATGAAGATAACAAAGAAGTGGATACCACAAGAAAGATATTGCTATATAGCTACTATGATCTTCCATATTATCCACGGCTTTGCCTATTGCACCTAGGTATATACCCTGAAGATTCTGAGATAGAAAAGGACACTTTAATTTGGAAGTGGGTGGCTGAAGGATATGTCCATGAGGAAAAAGGAAAGGGATTATTTGAGGTTGGAGAGAGATACTTCAACACGCTCATAGATAGAAGCATGATCCAGGTAGTGGAGAAGCCATATCGCAGCATCATATATGCTTGTCGTGTGCATGATTTGGTACTTGATATGATTTATTTTCTATCAGAAGACAGAAGTTTTGTTACTGCATCAAACAGTAACAGGATATCTCCGCGTATCACTGCTCGTAGGTTAGCCATAAATAATGAAGCCGTAGAGCAGGATGGATCTGTGGCTAACTCGAGCATGCAGCAAGTGAGGTCATATAATGCCACCATGTGTGAATTTAGTATGTTGCCATTGCTTTCAAACTTTAAAGCTCTACGTGTGTTGGCTTTAGAAAAGTGCATTTTCATGGGAAGTGAGCAATTCTCAATGAAGCCGGAAGATTCTCCTTATCATCTTAAGCATCTTGGGAGTCTGATTCACCTGAGGTACCTTGGGATCTCGGAGCATTGGAGCTCGAAGGCGCCTATCTTAGAGCTCCCTGAAGAAATAGGGGATCTAAGGTTTTTGCAGGTACTGGACTTGGGCAGCAGCATAAAAATACTGCCTCAAAGTGTTGGTCGGCTAACACAACTGAAGTGCTTGCGCTTTCACGGTTGTAGCATGGAGGTGTTGGACTGGACGAATCTAACATCCCTGGAAGAGCTACAGTTGGACATTGTCTCTCCAGACTTTCTGAAAGGGCTGGTCAAGCTGAAGGAGCTGAGAGAGTTGAGCATACTCTTTGAAGAGCACGACGATATGTTGTTCAAAGATTTGATGGGACGTCTTGCCAATCTGCAAAAACTTCAAGTCATAATGGTTGATTGTTGGAGTCGAGATTGTAAGCTGTGGTCCGGTTACGCTGGCTCTGTGGCCCTTGGGCACCTCCGTCATCTGACAGTGCATGGCCTGCTTCCTGGGCTGCCAGTCTGGATTAACTGCTCATGCCTCGTGAACCTCTGCCGCTTGTCTATGAAACTGACGGTTATGAAATCGCAGGATATGGAGATCCTCGGAAGATTCCGGGAGCTCATTACTCTAACCATTCGTTGCGATGATGGCGTTGTTTTTCCTGACACCATGGAGAAGGGTGCATTCCCCAAGTTGAGATACTTGGAACTGAGAAAATCTAAACAACCCAGATTTGTATGGGGAGCAATGTCCAGCCTTGAGTATTTTGAGTTAATCGGCCTGGTAGGGACCAATGGCTTGGACTTTCATAGCCTGGTGAACCTCCCTCGTCTTGAGAAAGTTAATGCTACAATCGTAGGCAGCACTGCCATGGGTATCGACGTGCGGCAGGCACATGCATCGTTAAAGCATGCAGTTGAGATCCATCCCAACCATCCCAAACTCTATGTACGTGCTACTAGCATCGCAAATGTAGTATCGTTCTCATGTATATGTAAAAAAGGAGAGTTTCTTACTCATTTCACCTTTATTTCCTTTGCAGATTCACGACATTCATGTGGTATCTAAATGGATGATTGAAGCAGGCAGCTGAGATCCATCCCAACCATCTCGCATTCAATGTACCTGTTATGTGTAACATCACAAAAGTAGTTTCTTTTCTCATGTATTTGTAAAAAGAGAGTTTCTTTCTCACGTTGCCTGTCTTTCTTTTGCAGATTCGCACCGACGTATATGAAATAGAAAAAAATCAGATCTCAAGCGGACACAACAAGAGGTCACAATCCCACTCCATGTAGTCAATTAACCGCTGGTGCAATATGTACAAGTAGTATTCTTGTTTACTTTCCTGATTTAGCTATAGCCAGGGGATTTTTTATTTCAATTTGAGGAAAAATACATATTACATATTCATATTATTCTTTATTATTTTTCTGACAACCAGGGTTCTGGACTAGGTTTCTGAAAACATTATGCCCCCACCTTGGTCATTTTGAAATCCGTTTTGACAGGCCATCAAAACTTTTGTTTGCATTTTGGAAATTTTAAATTTCAGACCACTGGATATTAGGAAACAATTCAGCAATTTATTATTATTATTATTATTTTTCTTAGCGTGCGAACATGTTTTCACTATGGTTTTTTATGCAAGGATATATTTTTCACTAGTTACTGCATTCTGTAGACGTATATTACTAATGATTTCCTATATCTGTTTCAGGAGGCGAGCTAACTGTGCTCTATAATCAATCTTCAGGTACGAATCCCATGCGAGTTTGTAATTTACAGAGAAAATGTTTCTGTGTACGCGTACGTTGATCTGCTGCTCACTTATGTATAATAACCATGCTTACATTATGTGACTAAAATTTTACAGGTCAGTTAGGGCTGCGTGGGTGAGTTCTGCTCTTCCTGCTGAGGCAATGCCATCAGCAAGCTACAGGAGTAAATAAAATCGTGAGGTTCTCTTCTCAGGCTTGGAATCCAATAATTGAATTTGAATGTAATCAGCCTCTGTGCCTTGATTTTCTTCACCACATTTTTTGTGGTAGGTACGCGGTTGTATTATTTTACTTGGGACATTGTTTAGCCATCAACCAATGGACCAAACAGGCTCTTAGTATCTCCTTGCCTGTGTAAAGTACGGTGTTCTATTTATTTCTCTTCTATGCTTTCCAAAACTTTCTTCGCACGAATCCTGAAACATGCGTCAGTAATCAGTGACAAGGAATGTGAAATTCTCCTTTCTTTCATGGCAGAAGATTCCCTAGAATTTTATCAATAGCTTTAGTCACAAATTTGTGCATGTATACAAATTTGAAATCCATGGCACTCCTCAGCCAAGTGGTCCACGAACTGATGGCTTTTGGTTAGAAGAAATTTGTTCATGGATTAATTGATTTGGATACAAGTTCAAATGAAATACTATCACTGTTCTCAGCCTTATCCTTGGCTTCAGAGACACGCTGCAGTCTGAGTATGTACACACACTCGAGAGCTTCATGTGTGTTTAATCTTGCGGGGTCTTCAGGTATATACATTTGAGGGAGAATCCCCCCACCCCCCACCCCACCCCCCCATCCCCCGCTCCCGCGACGCATCACGGGGGCTCCAGATCCGCTGCCGATGCTAGTCTCCCCCATCGTCCTCTCCTCCTCCTCGCCGCTACCAGAGGGCGTCTGCCGGGCGAAGCCCGTCTTGGCGCAGCCAAGGGCCTCTCCTTCCTCCCTTGCTCGGGATCTCGGCGGCGCGGGCGGCCGCTCGTGGGGGTGCTGGGTTCGGCGGGGCCCCCCGGCGGCGGGTACGCATGGATCCGGTGGCGGCTGCGCTGGGAGGCGGCGGTGCAACTCCGTGGCTGCGTGGCAGGGGTCTGGCGCGGTGCGGCTGGTTTGGATCCTAGGGTTCACGGAGGCTGCGGGTGGCGGCCCTTGATGGAGAGGCGCCTCCCTTCCTCGTGAGGTGGCGTTGGCTTGTGGTGCGCTTGTCTTGGCCGTCTTTGGGCAGGCAAAGGCGGCGGCGGCGTGGTTACGATCACGGAGATGGCGGTTGCTCGGTAGCATGTTCCCCTCACGCGGTTGTGGAAACCGCCCGAGCATCTTGCTTGGATGATTGGCGATGCGGTGGAGGTTCGGGCTCGGGGTGGAAACCCTCGACCGGCGGTGCTTGGTCACGATGTTGGCGGCGCTCGGCGCCGTTTGTCCTGGCGGGCGACGCCGAGACCTCCTCCCGCCCTCCTACGGTCGGCGAAAGCCTAAAATCGCTTGATTGGGTGGCGACGGCGCTTCGGCGTCGATTACTTCTTGAAGGCGCCACCTTGGGAGTCCAGGGGGTCAGGGGCTCGGCGCGGTGGTGATCTGCCTATTCTTCGGTGGTGTTCCTGCTTTCGGCGATGGTGTGGGCTTCTTGGTCTTGGCGATGGCGGTGGCGGCGTATGGGTTCCTTTGAGAGGTGAGGTGGCCAGGGCTGCCGTCCTCTCCCTGGCCTCTTGTTGGCCCGTCCATCCGAGCTCAGGGGTGAGCGATTCTGCCTCCTGACAGGGACGGCGTCCTTCGATCCAGGACGAGAGGGTAGGGGTGCCCTCTTTGGAGGCAGCGGCAGAAGGTGAGACAACATGGGCCCTTGGGAGTTGATGGAGCGTGGCTCTCCTCCGGTGATGATTTGCTCCCTTGCCGCGTTCACGCTGTTGGCTTGATCGCGTTCGCTGTTCCGTAGTGTCTGTATCTTGTTGATTTTCCTTTTTTTTTTCCTTTCTTGTTGCTGGTTGTAATGTGTGTTGGTGCTTATATTAAGCGGGGCGAAAGTCTTTTTCGGTGTATACATTTAAGATTTAATGCTAACGAAGGTTTATATGGAAGAACAGCAAAAGTTCACCAACCCAAATACTTACAAGACACAAGCTAAACACCTCCAGCAAACTATAGTAAAAGTCTAGCTTCAACACTATAAGATCTCATCACTGCCGTGCCGGTGATGTTCACAAGATCCTCTCAGCAAAATATCGCTGTCGTAGTCACCTGTACTCGGTCGAAGACGACCTTGGTTTACCGTTGTTCGACGAGTTGAGGTGCAGAGAATCAAGTATCACCCCAACCACGACGATCAAGCAGCCGACGAGTGTGCCGAAGAAGAGCGCCCCGGGCCGCCTCGTCTGCACAAATCCATACACTCCCCCGGATGTCACCAGGATGAAATCAGTCAGCCAATCGCCGGAGAAATCCTCGAGGATTAGTGCGTGAGTCGGCGCGCGGGGAGGTCAATGGACGCCAGTAGGACACCAGAAGGAGAGATCACCACGGCCTCCTGGTCACCGCCTGCGATGATCACCTGCTTTGGGTCGTAGGCTCGCAGAGAGAAGGCCTTGGGAGTGGGGATCGCGGCATTCTCCGTCATCTCCGATGGGGATGCATGGAAGGTTTGTCCATTTCGCGCCTGTGGATAGTTGCCACCTCCATGTCGCATCATGAGTCATGACCAAGCAGGTCTGGAGAGTATGAGGTCACCTACGATGATAGACAAACAAGTCAGGGTATTGGAGATAAACTGCTGGTCACTATTTCATAAGAGAAAAAAGAAATATACCGACCTCTCCCGGGCTTGTTAGAAAGATGATATCGCCATGACATCCTCTTCTGTGTATAAGACCATCATCTCTCTTCAGTAGAATTGGTGCTGCCACCTCCAAGTTAGATGGATCAAATGTCCTCCCAAAACTTCTTGAAAAGTCGCCATGATGGAACAGATTGAGATGGTTGTAGTGGCAGATTGAAACATTAAAAAGCTGCTCCCGCACCGGCACACCAGACATGGCAACTGCCCAACAGGGTTTCAGCACTTCCATCGACCCGCTAACAACAGTTTGCTCAGCACCATTTGCACCGGCAACCTACAGAAGAATGGACCAACAGCTTTGGTAACGATTATTAATAGAAAAAGCACCATTGGCAGAGCAGTCATATCTGACACCCACAGATTCATTAGGAGAATGGAGCAATGAAATTGCCCATCCCCGCCTACAGAGATTAACGCATACAAGAACTACTGAGACATTGAGGTGAAATATATGATACTGGCTCTAAGTTGGGCCAGTGTATGCTAATTCTCTCATGTCCAAATTAAATTAGGAGACCTCAAATTCCATGGTAAATATGAACTCTGATTATTTAAGGTGAAAAGGTAAGGGAATGCACTTATCATGATAACATAGCACTGGTGCAAGCATTGCATAATTTTTGGCAAATCATTTATGACGAAGACAAGACATGATTTCATGAAAAGTTAATTTGCTAGTACTTGCTAGCATAAGGTGATAGCAACACAAATACAATAATACAGAGGACAAGCAATAGTACAGAAAAGGTATCAACTATGTTCATGTTTGAGCAGAAAGCTCAATTTCTCCCTCTACAAGAAACTAACTGGAGGTGCTGTAAAACCATTTGAATTATTTATCAAATGACTGAAAAAGCCTAAAAGCTACAGTACACCATAACACCTTGTGACACAAGCAGTCGAGAAACAAATCCACAGTTCTGCTGGAAATTACAGACATAAAATACGAGCGGCAGTGGCCTGAAGATTATTCTCTGGAACCAAAAAATGTGGTGCGGTTGAAAAAAGTGAATTGTAGCTGTAATTTTGACATTTCAACACACCTGAACATGATCTTGAACTCCATCTCCATTAATATCTGCATGAAGGCCTCTTTCTGTCAAATGAAGCTGAAAATGGAAATCACAAAAACAAGTGAGACTATTAACTATGTATAAGATTGTGGTACAGAAACATAAATTTTATCAATACACGTGGACTGTGACAATGAAAATGGAAATCACAAAAACAAGTGAAACTTTCTTTTTACAAGTAACATGAGAAAATAAACTACTTTTCTGATCTTACACGTAACAGGTACATCAAGTGCAAGACGGCTGGGAAATCAGATCAACTATGATAAATCTGCAACTGAAATAAAGGTGAAATGAGAAAGAAACTCGTCTCCTTTTACAAGTACGTATGGTACATGAGAAAGAAACTACATTTGCGATGTTAGTAGCACGTACCTTGAGTGTGGTATGGTTGGGATGGATCTCAACTGCATGCTTCAACGACGCATGTGCCTGCTTCAACGACTCATGTGCCTGCAACTCGTCTTTGTCGATACCCCTGTCAATGTAGCCTAGGATTTCAGCATCAACTTTCTCAAGACGAGGGAGGTTCACCAGGCTATGGAAATCCCAGCCATTAGTCCCTTCTAGGCCGATTATTATCCTAAAACACTCAAGGCTGGGCATTGCTCCCCGTACAAATCTAGGTTGGTTAGAATTCTTCAGTTCCAAGTATCTCAACTTGGGGAATGCACCCTCCTCCATGGTGCCAGGAAAAACAACACCATCATTGCAACGAATGCATAGACTAATGAGCTCCGGGAACCTCCCGAGGATCTCCATATCCTGCGATTTCATAGCCGTCAGTTCCATATGCAAGTGGCAGAGGTTCGGGAGGCATGAGGAGTTAACCCACACTGGTAGCCCAGGAAGCAGGCCATTCATTGTCAGATGACGGAGGTACCCAAGGGCCACAGAGCCAGCGTAACCGGACCACGTCTGAGGATGTGGTCGATGCCTACAATTAAACATTATGACTTGAAGTTTCTGCAGATTGGCAACATGTCCCATCAAATCTTTGAACAACATATTATCGTGCTCCTCTTCAAAGTGTAGGCTAAACTTTCTCAACTCCTTCAGCTTGGCAAGCCCTTTCAGAAAATCTGGAGAGACAAGGTGCAACTGTAGTTCTTCCAGGGATGTTAAACTCGTGCAGTCCAACACCTCCATACTGGAACCGCCAAAGCGCAGACACTTCAGTTGTGTTAGCCGACCAACACTTTGAGGCAGTTTTTTAATGCCAGTTCTGCCCAAGTCCAGTACCTGCAAAAACCTTAGATCCCCTATTTCTTCAGGGACCTCTAAGATAAGCGGCACAGAGATCCCAGGCACAGAGAACCCAAGCAGCCGGTCCGAGATCCCAAGGTACCTCAGGTGAATCAGCCTCCCAAGATGATTAAAATGATAAGGAGAATCTTCCGGCTTCACAGAGTGCTCACTTCCCATGAAAGTGCACTCTTCTAAAGCCAACACACGTAGAGCTTTAAAGTTTGAAAGCAATGGCAACATACTAAATTGACACATGGTGGCACTATATAACCTCACCTGCTGCATGCTCGTGTTAGCCACAGATCCATCCTGCTCTACGACTTCATTATTTATGGCTAACCTACGAGCAATGGTACGCGGAGATGTCCTGTTACTGTTCGATGCAGTAACAAAACTTTCACCTTCTGAAAGAAAATGAATCATATCAAGTACCAAATCATGCACACGACAAGCATATATGATGCTATAATATGGCCTCTCCACTGCCTGGATCATGCTTCTATCTATGAGCATGTTGAAGTATCTCTCTCCAACCTCAAATAATCCTCTTCCTGGTTCCTCGTGGACATATCCTTCAGCCACCCACTTCCAAATTAAAGTGTCCTTTTTTATCTCATAATCTTCGGGGTATATTCCTAGGTGCAATAGGCAAAGCCGTGGATAATATGGAAGATCATAGTAGCTATATAGCAATATCTTTCTTGTGGTATCCACTTCTTTGTTATCTTCGTTCCCAAAACCAATAGAGTCATAGACCCCAGGCCAATCTGTTACTGGTTTACTAGCCAACAAGCTAGCTATTGTAATGATAGCTAGCGGTATGCCACCACATTTCTGCAATATCTTCTCAGATATCTTAACCGACTCATGATAAGGGCTTTTGCGTTTGCCAATAGATAATCTCATACAGAACAATTCCTTCGATCTACCAGGAGAAAGAGGTTCTTGCTTGTAAATGTCACCTGCCTCTTTTGCCACTTCAAAGATACGAGTAGTTGTTATTACTCTGCTTCCACACTTACTATCAATAAAAGCACATTTGATTATATCCCATGAACTCAAATCCCATATATCATCAATGATGATAAGGTACCTATTGACATGGCAGCATGAGATCCATGGATTTGTAAAACTAAAATATCATCCTGGAAATAAAAGAAATATGGCAAGCGTCTCAACCAAGAACTCAAAATGGCATTATTCAATTCATGACAAGGTGCTTTAGGACAACTGAGACATAAGTAAATGATTAATGATGAATGGAAGACACTATCAAAATACACGCAAGGGTTTGATTAAATCCATTCTATTAGAGTTTATATAATACATCTATTTTTATTTTTTATTCTGAATAAACATTTATTCCTACTATAGTGCATAGAATTGGCAAGAACATTTGACCGTAGGTAAATCTGGTAAAATTTGCTTAAAACATGTACCCCTGTTTCCCCGCCACCGCCGAAGGAGGCCGGCGAGCAAAGCTCGCTCGGCGGGCTCTCCTCCTCCCCTCGTGTGGGGGCCTCTGGCCAAGGTGAGGCAACGCCCCTGGGCACCCGGCGTGGCAGCGGAGATGAAATGCAGGGGCGGCGGCCCCAGGGGCTCCTGCGGTGGCTGTGCCACCACGGTTGTGAAGGCAGCGTGGGGGCCGGCCATGGTGGCTAGTTGTGGCGGATCTGGGGCTCCCTGCCGAGATATGTTCCCCTCCGGTGGCGATCCTAGGGTTCTTATAGCGCCAAGACGGTGTTCTGCTTGTTGCCACCCACATTGATCTGGCCGTTGACGAGTTCCGGAGGGCTCCGCCAGAGATCTCCATTGGGTGCTTGATGCCTGTAGATTGCTGGATCGGATGAGATTCGGTCGTGTGCGCCCCTATTTCAGGCCGTGTGGCTCGAGGAGGGTGTGACCCGAAGCTTCGTTGTCTGTTGACATTATGGGACATGTCGGTATTTCGATTTCCATGGAAAGACAGTGGCGAAGAACATCATGGTGGCTGAGGTCTGAGGCCTAGTAATGGCGGATTAAGTCGAGGCGATGAGGACTTCGCTTGGTGATTTGTGACTCGTAGCAGTGACATCGGCAACTAGGGGAGGCAACATAGGAGGAGTAGAGAGTCTTAGCTTTCAGGGTGTAAACTCAAGGTCTGGCATTAATTGGTTATGTCTGGCAGTGGCCTTGTTGAAGGCATTGTTTTGAGAGCGCGGATATTTTCAGGCTGAAAACCTAAAGTCTATGATCGGACAACGACCGCGCTTATGCACTATTTCCTTGTAAGAGGTGTCGCTTTTGGAGAATTTAGACTTCGGGTGTTGTCTTGATGGTGGTTTGTGCTAGAGTTACAAGGAGTCGATCACTGTAGCGGGATCTTTCGTTTTGTCTTCTTCTATTTGTTTTGGACTCTGTGCATGTGTAATGTCTTTAGGATGTTAGAGTTATAATATAAGTCATGTACCCCTTTGTATTTATCCCGTTGTATAAGGGGTTTCCTGCATATGTTCCACACCTGTATATGTATATATATATCGGCCTATGGCCTCATGGGAATACAAGTTGCATATTTCCTAACATGGTATTAGAGCCAGGTCAATTTTTTACACGTCGCAACTCGTGTGATTGATCCTCCCGTACACGGCGGCTGCTTCTCTTCGCCGTCCGCTCATTCTTTGGTCCCCACGGCCGCTCCCTCTTTCCCGATTGGCTGGGTGGTATGACGACGGTCTCCTCGATCGAAGCTTGGCGAAGCCTCGTCTGGCCGCGGGATCGACGCTGCCCGCCCTTCGCTTCTTGCCGACCTCTGCTCGAGCTCGGATCGAAGCCGCTGCTCGTTCGCTCCTTGCTCCTTGTCAGGCTCCTCCTCGAGGTCGGATCGAAGCCGCTCCAACCCGTCGTCCGCTCGGATCTGGCGTCGCCCGCGGGCCTCCCTTTATCTCCCGATTGGATCGGCCTGCTCTGCCCCGCCCTGTCTTCCGCTCGAGGCCAGATCGAGCTTTTGCTTCCGAGGCTCGTCCAACTCTGATTCCCTCTGGTGATCGATCGAGCCTCCGTCAGCTCTTGCCGCAGATCGAGACTCTGAACGTCGCATACGTAAAAAAAAAAGGCACGATGTCTCGATCTTGGGCTATGTTGTCCCTCGCTGTCCGGTGATCTTTGATGGTACTAATTACACCGAGTTCATCGGGCTTCATGCGCATTCACATGCGTGGCATCCGTCTTCGGGTGTTCTTTACGGCGAGGTCTGCTGTCCGCCACGTCCGTTCCTCCGGTGGCCCCTATTCCACCGACTCCACCAGTTCTTTCTACGGATGCTAATCGGGCCGCCCGGGATGCGGCTAAACTTCTTGATGAGGCTGCTTTGTTCGTGCTTATGATGAGAGGGTTTTGGCTTATGAGGAGGCTCTTGGACATATCATGATGCTCTGTCTGTTTACACCCGGTGGCTTGATGATGATGCTCGTCTTTGCACTGTTCTCACCGCTAGTGTTCTACCTCGGTTTATACGAGTTTCGGGTCTTCCCTCATCTTTGAGATGTGGACCCGTCTTCGTCGGCGCTTATGAGCCCTCTGGTGATGCCTTATACCTTTACGTGGTCCGTCAGAGCATGCTCTTCAGAGGTGACTCTCTTGTTGATGACTTCTATGCCTGAGTTACGCTATCTGGCGCCCGACTTGATTCTCTCCGCAGCGTTGGTTGTCGTACTTGCCCCTGTTGCCAGGCTGTCCAGGCCAATTTGGAGTTTCATCGTGTCTACGAGTTCCTGTCTCGGCTCCGTAAGGAGTTTGAGCCCCGGCGTGCTCAGTTGTTTGCTCGTGGCCGTATTTCTCTCATGGAGGCGCTTTCTGAGATTCGTGCCGAGGAGACTCGCTTACGTGGTGCTGGTTTGTTGGAGGTTCCTACATGCTGCTCGCTACTCGGGTTTCTTCCACACCACTGCAGCACCGACCCCTTCTCGCCGAGTGCTCCGCTTTGCCCACTCATACGGAGGCTCAGTCGCCCGTCCACATTGCGGCTCTTGCAACAATGATGGTCATATTGAGTCGATGCTACACAAAGAGGAAACACTGCGCAAGGCGCGATCATCATCTTGAGGGACTTCGTCATCTACCTCGGCAGCTTGACCATTGCTTTGGTGGCGAGGATATTACGAGACTTAAGCGTCGCTTTCAGCGGCAGGTTCTTCCTCGATGGGTACTGCTGGTTGAAGGAAATATGCCCTAGAGGCAATAATAAAGTTATTATTTATTTCCTTATATCATGATAAATGTTTATTATTCATGCTAGAATTGTATTAACCGGAAACATAATACATGTGTGAATATATAGACAAACAATTATGTCACTAGTATGCCTCTACTTGACTAGCTTGTTAATCAAAGATGGTTATGTTTCCTAACCATGAACAAGGAGTTGTTATTTGATTAACAAGGTCACATCATTAGTAGAATGATCTGATTGACATGACCCATTCCGTTAGCTTAACACTTGATCGTTTAGTATGTTAATGCTTTCTTCATGACCCATACATGTTCCTGTAACTATGAGATTATGCAACTCCCGTTCTGGGAGGAACACTTTGGGTGCTACCAAGCGTCACAACGTAAGCTGGGTGATTATAAAGGAGTACTACAGGTGTCTCCAAAGGTACTTGTTGGGTTGGCGTATTTCGAGATTAGGTTTTGTCACTCCGATTGCTCGGAGAGGTATCTCGAGCCTTCTCGGTAATGCACATCACTTAAGCCTTGCAAGCATTACAACTAATGAGTTAGTTGTGAGATGATGTATTACGGAACGAGTAAAGAGACTTACCAAAGAACTTGAGATTGAACTAGGTATTGGATACCGACGATCGAATCTCGGGTAAGTAACATACCGATGACAAAGGGAACAACGTATGTCGTTATGCGGTTTGACCGATAAAGATCTTCGTAGAATATGTAGGAACCAATATGGGCATCCAGGTTCCGCTATTGGTTATTGATGAGAATGGTTCTAGGTCATGTCTACATAGTTCTCGAACCCGTAGGGTCCGCACGCTTAACGCTTCGATGACAGTTCATAATGAGTTTATAATTATTGATGCACGAAGGTTGTTGAGTCCCGGATGTAATCACGGACATGACGAGGAGTCTCGAAATGGTCGAGACATAAAGATTGATATATTGGAAGCCTATGTTTGGACTTGAATGGTTCCGAGTGAAAGCAGGATATTCTGGAACAGGGGGTTACGGAACCCCGGAGGTATATGGGCCCTCATGGGCCGTGAGGGAGAAGGAGAAGGGCCGGCCGGTGGGCTGCGCGCCCCTCCCCTTCCGGTCCGAATAGGACAAGGAGAGGCGGCGCCCTTCCCCTTTCACTCCCCAATCCTACTCCAACTAGGAGAGGGGAGTCCTACTCCGGTGGGAGTAGGACTCCTCCTTAGTGCGCCTCCTCTAGGGCCGGCCACCTTCCCTTGTCTCCTTTATATCTGAGGCAGGGCACCCCAAGACACACAAGTTGATCTACGGATCTTTCCTTAGCAGTGTGCGGTGCCCCTTCCACCATATTCCACTTCGGTCATATCGTCGCGGAGCTTAGGCGAAGCCTGCTTGCGGAGAAGTCATATCGTCGCGGAGCTTAGGCGAAGCCCTGCGTCGGTGGAGCATCAACATCGTCCACCACGCCGTCGTCTTGACAGAACTCATCCCGACATCGTCTTTGGATCGGAGTCCGGGATCGTCATCGAGCTGAGCGTGTGCGAGAACTTCGGAGGTGCCGTCGTTCGGTGCTTGGATCGGTCGGATCGTGAAGGCGACGACTACATCAACAGCGTTGTTATAACGCTTCCGCTTTCGGTCTCACGAGTGCGTGGGCGGACACTCTCCCTCTCGTTGCTATGCCATCACCATGGTCTTGCGTGATCGTAGGAAATTTTTTGAAATTACTACGTTCCCCAGCGATGGCATCCGAGCCCGGTTTTATGCGTTGATGTCATATGCACGAGTAGAACACAAGTGAGTTGTGGACGATACAAGTCATCGCCTACCGGCATGTCATACTTTGGTTCAGCGGTATTGTTGGGCGAGACGATCCGGACCAACCTTACGCAGCGTACTCTTCACGCGAGACCGGTTCCCTCGGCGTGCTTTGCACATAGATGGCTTATGGAAGACTGTCTCTCCAACTTTAGTTGAACCGAGTGTGGCTACGCCTTGGTCCTTGAGAAGGTTAAAGCGAGTCTATTTGACAAACTATCGTTGTGGTTTTGATGCGTAGGTAAGATGAGTTCTTGCTTAAGCCCGTAGCAGCCACGTAAAACTTGCAACAACAAAGTAGAGGACGTCTAACTTGTTTTTGCAGGACATGTTGTGATGTGATATGGTCAAGACGTGATGCTATATTTTATTGTATGAGATGATCATGTTTTGTAACCGAGTTATCGTAAATGGCGAGAGCCATATGGTTGTCGCTTTATTGTATGCAATGCAATCGCGATGTAATGCTTTACTTTATTACTAAGCGGTAGTGATAGTCGTGGAAGCATAAGATTGGCGAGGCGACAACGATGCTACGATGGAGATCAAGGTGTCGCGCGGTGGCGATGGTGATCATGGCGGTGCTTGGCGATGGAGATCACAAGCACAAGATGATGATGACCATATCATATCACTTATATTGATTGCATGTGATGTTTATCCTTTATGCATCTTATCTTGCTTTGATTGACGGTAGCATTATAAGATGATCTCTCACTAAAAATTATCAAGAAGTGTTCTCTCGAGTATGCACCGTTGCCAAAGTTCGTAGTACCCGGACACCACGTGATGATCGGGTGTGATAAGTTCTCGTCCATCTACAACGGTGCAAAAGCTTGATTTACGCGGAATACTCGAGTTAAACTTGACGAGCCTAGCATATAGCAGATATGGCCTCGGAACACGGAGACCGAAAGGTCGAGCGTGAATCATATAGTAGATATGATCAACATAGTGATGTTCACCGTTGAAACTACTCCGTCTCACGTGATGATCGGACACGGTTTAGTTGATATGGATCACGTGATCACTTAGATGACTAGAGAGATGTCCGTCTAAGTGGGAGTTTTAATATGATTAATTGATCTTAAATTTATCATGAACTTAGTACTGATAGTATTTTGCTTGTCTATGTTTCTTTGTAGATAGATGGCTCGTCTTTGTTGTTCCGTTGAATTTTAATGCGTTCCTTGAGAAAGCAAAGTTGAAAGATGATGGTAGCAATTACACGGATCGGGTCCAGAATTTGAGGATTATCCTCATTGCTGCACGTAAAAATTACGCCCTGGAAGCACATTTGGGTAGCGACAGTTCTGCTGCAGATCTTTGAGCGAGAAGTTATGAGCGTCTGCAAAGCGTAGCCGATGACTACTCTATAGTTCGGTGTGCCATGCTTTACGGCTTAGAATCGGGTCTTCAACGACGTTTTGAGCGTCATGGAGCATATGAGATGTTCCGGAGTTGAAGTTAATATTTCAAGCAAATGCGGATTGAGAGATATGAAGTCTCCAATAAGTTCTATAGCTGCAAGATGGAGGAGAATAGTTACGTCGGTGAGCACATACTCAAAATGTCCGGGTATAACAATCACTTAATTCAGTGGGAGTTAATCTTCCGGATGATAGTGTCATTAATGAAATTCTCCAATCATCGCCACCAAGCTACAAGAGCTTCGTGATGAACTATAATATGCAAGGGATGACTAAGACAATTCTGAGCTCTTAGCGATCTTTGAAAGCTGCGGAGATAGAAATCAAGAAAGAGCATCAAGTGTTGATGGTCAACAAGACCACTAGTTTCAAGAAAAGGGCAAAGGGAAGAAGAAGGAAACTTCAAAAGAACAACAAGAAAGTTCTGATCAAGAGAAGAAACCCAAGTCTGGACCTAAGCACGAAATCGAGTGTTTTTACTGCAAGCGGACCTTCCATAATCGGAAGCGGAACTGCCCCAAGTATTTGGCGGATAAAAAGGATGGCAAGGTGAACAAAGGTATATATGATATACATGTCATTGATGTGTACCTTACTAGAGCTCGTAGTAGCTTTGGGTATTTGATCTTGGTTACATTTGCTAATATTTGCAACTTCGAAATAGGGACTACTAATGAGCGAGCACCGGCAAAGGACGAGGTGACGATCTTGCGCGTGGGAAATGGTTCCAAAGTCAATGTGATCGCGGTCGGCACGCTACCTCTACATCTACCTTCGGGATTAGTTTTAGACCTAAATAATTGTTATTTGGTGCGGCGTTGAGCATGAACATTATATCTGGATCTTGTTTAATGCGAGGCGGTTATTCATTTAAATCGAGAGAATAATGGTTGTTCTATTTATATGAATAATATCTTTTATGGTCATGCACCCTTGAAGAATGGTCTATTCTTGTTGAATCTCGGCGGTAGTGATACACATATTCATAATGTTGAAGCCAAAAGATGCGAGTTGATAATGATAGTGCAACTTATTTGTGTACTTGCCGTTTAGGTCATATCGATGTAAAGCATGAAGAAACTCCATCTTGATGGGCTTCGGAATCACTTGATTATGAATCACTTGGTACTTATGAACCGTGCCTCATGGGCAAGATGACCAAAACGCCATTCTCCGGAACTATGGAGCGAGCAACAGATTTATTGGAAATCATACATCTTGATGTTTGTGGTCCAATGAATGTTGAGGCACGCCTGTGGCGGATATCGTTATTTTCTCACCTTCACAGATGATTTGAGCAGATATGGGTATATCTACTTAATGAAACACAAATCTGAAACATTTGAAAAGTTCAAAGAATTTCAGAGTGAAGTGGAAAATCATCGTAACAAGAAAATAAAATTCCTACGATCTGATCGTGGAGGAGAATATTTGAGTTACGAGTTTGGTTTACATTTGAAACAATGTGGAATAGTTTCAAGAATCTCGCGCCACGGAACACCACGGAGAAATGGTGTGTCCGAACGTCAGAATCGTACTTTACTAGATATGGTGCGATCAATGATGTCTATTTCCGATTTACCGCTATCGTTTTGGGGTTATGCTTTAGAGGCGGCCGCATTCACGTTAAATAGGACACCGTCAAAATCCGTTGAGACGACGCCTTATGAACTGTGGTTTGGCAAGAAACCAAAGTTGTCGTTTCTTAAAGTTTGGGGCTGCGATGCTTATGTAAAGAAACTTCAACCAGATAAGCTCGAACCCAAATCGGAAAAATGTGTCTTCATAGGATACCCAAAGGAGACTGTTGGGTACACCTTCTATCACAGATCTGAAGGCAAGATTTTCGTTGCTAAATTTGGATCCTTTCTAGAGAAAGAGTTTCTCTCGAAAGAAGTGAGTGGGAGGAAAGTAGAACTTGATGAGATAATCGTATCTGCTCCCTTATTGGAAAGTAGTTCATCACAAGAAATGGTTCTGTGACAACTACACCAATTAGTGAAGAAACTAATGATGATGATCATGAAGCTTGAGATCAAGTTACTCTTGAACCTCGTGGGTCAACCGAGAATAAAATACGCACAGTGAATGCGGTAATCCTATTACGAAGTCATGTTACTTGACCATGGCGAACCTACAAACTATGAAGAAGCGATGGTGAGCCCAGATTCGCGAAATGGTGGAAGCCATGAAATCGAGATGGGATCCATGTATGAGAACAAAGTATGGACTTTGGTTGACTTGCCGATGATCGGCAAGCCATTGAAAATAAATGGATCTTTAAGAAGAAGACCGACGCCGATGGTAATGTAACCGTCTACAAAGCTCGACTTGTTGCGAAAGGTTTTCGACAAGTTCAAGGGGTTGACTACGATGAGACTTTCTCACCCGTAGCGATGCTTAAGTCTGTCCGAATCATGTTATCAATTGCCGCATTTTATGATTATGAAATTTGGCAAATGGATGTAAAAACTGCATTCTTGAATGGATTTCTAGAAGAAGAGTTGTATATGATGCAACCAGAAGGTTTTGTCGATCCAAAAGGTGCTAACAAAGTGTGCAAGCTCCAACGATCAATTTATGGTGCAGTGCAAGCCTCTCGGAGTTGGAATAAACGCTTTGATAGTGTGATCAAAGCATATGGGTTTATCTGAGACTTTTGGAGAAGCCTTTGTATTTACAAGAAAGTGAGTGGGAGCTCTGTAGCATTTACGATATTATATGTGGACGACATATTATTAATTGGAAATGATATAGAATTTCTGGATGGCATAAAAGGATACTTGAATAAAAGTTTTTCAATGAAAGAC
Organism: Aegilops bicornis; assembly: GCA_021605145.1. Lineage (NCBI taxonomy): Eukaryota > Viridiplantae > Streptophyta > Magnoliopsida > Poales > Poaceae > Aegilops > Aegilops bicornis. Next base: position 723,688,143 of record CM038675.1, read on the forward strand.
CTCGGTGAAGCTGCTTACATATTGGGCATCAAGATCTATAGAGATAGATCAAGACGCTTAATTGGACTTTCACAAAGCACATACCTTGATAAAATTTTGAAAAAGTTCAAAATGGATCGAGCGAAGAAAGGTTTTTGCTCAGTATTGCAAGGTGTAAGATTGAGTAAGACTCAATGCCCGACCACGCAGAAGATAGAGAGAAAATGAAAGATGTTCCCTATGCTTGACCATAGGCTCTATCATGTATGCAATCTTTGTGTACCGCACCGACGTATGCTTAGCTATAAGCTTGGCGGGAAGGTACCAAAGTAATCCAGAATGGATCCTTTGGACGTGATCAAGAACATCTGAAATACGAAAAGGACTAAGGATATGTTTCTCGTATACGGAGGTGACAAAGAGCTAGTCGTAAATGGTTACGTCGACGCAAGCTTTGACAAAGATACGGACGATTCTAAATCGCAAACCGGATACGTGTTTTTATTAAGCGGTGGAGCTGTCGGTTGGTGCGGTTCTAAACAAAGCGTCGTGGCGGGATCTACATGTGAAGCGGAGTACATATTGCTGAAGCGGCAAATGAAGGAGTCTGGATGAAAGAGTTCATTTCCGATCTAGGTGTTATACCTAGTGCATCGGGACCGATGAAGATCTTACGTGACAATCTTGGTGCAATTGCCTTGGCAAAGGAATCCAGATTTCACAAGAGGACCAAGCACATCAAGAGACGCTTCAATTCCATTCGGGACCAAGTCCAAGTGGGAGACATAGAGATATGCAAAATACATACGGATCTGAATGTTTCAGACCCGTTGACTAAGCCTCTTACACGAGCAAAACATGATCAGCACCAAGACTCCATGGGTGTTAGGATCATTACTTTGTAATCTAGATTATTGACTCTAGTGCAAGTGGGAGACTGAAGGAAATATGCCCTAGAGTCAATAATAAAGTTATTATTTATTTCCTTATATAATGATAAATTTTTATTATTCATGCTAGAATTGTATTAACCTTAAACATAATACATGTGTGAATATATAGACAAACAGTATGTCACTAGTATGCCTCTACTTGACTAGCTTGTTAATCAAAGATGGTTATGTTTCCTAACCATGAACAAGGAGTTGTTATTTGATTAACAAGGTCACATCATTAGTAGAATGATCTGATTGACATGACCCATTCCGTTAGCTTAACACTTGATCGTTTAGTATGTTAATGCTTTCTTCATGACCCATACATGTTCTGTAACTATGAGATTATGCAACTCCGTTCTGGGAGGAACACTTTGGTGCTACCAAACGTCACAACGAATCGGGTGATTATAAAGGAGTACTACGGTGTCTCCAAAGGTACTTGTTGGGTTGGCGTATTTGAGATTAGGTTTTGTCACTCCGATTGCTGGAGAGGTATCTCCAGCCTTCTCGGTAATGCACATCACTTAAGCCTTGCAAGCATTACAACTAATGAGTTAGTTGTGAGATGATGTATTACTTGAACGAGTAAAGAGACTTACCAAGAATCTAGATTGAACTAGGTATTGGATACTGACGATCGAATCTCGGGTAAGTAACATACCGATGACAAAGGGAACAACGTATGTCGTTATGCGGTTTGACCGATAAAGATCTTCGTAGAATATGTAGGAACCAATATGGGCATCCGAGGTTCCGCTATTGGTTATTGACAGAGAATGGTTCTAGGTCATGTCTACATAGTTCTCGAACCCGTAGGGTCCGCACGCTTAACGCTTCGATGACAGTTCATAATGAGTTTATAATTATTGATGCAAGAAGGTTGTTCGAGTCCGGATGTGATCACGGACATGACGAGGAGTCTCGAAATGGTCGAGACATAAAGATTGATATATTGGAAGCCTATGTTTGGACTTGGAATGGTTAGAGTGAAAGCAGGATGTTCTGGGAACAGGGGTTACTGGAACCCCAGGGTATATGGGCCCTCATGGGCCGTGAGGGAGAAGGAGAAGGGCCGGCCGGGTGGGCTGCGCGCCTCCCCTTCCAGTCGAATAGGACAAGGAGAGGGGGCGGCGCCTTCCCCTTTCCCTCCCCAATCCTACTCCAACTAGGAGAAGGGGAGTCCTACTCCCGGTGGGAGTAGGACTCCTCCTTGGTGCGCCTCCTCTAGGGCCGGCCACCTTCCCCTTGTCTCCTTTATATACGGGGGCAGGGGGCACCCCAAGACACACAAGTTGATCTACGGATCTTTCCTTAGCCGTGTGCGGTGCCCTTCCACCATATTCCACTTGGTCATATCGTCATGAGCTTAGGCGAAGCCTGCGGGAGAAGTCATATCGTCAGCGGAGCTTAGGCGAAGCCCTGCGTCAGTGGAGCATCAACATCGTCCACCACGTCGTCTTGTGACAGAACTCATCCCCGACACTTTCTTTGGATCGGAGTCAGGGATCGTCATCGAGTGAGCGTGTGCGAGAACTCGGAGCCAGACGTCGTTCGGTGCTTGGATCGGTCGGATCGTGAAGACGCACGACTACATCAACCGCGTTGTTATAACGCTTCGCTTCGGTCTCACGAGTGCGTGGACGGACACTCTCCCCTCTCGTTGCTATGCCATCACCATGGTCTTGCGTGATCGTAGGAAAATTTTTGAAATTACTACGTTCCCCAACACTGGTTCTGTGACTGATGCTTCCCGCACTGAGCCACCGCCTTCTACACCGTCAGGTACATCCCCATGGGTTCTGGACTCTGGAGCTTCTTTTCATATGTCTTCTCATTCTTCCGCTTTGTCCTCTCTTCGATTCTTTGGATTCTCCTGTTCATGTCTTCACTTCTTGATGGTACTCCACTTTACATTTGCTAGTAGAGGCAATCTTTCCACTCCTTATTACATTCTGATGTTGCTCATGTTCCTCGACTTACCATGAATCTGTTTTACGCTGGTCAACTTATCGATTACGGTTGTCGCGTCATCCTTAGCGTTGACTCTTGTTACATCCGGGACCGTCGCACCCACACTGGTTGGGGCTGGCCCTCGGCCGTGATTCTCGTGGTCTTTGGGAGTTGGACTGGCTTCATGTTCCTTCCGCTGCCACCACCATCGCCAGTTCCTCCGCTTGATCGCCTCGTTCTTTGGTTCCTTCCAAAGAAGTGGCATCATCGGCTTGGTCATCTGTGTGGTTCTCGGTTATCATCTTTAGTTCGCCGAGGTCTTCTCGGGTGCATCTCGGGAGATGTCTCTTTAGAGTGTCGGGGTTGTCGTCTTGGCAAGCGATTCGATTACCATATTCACATAGTGAGTCGGTGTCTAAGCGTCCTTTTGATTTAGTCCATTCGATGTATGGGAATTGGCTCCTTTAAGCGAAGGTGGTCATGAATACTATATTATTTTCATAGATGATTTCTCTCGTTACACATGGCTTTACTTCATGACTTCTCGTAGTGAGGTGTTGTCTATTTATAAGCGTTTCTTTGCCATGGTTCATACTCAGTTCTCTTCACCCATTCGTGTTTTTTAAATGCCGACTCATTTGGCGAGTATATCTCTAAGATGTTGCGTGGTGTTCTTCTTTGAACAAGGAACTCTCTCTCAATTCTCTTGTCACGGTGCTCATGCTCGAATGGTGTGGTGGCGAAAGCATCGCCATCTTCTTGAGACGGCTCGTGCATTGATGATTCGCCTCTCTCCCGCCTCATTTTTGAAATGAGGCCGTCTCCACCTCCACCTATCTTATCAACATACTGACCTTCTCGCTGCTCTCTGAGGTGGTGTTCCTTTTGAGCGTCTCTTTGATCGTTCTCCCGATTATTATTTGCTTCGCTTGTTTGGTTGTGTTTGCTATGTTCTACTTGCCCTCGCGAACGCGCAAAACCGACCGCTTCGATCTGTTGAGTGTGTCTTCTTAGGCTACGATGATGAGCATAAGGGCTATCGTTGTTGGGATCCTATCGATTCGTCGGATGCGTATCTCTCGAGACGTGACTTTTGACGAGTCTCGTCCCTTCTACCCCGCCCATCCTCCTCATTTGTTTGATGGAGGATATCTCTTTCCTCACTTTTCCTGACTCACCTATTACCCTGTCGAGGCACATGCCTCGTCGTTTCACTCCCTCCGCTTCTCCACCTCTAGTCGATTTGCAGCCACCATCTTTCCGGTCTCCTCGCCTAGCATGTCACCGGATTCTACACCTTCCTCTCCGGTGACTTCTTTGTCGCCAATTTCGATTCTACCTTGGCGATTCCTCCTTCTATTGTTCCATCTTTTCCTCAAGATTACACTCGTCGTTCCCGACCGTGGATGCCTCTGTGGATGAGTCGTCATCTTCCTCTCGGCCTACTTATGGCTTGCGTTCTCGTCCTCGTCACTTTGTTGATCGCTTTGGTTTTCCTCTGGCTGGTCTTTCTTGTTCTTGAGCCGACTTCTTATCATCAGTGTTGTTCATCTGAATGGCGCTTTGCGATGGCGAGAGGAGATTGCTGCTCTTGAACGCCTTGGTACTGGGATCTTGTTTCTCTTCCTCCGGAGTTCGTCCGATCACTTGTAAGTGGGTCTACAAGGTTAAGACTCGCTCGATGGTTCTCTTGAGCGTCACAAAGCTCGTCTTGTGGCTCGTGGTTTTCAGCAGAGCACGGTCGTGATTATGACGAGACTTTTGCTCCTGTGGCCCATATGACCCTTTCGTACACTTCTTGCCGTTGCCTGCACGCCATCGGGTCTATATCTCGACTTGATGTTAAGAATGCCTTTCTTAATGGTGAGCTGCGTGAGGAGGTCTACATGCAGCCACCACCGGGTATTACATTCTCGATGGCATGGTATGTCGTCTTCGCCGCTCTCTCTATGGCCTTAAGCAAGCCCCGCGCTGGTTTGAGCGCTTTGCCTCGGTGATCACTGCTGCTTTGGTTTTTGACAAGTGCTCATGATCGACATTGTTTATTCACCTTTCTCCTCGTGGTGGGACTCTTCTTCTTCTCTATGTTGATGACATGATCATCACGGGGATGACCTCGAGTATATTGCCTTTGTAAAGGCCCGTCTTAGTGAGCGGTTTCTTATATACGATCTTGGACCTCTTCGCTACTTTCTTGGGATTGAAGTCTCTTCTACCTCGATGGCTTTTTATATCCCGGAAAAGTATATCAGGATCTTCTTGCTCGTCTTTGCTCTTCTTGATGAGCGTTGTTGAGACTCCTATGGAGCTCAATGTTCACCTCTCGTACTCTTGATGGTGATCCTCTCCCCGACCCGACGCGATATCGTCATCTTGTTGGCAGCCTTGTCTATCTAGTCATCACTCGTCCGGACATCTCTTATCCGGTTCATATTCGAGTCGGTTTGTCTCTACTCCCACCTTTCGGTTCACTATAGTCATCTCCTTCGTGTTCTACGATATCTTGGCACGATCTCTCACCGTCTATTCTTTCCTCGCTCCGGTTCCTTACGACTTGAGGCCTATTCGGATGCTACGTGGGCTAGTGATCCTTTAGATCGCCGTTCACTTTACGCTTCTTGTGTTTTTCTTGGTGGTTCTCTCATTGCACGGAAGGCGAAGAAAGCGACTTGCGCTTTCCCGCTCGAGTGCCGAGGCTGAGTTGCAGCAATGGCTCTTTCGACTGGCAGAGGTGACTTGAATTACTGGTGGTTACTTCAGGATTTTGGTGTTTCACACTACACCGACTCTGCTCTTATCGGACAAAGACAGGTGCTACTCGGCGTGCAGCGCGATCCTGTGAAGCATGAGCTCACCAAGCATATTGGTGTTGATGCTTTCTATGTGCTTGTGGTGTGTGCGAGATCGAGTTATTGCTCTTGATATGTGCCTTCCGAATTCTGATTGGCGGATTTCTGACGAAGGCCCGACTAGAGCACAACATGGCTTTTATCTCTCCAAACTCGGTGTTGTTCATCCCCCATGAGTTTGAGGGGTGTTAGAGTTATAATATAAGTCATGTACCCCTTTGTATTTATCCCGTTGTATAAGGGGTTTCCTGCATATGTTCCACACCTGTATATGTATATATATATCGGCCTATGGCCTCATGGGAATACAAGTTGCATATTTCCTAACATAGGACACTTTGTTTTTGCGGAGGAGGCTGGGTGTAATTGGTGTCTCTGCGATGTTAATATATTAGCTTTGTCAAATAAAGAACATGCAAATGCAATCTAAATATAATTGATGTAAAACATCTGCAGAGAAATGAAGCCCCCATATCCGCCTCACTTTTATCACCGCCGCTTACAGGATATACTATAGTAGACATCAAGGAAAAAAATAGCACGCTATACAAAATAGCGTCGTCTCTGAAAATATGCTATTAGCGCTGTGCTATAGTATGCTATTAGCGAGACATTGTACATTAGTTAATTTAGCGAGACAATTCTCTACACGCTATATCGTGCTATTTTTTTCAGTGGTAAACATGCATTTTCAATTACTTGTAAATAAATGGAATGAAATTTTCTTAAAACACATAAGTGTATGCCGATACTATCTGAATCTTAACTATGTGAAAATCTGCAAGAAATTGAAGCGCCCATTTCTGCCTCACTTTATTATGGCCACTAAAAATTAAACTATATACTCACTTTGTAAAGGAATATAAGAGCATAGTAATCTAAACGCTCTTATATTTCTTTTACGGAGGAAATAGTAAATATGCATTTGCAATGAGAAAAATCTCTCGCAGCATGCAAATTAGGATGATAATGGTACCTCTTGTTCGTAAGCAGTTCTCGGAGTTTCTCAATGAGCAGCACCTCATCTAACAGTGTAACATTGTGACAAGAGGCTTTGTCAATTCGGAGGAGAATACCTATGAGAACATTCTTCAGATTAGGCTTCTGACCAACCGAAACAAAAGCCTTGCATACGAATTCTGCTTGCATCTTGTCGTAAACTGCTCTGGCAAGAGTCGTCTTGCCAAGTCCTCCAAATCCGAAGATCGAGAGGATCTTGAGCTGCTGCCTGGACACACAACCATCTTCATCTGCAAGCCTCTTGATTAGCTCGTCTCTTGGCTCCTCGATGCCAACAAGCTCTCTGTGATCTTTGAACTGAACCATCAAGCGAGGGTCCACAGGGTCAACGATGGTTGTAGCAGCAGCTAGACTTGCCTCAACATCATCAATCTTGTACCGGTCGCGTCGATCCGCCACCTGCTGGACCTGATCCTTGATGCCTTTGATTCCATCGGCGATCTGGTGGCGCGCCTTGCCTTTTGTGAACAAGCTGGCCACCTTCTTCACGAACCCTTTGAAGCCGTTGGGGTTAGCGGCGGGCTCGAAGCCCTGGACGCCCACCATGAAGCGTTCAACCACATCCTCCATCTCGTATGCCAGCTCCTTGACATCATTGGCCCAGATCTTGGAGTTGTCATCGAGCCTGTCACGCGGCACCATGGCCACTTTGCGGAGGGCGGCGTCTATGCTCGTCATCTCCCTCTCAAGAAATTCTACATCTTTCTTCACGCCCTTCTGCAGCTTGTATTCTCCGTGGAGGAGCTCGAAGAGCTTGGGAAGGAGGGAGGCCATGGCCGCCGTCGCGGGGTCCATGCCTCGAATGGTGGCTTTCGCTCCTCTCTCTTCTTAGTCTAGTTCTTGCACGTCAAACACTGTCGGTAGGATCTGAGATGGGCATATGCGGCGGTGGCAGAGTTGGTGGCTGGAGGGGGCGGCGGAGATGAGAAAACTCGGCGACGGAGCGTGGCTGGAGGGGGCGTCGGAGTGGAGACGACGGCGGAGCGGGGCTGGAGGAGTGGAGGCGCCGGTAGAAAGAGGTCCGGAGGAGACCGCAGCAGAGGTGCCTGGGGGCTGTGTGGTGGGCGCAGGAGCGTGAGTTGCCGGGCGCAGGAGCGTGTGGTGGGGAGGAAGAGGGCGGAGCAGATAGCACTAAAAGGTGGACTTGCGCTCTGTCATTTCCCATCAGAGATTTCTTCGTACTACAAGACGCGTGAGCAATAATTGTGCCGATCTATCCAGGATTTTCATGCATGTCCTCCTTTTGGAGTTATTAACTGGCAATACTATGCTATTTTGGCAATTCACAGCGTCTTTTGATATCCTACTAGGTGTGCTTGCCTTCATCAAATAGTAAACGAGTTTCTGAGACAGGCCAAGGATGTCGGATTGGTCGCTGCATTTGTGGATTCAGCAGCTGAAGATGCAACTGAATCTGATTTGTCCAGGATTTTTGGAGGAATCGATAGACTTGACAGGATTCTGCTAAAAGAATCTAACAGGTTTGCACCACTGACCTTTTTCAGGGCTCTTTCCATTGTTTGTGCCATGTCTAGCAAGCCTTGGTCTTGTTGGACTTTCCTTAGGTTTCAGAAGAGTCAATTACACCACTAGTGACATAACTTGGCATGAAAAATCACTTTAGTGTCAAAACTTATGGCATACATTGAACTGGTGTTATAACTTGGCTTTGGCATATATATACAATGCAAAAGGCATTTGTATACAGAAATAGTGCTGACTAAGCACGCCACGTGGTGTGGGGCCCGCTATCATCTACTGAACGGTATAATACGACGTGTGGCCGGTTATTTATTGAAAACCCCTTGGAATTATTTTTCCTAACGAGAAGTTCGTAGACACGTGTCAGGTCCATCCGTGAGCAAGCAAATTATATGCAACACATGGCGGCTGATGTGATTTGAAGCCGTGATCTGCAGCATGAAGGGGTATGCGCCCAACCAATGCACCAAGAACTGTTTTCACTTTGGGAGGATACGCATCATATATATTCCTTACACCTTAAGAGGACCGGCCCATTTTGCTCTGACATTTCTTTAAAAATTGTAAATTATATGTAAGTTATAATTGTGTGTTATAAATTAATTAATTGTAGAATCAAAATAAATAATTTTATATAATATATATTTTTTAAGAGCATGGGCATTTTTAATATATATTATATTTTTTAAGTATATAGAAAATATAAAATTACTTTGATACTTTTATAGAATATGAAAATTATTATTGCATAATTCTTTTTTTATAATTTAATCATATGGATAATTTATGAAATAATATGGGGATTCATTGTACAATGTAATATTATTATTATATTATTTATAACATAATATTATAATTTATGTATTTAAATTTCTTAAGAAATAACGTTGTTGGATGGGGTTGTGGCCACGCCACTTTTGATGACTACATGTTGCTTGTTTGAATCCCAACAAACTATTTTTACATTATATGAATATATGCGTCTTAAGTAATAAACACTTTTATAGAATATATGAGTATTTTTTTAAACTATGGACATTTTTTAACTTATGCATTTATAAAAATATGTAGAAAATTTATTAAAGCATGAACACTCTACATTAATATCTTGATAAAACCCTGAAAATTTGAAACTTATCTAAACATTTATTAAAATATGTAGAAAAATATAAAATCCTAAAGCATCACACACGATTAAAAAAACTGCAGAATGGTGAAGGTTCTCCAGCTAGCTTATGGCCATATGATATATAACGTGCGTTTTTTGTTACAATATCAAATGCTTGTGTGCGCGAATGGTTAGCCATCCGCCCCTTTTTGCTGCAGGTCACGTGTTAATTCCATAGGCTGTCATTTTGTACACAATTTGCTACGGATGGACAAACACCTGTCAGGGACTTTATTGTGTGAAAGAAAAGAATACCGAGGGTTTCCATAAATTACCAAGCCACACGCCCTACCTCTACCGTTCACTGACCGACAGCGGCCCCACGCCACATGGCGCGCCCAGTCAGCACCGTGTCTGTATATAAACGTGATTTGCACTGTATATACACGTCAAAACCAAGTTGTAACACCAATTCAATGTATGTCGTAAATTCTGGCATTAAAGTGATTTTTCACGTCAAGTTTTAGCACTAGTGGTGTAATAGACTCGTTTCAGAATTATGCTTCGACAAGCAGTTTGGGATTTCAGTTTGTGTTATTTGTATTTGGAGGACATGAGCTAGCTAGTTGTCCGCCGCGCGCTAAAAGTCAGGATACAGCGCCGGATGAGTCAGGTTTTGCGTGCGGCGGCGCACTGGCTCCAGCGGCCACCGCAAAATAAAGCGCGCCCGAGCCGCTCCAGCAAGCGCGCTATATTTTGTATATAGTTCAAGTCTTCTCCTACAATACATAGTCATAGTACATAGTTCTACGATAGAACTAATAAGCGTACATAGTTCTAGTCTTCTCCTACAATACGTAGTCTCACATAGAACTACTACTAGTCATTCTCCGACTCGGACTCTGTCTCGGTGATGTCCTCCTCAGACGTTTGAGCATAGGCGTCAAGGAACCGATCGTCGCGGGAGTCCCAGGACGACGCATCTCCTAGCGCCATGTTGTATTTAGCGACCGCCTTTCGCGTTCGCTTGTCCTCGCGATAGGCGGCTCGCTCCTTCCTCTTCTCCTTCCTCTCCGCCCTCCTCTCGGCGAAGAACTGCTCCTCGTTGATGATATCTTGCGGGAAGTGTTGCCTTCACAGCGCCATGGCTTCCTCGTCCATCTCGGCCAGGCTGAGACGGCGCTCCCGCCTTCGGTTTTTGCGCCGATCCTCGTCGGTGATAAGCCGCTGGAAAGGAGCCAACTCCTGTGCCCGCTCTGGCGTCGCCACGTCGGTGAAGTTCATGTCCCAACGGGACCGCCGGAGGCGCCACGCCGCAGCGTCGTCCGCGCGGGCGCCGTCCTGGATGGTGTCGAAGGTTCCGAGGCCGAGGCGCACGCCGCTGCCCAACCGGATCGAGGCGGGGTAGGTGCCGGACGGACGCACGTGGACGCCACGGAAGCCCGAACCTCCCCGGCGGCGAGGCGGCATGGTGACGCGGTGATGTCGTGTCGGCGGCGAGGAAAGAAAGCGCTAGAGCGAGCGAGAGAGCGGCGAGGCGCAATTTATAGACGCCACGGACGCGGTCGTCCAAATCTAGCGCTGAGCCGCTTTTCTCAAGACGCTAAGAACGATTCTCGCGCTAGTTTCCCCGCCATCACGGAATACAAAAACGTCGCGTGCACTAAAAGCTCTGCGCGCGCTTTTCGGCTGTTGAAGATGCTCTCACAATTTTGCTCCACTTGTCCCTGCAGATACATCCGTCCGAATTTCGAGTTCCGGTCCATGGTCAAGACAACGTACAGCGACGACACCGATGACGAGCTGGAGGACCTTGACGCCCCTGAGATGAACGTGGGCAGCTTGGATGATCATGTCGAGATAGATATCAACAGTGACGACGACGACTTGGAGTACTCGATGAACAAGATGTCTATAACCCCACACCACTCTTTCTTACACCAGATGGCCATGGACAGCGACGGAGGCCTCAGCATGCCCGCGAGGATCAGACCTTCGACGAGTCCTCGGTCGCGGTGGGCCATGTCAGGAGAATCACCATAGATAGGGAAGAAACAGCTGGATACTTGGGGCTGTACAAGGAGGGTATCACTGTCAAACTGATACGGGGCGCTTAGTTTGTAGTGGGGTCAAACAACCCATTCATTTGCAGTGTATTCAGCCCAAGTAGTTCGAAATTTTTGGGTTGACAGTGTGAAGTACGGATGTCGCTAGAAAACGTACAGTAGTTGAGTGGTTGTAAGACCTCAAGATTATATATACAGTATATACGAGGGCCAGGCCCAGGGCTCCGGCCGCCATGGGGAGATGGGTGGGGGAGATCGGCCGCCGGATCTGGAAGCGGTGGAGCTGCAATGTGTCTGCTCGGCTGGTGCCCGGTCTGGTGCGGCTGCTGCCGACGCCTCCCACTTCTGTATTGCTCGGCGTGTGCGGTGGTAAAAGTCAGTGGGAGGGAGTAGTGGAGCAGCCGGGCCAGACCGAGTTGGGTGGGTTGGGTCGGATTGGGTTCCTCGGCCATGAACGCGAGTGGAAAGCCAGCGAAGAATTGATTGACTTGAGTCAGTCTGCTGCTATCGTTCTCAATCTTTTTTTGCCTTTTCTTTTCCTACTCTTCTAGGCTGCTGCTGCTGGTTCTGAAAAAATACCGGCCTCCAGTTTTCTACAATTTTGAATATGCTCGTGAAAATAAAAAATTCATAGATTTATTAAAAAAATAAAAAATGTTCTTTGATTTTAAAAATAAAAAATACGAATTTTTTTTATCAATTTTGAAATCGGATTTCAAAAGAAATTCATAGGATTTGACAAAAAAAGTTCATAAGATTTTAAAAAAAGTTCATTGCTTTTTTAAAAAAAGTTCACAGAAATGGTAAAAAAGTCCATTGATTTCATAAAAAATTACCGAATTTGAAAAAATTTAATTGAAATTGAAAAAAGTTCAACTATTTAAAAAGGTTCACGAATTTTAAAAAACCGTGCATTAAAAAATGAGCAAGGATGAGAAGAAAAGAAAAAGAAAAAATATAGAGAATAAACCAAACTGAAGAACGAACTAAAAGAAAAAACTAAGTACTTGTACACCGATGGGGTGATCGCCTGGTGGTCGGAGTTGACCGCTCGTAACGAAGGGGTCGGGGGTTCGATTCCTTTGCGAAATGCACTGTAACAGGCGCCTAAAGCGTCGAATAGGATTCGTCGTCAAGCAGCATGGTAACATGTGTCGTCACAATTCCTTTATGTTGCATGGATCGGAATATAAAGCAAAACATGAGCTTGACTCGATCATCATGTTCCCATCTGAACCAGCTAGCCGGTTGGTCGATCGTTGGGGTTCCCATCATCCTGTGCTCCTACCATTGGCAAACAGTCTTTTTATAGTAGATTTCCTTGCATCTATACCTGGCCATCCGTTGGGCTGGGCCAAGCTTTGGGCCAGGCCTAACAAAGCCCAAGGTAGAAAACCTAGGCCTAGGCCCGGCCCAGCCCAGTCGTCGGGCCTAGTTTTTAGTCCCAAGCCCGTCTCGACAGTGAAAAAGCCGGCCAAGCCTTGGGCCGGGCCCCTTCCCTAAAACGCAAAAAAACCAAGCCCAGGCGACGTGTGCTTCGGGCTCAACACTCAGGCCCAGGCCCGGCTCGCGGGCAAGGCCGGGTTTTTCCGGCCGGATCGGGCCAGGCCGGGTATCCCATGGCCAAGTATACTTGCATCCGAGCCACTCCGAATCTGAAACACAGCCGCTGCCATGGCTTCTTCTCCCTCCTCAGTCCGACTCAGGGATAAGCACCAGCACCTGCTACTCATCATGTGCTTTATTTAAAGTGCTCATCGTGTCTTAAATTTTCGCATGGTGTATTAAAAATATTCATCATGTGTTTTAAAAATGTCCGTTTGTGTTTTTCAAAAAAAGTTCATTGCGTATTGAAAAATATCACGCATCAAAATTTTTCATAGCGTATTAAGAAAACGTTCATCTAAAAAATTAAATTGGTAATCGTGTATGTGGTACCCCATGGGAAACAAACAAACAAGAAACATGCAGAATTGAGTTATGTTTACCCACCGGGATCGTGTTGCACTGGGGGTGCTCCTATCATTTTGAAGAATTTAGTGAAAATTCATGGACTGGCCGATTGTTCCACATGGTGCAAATTCCAAAGTAGCCCACGAGGCACATCATGTTTTCTCAATCATCGAACACAACAGAGGCCCACGTACAAAGAAGGCATAGCAGCCAACGAAACCTATGTTTGTCTGTTACTAAAAAAAACTATGTTTGACTATTTCTCAAAAGAAAAATAAACTATGTTTGCCTATTTCTCAAAAGAAAAATAAACTATGTTTGCCTCAATATAAATTAAAAAGCCAACGGAACCTATGTACACATCACAGCCTCAAAACGGCTGGACCAGATTACGAGAGCCAGATAGCTCGTCCTTCAAAACGCCCCACCCTTTCAATACGGACTATATACGAGACATGAAGTTTCTTAGCCCGAGCTTGGTGAACAGTAAAATTGAAAGAAAAAGAGAAAAGCACTTCTAAAAATTCTGAACTTTTTAGTGACAAATATTGAAAAAAGTTTCAACACTTGCAAATTTTTATCGTGAAATGGCATTTGTAAGTGGGGGGGGGGGGGGGGGCTGGGTGGAGGAGCTGGATCTTGGCATCGTGCGTGGGGAGGAGGACCACAACCCTCGGGCCTGCCATCGCCGTTGAGGTCCGCGACGAGCGGCGGCGGGAGGCGGTCGGCGTCGTGCTTGTAGCATCGTTCGAGAGGTGGTACCACGCCTCGCGGAAGGATAGCTCGCCCTCGTGCTGCTCGGCCGGCCCTCGCAATCAGAGAATGGCTCATCTAGGAGGACCGCAGCCGGAACTGAAGGAGAATCGAGGAGATGAGTGGGCTGACTTGGAACGAGAAGAAGACGGTGAATGCGGCGAGGAGGAGGACGCCCAGGTCGCGCTTCCGCGTCTTCGCTTTCACTACTGCTTCACTAGACGGACGAGCCCATGGGCCGTAGATACCCTTAGGAAGTCAAGATTGTCTAAAAAAATGATACCCTCAGAAAAATAAATGTAAAATGAAATAAACTGAAAAATGAGAAATGAAAATCCATCCAAAAATGTAAAAATAAAGGAGCAATTATATACTCCCTCCATTCCTAAATATAAGACCTTTTAAAGATTTCAATATGGACTACATAAAGAGCAAGATGAGTGAAATCTACACTCTAAAATATGTCTATATACATCTATATGTAGTCCATGTTGAAATCTCTAAAAGGGCTTATGTTTAGAAACGGAGGGAGTATGTGCAAGTTGCTTGAGTTTCTGTGTGTGAAATGAAGTTGCCCCTTTCATCTCACATACAAAACTACTAGAGTAAAATTACACATTGATCAGACATCGGTGTCATACAAATTGAATCTTAGTATGATATGATGATCGCATATCTTGTTCCATTTCGGCTTTCAAAGTCCAATGCACTTTCCATGTCTCTTCATTCCTCACAAATTTATGTGTTTTATTTTCTGTGCACCATCATGATATGAGATGCCAAATTATTGTGTTTGATGGACTCACATAAATCATAAGTTTCTGGATCATGATATGTCATGAGCTCCCCCCCCCCCCTTCTCCCTCCCGCGACGTTTCCGGGGGCGTCCATGGGGCAACCCTAGCTGCGCCACCGCCAGTCCCCCTCCTCCTCTCCCTTCTTCGTCGCCACCGCCGGAGGTCGCGAGCGGGCGAAGTCCGCTGTTCTTTGGCGGCGAGGCCTTCTCGTCTCCAGCGTGGGGATTCGGCGCCGGCGGACCCTCCGGCGGATGCGGCCTTCGGCGCTGCACACGGCAACTCGGCGGCGGCGGCGTGGGCCAGCGATGTAACGGCGATGCGATGGGTGGAGCGGTGGTGCGGGCTCGAGGATGGTGGCGGCGGCTGCGTCACGGCGGCTCGCCTAGATCCGCCTCTGGCGCCGCAGGTCGCGGTTGGCCTTCCCTGCCATGGCTCGTGGGTGGGGGGGGGGGGGGGAGGGGCGGTGCGGCAGCGGGTGGATGCGTGCGCCACGGCCAGCCGGGCCCGGCTGGTCACCGACGTTGGCGGAGACTCCTGGTGGCCATCCTTGGGCCAGCGGCGAGCTGCTCCCTCCTCTCCGGTGACGGGCTTCTGTCGTGGCCGTGCTCGGGGCGGGGCCAATGGCAGGGTGGGGCCAAACGGTTTCGAGGGGGGGGGGGGGGAGGGGGAGCCAGTTGGAGGGCCGGGAGCTCCGTTGCCGAGCTGCCCGTCGCCGGTAGGAGCGGAGACAGGGGGGTGCGAGCAGGGGTCAGACACCCCCCATCGCCTCGCCCCCCCTATTAGGCCTCGCTAGGTTTTAGTAGTTGTAGTTTATATGTATATTATGGCTGACCTGTTATTTTAGTTATACGTGTGTGTAACGGCGCTAATGGCCTAGCATGGCAACTTCTCAGCCCAAAGGCCCAAAGCATCCCTAGGTGTACATACGACGTGAGAAAAAAGATTACATCCAGATCCAGCCGTGAGATCGTGTAGTTAATTCCCTAATCCTTCCAGTAATTACGTTCCTGCCTTCTAGGTCTGCTGGCTCCATACGTACGTCTTTGCACCGCCGTCGCCGTCGTCAGTCGCGGCATAGCCTGCCGCTGCTTCCGCCGTTCTGGTTGTTGCACAGCCGCACAGGGCAGAGGGCACTACATACTCCTGGGCAATTGAGAGAGATCACAACTACTCGTCTGCTACAGCGCGTCATACATCAACAGATTGACTTCAAAGGAATTCTGGTATATAGTACTCCTTCCGTTCCTAAATATAAGTCTTTGTAAAGATTTCAATATAAACCACATACGACACTCATTTTATTCCGTATGTAGCCTATAGTGAAATCTCTATAAAAACTTATATCTAAGAACGGAGGGAGTAATCCTGAGTCATTACAATTTGTTTCAAATCAATGATTTTATTTACTAATTAGGTAAGATTGTAATTTACAGATATAGTTTCACTTCTTGTTTAATGCTTCATGGAAAATAGATTCATTGTACAAGCTCATTGTTTCGAAATATTACTTAGAACACAAATCCACTTGAGGAGCAAGCTATTCTGCACCATAATTTGAACCCATGTTATTATCAAACATATAGTTTCATTCATATCAATTCTACTTTTGAGACTATTTTTGTGTGTGTGTGTGTTGTGTGTATCAGAAACGATTATTATCGTTCTCGCCCCCCTTATGCCTAAATCCTGGCTCCGCCCCTGGTCGTCGGCACTGTGTTGTCGCCGGCCATGGTCGTGGGCCACCCCTCCCCCTTCCCCTTCCTGATCCCTATTTGTTATCGGTTCTGGCATTGTTCGGCGGGTTTCCTGGCGGTCTCGGAGGTGGTTGTGGTGCTGATTGTTCAAAGCCTCGACCTTTTGTGGTTCTCGGGGCGGTCTGGATGCAGGGCGACGACTCTGGCGGTGGGAGGCGTGTTTGTCCTGGGCTGACCGCGCGGCTCAGGTGCGGGCGGGCAGCCATGGTCGCTTAGCGGCATGGATGCTGGTGGTTGGTGGAGTCAGGTTGCAGCGGAGGGGTAGGAACACCGGGGTTCATCACTCGCCCAGTCCCGGTACTGGCCGACGGAGGAGGTGTCCGTGGATGTCGTTCTCCTTCTTGCAGGTTCCGTCGTGGTGCTAACATTGCCTTTGTGTCACTCCGGGTGAAAACCTGATCTTTGGGATCAGAAGGTAATGGCTTCCTACAGTCGTTTCCCTCTTGAGGGCATCGTCTTGGAGTCCTCGCTCCGGCTTTGTCCGTCTCATCACCCCTCGGTGGATTGCTCACTTTCATGGTGGTCTTCGGCTTATCATTAGGGTGCTTAGTCGTCATTGGGGTGGTGTTTCCGATGCTCGGCACCTTTGTATCTCGCCTTGGGTGTGTACGTTGAGTGGTGGTGGCGTGCGTTTGTATCTTCTTGCTCGATGTTGTGGTGATGGTGCTTTAAATATAAAGCAGGGGGAAACCCTTTTTCGTGAATCATAAGTTTCTTTGTTATAAAATTTCACATTTCTTTATTTTTTATATCTATGTAATTCAAGTAAGCCTTTTTTATAGAATTTTGATGTGTCAAGTTATATGAAAATTTTGCGGAACTCATGGTTTGCGAATTCGTTTCGAGATTGTTATTTCAAGTCAATCGGGGCAGCATATCAAGAAGTGTAAATCACATCTTTAGACTTTTCAAATTGCAGTTTGCAATGAAACTACCTAATCGTCTGACTGAAATTAGGCAGAAAACACATTTGAACTAAACCATGCACATTTTACTTACAATATCACAACTCAACATTAAAAAGGAAACTATTAGGCACGCCACACAAGAGCCACAATTAATCCGACCACGTCTGTTTATTGAAAAAGCTTTGAGCGGAAGGAATGTCACAGTGCATCATGAGAGAGGACTGAAGTCTGAAGGACCTGCATTGAATGGTGTAATGCCAACCTTCACTTCATCATTGTCCATGTATGATTTTGTTTACGTGACTGCGGGAGAAGACCAATTTCTCTTCTTCGGCCCGAAGGAACTACAAGAGAAAGCTCATGGACTACAATCGACCTTTCCACAAGAGGGGAAAATCAGCCTTTTGTTTTCAACCACAACCATTCTAAGTGCAATTTAATATACAAGAGAATTTTCAATCCTCAAGGGGATGGTGATTTCATAGCATGTCATTTTGAAAAAACGGGCTATTTCTGTGTGAAGTGCGTACAACCTCGTGTTAAAGCTTAAGGATCAGAAAGAATTTAGGGTAGTCGAGTACCTCTATTAATGGAGAAAGGAGGTTGTGGAATACCATTGAAGGCCAACATCCCACAAAAAGATTAAAAAATTTGGATGGCGTGAAGCGACTGACAGCCTGGCGTTTTAGGTTGATAGAGTTTTACATCCACTCGTCCGTGCTTTATTTATGGGGTGGAGGATGAGAGTACTTATCATGCTCTTGTGACTTGTCCTAAGTCTTATGTGTTGCGTCTGGCGTCTAGGGACGTATGAAATTTTTGGGAAGAGATTTTTATGTTTTCGGGCCTAGACTGATTGCCTATTTTATTAGACCAATTGGGCTAAACTCAGGGGGAGCATATCCTCTTTGTTGATCTTGGCATGTGATGAATGATTTGATTTTTGGAACAGGAAAAGAATCATTCAATAGCTCTGCTATTTTTGTGGATATTTACTGGTCTTTCTTTACATCCTATCATGCTAATGCCGAGGTGGCCTCCAATAACAAAGGAAAGGAGGTGGTGGCTGGGTTTACACCTATTACTACCGCTTTGGGGAATCAAGTGGTGTGGCGGCCGCCCCCTTCTAACCATATCAATATCAATATTGACATTAGTTTTGTGGAGAGCATAACACTAGTAGAAAAAGGATCATTAGTCCCGGTTTATAAGGGCCTACTAAAGGGTCGTTACTAAAGGCCCCCCCCTTTAGTCCTGGTTCTTACACAAACCGGGACTAAAGGCCCTCCACGTGGCCGCTGGCTAGAGCTCCACCAGCTCCACCTTTAGTCCCGGTAACCAACCGGGACTAAAGGTAATTATTCTTGAATTTTTTTAAATTTATTTGAATTTTTTTTTGATTTTCAAATTTCTGAATTATTTTACAATTTAATCTCTAATCACCCACCCCCATCACTGCTCAATTTAACCACTAATCTCTAATCACCCCTCATCATTTCAAATCATCTAACTTCCCGACCAATCACCCATCCCTCTCACTACTTCAGCCCGAGCACGCTTAACTTTCGGGTTCTATTCTCCTTCGTTTTCAAGTCTGCACTTGTTGTTTTCCTGACAATAGTAAGATGTCAATCCTATTAACCCTCTGGAGTTTAGCTTGAGCATGAAGTCACACATTTCACTGTTTGAGTTTGAAACTATTATTGTACAAAACAATAATTATTTAGTAACACTAATATTTCTTGAATAAATAGTTTGACCACAGTTTGACCAGATTTGACCAAAATTCAAAAAAACCAAAATAATTATTTAGTAACAATAATATTTCTTGAATAAGTAGTTTGACCATAGTTTGACCATTGTTAGACCACAGTTTGACCAGATTTGACAAAAATTCAAAAAAACTGAAATAATTATTTAGTAACACTAATATTCTTGAACAATTATTTAGTAACACTAATACTTCTTGAATAAGTAGTTTGACCATAGTTTGACCAGATTTAACGAAATTACAAAAAAAAACTGAAATTTGAGCATAACTTTTTTTCCTTTTAGAATTTTGAAGATTCTAAAAATTTGCAAACAGGCCGTAGGCTGTCAAAATCGGATGCGGATTTTCGTTCTGAACATTTTGATATATTATACGTTTTTTCCGACATCGTATACAAAAGTTATAGTCCTTTTACATTTTTCCTACACTTTTTGCAAAACATGTCCAAATTGAAGTTTTTAAATTTTCCTAACTAGTAGATGTAGTAATATAACTACCTCTTGAAGGATTTTATTTTTTGAAGTTTTTATATTTTTTCAAAACTAAAAAGGCGATTGGGGGGGGGGGGGTAGAGTATGAAAATGGGACGTTTAGTCCCGGTGTGAGACACAAACAGGGACTAAAGGGCATCGCACCCTTTAGTCCCGGTTCGTGTCTCAAACCGGGACTAAAGGTCTAATCTTTAGTCCCGGTTCGTGTCTCAAATCGGGACTAAAGGTCTCATTTAAACCGGGATTAATGCCTTTAGCCGCATGAACCGGGACCAATGCTCACATTTAATGTGAATATTGCCCTGTGATCAAAGTCCTGTTTTTTACTAGTGTAAGTGCAACAAGCATTGGTGTGGTGGCTAGGAACTCTTCTGGAGATGCATCTCATCTTGGGACTTATTGGGTTGTGTTTCGATGAGAAAGAAGCGGAGCTTCGGGCATGCATGGCTAAATTTTATATCACTATTTCTCTTCACACGGCTATTATTTTGAAAATTTGAAAATTGACTGCACTTGCTTGTGGTTTCTTTCCTTGAAAATGGAAGTCATGATAAATCCATACTCGTTGATCTGAAGAAGGAAAAGCTTGGCATCGTCAAGCTTCTCGATATTTTTATGTTGTCTAAAATCATTAGGCAGACCAATATGATGACACAAGAAATTGCTAAATTTATTTTTGATAATAGATTTGACGGTCTACTTCTTAATAGTTTTCCGCCATGCGTTGCATTTGCTGTAACTAAGGACTGTAATAGTAACGTTTTAATTAATTATCAATATACGGGGAGTTATTTTAAAATACATATGCGAGAGAAGCACGCAACCATTGCACCTGATTGCATGCACGTATCGTCCATCTTTTCCTAATTAACTACGTACTGACTACAGTAAGTACAAGAACGTAGAGGAAGTACTACTAGTATAATTAAGCACACGACTAATGGCAAAGAAGTTTAATAATCCAGTATACATGCAGATATACTCGGTGTCCATATTTGTTCATTCGATGGTCGTGGCGCACTGGCAATCCTGCACGACGACGGCCCTGAGCTGCGACGGTGAGACGGCGGCGGCGACACACTCGGCAGCGAGGGTGTGGCTGCCGGACACCCAGACGGCCACCTTCCATCGGCGCCGCCCCTCCAGGCGCAGCGTCAGCAGCCCCGGCGACCGCCCGCCCGCTGTCGTTTCCTCCGCCGCCGAGGACGACGAGGAGAGCGTGGCGGAGAGCACGACGTCGCCCTGGGCCTGCTGGGACGGCGGTATCGGCGCAGCGGCGGCGAGCTGGAGTCCCGCGTAGCAGGGGCAGAGTCAGGATTTAGGTATACGAAGGGCGAGAACAATAATAATCATTTCTGATATATACAACACACACACAAAAATAGTCTCAAAATAGAATTGATATGAATGAAACTATATGTTTGATAATAACATGGGTTCAAATTATCGTGCAGAATAGCTTGCTCCTCAAGTGGATTTGTGTTCTAAGTAATATTTCGAAACAATGAGCTTGTACAATGAATCTATTTTCCATAAAGCATTAAACAAGAAGTGAAAGTATATCTGTAAATTACAATCTTACCTAATTAGTAAATAAAATCATTGATTTGAAACAAATTGTAATGACTCAGGATTACTCCTTCCGTTCTTAGATATAAGTTTTTATAGAGATTCCACTATAGGCTACATACGGAACAAAATGAGTGAATCTATCCTTTAAATGCATCTATATACATCTGTACGTGGTTCATATTGAAATTTTACAAAGACTTATATTTAAGAACGGAAGGAGTACTATATACCAGAAGTCCTTTAAAGTCAATCTGTTGATGTATGACGCGCTGTAGCAGACAAGTAGTTGTGATCTCTCAATTGCCTAGGAGTATGTAGTGCCCTCTGCCCTGTGCGGCTGTGCAACAACCATAACGGCGGAAGCAGCGGCAGGCTATGCCGCGACTGGCGACAGCGACGGCGGCGCAAAGATGTACGTATGGAGCCAGCAGACCTAGAAGGCAGAAACATAATTACGGGAAGGATTAGGGAATTAACTACACGATCTCACGGCTGGATCTGGATGTAATCTTTTTTTCTCACGCGTATGTACACCTAGGGATGCTTTGGGCCTTTGGGCTAAGAAGTTGCCATGCTAGACCATTAGCGCCGTTACACACACGTATAACTAAAACAACAGGTCAGTCATAATATACGTATAAACTACAACTACTAAAACCTAACAAGGCCTAATAGGGGGGGCGAGGCGATGGGGGGTGTCTGACCCCTGCTCGCACCCCCCTGTCTCCGCTCCTGCCGCGTAGGACGCGCGCGCCCGGAGGCCGTCATAGAGCGCGAGGGCGTGCGCGTTGGGGTTGTGAGCGACGAGGGCCGCGTCGAGCAGCACGGTGCCCATGCCCCAGGTGGCGTTGGTGGAGGCGGTGGCGGACAGCAGCCTGAACCGCGGGCTGGAAGGGCGGAGGGTGAGCCAGAGTATGATGGCCATGGCCAGCAGCAACGCCACCGCTGACGCCGCCGCGATCAGCAGCCGGCGCCGGCGCCTGCCGGAGTGGTGGCGCCTGGCCGCCACGCAGTCCCTCGGGGCGCGGTCGGGATCATCGGTGATGAGGGACATGGAGATGGCCGGAGCGCACCGCAGGCTGAGCTACCTAGCTAGCTAGTGCAAGAGAAGAGAGAGGAACGGTGTGTGTGGTGTACGTGAGAGACGAGCTATGACTGTGGGTGAAATATGCTAAGGTAATACTCGTATATGGAGTATATATCAGCCATCATACTTACAACGTTTCCTTTGGTAAGTGATAATATTAGCTCTGTTGCTTGCTTGTTGCTACATCAACCACATCATATTTTCTCTCCTTTCATTTTGTGGAGAGAAGAGAAGAAACGCACTTGGGCCCGGATGGAGATGGAAGATGGCTGGCACTGGCACCGGCTTGGCTACATCACAAGATGCTAAAGTTGCCAAGGAAGATGGTTTGGTGAATCAGCCAGCAGTTTTAGACCAGACAAGCACTTCTTCACCTAGGCTAAGGTAATTACGAAATCTAGCAATCGTCACTAAAGCTAAGTAAACCCTTCTCTTCTTCTTTTCTTTCCAGAAAGTAGCAGCAACGTACTCCCTCTGTTCCAAATTACTCGTAGCAGAAATGGATGTATCTAGAACTAAAATACATCTAGATACATCCATACCTGCGATAAGTAATTCGGAACGGAGGGAGAGTAACT
Organism: Aegilops bicornis; assembly: GCA_021605145.1. Taxonomy (NCBI): domain Eukaryota; kingdom Viridiplantae; phylum Streptophyta; class Magnoliopsida; order Poales; family Poaceae; genus Aegilops; species Aegilops bicornis. The sequence continues at coordinate 723,711,199 of CM038675.1, forward strand.
GGCTAGCTGATCTCTTATAGATGGATCTGCTGGAATTTAGTCTATATTGGGGCAACCCAATAACTATTTCAGAAATTCCTAATAAATCCTAGAAGCCCACTTAGCCCATTTGTGCAAGGCAAGGGATACTACTAAAGTTTAGTCCCACATTGCTAGTTTAGTGGGAGTTGGACTTCCTTATAAGGGAGGTTCTTTCCCCACTTGTATGAGCATGAGAACAAGAGGGACATCCACGCGCGCTCCTCCTCGCCGCCCGCCTCGCCATGCCGCGTCGCGCCGCGCGGCGGGTTGCGGGAATGAGCCAAGCCCCTGTTCGCGTCCCTATGCTGTGCCTATATAAGAGAGGTTGCTCCTCTCCCGAGAAGGTCCTCTTCCTCTCGCCACACAGTTCCTGAGCACTGCGCTACTGTTGTCTTCCTCATCCCGGCTTGCGGCGTGCACCGCACGTCGGGACAGTAGGCCTCCGAGACCGCACCTTTTGAGTCCTGTACGGGAGAAGGGTGATAAGGTTTTTGGGAAGCGCTCAACGCGACTACTGGCTGTTTCATCACGGACGATCCGGTCGCCGACAACTACTTCCTGACGGCGACTTCTTCCCGGCGTCCACGACCTCCTCGGCGACATGGCAGGCGAGGACACCGACCAAGTCCGGTAACCTGCTGCTGCTGTGCCGTACGTGTTCTTCTCCTTTCTGTTAGAAGTCTTCCTACAGTTCTTGTCTCTAGTTTCTGCCCCTACATATGTTAGGTTCTGTTTCGTATAAGCAACTTCATCTAGTGTCTGTTCTAGATGTGTTTACCTCAAGTTCATATATGCAGACGATGTTTACCTTCTCTCTGTCAGATTGCATGACTTGCTTTATATTTGCTATTTTAGTCATGCTTTATCTAGTATTTTTGTTAATAAAATCATTCGGTAAATTGCTCATATTTCCAAAAATCCAAAAACCTTATTATAGGCAATTTACCCCGAGTTGTTTTGCTGCTTCCATGAGACCTCCTATGTTTGAGGGTATCCACTATAAGAGGTGGCGCGTGAGAGCAGTTTTATGGTTTCAGACCATGAGCTGCTATGACGCCGCTCTTGGCAAACCTGAAGGAGAGCAAGATGCCCAACAGGCACAAGCTTTTCAGAAAATGGATACCTTGTTTAAGGCTGCTCTCTTGAGTGTCCTTGGTGAGAACATAGTTGATGCCTATGTGTCAATTGACAATGGAAAAGATATGTGGGACGCACTCGAGGCCAAGTTTGGGGTCTCGGATGCCGGTACTGAGTTGTACATCATGGAGCAATTCTATGATTACAGGATGACTGAAGAGCGCTCCGTGGTTGAGCAGGCTCATGAGATATAGTCATTTGCTAGAGAACTTGAGCACTTCAATTGCATGCTACCGGACAAGTTTGTTGCCGGGGGTATCATCACTAAGCTTCCTCCTTCATGGAGGAACTTTGCTACCTTACTGAAGCATAAGAGACAGGAGTTTTCCGTTCCGGATCTCATTGGTACTCTTGATGTGGAAGAAAAGGCGAGAGCAAAGGACACACGTGCTCGAGGCATTGAGGGATGATCTAGTGCCAATGTGGTACAGAAGCAGAACTTCCAGCCCCACAAGTTCAAGAACAAGGGCAAGTTTGATGGTGAAGCAAAGTTTGATGGAAAGAACAAGGCTGTGCAACACACGAACTTCAAGAAGAAGAATGGCAAGAAGAAAGGTGCTTGTCATGTGTGTGGAGATCCTGATCATTGGGCTCCTAGTTGCCCTAATCGCTATGACAAGCGTCATCACAGGAAAGGCGGCAAGACCGCTAATGTTGTCATTGGAGACACTGACATAAAGGATGCTGGCTATGGTATATTTCCCACTATTCTTTCAGTATGTCATTCTCCTGATTGGTTGATTGACACGGGTGCTAATGTGCATGTATGCGGTGATATTTCCATGTTTTCGTCTTATTAGACCGCAGAGACTTCAACCGTGCTGATGGGCAACGGTTCAAGTGCTTCTGTTCATGGTGTTGGCACGGTCGATCTGAAGTTTACTTCGGGGAAGATCGTGCGGTTGAAGAACGTGCATTATGTCCCCTCCATCAATAAAAATCTTGTTAGCGGATCTCTTCTGTGTAGAGATGGCTACAAGCTTGTCTTTGAGTCGGATAAATTTGTAATATCCAAGTATGGAACCTTCGTTGGTAAAGGCTATGACTCAGGAGGCCTGTTTCGTTTATCCTTTTCAGACGTTTGCAATAAAGTTGTTAATCATATTTGCAACAATAGTGAATCAAATGTGTGGCATTCACGTCTTTGTCATGTTAATTTTGGTTGCATGTCGCGACTAGCAAAGTTGAACTTAATCCCTAGTTTCACCACTGTCAAGGGATCTAAGTGTCAAGTGTGTGTGCAAGCTAATAAACCTCGTAAGTCTCACGTGACTGCAGAGGCGAAATCTTGCACCACTAGAACTTATACATTCAGATCTATGTGAAATGAATGGTGTTTTGACAAAAGGTGGAAAGAAATATTTCATGGCGTTAATTGGCGACTCCACTAGAATCTTTGTCGTGTGTATCTTACGAAATCTAAGGATGAGGCTTTGAACTTTTCAAGATCTATAAAGCTGAAGTGGAAAACCAACTTGATCGAAAAATCAAGAGGCTTAGGTCCGACCGTGGTGGAGAGTATTTTTCCAATGAATTTGATGCTTTTATGCGGAACATGGTATAATCCATGAGAGGACGCCTCCCTACTCACCTCAGTCAAATGGGGTGGCGAAAGAAAGAACCGTACTCTAACTGATTTGGTTAACGCCATGTTAGACACATCGGGTCTCTCCAAGGCATGGTGGGGGGAGGCAATATTGACAACATGTCATGTCCTAAATCGAGTCCCCACAAAGAACAAAGAGATAACTCCATTCGAGGAATGGGAGAAGAAAAGGTTAAAACTCTCTTATCTGCGAACATGGGGTTGTTTGGCGAAAGTCAATGTTCCAATTCCAAAGAAGCGGAAGCTTGGACCAAAGATTGTGGATTGTGTTTTCCTGGGATATGCTTTTCAAAGCATTGGCTATAGATTCTTGGTTGTAAAATCTAAGGTACCTGGCATGCATGTCGGTACGATCATGGAGTCAAATGATGCGACTTTCTTTGAAGATATCTTTCCCAGGAAGGATATGGCTACCTCATCTAATCGGAGATGCCTAGTTCATCGAATCAGGAACGATTACAATTACCGAACCTGGCATTTCGATGGAACACTTTGAAAGTCCTGTGGAGGAGAACAATGAAGTTCCTACTAGGAGCAAGAGATGAGGACTGCAAAGTCCTTTGGTGATGATTTCCTTGTGTATCTCATAGATGACACTCCAGTTCTATTTCAGAGGCCTATGCATCGAAGATCTCGACTTCTTGGAAGGAAGCAGTTAAATGGCGAGATGGATTCCATCTTGGCGAATGAAACTTGGGAGATAACTGATCGTCCTTATGGGTGCAAACCTACAGGATGCAAATGGGTATTCAAGAAGAAGCTTAGGCCTGATGGTACTATCGAAAAGTACTAGGCTCGGCTCGTGGCTAAGGGTTATACCCAAAAGGAAGGTGAAGACATCTTTGATACTTACTCACATGTGGCTCGACTGACCACTATTCGAGTTCTACTTTCACTAGCTGCCTCACATGGTCTTCTCGTTCATCAGATGGATGTTAAGACTGTTTTCCTAAATGGAGAGTTGGATGAGGAAATTTATATGGAACAACCAGATGGGTTTGTAATAGATGGTCAGAAGGGAAAGTGTGCAAGTTCTTTGAAGTCTTTGTATGGACTCAAGCAAGCACCCAAACAGTGGCATGAGAAGTTCGAAAGAACTTTAACAGTTGTAGTCTTTGTTGTGAACGAAGCTGACAAATGTGTGTACTATCGCCATGGTGGGGCGAGGGAGTTATGCTTTGCTTGTATGATGACATACTAATTTTCGGAACAAATCTAAATGTTATTAAGGAGGTCAAGGATTTTCTATCTCGCTGTTTTGAGATGAAGGATTTAGGAGTGGCTGATGTCATTCTGAACACCAAGTTGTTGAGATGATGATGGTGGGATTACATTGCTTCAATCTCACTATGTGGAAAAGATCTTGAGTCGCTTTGGCTATAGTGACTGCAAGCCCTCTCCAACACCATATGATGCTAGCATGCTGCTTCAAAAGAATCGAAGAATTGCTAGAGATTAATTGAAGTATTGTCAGATTATTGGCTCGCTTATGTACTTAGCCAGTGCTACAAGACCTGACATCTCTTTTGCTGTTAGCAAACTGAGTCGGTTTGTCTCAAAACCAGGGGATGTGCATTGGAAAGCTCTAGAGAGAGATTTGCGTTATTTGAAAACGCGCAAATTATGAAATTCACTACAGGGCACCCAAAGGTTCTTGAAGGGTATAGTGACTCAAGCTGGATCTCGAGATCTTGATGAGATAAAGGCCACGAGCGGATATGTATTCACTCATGGAGGTGGCGCTGTTTCTTGGAAGTCTTGCAAGCAGACCATCTTAACAAGGTCAACAATGGAAGCAGAACTCACAGCACTAGATACAGCTACGGTTGAAGCAGATTGGCTTCGCCGGCTCTTGAATGACTTGCCGGTTGTTGAGAAACCTGTACCGGGTGTCCTTATGAACTGCGACAATCAAACTGTGATCACGAAAGTGAGCAGCTCAAAGGATAACATGAAGTCATCAAGACACGTTCGGAGAAGGTTAAAGTCTGTCAGGTAAATGAAAAACTCCGGAGTTATTGTGTTGGATTATATCCAAACGTCTAAAAATCTGGCAGATCCTTTTACTAAGGCTCTATCGCGTAATGTGATAGATAATGCATCGAGGGAGATGGGTATGAGACCCACAATATGAGTTATTCACAGTGGCAACCTATTCTTTGTGATCGGAGATCCCGTGAATTAGATGTGGAAGACAAGCTGTTGGTCAACTGAGAGGAGAGTATCCCTACTATTCAAAATACCACTCCATGAAGATGCAATACTCTCCTAATCTGCATGGCAGGTTGATGTATATCTTAATGTGTTCTAAGTGGCTTATTTAAGCAGAGATGTTATCCTGTAGAGCATCTTTTGAAGAACACACATATATGAGTCTAATTGTCAAACGTAGCAATCTATGAGAGTAGGGTTCTCTTTAGTAAACTCATGAAAGGTCACGAAGTATGACGCATAAGCTCCACCCGCGGGGAAGACCCACGGTAGCCACGTATCGGTCAAGGCTTTATGTGAAGCTAGATTCGCAGAAAACTTGCAGTTCAAGGCCCAGTCCACTGTTCAAGTTGCTTACTAGTGTAGCATAGAGTTCTAGGTGGAAGTTCAACTTAACCATCTCCACTGCAGTACCGGTATATAAAACAGTGTTTTGGAACCAAAGGCAAATTTCTGTGTGCCTCTGGGATCTGGTGGGGGATTGCTGGAATTTAGTCTATATTGGGGTAGCCCAATAACTATTTCAGAAATTCCTAATAAATCCTAGAGGCCCACTTAGCCCATTTGTGCAAGGCAAGGGATACTACTAAAGTTTAGTCCCACATTGCTAGTTTAGTGGGAGTTGGACTTCCTTATAAGGGAGGTTCTTTCCCCACTTGTATGAGCATGAGAACAAGAGGGACATCCACGCGCGCTCCTCCTCCGCGGCCCGCCTCGCCACGCCACGCCACGCCTCGTCACGCCGCGCCGCGCCTCGCCGCGCCGCGGGTTGCAGGAATGAGCCGAGCCCCTGTTCGCGTCCCTCTGCTGTGCCTATATAAGAGAGGTCGCTCCTCTCCCGAGAGACATATCAGAAGGTCCTCTTCCTCTCGCCACACAGTTCCTGAGCACTGCGCTACTGTTGTCTTCCTCATCCCGGCTTGCGGTGTGCACCGCCGCGTCCGGGACGATGAGGCCTCCGAGACCGCACCTTTTGAGTCCTGTACGGGAGAAGGGTGATAAGGTTTTTGGGGAGTGCTCAGCGCGACTACTGGCTGTTTCATCACGGACGATCCGGTCGTCGACAACTACTTCCCCGACGTCCACGACCTCCTCGACGACATGGCAGGCGAGGACACCGACCCCAAGTCCAGCGCTTCTGCTGCTGCTGTGCCGTACGTGTTCTTCTCCTTTCTGTTAGAAGTCCTCCTACAGTTCTTGTCTCTAGTTTCTGCCCCTACGTATGTTAGGTTCTGTTTTGTATAAGCAACTTCATCTAGTGTCTGTTCTAGATGTGTTTACCTCAAGTTCATATATGCAGACAATGTTTACCTTCTCTCTGTCAGATTGCATGACTTGCTTTATATTTGTTATTTTAGTCATGCTTTATCTAGTAATTTTGTTAATAAGATCATTCGATAAATTGCTCATATTTCCAACAGGATCTGCCGGAGATGGATTTTTGTTGTTCGGGTGTGAAGGAGAAAAAGGGTCACGCATATATCAAAGTGGATTCTTGAACATTCAAGTCCATCCTCGGTGCAGCAACCCTACTCAAATTATTCCTCTTGTCACATTAATCAATCATCATACGACCGATGAGACAGAGTATTTTTCTTCTTCTCTATTTTCTTGCAAGAACCGTACCGAGTGTAGCATAAGACGCACCACCACTGTAGGTGCACTCACCGGAGTCGCGGAGCTTAATTCATGCTTGAATCGTTCACAATCAACGCCTCGCTGTCAAAATGTTTATCGAGCACACGTACACACACACACAAAAACAGGCCAAAACATTTTATTGATCTATTGCACCGTATCAAATTGATACAACCGCAAATAGCTTCAACACGCAGTCTCTCTATATCATAAGCACATCAAAATCCTGATAAGACAATAAGGAGAACAAAGCATGCCCGACGGGACAAAATTACAATGGCGCGCGGCGTAACAAGAACAAGGCACATCAAAATCAGGGTTTCTAACCCGTAAGCCGTACACCAGACCTTACAACACGAAGTTGTTCAGAACTTTTTTGACTAGATGCTCCCCGTACACCACCTTGTCGTACTTGGCAACGCCGCCTGTTTTCTCCCGGCATAGCTCTGAAGGCTCAACCACGGCATCGAAGTTCGACTGCATATGTGCGACATAAGTAAGAATTTGAGTACAAAGGGCCGCATGCATAGAAATGATTGGTTTTGCTAACCTAAAAAAATATTATTTTTCTTTTGTTGATGCATAGATACCTCATAGAAGAAGGCAACAGATACACGGTAATGAAGGGAGTTGTTGAAAACTCTATGGAGTGTGGGCTGATATATTCCATTAGACCAAACCCAAAACCATATCAGTACGATAGTCAGCAATGAGCATTTTTTCCTACACAAAAGTTGGAGTAGGCTTAAGTATCCTTCATATTTTGGAGGAGACTAACCTCTAGCATGTCACCAATGTTGCAGACAAAGGTTCCAGGGACTGGCTTCGCCTGTATCCACTCGCCAGACAGGTTTCTGACCTGACCATAATATATAGCAAAGAATTTTTGAAGCTTTTTTTTTTCTCTTGATGATAGAGCATGCTGAGGGAACAAACCAAAAAAAAATGCAAGATGTATATGACAGTGATATGTTAATGAAGAGACAAGTACCTCAAGAGCACAAATGTCATCATCTTGGTTAACCAGTGTCAAAAGGCCTACAGTTTAACAAAATGGTGTGAATGATTTCTAATATTTCTTATATAAACTGCAAGACCCTCCACTGATGTTGGGACTTGGGAGGCAACAAAAATGCAGAAAGTATATGATTTTTCAAAGAAGTAACCAAAGTATACTAGTCCAACTGACCGTAATCCGTGTGAGCTCCACTGAATTAGCCACATAATGCATGAACAGAGAAGAAAAGCAGAGTGAGATGTATCCACCCAAGTGAGCAGAATTTGTGCAGAACATACCAGAAAACATCAATGGTTTATTTATTTATTTTTGCTTACCATCCAGTATCAGTGCGTTGCTCCTGCGGAACACTAGCTGGGATTGGATACCCAATCAGCCTGAGATACCAGAAGGGATCTCCCGCCGTTCCGCCTTCGAAAGCATCCGACGGCGCACCTAGTGCCAAGGCTATACCTCGCATGATCAGATCTGCAAAGGAAAAAATGGCGTGATGAGCATCACTAGTAATGACCAGTCACAAAAGAGCAATTGGAGTAGTTAACATGGAGCTGAGTGGGGAATTTCTCCCCATCACCCACTTTGACCAATCAAAAAGAGAATGAAGCTGAGTGGTAACCTCGAAGAAGCCTCGCATAGTTATCTAGAAGTACTTTAAAATTTGATGGGCAATCGGGCCTGCATGGAATAGGAGAACAATCAATTCATGAAATGCAAGTACTCCGATCCATATAATTGTACTAGATGAGCGACAATTAATATGGATCAGATGGAGCACCACAAAACTACTACTTCCTCCGGTCCATACAAATGTAGACCTTTAGGACACACTTCCATCTCTGAAATGATACTTTTACCATATTATTTCGGTGAAAACATGTTGTTTCACATGAAAATACATCTTATAAAGGTAGTATATTTCTTGATAAATCTAGTAATAACAGCTTGAGGTTTTGACTCAAATCAGATTTCTGATGCATGAAACAAGCAGGAACTAAACCCTTTCCTCAAGATATGCTAAAAACATACCACAAATTATCTCCTTCCAAATGCTTGCCGAGATCTCCATACTTGCCCGGTTCGATATGCGCGTAGCACTGCCATGTGTTGTTTGTTGTGATAGTTTATCAAATGATAGTGTTGGAAATATGAGCAATTTTTACCAAATGATTTTATTAACAGAAAAACTATATAAAGCATGAATAATATAGTAGAGATAAAATAAGCATGCTTTCTGATAGAGGAAAGGTAAATGGCATCTGCAAATATGAACTATAGCCTAGCAAATCTAGAGCAGACAGTAGATAAAGCATGAATAATATAGTAGAGATAAAATAAGCATGCTTTCTGACAGAGGGAAGGTAATGTAGCAGAACCTCGAACAGGAAGGAGAAGATCACATACGATACATCAGCAGCATTACTGGCCTTGGGGTCGACATCCTCGCCAGCCATGTCGTCGAGGAGGTTGTCGACGTTGGGGAAGAAGTCTTCATCGGGGAAGTAGTCATCGGAGTCCGTAGCGTCCGTGACGAAGGAGTCAGTAGTCGCGCATAGCGCTCCCCAAAAACCTTATCACCCTTCTCCCGTACAAGACTCAAAAGGTGCGGTTTCGGAGGCCTACTGTCCCGACCTGCGGTGCACGCCGCAAGTCGGGATGGGGAAGATCGTAGCAGCAGCGCAGTGCTCAGGAACTTTGTGGCAAGAGGAAGAGGATCTCCTAGTGTGTTTCTCTGGAGAGGAGCGACCTCTCTTATATAGGCACAAGAGAAGGACGCGAACAGGCTGCGGCGGGAGGTGAAGCAACGGAGGGAGACGAAGCGAACAGGCAGCACGCGAAGAGGTGCGCCGTTCGTATTCAGGCTCCACTACAGCAAAAGGTTTCAGCTCCTGTGTGACCGTTCGTATACCCGTCGTGCGTGGCGAAAATTTAGACATCAGCTCGGCTCATTTCCGCAACCCGCGGCGCATTGTGACGAGGCGTGGCGTGGCGAGACGCGGCGGAGGAGGAGCGCACGTGGATGTCCCTCTTGTTCTCATGCTCATACATGTGGGGAAAGAACCTCCCTTATAAAAAGGTCCAGCTCCCTCTAAACTAGCAATGTGGGACTAAACTTTAGTTCCACCTCTTGTCTTGCACGAATGGGCTGCGTGGGCCTCTAGGATTTATTTGGAATTTCTAAAACTGCTATTGGGCTAGGCCCAAAATAGTCAAAATTCCAGCAATCCCCCACCAGATCCCAGAGGCACACAAAATTTGCCTTTGGTTTCAAAACACTGTTTTATATACCGGTACTGCAGTGGAGACTGTTAAGTTGAACTTCCACCTAGAACTTTATGCTACACTAGTAAGCAACTTGAACAGTGGACTAGGACTTGAACTGCAAGTTTTCTGCGAATCTAGCTTCACATAAAGGCTTGACCGACACGTGGCTACCATGGGTCTTCCCTGCGGGTGGAGCTTATGCGTCATACTCAGAGACCTTTCATGAGTTTACTAGAGAGAACCTACTCTCATAGATTGCGACGTTTGACAATCAGACTCATATAGGTGTGTTCTTCAAAAGATGTTCTGCAGGACAACATCTCTGTTTAAATGAGCCACTTAGAACACATTAAGATATACATCAACCTGCCATGCAGTTTTAGGAGAGTATTGCATCTTCATGGAGTGTTATTGTTAATAATAAGGATACTCTCCTCCTAGTTGATCAACAACTTGTTTTCCACATCTAATTCACGGGATCTCCGATCACAAAGAATAGGTTACCACTAGTAGAAAAAGGATCATCTGTCCTGGTTGGTAAGGGCCTTTTGTCCCGGTTGTTGAACCGGGACTAAAGGGTCGTTACTAATGCCCTAGCCCTTTAGTCCCGGTTCTTACGAACCGGGACATATCAAACCTCCACGTGGCAGTGCGGCAAGCCCAGTAGAGGGCCTTTGGTCCCGGTTGGTGGCACCAACCGGGACCAATAGGCATCCACGCGTCAGCATTTCAGGGGCTGGGTTTTTTGTTTTTTTTGAAAGGGGGGGGGGGGGTCGGGGATTTTGAGGGGTTAATTTAGGTGTTTCATATATTGTGTTATCTGGCTAATTAATAAAGAGAAGTGTCCTCTCTTATCTTCATGCTTGGTCGACGCTATGTACTATATACGTATAGAGAGGACTAGACATGCTAGCTAGTAAGCAAATGAAGGAAACAGAAGATCGTCATGAACATATGCATACAGAGAGAAGTGATATCGGCCACCTCTCCTTCTCCGAGATATTGGTCGAACAACAAGTTCTCATATATCTATACGACACTACGGGCTACATATATACAATAATTATCTCTTACAATATAATATCCTAATTATATATGAACACAGGGCCCACATAGTATTCTCTGTCTTCAGCGATCACGTGGTCAAGGAAGAATGCAGCCAATTCCTCTTGAATTGCTCGCATACGATCTGGTGGTAGGAGTTCATCCCGCATCCGAAAGATCTAATTTGAAGAAGGGGGTAAATACATATATATATATGTATATATATATATGAATAAATGAAACTCAACACAAATGATGGTAATAAAATAAAATTCTGAATATTATTGCTTACGCACTTCATATTGTTCGTCAGAGTAGCCCCGCTCACAGGTCGTGTGGCGGATGGACTCGGAAATGTAGTATCCACAGAAACCATTCCCTTGTTCCTGCCACAACCACTTTACAAGAAATAGAGGTCAATCAAACTGATAAGAAAGCATGCTAAATTGTATTGATGAAACTAGCGCTTGAATCACTAGGAGATGCGCGGAACATGCTACTATAGTACTTACTTTCGGGTGTCTAAATTGTAGCTTCTTCGGCAGTCCCGGAGCTTTTTTGGTGAATTTTCTCCAAACCCTGCCAGACAAAGAAAACAATTACTTGATATCAGGAAATGAACAAAGTTGCTGATATGGTGGATAATGATCGATTTAACTTACTTCTCGAGCATTTGAGTTATGTCCGCATAGTCCTGGGGATCTATTCGTTTCGAGTCTAAGACGGTTACTAGTCCCTCCTCAAGCTTAATCTCTAGGAGAATATAGTGGAAGCTGCGCACGCATGCATAACTCATCAATTACATTACTATAACATGGACTAAAAAGGGAAACCGAATATGCACAAGACAGTAACACTCACTTGAAGTTGTAAGGAAAGAGTATTATATCTTTGTTTTCATTTATTACCAACGATCGTAGCAAGTTGGCCTCGGTATTTTTGGCATGATATTTAACCTCAGTTGCATCTATGAGATTTGTGTTAATGAACCCAATATCACCGATTTGTCTTTTCTTCAATTTGGCGATCTTCAATCTGCATAATATAGTGAGGATAATTATAAATACATGCAATGAAAGAGCTGACCTATATAGAGAGACTTAATGACAGAAGTAGTACTACTTACAGACAGTAGCAAGTGACCGTTAATTTATCGAGGGCCTTTTGATTGAAAAACTGGAAGAACTCCTCAAATGGAACATTCAACAGTTCAATTCCAACGAGGTCATGCTCCTCTTTAACTCTCAGCGTCAAAATATTCCTCCCCAGGACTCTGCAGGTTTTCATGTACCAATCATGGAATCTTCGCATCATCGTTGTTAGAGATCTTTCATCTTTGACGAGAGGCTTCCCGTACTCGTATCTGTGTTCCTCCACCTCCAAGAAATCATAGTGTACATCGTCGGGCAGGTAATCTCCAAGATTGCTATAACCGGGCACCATCCTCGGATCATTAGCGATGATGTCGCTAGACACCTTGAGCGGGGGGCACGGTTGGTTCGCTTGTTCGCCGAGCTGGGCAATTTTTTCCCAGCTCATCGTTCTTTTAACCTTTGATCACTGACAGTACTTCGCGACCGCTCCGCTTCGATAAATGTCTTTGCAATAATGCGCTCATAGTTGCCTCTCGGCGGACACTTTGGTGGTTTTGTTAGGGCAGCCAGAGTGCGCTTCGCTTTCACCGGATCTACCATCTCCTCCGGAGGTGGATGTTTCTTTGCTTTCACCCCTTGAAAGAAGTTTGTCAGTTCGGCTCGCACGATCTTCGCGTTCTCCTCGGGGGTCCTTTCGTATGGTAACTTCTCTGGAGTCTTCAGAGAAGGATCGAATCTGTATTGCCTCCCGCCTCTGGCTGTACTGCTAGACGCCGGCAGAGCACACAGAGCAGCTGCGTCTGTCTTCTTTCCTTGCTTACGAGGCGGAGGAGGAGGACTACGATGCGCCGGAGCAGCTGGAGCGGCGGCAGGTCTTTTTCGCCCTGGCTGACGAGGCGGAGAAGGAGGAGGCTGGCTGCTCGGGCGCGCAGGCGCAGGCGGAGTGCCGCCACACGCCGGAGAAGGAGGCTGAGTGCCCTGATCACTCGCCGGAGGAGGAGGCGGAGTGCCCTTACTCGCCGGAGGAGGAGGAGGCGGAGGCGTCCAGTTCGGAAGGTTGATGAGCTCCTTCCTCCATAGGCATGGAGTCTTCAGAGCAGAACCCAGCCGAGTCTCCCCTTCACCGGTAGGGTGGTCAAGCTGGAGGTCCTCAAATCCCTCCGTTATTTCGTCCACCGTCACCCTAGCATATCCTTCTAGAATCGGACGACAGTGAAAAGTTTCACCGGGTTCAGGAGGTCGATAAAAGCCGACAGCCGCCTTGACTTTCAAGTTCTGCCATTGTGTCATAAGGTGGCAATGTTGAGACTCCGTGATAGCATCCACGGGGTAGCTAGCAGGAGCCGTCATGACATGCTCCGGCTGAAGCAGCTCGGTGGAAGCCACGCTGCTTCTCCGCTGAGATGGCAGGGTAGCTTCGGGGGTAGTTTCCGCAGGTCGCTTGCTGCGAGCTACTTCTCGTCCCTCTAGCGCGTGAACCCTTTCGTGCAGCGTCTGAATTTGGGTCTGCGCCACTTTTTTCCTCCTCTCATGGCATTTGTAACCGCCTGCGTCCGGAAAACCAGCATTCCACGGAACGGAGCCAGGCGTGCCTCGTGTCCGTCCAGGGTGCTCAGGATCCCCGAGGGCCATTGCGAGCTCGTCGTTCTCTCTGTCTGGAATGAACGTCCCTTGCTGCGCTGCATCAATATAGTGCTGAAGCCTCTTGACTGGTATTCTCATTTGCTCGTCCGTCCAAACGCACTTGCCTGATATAGGGTCCAAGGTTCCGCCAGCCCTGAAAACCAAGTCCGGCAACGGTCTGGCCAGTTCATTGTCTCTAGTTCGATCCCTTTATCAACCAGATCATTCTCAGCCTTGGCCCACTTAGGCCGGGCTTTGAGGTAGCCACCTGACCCCCTGCGATGGTGAAGCTTCTTCTTCCCAGCATTTTTCTTGTTTGGATGGTGAAGCAGTAAAGGTTTTGCCTAATGCATTGTTCATATGAAAATACAAACATTTGCATATTCTACAATAATTAATATCACCAAAAAAAATCTATGAACAGAAAAAAATCCTAACTTTTCTAAAAATCTATCTTTTGCATACATGAACATATATATACACAGAGAACATACATACATTTATACATTTTTATAAAAATGCAAAAAACAAAAAATCTACAGAAAGGACATATAAACAGATATACACACATACATATACTCACACATATACATATAATCAGGAAAAACATCATATATATGTGAAAAAAAACAGGGAGGAATGGGGCGGTGCCGGTCGGCCTGACCAAAGGAGAGGTGCGGCGTGGTCGGGGTAGGGGCATAGGCACGGCGCGCGTCGGGGTAGAGACGACGGCGGCATGGTCTGGGCAGGGGCAGAGGCGACAACGGCGTGGTCGGGGCAGGGCGAGGCAGAGGCGAGCTCAGGCGCGCGGCGTGGTCGGGCAGCTGGGTCGACGACGACGTGGTCGAGGCGGTAGCGGCAACACGGTCGAGCGAGGCCGCGGCGTGCTTTCGGGTCGAGGCGGCTCTTGGCGTCGACAAGGCAGGAGAGGGCGTCGACGGCGTCGACGGGGCGAGCTCGGGCAGCCTGGCAGCGTCGTCGGGTGGGGCAACTAATGCAGAGATGAATCTGAAAAACGCAAGTGTTTCTTATATACTGAGAGCATTGGTCCCGGTTCGTGGCACCAACCGGGACGAATGCGACCTTTAGTCCCGGTTGGTGCCACCAACCGGGACCAAAGGCCTCTTTTCAGCAGCCCAAATGGCGGGAAGCGGCGGCCTTTGGTCCCGGTTGGTGGCACGAACCGGGACTAAAGGGGAGGCATTGGTCCCGGTTGGTGCCACGAACCGGGACCCAAGGGTGGCATTGGTCCCGGTTCGTGCCACCAACCGGGACCAATAGCCTTGCACAGCGGCGTGATGGTGGGAGTTTAGTCCCACCTCGCTAGTTGAGAGCGTCGACCACCTGTTTATAAGCACTGCTGCCTCCTTTCTCTCGAACTCCTATGAACTGCAAGCCTATGGGCCTAATCTGACACTGCTTTGCCTGTAGGCCTTTTGGGCCTTCTGCGGGCCTGAATCCTGGCCCAACTAGCTGGGTTTCTAGTCGTATTCAGGCCATGGTGGCCCAGGAGGTGGCATTTTTTTATTTTTTTCCAGTTTTTTTTGTTTTCTTTGTTGCGTTATTATTTTTATTTTGTTTCTACTTACAACAAAATACTTACTGTTGCTATTTTATTTATTTTATTTTATTATAGTTTATTTTATTTTATTTTATTTTGTTTCTACTTATTTATTTCATAAAAGTTTATTTTATTTATTTTATCTTGTTTCTACTTATTTATTTTATTTTATTTTATTTTTTTCTACTTATTTATAAAAGTTTATTTTGTTTATACTTATTTATTTTATTTTATTTTTTATTTTTGTATTTATTTTATGAAAAATCTTTTTTGCTTTTAATATTTTGAACAGAAAATACTTTGATAATTTTAGTTTCATAAATTCTATATAATTTTAGTTTCAATAATACTAGAGGTTTATAAAAGCTTTTTAGTTGACTCCTTTGGTACCGGTTCTTTCTGTACCTATTTTTTAGTCCATTCAAAGCCACATCATCAATTTTCAACCCTTTCTGACTTCATTTGTTATTTTTCATGCATTTATTGATTATTTTGAGCTATAAGACCCTGAAACTGAAAAGCATTTCAAATGAACTCTGAAAAGGTTGAAAGTTGGCATGGTATCATCATTTCACCCACATAGCATGTGCAAGAAAGTTGAGAGGGTTACGTCAAAAACTGGATGCACTTCGTGTATAAAACGGACAATGGTATCATACTCGTCTGTTACAAAGTTGGCATGGTATCATCATAATAGTTGCGGGAGAAAGTCTTCACATTTCCTTCGCTTGTGTCATTTGCTTATTGCACCGTAACCATGGATAATCTTCATCGTTTATCAGGATGCTTGGGTCAGCCTTGACTTTGAAGGGAGGAATTTCATGAAACTTTTCATAATCTTGAGACATATGCATCTTGCCCTCCACTCCCACGATGTCCCTTTTCCTGAAAAAGAACTATGTGGCGCTTTGGCTCATCGTATGATGTATTCGCTTCCTTATCTTTTCTTTTCTCGATGCGGTAGACATGTCCTTCACATAGATAACCTGTGCCACATCATTGGCTAGGACTAACGGTTCGTCAGTGTACCCAAGATTGTTCAGATCCTTGTTGTCATTCCGTCGTGGGTCTACATTTCCGCCTCCTAACAGATTGACCCATTTGCACTTAAACAAAGGGACCTTAAAATCATGTCCGTAGTCAAGTTCCCATATGTTCATTATGTAACCATAATATGTGTCCATTATGTTATCCTTTGGAAGCTTCTTATTCAATATTTTCAGTAGCTTCTCAAATCCTTTGTCAGGCACAGCATTCTCTGCCTTCCACTGCAGCAATTCCAGTACGGTACCGAGCTTTGTGTTGCCATCTTCGCAATTGGGGTACAACCCTTTTTTGTGATCCTCTAACATGTGATCGAACTTCAGCTTCTCCTTTTGACTTTCGCATTGCGTCCTTGCATCGACAATGACCCGGCGGAGGTCATCATCATCGGACACATCGTCTGGTTCCTCTTGATCTTCAGCAGCTTCCCCCGTTGCAGCATCACCGTATTCAGGGGGCACATAGTTGTCATCGTCCTCTTCTTCTTCGTCGTCTTCCATCATAACCCCTATTTCTCCGTGCCTCATCCAAACATTATAGTGTGGCATGAAACCCTTGTAAAGAAGGTGGGTGTGAAGGATTTTCCGGTCAGAGTAAGACTTCGTATTCCCACATTTAGGGCATGGACAACACATAAAACCATTCTGCTTGTTTGCCTCAGCCACATGGAGAAAATCATGCACGCCCTTAATGTACTCGGAGGTGTGTACGTCACCGTACATCCATTGCGGTTCATCTGCGTGCATTATATATAATTAAGTGTGTCAAAAACCATTACAAAACATCATGAATAGATAATTAAGTGACCAAATTAATAGAAAGTTCATCATCACATTAAAACCAAAGTACATACATAGTTCTCATCTAACAACATATAGCTCTCGAGAGCATCTAATTAATTAAACCATACATTGAAACTATGTAAAACATTTCAATGCGAAAACAAATGCGATCATAATCGCAACCAAGGTAACAATTGATCCAGCGGCATAATGATACCAAGCCTCGGTATGAATGGCATATTTTCTAATCTTTCTAATCTTCAAGCGCATTGCATCCATCTTGATCTTGTGATCATCGACGACATCCGCAACATGCAACTCCAATATCATCTTCTCCTCCTCATTTTTTTTATTTTTTCCTTCAAGAAATTGTTTTCTTCTTCAACTAAATTTAACCTGTCAACAATAGGGTCAGTTGGAATTTCCGGTTCACATACCTCCTAGATAAATAAAATCTATGTCACGTTGGTCGGCATAATTTTCATAAACAATAAATGAACCAATAGTTATAAAGATAATATATACCACATCTGAATCATGGGGACGAGGGCCGACGGGGCGGAATACCAAAACCATCGCACTATATAATAACAAGCAATAAAATAGTAAGAAAATTAGACAAGTATCTATCTAAAGTAAGAATTTTTTCTTTCAGAAAGAAGATAAGAACAAGAGGCTCACCACGGTGGTGCCGGCGACGAGATCGGCGCGGGCGATCGACGGCGGTGAAGACGGGAATGGGACGTGACGGGCCGCTAAACCTAGACAAATCTCGAGGAAAATGGAGCTTTGAGGTCGAGCTTCGAGAGGAGAAAGTTTAACTAGTGTGGCTCGGGCATTTCATCGAACACCTCATGTGCATAGGAGGTGAGGTAGAGCACCACAAAGCCCTCCCCTCGGGCCCGAGAGAAAAGCGAGCCTTTGGAGTGCTGCTTTCGTAAGCCGAGGGTATATAAACACCTCATTGGTCCCGGTTCGTGGCATGAACCGGGACTAAAAACAGCCTGTGGTCTGGTTCAAGCCACCAACCGGGACCAATGGTGGTGGGCCAGGGCGAGGCCCATTTGTGGGTTCGTCCCACCAACCGGGACCAAAGGGCAGACGAACCGGGACCAATGCCCGAGGCCAGCGGGCCCACAGCCCTAACGAACCGGGACCAATGCCCCCATGGGTCCCGGTTCTTGACTGAACCGGGACTAATGGGCTGACCCGGCCTGAACCAAAGCCCTCTTTTCTACTAGTGTACCACTGTGAACAACTCATATTGTGGGTCTCATACCCATCTCCCTCGATGCATTATCTATCACATTACGTGATAGACCCTTAGTAAAAGGATCTGCCAGATTTTTAGACGTTTGGATATAATCCAATGCAGTAACTCCGGAGTTTCTCATTTTCCTGACAGACTTTAACCTTCTCTGAACCACTACAAGAAATATGTCAACTAGTGACCTTCTGTCAGTGACCCTGGAAGAATTGGTCATAGATCTATGACCATTTCAGACCAATTGGTCAAAAGCTGTTCGGGGGCTCCAAACCCTAAACTATAACGACCATTTTGGTCAGGATGGTCGTAATTTCCTTACACAAAATGGTCATAAAGCGAGATAACACAGTACATTTGCCTTATTTCTAGCTGATCACGACCAATATAGATGGTCATAACCTTGTAAATTGTGGTGGGTTGCTATGACTAGGCGCCACCTCGTGATTTTGCCTATGTGTCATGTCCATGTGGCAATTTTGCCCCAGGTTGTGAAGCAACCTATATTTACATCATTCCCAAAATTCCCAAAAAAGTCTCATAAATTATTTGGGTCATATCTTTGTCAAATATGTAAAAAACCTTCCTTGCCTAGTTCAAAAATAATTCAACAATATTCATTTTCCTATTCTGTTCAGAACAACACTTTGTGAAGGAAGTACCACTTTGGCATGTCCAAATAGTATCCATTTTCTACAGTGCTTTCCTATGCCCAAATAACCATCCTCCACCAAATGCCAGCTCAATCCATTCATTATTTTGAGCCCAACTTCAACATTCGTATTTATGTCCAGTGTGGTACTTTGCAAAGCAAGTACCACCTAGGCTCATCCTTTTGAGCTGAAAATGTCTGAAGACGGTCTTCTTAGTAACTGATCATACTCAGCCGAAACTCACACCCATTAGCCATGTACATTTCCCGTACCGCTAATCAAACACTTGGCTGCTAATTCATGTTTGAGCATCGATCGGTTTCCTCGTGAGAATCTTATGTTGTAGTTTTCTTCCTAGCACCTACCTGGGGAGTGCCCAACCCACTAGACATGCCTAGGCTGCCCAGAACACATGGCAACGCCACGGTCACGCGGTGACCACGCGACGGGCATGCGAGTTTACGTGCTATAGAGTTGGGGCCCTCGGCCACCGCCAAAACCTCGATGTATCGCCACCAAACCATGTATTTATGATTAAATAGGTACTTATGTAACTAGAAATGATTTTTGGAAAAAATAAATAGCAAACTATGAGGCAGCTGCAGTTCAAATTTGACCCGCTTCCAACTGAATCGGCGGAAATTTGTCTTTTTCACGAGAGGTGGATCAAAACTTTTTACACCCAACCATTTTGTCAATTGTGCATTAAATATGTCCTAGTATTTTATAAAACTGATTTGGTCCAATTTTGCAACAATTATTTGGTAGGTCCTTCACAAAAAAACCTCCTTTTGGGCACTCGAAAAATGGAAAATGGTTTTTTCGTCCAAAGAAAATGAAAACTTCCTTAGGCAACATTGTTTGCCATTCCAATATGCACCCTTGTGCACAAAATGAGATCATTTGAACAAACTATTTCCATGAATGTGGCCATAAGATTGATCATTTGGCTTGAAAGCCATTGATCTCCACACATGATAGCTCGTTTCTGAGAACACTTTTTTAAAACAATTGCCGTATTACAACTTTATTATTTTTCCTGGAAACTTGGCCACATATAATGACACAATGCGTAGGTTTCCCAATTTTTAGTTTTTTTTTGAATTTTTTATGCCCGTTTCAAAATGCGGTCAAAACGACGGACATGACCGTTCCTAGCTAGTGGTTAAATCTTGGAATTTTTTGGTGTTTCTCTGATTAAATAGATACTTATGTACCTAGAAATGATTTTTGGAAAAAAATAAAGAGCAAACTATGAGGCAACTCCAGTTCAAATTTGACCCGCTTCCTGCTGAATCGGCAGGAATTTGTCTTTTTCACCAGAGGTGGATCAAACCTTTTGACACCGAACCATTTCGTCAATTGTGAATCAAACATGGCCTAGTATTTTAGAAAAATGATTTGGTCCAATTTTGCAACAAATATATGGTAGGTCCTTCACAAAAAGAACTCAATTCGGGCACTCAGAAAATGGAAAATGAATTTTCCGTGCAAAGAAAATGAAAACTCCCTTAGGCAACATTATTTGAACAAACTATGCCATGAATGTGGCCATAAGATTGATCATTTGGCTTGAAAACCTTGAATCTTCACGCGTGATAGCTCATTTCTGAGAACACTTTTTTAAAATAATTGCCGTATTACAAGTTTATTATTTTTTCTGGAAACTTGGTCACATATAATGACACAATGCGAATGTTTTCCAATTTTTTGATTTTTTTTTGAATTTTTTATGCCCATTTGAAAATGCGGTCAAACCGGCGGGCTTGACCGTTCCTAGCTAGTGGTTGAATCTTGGAAAACTTTTGATATTTCTGTGATTAAATAGATACTTATGTACCTAGAAATGATTTTTGGAAAAAATAAAGAGCAAACTATGAGGCAGCTGCAGTTCAAATTTTACCCGCTTTCTACTGAATCGGCGGAAATTTGTCTTTTTCACGACAGGTGGATCAAAACTTTTGACACCCGACCATTTGGTCAATTGTGCATTAAATATGTCCTAGTATTTTAGAAAATTGATTTGGTACAATTTTGAAACAAATATATGGTAGGTCCTTCACAGAAAAACTCATTTTGGGCACTCGGAAAATGAGTAAAAATAGCTAGAAAGATCAGAAATGCATAGAAATTGGTCCTTATCCATAAAATGTGGTCTAACTCTAGTGAAAATTTGTGTGGTGCCATTTTCCAAAACATTTTTGATAGCTACTTCACAAAATCCCTCTATTTTTAGTACTTAGATACTTTTTTAAATCACTGGTTTTCCAAAGCAATCACGACTCTTCCCATGGATCGATGACATGGCGCCCATCTATCCATCCATCCATCTCACCATCCCACATCCATCCGTCCATCTATCGATAGAAAAAATAAAAAAATAATGAAAAAGAGATACCCCACCGTAGCACAAACCCTAGCTCACATGACACCCCTTCCCCCATCGCACCCTTCTCCCCCATCTACTCGCCGCCGCCGCCACCTCCCGATCCAATCTCACCCCGCTGCCTCCCGATCCATCAGCGACCTCGCCGTCCTCCTCACTCACCGCCGACCTCGCCGTCCTCCTCACCCACCGCTGCCGACCTCGTCCCTCCCTACCCTCACCATCTCTCCCTCGTCTCACCTTAGCCGGATGGGCCAGATGCTGTGCGTCGTCCGCTCGCCCGTGCTCTGGGCCGTCATCGAGGTCGGCAAGCCCACCCCGGCATCCTCTGGCGCGCCCAACACACCACCGTGACCTCCTCCATACGCTCCTTCCTCCCATCGGGCCAGATCCGGCGCGTGCTTCCTCCAGTGGCCAAGCGCAACCCTTCCCAGCGGCTAGGGTTGTGGCTAGCACGTCGCCGTCGTGGCTCCGGTGACTCAGGTGAGTCTCTCCACTCCTCTTCGTCACATACCTCCCTCTCTTCCTCACCGCTTCTTGTCTCCCTTACAGATCTCAACGTCCAAGTTTGCTTCTTGCTCCGGTGACAGCTAGGGTTCTGATGTGGTTCGGTTGTGGCATGGCGGAGCGGGCGACAGAGGTGTCTTGGAAGCCACCAACATCAACGACGTGCTCTCACTCCAGCTCCTGGCCAGGGTTCGTCGGCCTCCTCTCTCTCTCTCTCTCTCTCTCTCTCTCTTTCTCTCTCTCTTCCCCCACTATCTCTCTGTTTCGATTTACCTATCTAAATTTCCTCTCTCTGCAACTAACCCCTTATCTCCCCTCTCCTTGTGGATGCAGATCCGTCGAGGGATACATCATCGCCGGAATGTAGTTCTGGGTGCTGTCCTCCCTCAGGCCACAACACCCACACTTGATTGACTCTATCTCCATTGCTGCTGGCTATGGCTATTGCTCTGTGGTGTGCTATGTTGTGCTGAGCTGACCTTGGTTGGCTTCTTGGGAGGCTATTTGTAGGGGACGAGGTTATTACGGTTGTGAGGGCAGGGGTGGGGATGGGAATTTAGGTTGTTGTTACTTGGTAGTACAAAGTGAAGTCTAGTTGATTTTTCATATGGTATATGATATGTCCCCGTCGTATCTATAATTTTTGATTGTTCCATGCCAATATTATTCAACTTTCATATACTTTTTGGCAACTTTTTATATTATTTTCGGGACTAACATATTGATCCAGTGCCCACTGCCAGTCCCTGTCTGTTGCATGTTTTTGGTTTCGCAGAATATCCATATCAAACGAAGTCCAAACGGGATAAAAACGGACGGAGCTTATTTTTGGAAAATGTGGAAAATTTGGAAGGAAAATCAATGCGAACTAGTGCCCGAGGTGGTCATGAGGAAGGGGGGCGCGCCTGCCCCCCCTAGGCACGCCCCTACCCTCATGAGCCCACCGTAAGGCGGTTGATGCTCTTCTTTTGCCACAAGAAAGCTAATATTCGGAAAAAAATCACGACGAAGGTTTCAGGCCAATCGGAGTTACGGATCTCCATATATACACGAAACGATGAAACAGAGCGAGCAGAGCATAAAAACAGAGAAAGCAGAGAGATAGATCCAATCTCGGAGGGGCTCTCGCCCCTCCTACGCCATGGAGGCCAAGGACCAGAGGGGAAACCCTTCTCCCATCTAGGGAGGAGGTCAAGGAAGAAGAAGACGAAGGGCCCCCCTCTCCCCTTCTCTTCCGTTGGCGCCGGAACGCCGCCATGGCCATCATCATCACCGTAATCTTCACCAACAACTTCACCGTCATCATCACCAATTCTTCCCCCCTCTATGCAGCGGTGTAACCTCTCTCTTACCCGCTGTAATCTATATTTAAACATGGTGCTCAACGCTATATATTATTTCCCAATGATGTATGGCTATCCTATGATGTTTGAGTAGATCCGTTTTGTCCTATTCGCTATTTGATGATCAAGATTGGTTTGAGTTGCATGTTTTATTATTGGTGCTCTCCTATGGTGCTCTCCGTGTCGCGCAAGCGTGAGGGATTCCCGCTGTAGGGTTTGCAATATGTTTATGATTTGCTTATGGTGGGTGGCGTGAGTGACAGAAGCACAGACCCGAGTAAGTAGGTTGTTTGCATATGGGATAAAGTGGACTTGATACTTTAATGCTATGGTTGGGTTTTACCTTAATGATCTTTAGTAGTTGCGGATGCTTGCTAGAGTTCCAATCATAAGTGCATATGATCCAAGTAGAGAAAGTATGTTAGCTTATGCCTCTCCCTCAAATAAAATTGCAATAATGATTACCGGTCTAGTTATCGATTGCCTAGGGACAAATAACTTTCTCGTAACAAAAGCTCTTTACTAATTTAGTTGTGTCTTTATCTAAACAGCCCCTAGCTTTTATTTACGTGCTCTTTATTTTCTTGCAAACCTATCCAAAAACACCTACAAAGTACTTCTAGTTTCATACTTGTTCTAGGTAAAGCGAACGTCAAGCGTGCATAGAGTTGTATCAGTGGTCGATAGAACTTGAGGGAATATTTGTTCTACCTTTAGCTCCTCATTGGTTTCGACACTCTTACTTATCGAAAGAGGCTACAATTGATCCCCTATACTTGTGGGTTATCAAGACCTTTTTCTGGTGCCGTTGCCGGGGAGTCATAGCGTGGGGGTGAATATTCTCGTGTGTAATTGTTTGCTTTATCACTAAGTAATTTTTATTTTCTGTTCTTAGTTGTTCTCTATCTTTAGTTATGGATATGGAACACGAAATACCAAAAAAATTAGGTGTACTTGCTACTCATGAGGATGGGGTAACTCCTAAAACCCCCGATTCTCATTATGTGAGAGATATTATGTACTACTTTGATAATCCTGAGAAAACCCCTTTCAACTTTATCATGGGAGACACGTTGGATCAACGTGAATACTTTAGGGATTATCGCTCGACACAAAAAGGGAAACTATTATGGGATCAATTTATTATGTTGCGTTGGTATGCCTGGAATCTATGCTTGAAATATGATATTACTTGTTGCTCTACGATGGAGGCTCCACACCTTCCCTTTTCATGGAAATTTAATGATAATGAAACCTTAGGTTCTTATGCTAATTTTATATATGATTACTATGATGTGGAACAAATAGAAGAATTTGTTGCTTTTCAGGCTGCTTATGAAATTGAATCTTTGTTTGAAAAGTATGAAGCTTTAGATGATGATGCTTACAGGCCTGAAAATCTTGCTATACTTAGATATTGCTATGAAAATTATGAATACAATTACTATATTAATGCTTTTATGAAGAAAGTCAACGCTGTCAAAGAAGAGACTAATATTTTGCAGGAATCTATGGAAGAAGAAATAGATGAAACTGTGAGCTCATTGGATGAAAAAGATGAGGAGGAGAGCGAAGAACAAAAGGAGGAATTCCGGATTAGCTACCTGTGCCCACCTTCTAATGAGAGTAACCCTCCAACTCATACATTGT
Source organism: Aegilops bicornis (assembly GCA_021605145.1). Taxonomy (NCBI): domain Eukaryota; kingdom Viridiplantae; phylum Streptophyta; class Magnoliopsida; order Poales; family Poaceae; genus Aegilops; species Aegilops bicornis. Next base: position 723,736,043 of record CM038675.1, read on the forward strand.
TTATTTCCCCTTCGTGCTTACCGAAGGATGATTGCTATGATGATTGTTATGATCCCGTTGATTCTTTTGAAATATCCCTTTTTGATGATGCTTGCTATGCTTGTGGCCAAGATGCCAATATGAATTATGATTATGGAGATGAACTTGCTATAGTTCCTTATGTTATGAATGAAATTGTTGCTATTGCACCCACGCATGATAGTCCTATTATCTTTTTGAATTCTCCCGACTTCACTATATCGGAGAAGCTTGCACTTATTAAGGATTATATTGATGGGTTGCCTTTTACTACTACACATGATGATTTTGATTAATATAATATGCATGTGCTTGCTGCTCCTACTTGCAATTATTATGAGAGAGGAACTATATCTCCACATCTCTATGTTTCCAACACGATAAAATTGCAAGAAACTGTTTATACTATGCATTGGCCTTTACTTTGTGTGCATGAATTATTCTTTTATGAAATGCCGATGCGTAGGAAGAGAGTTAGACTTCGTCATTACATGATATATGTTACTTTGTGATCATTACTAAATTACAAATCATTGCTAATTAAAGTTGGCTTTGATATACCTTGGGATCCGGGTGGATTCACTACTTGAGCACTATATGCCTAGCTTAATGGCTTTAAAGAAAGCGCTGCCAGGGAGACAACCCGGCAGTTTTAGAGAGTCATTTATTTCTGTTGAGTGCTTTCATATAGTTTAAAAACAACAAAAATAAAGAGGGAAACCTTTTTCAAAAAGGAAAGTGAAAGTCAGAAAGACAAGCATTGTTGAAGTGGGAGAGCTCCTTGAACTTTGTTCATGCTCACGGCAACTTTGTGAATCTTGATTACATAAAATTTTCAAAAAAAATAATTATTCCCTTGTACAATTCCATTGTATTATAAAAAATAATGTGCCAAGGTTTGCCTTTAGGATGTTTACAATGCTTGTTGGTTTGTGCGGTGCAGGACAGAAACTTTGGCTGTAGTGCGCGAATTTTAATTTTTTACTGGAAGGTCAAATGGTTCTGATTATTTTTGCACTGTCTTGCTGTACAAATTTTTTATTTTTCCTAGTGTTGGCAGAATTTTTCAAGTATCAGGAGTACGGTGAATGTTCAGATTGCTACAGACTGTTCTGTTTTAGACAGATTCTGTTTTTGATGCATAGTTTGCTTGTTTTGATGAAACTATCAATTTATATCAGTGGATTAAGACATGAAAAAAGTTATATTACAGTAGACACAATGCAAAAACAAAATATGAATTGGTTTTCAACAGTACTTAGAGTAGTGATTTGCTTTATTATACTAACGGATCTTACCGAGTTTTCTATTGAAGTTTTGTGTGGATGAAGTGTTCGATGATCGAGAAGGTCTCGATGTGAGAAGAAGGAAGAGAGGCAAGAGCTCAAGCTTGGGGATGCCCGAGGCACCCCAAGTAAATATTCAAGGAGACTCAAGCATCTAAGCTTGGGGATGCTGGGAAGGCATCCCCTCTTTCTTCAAACACGTATCGGTATGTTTTCGGATTCGTTTCATTCATGCGATATGTGCAATCTTGGAGCGTCTTTTGCATTTAGTTTCCATTTTTATTTTATGCACCATGCTGGTATGAGCTCATAGTCCTTGGTTGATTTATAGAATGCTCATTGCACTTCACTTATATCTTTTGAGTATGGCTTTATAGAATGCTTCATGTGCTTCACTTATATCATTTGAAGTTTGGATTGCCTGTTTCTCTTTACTTAGACAACTGCCATTTGTAGAATGCTCTTTTGCTTCACTTATATTTGTTAGAGCGTGGGCATATCTTTTTAGAAAGAATTAAACTCCCGTGCTTCACTTATATCTATTTAGAGAGATGACAGGAACTGGTCATTCACATGGTTAGTCATAAAATCCTACATAAAACTTGTAGATCACTGAATATGATATGTTTGATTCCTTGCAATAGTTTTGTGATATAAAGGTGGTGATATTAGAGTCGTGCTAATTGAGTAATTGTGAAATTGAGAAATACTTGTGTTGAGGTTTGCAAGTCCTGTAGCATGCACGTATGGTGAACCGTCATGTAACGAAGTCGGAGCATGAGGTGTTTATTGATTGTCTTCCTTATGAGTGGCGGTCGGGGACGAGCGATGATCTTTTCCTACCAATCTATCCCCCTAGGAGCATGCGCGTAGTACTTTTTTTCGATGACTAATAGATTTTTGCAATAAGTATGTGAGTTCTTTATGACTAATGTTGAGTCCATGGATTATACGCACTCTCACCCTTCCATCATTGCTAGCCTCTTCGGTACCATGCATTGCCCTTTCTCACCTCGAGAGTTGGTGCAAACTTCGCCGGTGCATCCAAACCCCGTGATACGATACACTCTGTCACACATAAGCCTCATTATATCTTCCTCAAAACAGCCACCATACCTACCTATCATGGCATTTCCATAGCCATTCCGAGATATATTGCCATGCAACTTCCATCATCATCATATACATGACTTGAGCATTTATTTTCATATTGCTTTGCATGATCGTAAGATAGCTAGCATGATGTTTTCATGGATTGTCCGTTTTTTGATGTCATTGCTACGCTAGATCATTGCACATCCCCGTACACCGCCAGAGGCATTCATATAGAGTCATATCTTTGTTCTAGATATCGAGTTGTAATATCGAGTTGTAAGTAAATAAAAGTGTGATGATCATCATTGTAAGAGCATTGTCCCCCCCCCCCCCCAAAAAGAGAGGCCAAAGAAGCCTAAATAAAAAGATGGGGCCAAAGAAGCCCGCAAAAGAAAAAAAGGGCAATGTTACTATCTCTTTTTCCACACTTGTGCTTCAAAGTAGCACCATGTTCTTCATGTAGTGAGTCTCATATCTTGTGCTTCAAAGTAGCACCATGTTCTTCATATAGATTGTCTCCTATGTTGTCACTTTCATATACTAGTGGGAATTTTCATTATAGAACTTGGCTTGTATATTCCAACGATGGGCTTCCTCAAATGCCCTAGGTATTCATGAGCAAGCAAGTGTGATGCACACCCACTTAGTTTCTTTTGTTGACCTTCCATACACTTATAGCTCTTAGTGCATCCGTTGCATGGCAATCCCTACTCCTCACATTGACATCAATTGATGGGCATCTCCATAGCCCGTTGATTAGCCGCGTCGATGTGAGACTCCTTTTTGTCTTCTCCACATAACCCCCATCATCATATTCTAGTCCACCTATAGTGCTATGTCCATGGCTCACGCTCACGTATTGCGTGAAAGTTGAAAAGGTTTGAGAAACGTCAAAAATATGAAACAATTGCTTCGCTTGTCATCGGGGTTGTGCATGATGTGAATATTTTGTGTGGTGAAGATGGAGCATAGCCAGACTATATGATTTTGTAGGGATGAGCTTTCTTTGGCTATGTTATTTCAATAAGACATCATTGCTTGGTTGGTATGCTTGAAGTATTATTATTTTTATGTCAAACGATAGACTATTGCTTTGAATCACTCGTGTCTTAATATTCATGCCATGATTAGACATATGACAAGATTATGCTAGGTAGCATTCCACATCAAAAATTATCTTTTTTATCATTTACCTACTCGAGGACGAGCAGGAATTAAGCTTGCGGATGCAGATACGTCTCCGTCGTATCTATAATTTTTGATTGTTCCATGCCAATATTATTCAACTTTCATATACTTTTTGGCAACTTTTTATATTATTTTTGGGACTAACATATTGATCGAGCCGGTGCAGTCCCGATGCATTGCATGTTTTTGGTTTAGAATATCCATATCAAACGGAGTCCAAACGGGATAAAAACGGACGGAGCTTATTTTTGGAAAATATGGAAAATTTGGAAGGAAAATCAACGCGAATTAGTGCCCGAAGTGGTCACGAGGCAGGGGGGCGCGCCTGCCCCCCTGGGCGCGCCCCCTACCCTCGTGAGCCCACCGTAAGGCGGTTGATGCTCTTCTTTTGCCGCAAGAAAGCTAATATTCGGAAAAAAATCACGGCGAGGGTTTCAGGCTAATCGGAGTTACGGATCTCCATATATACACGAAACAGTGAAACAGAGCCAGAACAGAATGCAGAAACAGAGAGAAACAGAGAGATAGATCCAATCTCGGAGGGTCTCTCGCCCCTCCTACGCTATGGAGGCCAAGGACCAGAAAGGAAACCCTTCTCCCATCTAGGGAGGAGGTCAAGGAAGAAGAAGACGAAGGGGCCCCCCTCTCCCCTTCTCTTCCGGTGGCGCCGGAACGCCGCCGTGGCCATCATCATCACCGCAATCTTCACCAACAACTTCACCGTCATCATCACCAATTCTTCCCCCCTCTCTGCAGCGGTGTAACCTCTCTCTTACCCGCTGTAATATCTATTTAAACATGGTGCTCAACGCTATATATTATTTCCCAATGATGTATGGCTATCCTATGATGTTTGAGTAGATTCGTTTTTTCCTATGGGCTATTTGATGATCAAGATTGGTTTGAGTTGCATGTTTTATTATTGGTGCTGTCCTATGGTGCTCTCCGTGTCGGCATAGCGTGAGGGATTCCGCTGTAGGGTTTGCAATATGTTTATGATTTGCTTATGGTGGGTGGTGTGAGTGATGGAAGCACTGAGACCGAGTAAGTAGGTTGTTTGCATTATGGGATAAAGGGGACTTGATACTTTAATGCTATGGTTGGGTTTTACCTTAATGATCTTTAGTAGTTGCGGATGCTTGCTAGAGTTCCAATCATAAGTGCATATGATCCAAGTAGAGAAAGTATGTTAGCTTATGCCTCTCCCTCAAATAAAATTGCAATAATGATTACCGGTCTAGTTATCGATTGCCTAGGGACAAATAACTTTCTTGTAACAAAAGCTCTTTACTAATTTAGTTGTGTCTTTATCTAAACAACCCCTAGCTTTTATTTACGTGCTCTTTATTTTCTTGCAAACCTATCCAAAAACACCTACAAAGTACTTCTAGTTTCATACTTGTTCTAGGTAAAGCGAACGTCAAGCGTGCATAGAGTTGTAACGGTGGTCGATAGAACTTGAGGGAATATTTGTTCTACCTTTAGCTCCTCGTTGGGTTCGACACTCTTACTTATCGAAAGAGGCTACAATTGATCCCCTATACTTGTGGGTTATCAGTATACCTTGTTATCGATTGTCATTTGCTTCCTAAACCACCTCATCAAAGCTTTCAAAGGCTCTCATTTTTCCGCATTACAAAAACTTGTATTGCTGACCCCACAAGTACTTAGCATTTCTAAATGTGTCTATTTCTTTTGCTCCCCTTGCTTTACCCCTAAGCTACAAAAACTTTAAATCGGTCTTTGGGCAAGTGGGTTGGTAAATATAGAAGATGTAGAGATGTAGAACTGAAGCTTGGTATTTAGCCATTTAATTTATAGGTACTTAGTCTTACCTACACAATGAATTGTAGTTTGTTTGTCATATGACATAGCTTATTAGCAGCAGCAGCTCTTTATTTCAAGCAGTAATGCAGTAGCCTACTTTGTAAACTGATGATTTGTGCGTGTTAAGTTTTCAACCCCGACAACCCCACTATGGTCACTTGCTTCCTAATCTAGCACATGATTTTTTGGACAGCTTGCTCTTTTCTTTTTTGTGAATCATATTATGGACTGTCATCCCCATCTCTCACCACCATTGCGTAGATATATTAGCAGGATCAACTCACTGGAGACTAGTAGAGAGCATATCGAGCTCACATTTTCAGATTTGTTGTGTGCACAAACAGATTTTACTTAAAAGCTCCATGTAACCTTTTGTTTCATTGGCCAATCACGATAGCAGCGATGCCGGGGGAGCTCCCCTACACACGTAAGCATTCTAATGGTCGCATACATGTATCTAGTTCTCCTCATAAAATATTTGCATGCATGACAAAGCTCCAACACGTACACTCTCATGCTTACATAGATTAGAAGCATCCCGTACAAGACAAACTACTATATGCTAGTCTTACTTACACTGTGTGTGTGGGGCACTCTCCTTTAATTTTCTAGCATGTTAAATTTAACATTATAATATATTTCTTTGAAAAAATAGTCTAGCATAACTTATTGTCTGCTGTTTGGATGGGCTGCTATCATTATTATCTTTTAATGGATCCTATCTAGATTGACAGTTTGTACCTGGGCCCTTCGCGGTGGGATTGAAACTGTATGCTATGATAGTTTGTGGGTTCTACTTAAGATAAAGGACCTTTCATTTGTTTGTGTTGCAAGATTATTGTAAGGGGAAACCTCTGTAGTTAATTCCTCATTTCCCTGTCTTAGATAGATACTGTAGTTTATTAATCTCACTAGTTTAAAGAAACTGAGAAAAATTGGAGCAGTGTGCGTGTAAGTATATCAATTTGCTGTTGTGTGTAAGTATATCAATTCCCTGTCTTAGATAGACACTGTAGTTTATTTCCTTTGTTGCCTGCTCATTTAATTAATTAAAACTGCATGTGTGCGTGTAAGTATATCAATTTGCTGCTGTTCATCTTCAAAATATATGGATATACCTATTCCTACAATGTTTTGATTTCCTAGGTAGGTCTGTATTAGGCAGTGTTTCTTCTATGAAGAATTGTGCACTAGTGATAATAGTGTGAGATTGTTATTTACCCTTTACTTTTTTGGTGCTGGTTGGTGTGTGTGCGATCTTAAGTGCAGATCGTTTGTCATTCACTGTTATTTACCTATGTGATCAGCACCCCAATCCCAGGGTCCTTTATTTGGAGCAGCAAATCAAAGCTTGTTTGCTGCAGATTGTTTTATTCACTTCCTTTAGTAATATCAACAAATAAAATCAGTTGTTTGCATCGGATTGGATCGTTCTCACTTGTTAGTTGAGTTCTAAGTATGTAGTATCTTTAGTTCTCTTGTTATATTATAGTCAGAATTATACCGTGTGACTGAATCATGTGTTATTTAGTAGGCTGAGCAGTATCTTTAGTTTTCTAATGATTATTCAACTCTCAACTCTGAATAAATAAGAAGCTGACCCTATTGGTTCTTTCTTTCTTCAGGGCTACGACTTGATGGTCCCGCTGCAGCTTTGCTCCACTTGATAATTCTTTTACTGTCTGACCCGCTCTGCTCTGCATAGTTTCTAGTTGGTTATAAAACCATAAAACTATGGTGATGTGAGGTCCGACTATGCTTTGTAATTTTGGTTTCATCCCCCACCACTCCATCTAGCTTCTTCTTCACATCATATTATATTTGCACCTGCTGTGTATCATTGATTGGATGGTCACCTGCTGCTGCATCATAAGTAGCTTAGCTTGTTTTGCCATTGAATCAGTCAATTCTGTTTCACTATGCTTGTTTCTCGTACTAGGTCTGTCAGTTACAGCATAAACAAACAAATTATTTAGCTCTCAACTCTGAATACTTAGCTAGCTGAACCTACCTGTTCTTTCTTTCTTTCTTCAGAGCTATGACTTATATGGGTCAAGCTGTTGTTTTTGCTGTGCTCGAGGAGCTTCAGAGCTATTGTTGCCTATATACTGATACATTTGGTGATATTGAACTGAACCGAAGTTGTGAATGTACCATTATTGTCCTACTGCTACTTATCTTGGGCTCACCTGCCCTTTAATCAAGCGCGACCCAGCTAACTGATGAAAAACAACATGTTAGGGATGATCACAATTTGATAATCTAGAATGAAATTTGCAATTCAACATTCCCTTGAGATTGAGACACCTCAGTTTGATAGTATGCTTGCTCCTCTAGTGTTAATAGCTTAGTGTTTTGTTTCGGGGTTTCTTAGTGTTCTTGTGCTTTAGGAACAATACTAAGTTTTTTTAATCATGCAGCTGTTTCTTTTGATTAAAAATGTGTATAGATTATCCACCTGAGCGACACTATCCCAATTAGATCATTGTTGACACTATCATCATCAGGTTTTGGTTCCCTTTATTCTCTCCTGCCTTGTGATGTTAGTCTGTGTGGGCTTACTAGTATTGTAGATGTTGTCTTGAATGGATGGTCGTGGTAGTAGAGTAGTACTGTACTTTTCTTCAGGTGAATGTGTTGCAGTGACGTTCCTTGCATGACCTGCACTTGTACCAATATACATTGCTGGTACCTGTAGGTTAGTATTGTTAGTGCCTAACATGAGCTTGAGTGCTGTAGTGGAAGTGTAGAACAACAGCGGGTTAATGTGTTTTATTTGCCGTATGCAAGTCTGTTGTTTTATTTGCCCTTTCTAGTATTGTACAAACTGATGCATTCCTGTCATAAACAAATTATTGTATAAGATATGTAAAAGCAAACATTTCCCTATGCAAGTCTGTTGTTTTATTTGCCCTTTCTAGTATTGTATGATAGTGTCCAAATTTAGGACTACTGGGTGGATCTGCCATGTTGCTTATATTAGTGTTGCCATTGCATTTGTTTGGTTCTGGCCTCAGCAATAGTACACTAATGCTGGTAGAATTTGTGTTCACTCAGTTCCAGGAGCGCCAGGACAAATTTGAAGTGTGAAGCCATGAACAAGTGCAAAGTCGTGATGCCTTACCTGCGAGAGATTTGTTTATTTTGTTTGACTGTAATAGACTGTCAAGATTGTGACATTGTAACAGATTTACTGTTAGTTGATAAAATTACTTTTGTTCTGTTTTGTTTCAAATAGTGATTAAAAAAGTGTGAAAATTGGAAACCTGACCAGTGGGATCCAGTTATCAAAATAATCTGAGAAATGTTGAAATATTTGATGCGTGGGACCGGTGTATGAGAGTATGACATGTGGGGCTTGGCTGACTAGTGGGATCAGCTCCAATATATAATGGCCGAAACTAGAAAATCAATGGACTAAAAAAGCAATGGCCCAACAATGAAAAAGGCTGCAATGTTGGGCTTGGCCCATGAAGCCGACCAGAATTAACAAGGAAAAAATAAATAAAAGGATGAATTGTTGGGCTCGGCCCATGTAAAACACCTAACCGGACCGGGCTGAATCTTGCCAGTGACCTTTTCAATTGTTCGTAATTTTGCCACGTTAGATTGCCACGTAAGATCCGACGTGGCCTGGTCAGACATCCAGTGACCAAAACAAAAGGTCATGGGTTCAACGACCTTCTGTGAGAAGGTAGTTAATTTCAGTTTACGACCGCCAGCTTTTGACCTTCTGTTTTTGGTCAAAAAAAGGTCGCAAATGAAAAACTATGACCTTTCAAGGACCAATAGTGAGGGTCACAAGTTGACATATTTCTTGTAGTGAACGTGTCTTGATGACTTCATGTTATCCTTTGAGCTGCTCACTTTCGTGATTACAGTTTGATTGTCGCAATTCATAAGGATACCCGGTACATGTTTCTCAACAACCGACAAGTCATTCAAGAGCCGGCGAAGCCAATCTGCTTCGACCGTAGCTGTATCTAGTGTTGTGAGTTCTGCTTCCATTGTTGACCTCATTAAGATGGTCTGCTTGCAAGACTTCCAAGAAACAGCGCCACCTCCATGAGTGAATACATATTTGCTCGTGGCCTTTATCTCATCAGCATCTGAGATCCAGTTTGAGTCACTATACCCTTCAAGCACCTTTGTGTGCCTGGTGTAGTGTATTCCATAATTCGCAGTGCCTTTAAAATAACGCAAAACTCTCTCTAGAGCTTTCCAATGCACATCTCCTGGTTTTGAGACAAACCGACTTAGTTTTCTAACAGCAAAAGAGATGTCAGGTCTTGTAGCACTGGCTAAGTACATAAGCGAGCCAATAATCTGAGAATATTTCAATTGATCTCTAGCAATTCTTCGATTCTTTCGAAGTAACACACTCGCATCATATGGTGTTGGAGAGAGCTTGCAGTCACTATAGCCAAAGCGACTCAAGATCTTTTCCACATAGTGAGATTGAAGCAATGTAATCCCACCTTTTTCTTTTGCTTAGGTTTAGCCGAGGTAGTGGACAAACAGAGGGGAAGAAAATATGGCCAGGAGAACCAGGAACGGGGAGCTCTCCCCTTTTTCCGCCCGACTCTTTGATCTTAAGAATGCTGGTTTTAAGAACGACCATCATCTCTCAACAACTTGATGTTAAGAATGACATCAGCCACTCCTAAATCCTTCATCTCGAAACAACGAGATAGGAAATCCTTGACCTCCTTAATAACATTCAGATTTGTTCCGAAAATCAGTATGTCGTCAACATACAAGCAAAGGATAACTCCCTCTCCCCCACCAAGGCGATAGTACACACATTTGTCAGCTTGGTTTACAACAAAGCCTGCAGCTGTTAAAGTTCTTTCAAACTTCTCATGCCACTGTTTAGGTGCTTGCTTGAGTCCATACAAAGACTTCAGCAACTTGCACACTTTTCCTTCCTGACCATCTAGTACAAGCCCATCTGGTTGTTCCATATAAATTTCCTCGTCCAGCTCTCCATTTAGGAAAGCAGTCGTAACATCCATTTGATGAACGAGAAGACCATGTGAGGCAGCTAGTGAAAGTAGAACTCGAATAGTGGTCAGTCGAGCCACAGGTGAGTAAGTATCAAAGAAGTCTTCACCTTCCTTTTGGGTATAACCCTTAGCCATGAGCCGAGCCTTGTACTTTCAATAGTACCATCAGGTCTAAGCTTCTTCTTGAATACCCATTTGCATCCTATAGGTTTGCACCCATAAGGACGATCAGTTATCTCCCAAGTTTCATTCGCCAAGATGGGATCCATCTCGCTATGAATCGCTTCCTTCCAGTAGTTAGCATCTTCAGATGCATAGGCCTCTGAAATAGAACTGGGAGTGTCATCTATGAGATACACAAGAAAATCATCACCAAAGGACTTTGCAGTCCTCTATCTCTTGCTCCTAGTAGGAACTTCATTGTTCTCCTCCATAGAACTTCCAAAGTGTTCCATCAAAATGGAAGGTTCGGTAATTGTAACTAGTTCCTGATTCGATGAACTAGGAATCTCCTAATTAGATGAGGTAGCCATATCCTTCATGGGAAAGATATCTTCAAAGAAAGTCGCATCATTCGACTCCATGATCGTACTGACATGCATGTCAGGTACCTCAGATTTTACAACCAAGAATCTATAGCCAATGCTATGAAAATCATATCCCAGGAAAACACAATCCACAGTCTTTGGTCCAAGCTTCCGCTTCTTTGGAATTGGAACATTGACTCTCGCCAAACAACCCCATGTTCGCAGATAAGAGAGTTTTAACCTTTTCTTCTCCCATTCCTCGAATGGAGTTATCTCTTTGTTCTTTGTGGGGACTCGGTGTAGGACATGACATGCTGTCAATATCGCGTCCCCCCACCATGCCTTGGAGAGACCCGATGTGTCTAACATGGCGTTAACCAAATCAGTTAGAGTACAGTTCTTTCTTTCGGCCACCCCATTTGACTGAGGTGAGTAGGGAGGCGTCCTCTCATGGATTATACCATGTTTCGCACAAAAATCATCAAATTCATTGGAAAAATACTCTCCACCACGGTCGGACCTAAGCCTCTTGATTTTTTGATCAAGTTGGTTTTCAACTTCATCTTTATAGATCTTGAAAAAGTTCAATGCCTCATCCTTAGATTTCAGAAGATACACACGGCAGTATCTAGTGGAGTCGTCAATTAACGTCATGAAATATTTCTTTCCACCTTTTGTCAAAACACCATTCATTTCACATAGATTTCAATGTATAAGTTCTAGTGGTGCAAGATTTCTCGTTTCAGCAGTCACGTGAGACATACGAGGTTGCTTAGCTTGCACACACACTTGACACTTAGATCCCTTGACAGTGGTGAAACTAGGGATTAAGTTCAACTTCGCTAGTCGCGACATGCAACCAAAGTTAACATGACAAAGACATGAATGCCACACATTTGATTCACTATTGTTGCAAATATGATTAATAACTTTATTGCAAACGACTGATAAGGATAAACGAAATAGGCCTCCTGACTCATAGCCTCTACCAACAAAGGTTCCATACTTGGATATTACAAATTTATTCGACTCAAAGACAAGCTTATAGCCATCTCTACACAGAAGAGATCCGCTAACAAGATTTTTTTTGACGAAGGGGACATAATACACGTTCTTCAGCCGCAAGATCTTCCCTGAAGTAAACTTCAGATCGACCGTAAGCAAAGACGATAAGCACTTGAACCGTTGCCCATCGGCATGGTTGAAGTCCCTGTGATCCGATAAGACGAAAACATGGAAATATCACCGCATACATGCACATTAGCACCCGTGTCAATCAACCAATCAGGAGAATGACATACTGAAAGAATAGTGGGAAATATACCATACCCAGCATCCTTCATGTCAGTGTCTCCAATGATAACATTAGCGGTCTTGCCGCCTTTCCCAGGATGACGCTTGTCATAGCGATTAGGGCAACTAGGAGCCCAATTATCAGGATCCCCACACACATGACAGACACCTTTCTTCTTGTCATTTTTCTTCTTGAAGTTCGTGTGTTGCACAACCTTGTTCTTCCCATCAAACTTTGCTTTACCATCAAACTTGCCCTTGTTCTTGAACTTGTGGGGCTGGAAGTTCTTCTTCTATACCAGATTGGCACTAGATCCTCCCTCAATACCTCGAGCATGTGTGTCCTTTGCTCTCGCTTTTTCTTCCACATCAAGAGTGCCAATGAGATCCGGGACGGAAAACTCATATCTCTTATGCTTCAGTAAGGTAGCAAAGTTCCTCCACGAAGAAGGAAGCTTAGTGATCATACCTCCGGCAACAAACTTGTCCGGTAGCATACAACTGAAGTGCTCAAGTTCTCTAGCAAATGACTGTATCTCATGAGTTTGCTCAACCACGGAGTGCTCTTCAGTCATCCTGTAATCATAGAATTGCTCCATGATGTACAGCTCAGTGCCAGCATCCGAGACCCCAAACTTGGCCTCGAGTGCACCCCACATATCTTTTCCATTATCAATTGACGTATAAGCATCAACAATGTTCTCACCAAGAACACTCAAGAGAGCAGCCTTAAACAGAGTATCCATTTTCTGAAAAGCTTGTGCCTGTTGAGCGTCAAGCTCTCCTTCAGGTTTGCCGAGAGTGGTGTCATAGCAACTCATGGTTTGAAACCATAAGATTGCTCTCATGCGCCACCTCTTATAGTGGATACCCTCAAACATAGGAGGTCTCATGGAAGCAGCAAAACCACTTGGTGTAAATTGCCTATAATAAGCTTTTTGGATTGTTGAAAATATGAGTAATTTACCAAATGATTTTATTAACAGAAAAACTAGATAAAGCATGACTAATATAGTAGAGATAAAATAAGTCATGCTTTTTGACAGAGAGAAGGTAAATGGCATCTGCAAATATGAACTATAGCCTAGCAAATCTAGAGCAGACAGTAGAGGTAGTTGCATATATGATGTAGAACCTAATATATCTAGGGCAAACACCAGAACAAGGTACTGTAGCAGAACCTCGAACAGGAAGGAGAAGATCACATACGGGACAACAGTAGCAGTACTGGACTTGGGGTCGACATCCTCGCCAGCCATGTCGTCGAGGAGGTTGTCAACGTTGGGGAAGAAGTCGTCGGAGTCCGGAGCGTCCGTGACGAAGGAGTCAGTAGTCGCGCAGAGCGCTCCCCAAAAACCTTATCACCCTTCTCCCGTACAGGACTCAAAAGGTGCGGTTTCGGAGGCCTACTGTCCCGACCTGCGGTGCACGTCGCAAGTCGGGATGGGGAAGAACGTAGACGCGAACAGGCTGCGGCGGGCTCATTCCTGCAACCCACGACACGTCGTGGCGAGGTGGGCGGCGGAGGAGGAGCGCGCATGGATGTCCCTCTTGTTCTCATGCTCATACATGTGGGGAAAGAACCTCCCTTATAAAGAGGTCCAACTCCCTCTAAACTAGCAATGTGGGACTAAACTTTAGTTCCACCTTTTGCCTTGCATGAATGGGCTGCGTGGGCCTCTAGGATTTATTAGGAATTTCTGAAACTGCTATTGGGCTAGGCCCAAAATAGACAAAATTCCAGCAGATAGCAATGCTTGCTAATCGCTAAAGATTGTAACTCTGAGACTGTGGAAGAAAAAGAAGGAAGACTCCAACATGGTGTGGGGTAAGGTAACTGAACTTACATCGATTGCTTCATGCATGTCAAGCTTGCTCTTGGTGATGTTCTCGCCCACTCTCTAGTACCCTGTGACCACAAGCCGTTTTACAGAAGTTCACTTCAGCACCCACCAAACCATAAAGGAAACAAGACAAGCTGGAAATGCTTAAGCAGACACACACACCTGTATCCAGTCCGAGGTGTGAGTCTGATCTTGCGTTTCTCCTCGAGCGGGAGCTGGAAGAAGCTGCCCGTGACGTCCCTCACCTCCGCCATCAACGACTCCGCTATCCCGTGGCCTTTCTGTCAGTAACAACGCACACACACAAACGCATGCACGACATTTCAATTTGGTTAGCTTTGACAAAGTGCACATCGTTACTCACGACAGTGGGGTAGCACATAGAAAAAGCCGGTGTCCTTGCAGGCGCGGTCGAGCTCACGGACAGCAGGTCCCCATCGCCGGCCATGCCCGGATCGTCGACCTTCTCCACAAGCGCGCTGATGTCTGAACAATGCATGCGGAGTGTAGATGAGCAATTACCGGTTGATTCACGGGCTGGTTGATTGACTGGTAGCGTGCGTACGTACCGACGAGCGGGGTGGCCTTGAAGTCGGAACCCATGCTGACGCTGCCGGTGGTGCTGGCCAGCAGCGGCGAGGGAAGAGTGGATTGGAATGGCTATTGAAACTCTTGGGTTAAGTAGGCAGTGGCAATGGCATGTGAGGTGGTGGCAGTGAGTCATCCGCGATCCAATCATCCCATTGTTAGAGTTTGAACCAAAATGAAGCCTCCTCAGGGCATCTGAATCTGGGCCGTCGGATTGCATTTCCAAAACGATCCTGTCCGTCAGATCTGCAGATGAACCGATCAGGGCCGTTGGTCTCAAACGAAACGATATGGGCCGTCAGATCAAGGCTATGGTGTGCCACCACCTGTTATTTCAGTGCCCCCATGGGCATTTTCGTCTTTTCACATCTTAGGTCAACATGACTTGGCTGCTAGTGACGGAGAGCGACAGCCTGCTCCCTGTTCCCATTCCTCCCTCGCAGGAACCCTAGCCGCCACCCTCTCGCACTCTCCACCCCACTTGCCGACGGCGCCGTCTCCTTCCTTTCCCTCGTGCCCCAGCCGCCATTGCCGCTCACCCCATCCTCCTCGCACCGCCACCCCCACCCCCTTCTCCTCGTCGCGCCCCTTCCTTTCCCTCATGCCCCAGCCGCCGCCGCTGCTCCCCGCGCCCCCTGCACCGCCGCCGCCATGCCATCACACCCTGCACCTCCCGCCCCCTGAGCGCCACGGCCGGAGCCCGAAGAATCCTCGCCGTGCCACGGCCGCTCGCCATCCCGCTCCCAGGAGGCTCCCGTGGCCCGCCTCCTGCCCACCGGCATGCAGGAGGCAGCAGGGGGAGGGTGGAGGGGCTCACAGGGCATCGCTCCCCCGTGTCTAGGGTTTCGGCCTCCGCGTCTCCTCCAGCACCGGCGACCCTCCCCGTGGCTCTGTCGCCATTAAGGCTCCTCCCACGCCATCAAGGTCAGCCCCCTTCTCCTCTCCTCTTGGATTTCTTCCTCTTCCATTCTCTCCTTGCTTGCCTCATGCACGCAGCAATTTGACTCGATGTAGAGTGAGGAGGACGAGGCCCACCCATCTCGAGCCCCGCCCCCTCCCCTGCATGCCGTCTGTATACGAAGACATAGCAACGGAGGAAGATGCCGCTGGCTCGACCATAGAGCGGCGAGGGCTGCACAACAGGAGAAGAAGCCAATATGAGGAAGCAACTCATCTCCATGCCCTCTCCTCCCCCATTCTTCTTTCCCTCTCCGAGCTTGTTCTTGTGATGCATTTCCTCCTGCCTAAATCACCTCTTGGGCTTTGCAGAGAGAGCATGGGCTGCACATTCGGATGAAGGCTGTGGTGTCGTGATATTGACGTCGTCTTGGCCACCGGCGTGCTGCGAAGGAGGTATTTTTTCTGGTCCCTTGCTTGGCCCTCTATTAACTCTGCCAAGATGTGATGCTTAACTAGGTCTATTTTGCCCTGTTTCACAGAGATGCATTAGGGTTTGTTCTCCTGATTGGTGGTTGGTAGTGCTCTTCTGCCTGCAGTGAATAGGTTGTTGCTCTCGAGGATTGGTCGACCTCATTGCTTTGTTACACGGGTGCTTGTCCTTTTCAGCTTCTACTATTTCGGCATTACATCCTATCCGGGTTCTACTGTTTTGGCATCATGTGTGTTCATGGTTGTTTGTTCAGTGATATGTTTATTTTGGCATTATGTGTTCATGTTTTGTTGAAGGATCTCCATCTTAGGTGTGGATCTGTATATATTATGGCATCAATGCTCTATTTTGGCATTGTTGGTTCAGCACAGATTTCAGGTTTTGACCGCATAGTAATCTAGGCATCTATTTTCAGTTGAATTAAGGATTTTTTTTCTCACCATGGTTGATGCTTGATGCAGCGGGGGTGTATTGATGGCAATTTCAAGCTGATCGGGTGGTCGCTGTCATGGGTGACGTTGCCAACTGGAGTAACTATAGTAGAGTCTCTATATCTAGCTGTTCAATTCACCATTGAATGACCGAAGTGGCTTCAGCCGAAAGTTTTATCAGGAAAGGTCAGTTATGTGTATCTACGAGCATTGATGTTATTCTTTTTTTAAGATGAGCTCTGCTCTTCACTTTATTAATTATGTTCTATAGGGAGAGTAGGCCAATGAGTTGGGATGATCTGCATTGGCTCCAGCTGCACCGGATTCAGGGAATCCCTATAGCAGGGCTGCCTCTTGGGAATCCGTTTGCTGAGCAGCCAGCTCATAGGCCATGGAAATGCCTATAGTATATATTGTATTGCTGGTAGTTCAGATAGTCAGATTTAGAAAGAACCGTTTGGCCATGGTCGTACAATTAGCGGCATGGGGTACATTAGTTGCATAGGTTTCATAATTACATAGTTCCCATGATGTATGCCAATAGAGCTCCCGATTGACCGACGTTGTTCAAATATATAAGTGCACTTTCATATGATGGTTACCTACAACTCGAACTATGAATGCTAGAAGTGAGTTTTTTTCATCCCTTTCCTATCAAATTATTAATGTGATTGCTTTCCTCTTTTTTTGTGGGGAACAAACAGAGTTGTGTCATAATTATATTAGGCATGAACAAAATAAGTTATATTCACTCCAAACCTGCATATTTGTTATTTGAATTTGTATGTTTGTTCCAGTTGGCACTAAAACATACTTGCATCGATTATATCATTTTTACGAGGTTGTATGCATCAAGCAGCATGCTGCTATCATTTTTCTATGTACAGTCCGCAATGAAGAAACACATGATATGCACTCTCCGTACAAGTGGTCAATGCAGGATCTCACCGTCAAAGACTTCAACGAGGAGGAGATCAACGCTCGATCTCTGTGCTTCTCTGTCCTGACCACAACAAGTTATGCATGCTTACCTTTTATCTACCCAGGTCGAATCTTGGACCCATCCTCGGCCACCTCCTTTTTTCTTGGGGCAATGCACTCTAGATGTTTGACAAATTATTTATGTGGTTAGTCAAGTTTTTAGTTGAAGATGATAGACTTTTAACATAGATTTTGATCATATTTAAACATATCGGCATTATGGTGAGATGAATCTCCTAATATACGCTATTTTCTGCTTTAATATGAATATGATGAAGCAAATACAATCGCTTGAGGTTTCCACGGTGCCGTGGATGCGAATAAAGTTTAATACAGGAAATACACACCTGCCTTTTCATGTCTTATCTTAACTTTATTTGAACTCTGAGAAATAAATGCTTGTAGCTTAAATATAAAGGCTTTATTTTCTGTCATGAATGCACAATACTTGGCAATTCTTTTGACATTCTCTTTATACTGCTGAGATCTTGCTGTCTCTAAAAATGTGTAATATAGTTATATTGTCATCCAATTATATTCTTGCCGTAGTTAGTAGCTTAAATAAATAGAACCCTCCTCTAGTTTTTACCCTTTCCTCAGTGTTATTTTTATCTACGTAAACAATATGCAAGTTGAGCATATATACAGTATGACCAAGTCCGGCGACAACAGGTTTTACTATTCGTGTTGAGTTCTGTCTTTGGTTCCTCCAGTTTCAGTGCAATACTTTTGGGTTTGTACTTTCTGGTTAAAGGTGGTTGATGGACAAACAATAAAATCCAATCAGCTACCTCCAGCACTAAATACTGACATACTGAGCCAACAACTTATTGGTCCAGTGTGTGTTGCATTTTGTACTTGTATTTAGTAACCTACTGTAATGTTATAGAAGGTACTCCCTCTGTAAACTAATATAAGAGCATTTAGATCACTAAAGTAGTGATCTATATCCTCATATATTAGTTTACGGAGCGAGTATCATATTGGTGATAGTATGCAAGCCATCGTTCTTGTCATATGTGATCTTAGATTTGACTGGTATCATCATGCAGGTCGATTAGAACAAGGCATAATTGTTTATGCCAGATGTGCATGCTCGAAGATTTTGGTCGACAACTTATAGTGTGTATCAAAGAATTCTGGAGAAAAAGGTGAGTTGTATTGGACATTGGACCTTTATATCTTTTACATTAGAATTTGATGCCTGCTGTGACAAATATCATAGAAAGCTTGGTGTTTCTGCTTTCGAATTTCTCTTTTATGTACTAATATGCATTCTTGTGATGTTTTCTTCTACTGATTTACAGGTCCTTGCGGTTGTTGTTCCCACGACTGCCGTTCGCGTTTGTACAAGGTGAGCTCTCTTATGTTTGTCTGTTTACTCGGTCGTTCCTAGAGAATATATTTCATGTGCTCTATCTTGGTTGATAGTGTATCCTGCTATTGTTTTCTTACAGTCAAGGAGATGGATAGATATAGATGCTAGGCATGTCCTTGGTCCCTGCAAAAGGAGTGTTTTTGTTGCCTTCCTTGCTTTATTTGATATGCTGCTCTTTTCCAGTGTCGATCGGGAGACAAATTTGGTATTATCATATATGTGTAGTGTGATTGAGTGACTATGCAACATAATCTTGGGTATTATCATATAGCTTGGGGTTTTAAGTTTACTTAATGCTTAGGCCTTTTACCTGAACATATTGTTACTTTTGGCTGACGACAAGTTCAATAATTGTTGCTGATAGTACTCTTGGATCATTTCAGTCTTATTGGTTTGGATGCTGAAATATCTCTCTGACCCTATACAAAAATATTCCTATGTATTCTAGGCATAGCCGGACCCAAGCCCGGGTAAAGAAGGAGGGTTGTGATAGGCTTGGCGAGCCAACGTAAAAACTAGCCAGTCCCATGTGTATGAAACTCATTTGAGTGAGAGTAGTACTAGGATGGGTGACCTCCTGGGAAGTCCTTGTGAAAGGGTTTCATATCTAAGGGTTGTGATAGGCTTGGCGAATAGCGTAAAACTAGCCAGTCCTTTGGGTATGAAATCCATTTGGGCGAGTGTAGTACTAGGATGGGTGACCTCCTCGGAAGTCCTCGTGAAAGGGTTTCATATCTAGCCTACCCCAACTTGTTTGGGACAAAAGGCTTAGTAAGAGCTATGAGAGTAAATAATGCATCACATAGTTTTTTCTGCTGCAAGTAATTATTAGATTGTTTGCTATGATACCGGATTCTTTAGGTGATAACATGAAATATATGCCTTTTGTGGTTCGGCAACATGGTACTTTAAGATTATGTGTGATTGTGTATATATAGTCGCATTTTAATTGCAAATCCATTATTTTCTTGACTGCGGTAGTTAGTACCTTCAATGGACCTGAATTTCTTTTAATACCAGAGGTGTTGATGGTTTTTTGCTACCAGGAATGTCCTTTCTAACAAACGCAATTTACTTGAGTATTTGTATGATTATCTACTGGGAAAATCTGAGTGTGTTCTTTGTGCAGAAGCTTGAGGCGACACAAAGGTCAAATAGGCGGCATTTCAATATAGCTTGATTGTGCATATTCTCCTGGACTGAACATTACTGATAAAACAATGTTCTCTATGCTTGAAAGGGCTTCTCCCTATTTACAGGAACCATACGCGTCTCTCTCCGCAAATTACCTATTTAGTATTTCAAATTTCAGTCAACTATCATACTGGATATTCATGAGGTAGCACTCTCCCATCTACTGAAGGACACTCACTGCACTTTTATAGGGTAATAAGGTATGTTTCTATTTTTAGAAAAAAAATCTCATGTATATTTGGTCCTCTTGCTTTTTCCATGTTTCTGTTGTCTTAGAATTGTTAATGCACATTCACTTAGGATGGGTGCAATAGCTCAAGAAACTGAATCCTAAACATTCAAGGAAAAACATTACAACACTTGGATAGAATGATACACCCACCGTCACCATCACCCTGCCATCCTCACCCCCTGGTTATTCTAGGTTGCCTCCTCTATCTCTCACGCTCCCTCTCACATTTAGCTCTATTCTCTTGGATAAAAGTAACGAAGTATATGCTGACATTTGAGTTTTTTTAATACAATATGGATTAATTGTGTATTCTTCAGTAACTTTATGTTGGAAATTTTGTGGAAAGACTAGACATGAAAGCAAGCCATGAATCAATAGGTATACACAAAAGAAGAGCTAATCTCTCTGGTATAATAAATACATTTTTTGCATATCAACACAACATGGTTTAGTTTACTAAAGTTAATTTCTCGAAATGTTTTTTGATGGGTACTAAGATAGGTGATTTTTGTTGTCTAATTTGGCAGTAACGCCATGGGGGTATGGTTGGAACTTGCTTTATGGAATTATACTAGATTAGTAACGTCTGCCTATCTTTCACTTCCTTTCCTTGCTGAATTTTTATCTGAATGACCATGGCTCAGATGAGCAAACAGTAGATGGAGACCAGTAGTCCAAATACAATCTATTATATGATGTCGCGCTTGATTTGGAAGATAATCGCCAATATTAATTTCCTGCTAATTGATACACATATGAGTACTGTGACGCCCGGGTAATCAAGCTACAGTAACCCTGCGCTAATGATGCCATGTCACCTCGTTACTGTTGATAAACCCGCGTCGCTTCGAAACCCAGTTCAAATTCAAAATTAAACAAAAGGCAAACGATAAGGTTTTCAAATATTAAAACTAAATGTTCGGGTGGAGCCAAATAATGCATAGGTAATTATGGTGGAGAAGCCACACCTTTATAAAATAATTAAATACTATAGGATGAATAAAAGAGCAGTAAAAACAATTATTTAAATACCTTTTGTAATTAATAAAATGTCAAACTAATTTATTTGAGGATTAGACTTTTTGTGACTATGGACTAAGTGAAATACTAATTTAGATGCTACATGTATATTTTAATAGAACTAAAATAATAGGAAACAAAAATAAAAAAAGAAAATTAAAATAAACAAAAAAGGAAAAGAAAAGAAAGAAACAACTACGGTGCGCTGGGCCCTAGTGGCCACAGCACACGGCCCAGCACACAGAGTGCCAGGCCCAGCCCACACCCCCACTCATCCCCAATCTCCTGCTACAGGGAGGCAGGGGATCGTGGCGGGCATCCGACCGGCCATGGCCGCGCCATCGCGCGTGCCGGCCATCCCCCGGTCCCCTTGGAGTATAAGGCCGAGCCCCCGACCCCCCTTGGCGAACCCTAGTCCTGCATCTCTTCCTCCCCGCGCTGCTATCTTCCCCGCTGCCCCTGCCGAGCCGCCGTTGCCATGAACGAGCTCTCCTGCGTAGCCACTGTCCAACCGGGCTCGCGATTTCGTCTCCACCCGCTCCGCCATGGTCTCCCTCGTCGCCTACACCAGCAGATCGAGGCGGGGGATCCCCGTAGATGCCGTCCACGCATGACGCGTCGTCTTCAACCTCGGGCACCCGAGGACGCCGTCATCAAATACGTCGCCGTCAAGCCTCCCCGGCCTTCACCGAGCCTGCCACGAGCTCTGGGGTGAGCCTCACTCCCCGTTCCCCTTGTTTCCCCTCGATTCGTTCGCCGTAGTCGTCGCACGTACTAGCCGAAGCCGCCATGGTCGCACCTGAGCTTCTACGCGCTCGCGTCCACAGGCCCCTGTCTGCGACGCCCTGTACGCTTCGGCCGCGCCCGCCGGCAACTATCCACGCCTGCCAGGACTGCCGCCGCCCGCAACCGCCCGCTGCCGTGGCCCGCTCCTACTTTCTGCTGCTGCTCCTGCCGAGGCGCTCCGCCCGCGATGCCTTGCCGCTGCTACTGCTGCTAGGCCGCTCCTGCTCTTGCTGCATGTGGCTGCACTGTTGCTGGCCACTGCTAGCCCTGCCGCTGCTCTTGCTTCTACTACTAATCGCTGCTTCTCCATGGCCGTGTGTGTGTGCGGCCATGTGTGTGTGTGGCCGGCTGGGTCTCTGGATGAGATCGGGCCCTGTTTAGCTAATTAGTAGTTAGGCTAATGAGTGGTTTGGTGTACTGTATATGACATGTGGGACCCCCCTGTTAAATAACCTTTGATATAACTTGTTCCTATTACATGCCGGCCCCACCAATATATAAACCCATTTAAATAAATCTGTCAACTTCAGTCAATGGCAGGTGGACCCCCACGTGCCAAGTTGGCTGGTCAACATGGACTTTGACTGCTAACTCAGCACACCCCTGGGTCCCATTGCCAACCTCACAAGCACACTGTTGTGTACATTTTCTATGTACACTTAGCATTTAGCATTAAATGATTTTTCGAATTAATTTATATCCAGGAAATTTAGAAATTCATTTAAACTTTAGAAATTCATATAGAATAATCCGTAAATCGGATGAAAATACTTTCTACATGAAAGTTGCTCAGAACGACGAGACGAACCCGGATACGCAGCCTGTACGTCCGCCATGCATCCCTAACCTATCGAACTCGCAACTTTCCCCCTCCGGCTCCTCTGCACGAAAACGCGAAACACCGGGGATTCTTTCCCGGTTGTTTCCCCCCTTCACCGGTATCACCTCATACCGCGTTAGGGCACGCCTAGCATCACGTTTTGCTTTGTCATGCATCGTCATGCATCTGTTTGCTTAAATATTCATTGTTTCTTCCCCCTCTTCTTCCGCTAGACACCGAGAACGACGCTGCTGCTGCCCAGTTCGACTACGGAGTTGACGACCCCTCTCTCTTGCCAGAGCAACCAGGCAAGCGCGCCCTTGATCACCGGATATCGCATATTCTACTCTATCTTGCTTGCATTAGAGTAGTGTAGCATATTCTTTGCTTTCCGTTATACCTATCCTGATGCATAGCCTGTCCTTGTTACTACTTTTGTTACCTTTACCTGCAATCCTACATGCTTAGTATAGGATGCAAGTATTTCCATCTGTGGCCCTACATTCTTGTCCGTCTGCTGTGCTATACTATCGGGCCGTGATCACTCGGGAGGTGATCACGGGTATATACTATATACTTATACATGATACATTTGTTGACTAAAGTCGGGTCGGTGGTGGAGCACCAGCAGTGGATCTTTGTGGCGGGCTGACAGGGCAGTTGAGACCGCCTAGGAGAGAGGTGGGCTGGCCTGGTCGGTGTTCGCGGATACTTAACACGCTTAACGAGATCTTGGTATTTGATCCGAGTGCAGCCATTTGGTCTATACGCACTAACCATCTCTGTGGGAGTAGTTATGGGTATCCGGCGTCGTGGTATCAGGAAGCCGTGGCCTTGACGGCGGCGGCGCCGAATTTGAATGTAAGCCTGCTCTTGTATTAAGGGGCTAGTTACGCTTTCGGCGGCCGCCCTCGCATAGCGTCTTGAGTGTGCTAAGGCGATGGGCCCAGACCCACATGCTCTTAGGTTTAGACGGCGTCTTTGGCCTCTCTGTTGTGCCTAGGTGGGGCTGCGACATGTTGATCTTCAGCGGCGGGCATGACCGAGAAAGTGTGTCCGGCCAAATGGGATCAAGCGTGTTGGGTTATGTGGTGCACCCTGCAGTGAAGTTAATCTATTCGAATAGCCGTGATCTTGATAACAGGGGCGACTTGAGTTGTACCTTGACCTTATGACAACTAGAACCGGATAATTAATAAAACACACCCTTCCAAGTGCGGATACAACCCGGTGGTCGCTCTCTCTCGAGTTACGAGGAGGGATCGCGGGTAGGATTATGCTATGCGATGCTACTTGGAGGACTTGATCTGCTCTCTTCTACATGTTGCAAGGCGGAGGCTGCGAAGCGTAGTCTTGACGTGATTAGATATCCCCTCTTATTACGGCATTCTGCGATTCAGTCCTTGATATGGCCCTTTACACATATATCCATGCATATGTAGTGTAGCTCCTTGCTTGCAGTACTTTGGATGAGTACTCACGGTTGCCTTGTTCCCCATTTCCCTCTTTCTTTACCCGATTCTGCGACCAGACGATGGAGCCAGGGCGAGCGCCATCGTCGATGGCGACTACTACCCGGAGGTGCCTACTACTACGTGCAGCCCGGCGGCGGCGACCGGGAGTAGTTAGGAGGATCCTAGGCAGGAGGCATGCGCCTCTTTCGATCTGTATCCCAGTTTGTGCTAGCCTTCTCAAGGCAAACTTGTTTAACTTATGTCTGTACTCAGATATTGTTGCTTCCGCTGACTCGTCTATGATCAAGCACTCGTATTCGAGCCCTCGAGGCCCCTGGCTTGTATTATGATGCTTTTATGACTTATTTTTATTTGTAGATTTGTGTTTTGATATCTTCCCGTGAGTCCCTGATCTTGATCGTACACGTTTGCGTGTATGATTAGTGTACGATTGAATCGGGGGCGTCACAAGTACAGAGAATTGTATTGATAATTTCGCAATTGACATGCTGATTGGCTTAGTTATTTAGGTAGACGCCCAGTGGTTAAGACTCTGTGCAGTGAACCATGCCTTTGCGAGAGGACCAAGACGAGAGGTGATACAATGGCATGGTGTAGTAGTATGTAGCAGTTCTTTCATTATAACGGCTTATAATTATCATAAGATTTTAGTATCAGTATTTCTCAGAAAACAGTATGTATACATCATATCTAAATTTCATCTTTCTTCTGTTTGGATCGACTACTGGCAAACGTAAAAACTAAACAGAACCAGGTCATGTGATTAGAAATACAATTACTCATGTTTCCTGATGGCTTAGGTAGTTTGGCAGGTTAGTAAAACGAAGTGAACGATGTAATAGTCTATAAGATGTATCAATTTGTCGTGTGATCCTTTTGCATATGTTTATGGATGGATAGTCAATGCGCTCGCTTCATACCGTTGCTGATACTTACCTTCTCTTGCCTATTTCCCCACATCATGCACATAGCTATTTTAGTATGGGTTAGGCAATCTCCCTTTGTAAAAAAGTATATATGTATGTCACCTTGGTTGTGAGTGAAATATCCATCAACATTGTACTTGACCATATGCACTTTGTACTAAATTTGATGTTTTCTACTGAACCATATTTAAGTTTGTAATGGATTTTGATTCTTTGTACCAGACTAATGCTTATTTGAGAAACAACGATCATTTGGATCATTGCCTTAAGACAGTCATCATGCACCAAGGCGGTTCCTATCGGGTTACTATTAATAAGTGTTGGCTTCCTCACGTGTCTCTAAGAAATCCTAATGTTTGATCAGTGGTCTCAGTGTTTCCTTTTGTATCTGTTTGCCGTCACTCTACCTCTTATCTCTTTTGTACCACCTTCATTGCAGTTACGGATACAACGTTTGGTTGCTTTATGGACTGTTGAATCCTGATGTTGTTCTTGCACATTTGATCTGATAGCTTTATTACCGGGTTGGATATAACCGCACCTAGTAGGGGTGCGGGGTGTGGCAAGCCGCACTTTCCATAGAGTTCATACGATAGGATACTATACGTTGCGATGCGATGCGGCGCACCTACCTGACCTGGATTTTTTTGAAACTATGATGATTTTTGTAGCAAATTTGGAAACTATACACCCTAATGCAGAAAAATCAAAAGTATCACCCTGTCGGCCTCCTGTTGGCCGAAGAGGGACTTTTCGGCCTACCATTGGTCGAAGAGGGAGTTTTTGTAACCGCTGGCCAAAAGGACTTTCGACCAACCGGCCAAAAAGGACTTTGACCAATGATTGGCCAAAGAGTCCATCTTGACCAACACCGGCTCTACTGTTTTAGAAAATTCATATCAATTAGGATTTTTAGTATTTTAATTTGATTCTTTTTGCATTAGATTGGAAATTTTATGAAGTTTCTGTAGATATCAAGTTTGACTAGATTTGAAAGTTTGAATTTGAATTTTTATGAATTTGCTCAAATCACTAGATTGCCTATAATTTGAGCTAGGAGTATTCTTTTTAGATGGTTCTTTGTGACTTTGTTTATCAGTAGTAATTAATTGGTGAATTTTAGGATTATTTAAAATTAGGTTTTCACGAAAACAGTTCTGTTTTAGTGTTTTATAGGTTTTGTGCTATTTCTTTTAATTTTAATTGCTTTAAATTGTTTTCTTTATTTTTTGACATATTCTTTTAGTTTCTGTTAAGTTATTAGTAGATATTTTATTTGTAGTGTTTTTTTTGTATTTTATTTCTTTTATCCTCCATTTTCTTTCCCGTCGTTCTTTCCCTCCATTTTCTCCCGCTAGTTTCTTTGCCGCCAATTTCTCCCTCCATTCTCTCCCGCCATTCTTTGCCTCCATTTTATTTCCCATCATTTTATTTGCCGCCATTCTCTCCCTCCATTTTCTCCCGCCATTTGTTTCCTGCCATTTTCTTTCCCGCTATTTTCTTTCCCGCCATTCTCTCCCGCCATCTTCTTTTTCTCGCCATCTTCACTTCTCAACTTATAAAACGAGCCTCATGTTGTCCACGACCGTAGATAACATCGTCTGACACGGTCTGTGTCTCCTGCTTCGGTGCTGCTGGTAGAGTGTGAAACACTGTCTGAGAGAAGTCATAAGTGTTTGCAGCTTCGTCATCATCATCATCGGAGAGTGTTTCACACTTATGACTTCTCTCACACAGTGTTTCACACTCCACATGAAGGCATCATAGTCATCCTCCGTCGATGCAGCACTCCTTAGTGTGGCGGGAGAGAATGGCGGGAAAGAAAATGGCGGGAGAAAATGGCGGCAAAGAAGATGGCGGGAAAGAAAATGGAGGGAAAAAGATTGCGGAAAAGTATTTCTTTTCATGTATAAAACGACAATGGTTGTACAGGATTTATAAGGAACTTATAAATATAAACTCGTATGAAGCTCTGATGACCCACAAGTATAGGGGATCTATCATAGTCCTTTCGATAAGTAAGAGTTTCGAACCCAACGAGGAGCAGAAGGAAATGATAAGCGGTTTTCAGCAAGGTATTCTCTTCAAGCACTGAAATTATAGGTAACAGATAGTTTTGTGATAAGATAATTGGTAACGAGCAACACGTAACAAAAGTAAATAAAGTGCAGCAAGGTGCCCAATCCTTTTTGTAGCAAAGGAAAAGCCTGGACAAACTCTTATATAAAGGAAAACGCTCCCGAGGACACATGGAAATTATCGTCAAGCTAGTTTTCATCATGTTCATATGATTCGCGTTTGGTACTTTGATAATTTGATATGTGGGTGGACCGGTGCTTGGGTGCTGCCCTTACTCTGACAAGCATCCCACTTATGATTAACCCCTATTGCAAGCATCCGCAACTACAAAATAAGTATTAAGGTAAACCTAACCATAGCATGAAACATATGGATCCAAATCAGCCCCTTACAAAGCAACACATAAACTAGGGTTTAAGCTTTTGTCACTCTAACCCATCATCTACTTATTACTTCCCAATGCCTTCCTCTAGGCCCAAATAATGGTGAAGTGTCATGTAGTCGACGTTCACATAACACCACTAGAGGATAGACAACATACATCTCATCAAAATATTGAACGAATACCAAATTCACATGACTACTAATAGCAGGACTTCTCCCATGTCCTCAGGAACAAACGTAACTACTCACAAAGCATATTCATGTTCATAATCAGAGGAGTATTAATATGCATAAAGGATCTGAACATATGATCTTCCACCAAATAAACCAACTAGCATCAACTACAAGGAGTAATCAACACTACTAGCAACCTACAGGTACCAATCCCAGACTTAGGGACAAGAATTGGATACAAGAGATGAACTAGGGTTTGAGAGGAGATGGTGCTGGTGAAGATGTTGATGGAGATTGCCCTCTCCCGATGAGAGGAGCGTTGGTGATGACGATGGCGATGATTTCCCCCTCCCGGAGGGAAGTGTCCCAATGAACAGCTCTGCCGGAGCCCTAGATTGGTTCCGCAAAGGTTCCGCCTCGTGGCGGCGGAGTCTCGTCCCGAAAGCTTGCTTATGATTTTTCTTTGGACGAAAGACTTCATATAGTAGAAGATGGGCATCGGAGAGCAAACAGGGGGCCCACGAGGCAGGGGGCGCACCCAGGGGGGTAGGGCACGCCCCCAACCCTCGTGGCCAGGGTGTGGGCCCCCACTTGTATTTTTTCCGCTCAGTATTTTTTATTATTTCCAAAAATGACTTTCGTGGAGTTTCAGGACTTTTGGAGTTGTGCATAATAGGTCTCTAATATTTGCTCCTTTTCGATTGAGAATTCCAGTAGGCATTCTCTCTCCTTATGTAAACCTTGTAAAATAAGAGAGAATAGGCATAAGTATTGTGACATAATGTGTAATAACAGCCCATAATGCAATAAATATCGATAGAAAAGCATGATGCAAAATGGACGTATCAACTCCCCCAAGCTTAGACCTCGCTTGTCCTCAAGCGGAAGCCGATAACGATAAATATGTCCACAAGTTTAGAGATAGAGGTGTGGATAAAATAAAATACGGGCATGAGGGCGTCATGATTATTCTCATAACAACAACATAAATGCATATTGTCATATGATTTGTTATGCTCAAGTAACAATCTGTTCACAATGCAAAGTATGAATCAGAAAATTTATTGAGAACTAACAAACTATAATCTCAGTCATTGAGGCAATTGCAATTTATCATAACATCAGAAAGAGTCTATGTCAGAGCTTTCTAGCAAGTCCACATACTCAACTATCATTTAGTCTTTCATAATTGCTAACACTCACGCAATACTTGTGGTTATGGAGTTTTAATGGAACCACGAGAGAAAGATAGGGGCTTATAGTTTACGCCTCCCAACCTTTTACCTCAAGGGTAATGTCAACAATAATAGTTCATGCTAACCCACATCCAATTAGATATATATATATATATATATATATATATATATATATATATATATATATATATATATATGTATCTTTATATATCAGGATCTTTCCAACATCCTGTGCTTGCCAAAGGATAAAATGTAAAAGGAAAGGTGAAGATCACCATGACTCTTGCATAAGGTAGAAGGTAATAATAAAAGATAGGCCCTTGAGAGGGAAGCAGAGGTTGCCATGCGCTTTCAGGGTTGGATGCACAAAATCTTAATACGAAAGAACATCACTTTATATTTCCACTTGTGATATAGACCTTTATTATGCAGTCCGTCGCTTTTATTTCTTCCACATCACAAGATCGTATAAAGCTTATTTCCTCCACATCAATCAATCATACATATTTAGAGAGTAATTTTTATTGCTTGCACCGATGACAACTTACTTGAAAGATCTTACTCAATCCATAGGTAGGTATGGTGGACTCTCATGGCAAAACTGGTTTAAGGGTTTTTGGAAGCACAAGTAGTATCTCTACTTGGTGCAAAGAATTTAGCTAGCATGAGGGGAGCAGCAAGATCAACATGTTGGATGATCCATGACAATATACTTTATCTCAGATATAAGAAAACATAACCCATTACGTTGTCTTCCTTGTCCAACATCAACTCTTTAGCATTTCATATTTTAATGAGTGCTCACAATCATAAAATATGTCCAAGATAGTATATTTATATGTGAAACCTCTCTTTCTTTATTACTTCCTATTAATTGCAACGATGACCAAAGCTATGTTTGTCAACCCTCAACAATTTTTAATCATCATACTCTTTCTATGTGAAGTCATTACTCTCCATAAGATCAATATGATCTCTTTGTTTCTTTTTATTCTTTCCTCTTCCTTTTATTCACTCAAGACCATGGCAAAATAATCGAGCCCTTGAATCAACACTAATCTTTATTATATATAGCTCACGGACTTGATTACATAGAAAAATCATAAAGCAAAACTCAAAACTAGATCATACTAAAACTTTATTCTACTAGATCAAGATACTACTAAAAGGATCAAACTAAGAAAAACGGTAAAGATAGGAGATGTGGTGGTGATATGATACCGGGGCACCTCCCCCAAGCATGGCAGTTGCCAAGGGGAGTGCCCATACCCATGTGGTTATATCTCCTTCTTCGGAGGTGTTGGTGTGATATTCTTGGCGATGATACTCCTCAGGATACGATTCTCTTCTTCGAGCTTATTGAGTTGCTGCTTGAGATCCATTATCTCCTTACGAAGCTTTCCTGTAACGGCCAAAGCTCCTTGCACCCAAGGGTGTTGCATAGCTGTGGGGGAACAAGTAACACTCTTTTTCATATTCTCGCAAGAAAGAAATCTAACATTGGAAGGGATAACCGAGTTTGGAATAGCCGAGCTCTGTAGTTCCCCCATCGTGAATCCAGCTCGGAGACGAGAAGTGACTTCTTGATCCTCCTCCATGGCCTCTATCCTCTTTAAATCAGCATCCATCTCTTCCTCCGTTGCTGGCCCAAAGTGGTCAGCATCGCTGTTTTTCCTTGATCTCGATGCCGAATGAGACACCCGGCTCTCCCCGACTGACTCTTGAGCAGACATCTTGCTCTAATCTGCAGCAGCAATAGCTCAAAAGACAAACAGAGGATAATTGTGTGATAAAGGAGTCAAAACCTTCGGGAGATTATATAATGAATTTTTACCGAGCAAAATACGTATCATGCAAGAAAACGAAGTCCGTAGAGGGAACGAGGTGCCCACGAGGCAGGGGGCGCGCCCAGGGGGGTAGGGCGCGCCCTCCACCCTCGTGTCATTCCCGGACTACTTCTTCTATTTTTCTAAATATTCCAAAACGGAGAAAAATTGCCATTAGAACTGTTTTGGAGTTGGTTTACTTACCGTACCACATACTTATTCCTTTTCGGAGTCTGAAACATTCCGGAAAGTGTCCCTTATGTATTCCTCCGGGGTTACGGTTTCAATAACATTGGTTTCAACATTTATGGGATTACCTGAGATATAATGTTTAATTCTTTGACCGTTCACCACCTTCGGATTTGTGCCTTCGAAGTTGTTGATTTTTATGGCACCGAAACGATAGACCTCTTCGATAACGTAAGGACCTTCCCATTTAGAGAGAAGTTTTCCTGCAAAAAATCTTAAACAAGAATTGTATAACAATGCATAATCACCTACATTAAACTCACGCTTTTGTATCCTTTTGTCATGCCATCTTTTAACTTTTTCTTTAAACAATTTGGCATTTTCATAGGCTTGTGTTCTCCATTCATCAAGTGAGCTAATGTCAAATAACCTCTTCTCACCGGCAAGTTTGAAATCATAATTGAGCTCTTTAATAGCCCAATAAGCCTTATGTTCTAGTTCGAGAGGTAAGTGACATGCTTTTCCATAAATCATTTTATACGGAGACATACCCATAGGATTTTTATATGCAGTTCTATAGGCCCATAATGCATCATCAAGTTTCTTGGACCAATTCTTTCTAGATCTATTAACAGTCTTTTGCAAAATTAATTTGAGCTCTCTATTGCTCAATTCTACTTGACCACTAGATTGTGGGTGATAAGGAAATGCAATTCTATGATTAACATCATACTTAGCAAGCATTTTACGAAAAGCACAGTGAATAAAATGTGAACCACTGCCAGTCATTAAATATCTAGGGACTCCAAACCTCGGAAAAATAACTTCTTTAAGCATTTTAATAGAAGTGTTATGATCAAGGCTACTAGTTGGAATAGCTTCTACCCACTTAGTAACGTAATCAACAGCAACTAAAATATGTGTGTATCCATTGGAGGCAGGAAAAGGTCCCATATAATCAAAGCCCCAAACATAAAATGGTTCAATAACAAGTGAATAATTCATAGGCATTTCTTGACGTCTACTAATATTACCAATTCTTTGACATTCATCACAAGATAATACAAACTTACGGGCATCCTTGAAGAGAGTAGGCCAATAAAAACCGGATTGCAATACCTTATGTGCGGTTCTATCTCCAGCGTGGTGTCCTCCATAAGTCTCGGAGTGACATTTGCGTAGGATCTGTTCCTGTTCATGCTCAGGTACACAATGCCTAATAACACCATCTACTCCTTCTTTATAAAGATGTGGGTCATCCCAGAAGTAATGTCTTGAATCATAGAAAAACGTTTTCTTTTGTTGGTATGTGAAACTAGGTGGTATAAATTTAGCAACAATGCAATTAGCATAATCAGCATACCATGGAGCAGTACGAGAAGCATTTATGACATTTAATTGTTTATCGGGAAAGCTATCATCAATAGGTAGTGGGTCATCAAGAACATCTTCCAACCTAGACAAGTTGTTTGCAACGGGGTTCTCAGCTCCCTTTCTATCAATAATATGCAAATCAAATTCTTGTAACAAGAGAACCCATCTAATGAGTCTAGGTATAGCATCTTTCTTTTCCATAAGATATTTAATAGCACCATGATCATTGTGAATAGTTACTTTAGAATCAACAATATAAGGTCTGAACTTATCACAAGCAAATACAACTGCTAAGAATTCTTTTTAGTAGTAGCATAATTTCTCTGAGCATTGTCTAGAGTTTTACTAGCATATTGAATAACATTTAATTTCTTATCGACTCTTTGCCCTAGAACAGCACCTATAGCATAATCACTGGCATCACACATAATTTCAAAGGATAAATTCCAATCAGGTGGCTGAACAATAGGTGCAGAGATCAATGCTTTCTTATGTATTTCAAATGCTTCCACACAATCATCATCAAATACTAATGGTATATCTTTCTGCAATAAATTAGTTAGAGGCCGAGAAATTTTGGAGAAGTCCTTAATGAACCTCCTATAAAAACCGGCATGACCAAGGAAACTTCTTATACCTTTGATGTCCTTGGGACATGGCATCTTCTCAATAGCATCAACCTTGGATTTATCAACTTCAATACCTCTTTTAGAAATTTTATGCCCCAAGACAATACCTTCATTAACCATAAAGTGGCACTTTTCCCAATTCAAGACAAGATTAGTTTCTTCACATCTCTGCAAAACTCGATCAAGGTTGCTCAAGCAATCATCAAAAGAGGGTCCATAAATGGAGAAATCATCCATGAAAACCTCACATATATTTTCAAAAAAGTCAGAGAATATAGCCATAATTCATCTTTGAAAGGTAGCAGGTGCATTACATAAACCAAAAGGCATACGTCTATAAGAAAAAGTACTGAAAGGGCAAGTAAAAGTGGTCTTTGATTGATCATCGGCTGACACAGGTATTTGAAAGAAACCAGAATAACCATCTAGAAAGCAAAAATGTGTATGTTTGGATAATCTTTCTAGCATTTGATCAATAAAAGGTAAGGGGTAATGATCCTTTTCAGTAGCTTTATTTAATTTGCAGAAATTAATTACCATCCTATAACCTGTAATAATTCTTTGCGGAATGAATTCATCTTTATCATTAGGAACGACAGTAATACCTCCCTTCTTAGGGACACAATGGACAGGACTTACCCACTGACTATCTGCAACGGGATAAATTATACCTGCCTCAAGGAGCTTTAGTATTTCCTTTCTTACCACTTCTTTCATCTTAGGATTCAGCCGTCGTTGGTGATCATGAACTGGTTTGGCATCTTTCTCCAAATTTATTTTATGTTGACATAGAGTGGGACTAATGCCCTTAAGATCATCAAGAGTATATCCAATAGCTGTCGGTGTCAAAACCGGCGGATCTCGGGTAGGGGGTCCCAAACTGTGTGTCTAAGGCGGATGGTAACAGGAGGAGGGGGACACAATGTTTACCCAGGTTCGGGCCCTCTCGATGGAGGTAATACCCTACTTCCTGCTTGATTGATCTTGATGAATATGAGTATTACAAGAGTTGATCTACCACGAGATCTTAGAGGCTAAACCCTAGAAGCTAGCCTATGGTATGATTGTTGTTGTCCTCTGGACTAAACCCTCCAGTTTATATAGACACCTTTGGAGGGGCTAGGAATTACACAGAGTCGGTTACAAGGGAGGAGATCTACATATCCGTATTGCCAAGCTTGCCTTCCACGCCAAGGAGAGTCCCGTCCGGACACGGGACGAAGTCTTCAATCTTGTATCTTCATAGTCCAACAGTCCAGCCAAAGGAATCCAGGACTCCCTCGGTAGCCCCTGAACCATAGAAGAATTGTCTTTGGCATTGCAAGGCGGGTTCCTCCTCCGTATACTCCATAGAAGATTTTGAACACAAGGATAGTGTCCGGCTCTGCAAAACAAGTTCCACATACCACCGCAGAGAGAATAATATTTCCGCAAATCTAATCTGCTGACGCATTTCTCAGCATGACGTCACACCATGGCCCGGTCATTATTCAAACTGTTTTTCGCAACCAACCACCGCACATATCGTGAGGCGGTTTCCTTGGCACGTCTTGTCGAAGCAGAGATCGTGTCCCCTTATCACGGGATTCTCATCAATACGGGTGTGGGTAATCCAACCGTGCCATCAATTACGGCGCTTGGGGAATAAGTGATTTTACCAGGTGAGTGGGGAGGCGCATCGCCTCTTCCGCCCTTATATAGGGACAATGATTCACCCTTTTCACCTATGCCTTATTCCCCTTAGTTCGTCCGTTCTTGCGCACTCGAGCTCCAGCGCCCAAGTTCGCGTCTTTCTCCTCAAGCCACTCCAAGCATGTCCGGAGCAGGAGGCAAGTGGATGGTCTCCTCCGTTATGGAGGAGAACATCACAAAGCTACGGGAAGCCAAGTACCTGGCTGCGGATATCGCGCACCGGTTGCCAGATGCAGGGCAAGTCATCCCTACTCCAGAACCCCATGAGAGGGTGGTTTTCCTTACCCACTTCGTCCGCAGACTGGGATTTCCTCTCCACCCGTTTTTCCGCGGGCTCATGTTCTACTACGGGCTGGATTTTCATGATCTGGGCCCAAATTTCATCCTCAACATCTCGGCGTTTATCGTCGTGTGCGAGGCCTTCCTCCGCGTCCAACCATATTTCGGCCTGTGGCTGAAGACCTTCAATGTTGAACCGAAGGTGGTGGTTGGCCAGCAAGCGGAGTGCGGAGGCGCCATGGTGGGCAAATTGCCCAACGTCACCTGGCTCGAAGGCTCCTATGTGGAGACCATAAAGGGGTGGAAATCGGGGTGGTTCTACATCACCGAGCCACGCGACACCAACTGGGTGGCGGCCCACAAATTCCGATCCGGAATCCCCACACGGCTCACCTCCTTGAAAGAGAAGGGCCTGTCCTGGGGTTCCCCGGTACAGCTGACCGGACTCCAGACATGCATCAGAAACATGATGAGCAAGAAAATCAAGCTCGTCAACATGGTCCAAGTCATGCTCTTCCGTTGGATTCTCCCGTGTCAAAGACGGGCGTTTACCTTGTGGGAGTTCGACCCGGCCAAGCACCAGACGTTGCGAGAGCTCTACGACCTGACGCTGGGGACGTCTGGAGGGTGCTGTTCAAGGGCGCCGAGGTACCGCCTCCCCTTACCGAGGACCGCGGACTCAGCGCAAAGCGCCCTGCGAATCCGGTAAGTCCTTTATATCTTTATAAGATGTTCATTTTTCCCTCGTTTGACCATGTGCGGGATCTAAGCCCCCACGCTATTTTGCAGGACTGGGTCGAGACAGCGGAGCAGATCGATTGTCCAGCCCCCTGCCCGAAGATCCAGCAGATGCCCTCCTAATGAAGATGCTGGTTCCGGCACCTTATGAGGTGCCGGAGAAGAAGGCCACGGGGACCCGAAAGGGTCTCCGGCGCAGGGTTATATCAGACTCATCGCTCGAAAACTCCGAGGCGCAATCCTCCGACGAAGACGAGGAGGAAGAAGAGTAAAGTTCCCCCCCCCCCCCAGCTGGGGGGGGGGGGACAAGAAAATGAAGGCCTCCCCAACCGGGGAGGCCGAAGGGTCCAAGAAGGGAAAGACCCTCCTTTCGGACTACTCCACAACGACCGCCGACAGCGACAACGAGTGGTTGCCCAGGGACAAGCCCCTGGCGAAATCGTAAGTATCCGAACTCCATAGTAATTCATGGTATGTTTAATTGCACTGCTTCTCCTTACGCCGAATATGATTATGCAGTCCGTCCAGAGCCCATATAGACGTATCTTCATCGGATGGTTCTTTGGACCCGTCGAATATGAATAGCGATTCACTTCCGACCACCTCCTCCCCTCGCCCTACGGACAACGCTGAGGTGTTGTCTCAAAGGGCAACGAGCCGAGGGGAGGTAGTCCTGGAGGCGTCTCGAGGCGACCTTCCGGACCCTGGGCGCAAAGGGAGCAAGACTCCCATGGGCTCCAAGTTCGGCCCCCAGCCGAACACTGCGCCGGAGCCTCCGGTGATTTCGGACTCCGGCAGGCGATCTCCTGTTAAGAGGGGCAAGCTGCCCGTGCCGGTGGCCTCTGTCCATCCAGAGGCACCGGATAAATTTCTAGAAGCGCTTCAAGGCACTTCCATCAACGAAGAGCACCACACTATCATGAGTGCGGTTATCGAGAAGGTTCAGTCCGCCAAAAACGGACTAACTGAAGCTTGCGCCAGCCTCCTAACAGGCTTTCAGGTAAGTAATCAAAATGTAGGAAAATATTACCACATAGACAGTAGCCCCTGATGCTCTGTTTGGCGTTCGTGAAGAAAGGCCGAACAGAGGATCAAATAATGACCCAGGAGTCTAATCTGAATATGTCTATATGTGTATGCAGGCTTCACTGCTGGCCGCTGCCGCACGTACTGCGGAGGTCACTGCACTGAAGCAGGGCCTTGAGCGGTCCGAGGAAGAGCTCGGCCTTGCCAAGAGGCAGCTCGAGGAGAGCAAAGGTAAGCAATACCTTTTCTATATATTAAAAAGAAATTGGTGGTAAAAATAATAGGATCATCATGAATGTGCCAGGGGCCACGGCCGAAGTGGCGACCCTGAAGAAGGCGCTGTCCGAGGCCGAAAACAAAGCGGCCAAGGAGTGCATTGAGCAAAAAAAGCAAGAACCCCGGGTAGGCGAGGTGCAACAAGAGCTCCAGGCTATTGTCAAAAAACACGAGTCCTTGGAGCTTGACTCTAAGACGCGAGAGTTCGAGCTTGCGAAGGCCCACGAAAGCGCACAACATGCCAAGGCCGAAGCCAAAAATGCCCTCCAGGAAATTGAGGCGGTTAAGAAGATAGCGGCGGGTAAGGCATTCATTACGCGAAGCAAGC
The DNA here is from genome assembly GCA_021605145.1 of Aegilops bicornis. Classification (NCBI taxonomy): domain Eukaryota; kingdom Viridiplantae; phylum Streptophyta; class Magnoliopsida; order Poales; family Poaceae; genus Aegilops; species Aegilops bicornis. The sequence goes on from CM038675.1 coordinate 723,773,538, forward strand.
ATGTGAAGGAAAATTTCTTTTTACTTACCCGAGTTCGGAGCTCTCGGGAGGCGTTTGCGAGATCTACTCCATGATGTGTCGAGATCTGCGGAGTTCTACCAGCCGAGGAGGGAGCTCGACGGAGAAGTTGTCCTAGTCTCAATATCTCGGGACCGAACACCCCATGCCCTTGAGCGACCAGTGAAGCAAGCTGGTCGAGCTTCACAAGGCGGTCGAACAGGCCATGAAGGGTCTTATAGTCCGGATGTGGCCTAGCGATCCCCTTCCTAACAGCTACTTCGGTCTGGTGAGGCGGCTTGTGGATGCCTTCCCACGGCCCTAAGTCAAAAAGCGGTCCGTCTGCATCGAGGGTGCACGCAGGGCTTTTTCCCGGGCGAAGGTGCACTGGCCAAAGCTGGACGCCGTGAAGCTGGTGAAGGAGGGGCCACCGGAGGGAAAAGAGCATCGCTGCCCCGAGATGTACTATGACAGTGTCCTAAAGGGTTCCCGCCTTGTGGCGGAGGAATGTGCTAAAGATGTAATTTTTGAATGAACGTGCTCATGTGATCCTGTAACGTGAAACTAGTTCATTTGCGCTATGCAGTGCTTTTTGCATTTAAAATATTACCTTCTGTGCGGCCGTTTATAAAATCTGAGAGTTGGCCAGTCGTCGGCTTCTGCCCCCATGTAACTAGTACTGAGGTGTTCGGGATAAATCTGATCACTCTTTATCCCAATTTTGGGTCCTTCGAGGGAGGTGTTCAGCACAACGAACCAGGCAATCGGACTATAAGGCTTTAACACTCCCACTTAGCCATAGAAGTCTACAATTTTAAATGTTGGCGAAGCCCCTAGTATTCGGAAGACCGAATTTGGGGCGCTATATACGCCTAAGTCGGGCAAGGCCGACTCCTCGCCCGAAGCGGAAAAAGTCTTTAAGGACTTGAGACCTCTCGAACAGCGACCAGCTCTCGCCTTATCTTCACAGTCAGTTTTCGGCTTTCTCTACTGAGGTGCTCGTCCGAAAGAACCGGGACACAATCGCAGTAGTTGTCCCAGCGCTACCTCAGTCGATATAGCGGAACGTAAGGTACCAAAACATGGGAGCCGGGCAAACCCAATTATTGACCCAAGACATGATTTGGAGCTGATGCATATAATGCTATAAGTTCGGGGTGCCGCACTGTAGAAAGTGTTCGGACTTCTCACACCGTATTATGGGGTATACGAAAGCCCCTGGTGTACTGGCCGTACCAGAGTGTACGGGTGCAAATTGTCGTAAATAAACATATAAGAAAAAGGGATGTATAATGCAATAATAGACTAATGCTCTGCATTGTTTATTAAATAATACGCCAAAGCGTACTGATACAAGTAGTGCAATAAGAAAAAAAATAGGACTATTTGACATGTCCTGTCCAAGGGCAGGCTGCGTACGGGAATTAAAAAGCGGGTATATCGATTGTTATTAGATACCACCTGGGGGTTCCCTTGTACAACTTAGCTTCTTTCCTCCTTGGTTGTTCCTTCCCGTAATGTGCCGGCAATCATACTGCCGAAAAGGTCTTCCAGAGAGTAAGGTCCTGAAAGAGAAAAAATGATTAAAGTGTGCAGCCCCTAGGGCGGTTGAGCCGCATTGCGGGACGTGCCCTGATCATGCCCCCGCCTGTGCCCATGGTATTTTTAGTGCGTAGTTATGTACGCGCGGCACGGATTTTTTCGCTTGACTGGGACTAGGACGGGGGCAATTGCTAGGCGAGCTCTAAGCGTGCCAGCGATCCTGCTGCAGGTTACTCGGGACTCGCTTGACAGCGATGTCCGGGGCATATCGCCCGAATTGGCGGTTTGCCTTAAAAGGCTGCTTTGTGCTTCTGCTGCGAGGGCCACGCAGTGCTCCTCCGTGCGGAGTCGGCGCTCTGTGTTTCCATTGGTATTATGATCCCCCTAGGTCCTGGCATCTTGAGCTTGAGGTATGCGTAATGCGGTACCGCATTGAATTTTGCAAATGCGGTTCGCCCGAGCAGTGTGTGATAGCCGCTGCGGAACGGGACGATATCGAAGATTAACTCCTCGCTTCGGAAGTTGTCCGGAGATCCGAAGACCACTTCTAGTGTGATTGAGCCCGTGCAATGGGCCTCTACACCTGGGATGACACCCTTAAAGGTGGTTTTGGTGGGTTTGATCCTTGAAGGATCTATACCCATTTTGTGCATTGTATCCTGATTGAGCAGGTTCAGGCTACTACCGCCATCCATGAGGACTCGAGTGAGGTGAAATCCGTCAATGATGGGGTCTAGGACCAATGCGGCTGATCCGCCATAACGGATACTAGTGGGGTGGTCCCTGCGATCGAAGGTGATCGGGCAAGAGGACCATGGGTTGAACTTTGGGGCGATGGGCTCCATCGCATAGACGTCCCTTAGTGCATGCTTATGTTCCCTCTTGGGAATGTGGGTTGCGTATATCATGTTCACCGTCTTCACTTGTGGGGGGAACCTCTTCTGTTCTCCCGTGTTCGGCGGCCGGGGCTCCTCCTCGTCATCGCTATGCAGCCCCTTGTCCTTGTTTTCGGCATTCAATTTGCCGGCCTGCTTGAACACCCAGCATTCTCTGTTGGTGTGATTGGCTGGCTTATCCGGGGTGCCGTGGATTTGACACGAGCGATCAAGTATATGGTCCAAACTGGACGGGCCCGGAGTACTTCTTTTGAATGGCTTTTTCCCGTGGATCTAGAGCCTCTGAATCCGGCATTAGCTGCTGTATCTTGGCGTTATCGTCGTTCTTTGTGGCGCTTTGTATGCATTACGATGTGGTCTGCCGTTAGCATCTTTAGTATCTAAAGTGCCCGGATTCCTTGATGTGTTGCTGCTGCGAGCCAGCCAGCTATCCTCGCCCGCGCAAAAGCGGGTCATGAGTGTCGTGAGGGCTGCCATAGACTTCGGCTTCTCCTGGCCGAGGTGCCGGGCGAGCCACTCATTGCAGATGTTATGCTTGAATGCCGCTAAGGCCTCTGCATCCGGACAGTCGACAATTTGGTTCTTCTTAGTTAGGAACCGTGTCCAGAATTGTCTGGCCGATTCTCCTGGCTGCTGAGTTATATGGCTCAAGTCATCAGCATCCGGTGGTCGCACATAAGTGCCCTGGAAGTTGTCAAGGAATGCATCTTCCAAATCCTCCCAACTACCGACGGAGTCTGCTGGCAAGCTATTCAACCAATGCCGAGCTGGTCCGAGGAGGTACTTGATGGCATGTAGATCATCACTGCGAGCCATGTGGATGTGGAGGAGGAAATCCTCAATCCATACCACGGGATCTGTTGTACCATCATACGATTCGATATTTACGGGTTAAAAACCCTCTGGGAATTCGTGATACATTACTTCATTAGTGAAGCATCGGGGGTGTGCGGCGCCTCTGTGCCGGGCTATATCACGACGTAGTTCATAAGAGTCTTGTCTGCTGTGTTCGGCCCAGACGGATTTGCTTTTAGTGTATCCGGCGTGACGATCATCCTCACGCGTCGGGGCGTGACCCCGTGATCCGTAGATCAATCTTGCATGTTTTGCTTTGTTTTCCAATACGTCTCGCAGGTCCCGCGTGTTGCCCCGGGCCTTGGTATTTTTGTTTGCATGGCGGCGGGGTGCGGGCTGGACTTCGGGTTGATATGCCTCTGTGTCTCGACCGCGAGGTGGCCGATCAGCCGCATCATCATACGCGGGTGATGTTGGTTTTAATGCTTCCTCCTTGAGTTGAGGTAGCAACCTGTGCTTTGGGTAACTCTTGGTTGGGCGCTCGAGTTCGTATTCCTCGGCTACCAGGACATCAGTCCATCTGTCCGCTAGCAGATCTTGATAAGCTCGAAGCTGTTGTTGCTTTTTCTTCAGGCTGTTTGCTGTGGCTATAAGCCGGCGCTTGAAGCGCTCCTGCTTGACGGGATCCTCAGGCACGACAAATTCTTCGTCGCCGAGGCTCACTTCGTCTTTAGAGAGAGGCATGTAATTGTCCGTTTCTCCATCGATTGTCTGTTCTGGAGGGCATGCTTGTTCACCCTCTTGCTCTAAATCATGCTGGAGGGGATTGTTGTCGTCTTCGGCACTATCTGGAGTGTTATTATCTCTTGTGCCGGTATCACTATTTTGCTGTGGCGGGACTTAGAGCAGCGCCGCTGACGTTGGTGCTTGGGTTGCTTCTTGGAGGGGTCATCCTCCGGTGTCTTGTCGCCATTGCCTTCTTTGGGGGTATCCACCATATATATATCATATGATGAGGTGGCGGTCCAGTATACAATGGCGGTGGTTCCTGTTCGTCTCCTGCATCGTCGTCCATACTGTCGATGTCTTCGGAGTCGAAGTCGAGCATGTCGGTTAAATTATCGACAGTGGCTACTAAGTGGGTGGTGGGTGGGCAGCGAATTTCTTTGTCATCCGCATCCCATTCTAGCCGGACATAGTTCGGCCAAGGTTCTCCTGACAAGGAGAGGGACCTTAATGACTCTAGCACATCGCCGAAAGGCGAGTGCTGAAAAATATCCGCGGAGGTAAACTCCATGATGGGCGTCCAATCGGATTCGATAGGCACGGGCGCAGGTGGCTCGGAGTCCGTGGCCGGGGACGAATCTAGTAGTTCGGTAACACGGCTCTCATAAGGGGTGAAGTCAGTATCCGGCTCTATCGCCACTGAGAGTGCGGCCTCCATGGCGGGGTCTATCCACCCGTCCTCGGATGGCGCGATTTGCTCCGGATTGAGGGTCGGAGTAGTTGCAGGCGCGATCTCCCGAACACTGTCCAACGGCAGAGCTAAATCATGCTTGTCGTGACCGTGCGGCGCACCTGGCATAGGTTCGAATCCGTGGAAGATGAAGTCTCCGCGGACGTCGGCGGTGTAGTTCAAGTTTCTGAACCTGACCTGGTGGCCAGGGGCGTAGCTCTCGATCTGCTCCAGATGGCCAAGCGAGTTGGCCCGTAGTGCGAAGCCGCCGAATACGAAGATCTGTCCGGGGAGGAAAACCTCACCCTAGACCGCATCGTTACCAATGATCGAAGGAGCCATCAAGCCTTGCGGTGACGGCACAGTGGAACTCTCAATGAAAGCACCAATGTCGGTGTCAAAACCGGCGGATCTCGGGTAGGCGATCCCGAACTATGCGTCTAAGGCAGATGGTAACAGGAGGCGGGGACACGATGTTTACCTAGGTTAGGGCCCTCTCGATGGAGGTAATACCCTACTTCCTTCTTGATTGATCTTGATGAATATGAGTATTACAAGAGTTGATCTTACCACGAGATCGTAGAGGCTAAACCCTAGAAGCTAGCCTATGGTATGATTGTTGTTGTCCTACGTACTAAACCCTCCGGTTTATATAGACACGGAGGGGCTAGGGTTACACAGAGTCGGTTACAAGGGAGGAGATCTACATATCCGTATTGCCAAGCTTGCCTTCCACGCCAAGGAGAGTCCCGTCCGGACACGGGACGAAGTCTTCAATCTTGTATCTTCATACTCCAACAGTCCGGCCAAAGGATATAGTCCGGCTGTCCGGAGACCCCCTAGTCCAGGACTCCCTCAATGTCATGTGAGGTTTAGGGTTTATGGTTTCAGAAAGTTGTGACGAGATTTTGATTGAAAGGGAGTGTAAGTTGGATTTAGCTAGGACATATTGATGTGGTTAGTTAGGGTCTATGGTTTCAGAAAGTTGTGACAAGATGTTGATTCAAAGGAAGCGTAAGTCGGATTTAGCTAGGACATATTGAAGGACTTAGTTAGGGTTGTGTGGCATGAGAAAGTTGTCAGCAGATTTGTATTCAAAGAAAGTTATTTTGGATTTAGTTAGGAGATGCTTTTGAATTGAGTTTCGAGATATTTTGGATTTAGTTAGGAGATAATTATTTTTGTATGGAGTTTGGAGTTATTTTGGATTTAGTTAGGAGATAATTTGGATTTAGTTAGGTGATAATTTTGGATTTAGTTAGGAGGCAATTTTGAATGGGTTTGGAGATAATTGATCTATCAAGGTGGATCTATCAGGGGACTTGAAGGATTCGTGCACTTTGGATTTAGTTAGGAGATCATCAGTTACAGCAAGTAGAATCAATTAAATATTTCTAGATTTAGTCAGGGCATATTTTATACTTACTTATAGCTTTTGAAGGACTGAGTTTGGTACATGAATCCGATATGAAAAATTAAATCAATTATTTAAGCAGAGTAGTGCATAATTATTATGTATGCTATCCATCTGTAACATGGACTATCTGTTTTTGTTGGCAGCATAACGACATGGATGATAAAGGCAACGATGGCGAAAACTTGGGTGATAATGGCAAGGATGACAAGGACATGGGTGATAGACGAAACGAAGGCAAAGGAATGGATCGTATGTGCACGGATGATAATGATAATGAGGATGCAGGCAAGGATGGCATAGACATGGATGATGTACAAATGCAAGGTTAAGGAATTGATAATAAAGACATGGTTGGTTCAGATCTGAATGAGTATATGGAATACTTAGAGATTGTGAACAAGACTTTCAGGACTGAGGAAGAAGCCTACATGTTCTACGTAGGCTATGTGAGAACAAAAGGGTTTGGTGTTAGAAAGGATGATCTGAAGTACATGGGTCCGGGTCCGAAACAAAATGCATACAGAAGGACATACAAGTGCTGCAAACAAGGATGGCGGGCCGCCGGGCCTTTAAGCACTTTAGCAGAGCTGAAAGAAAAAGAACACCGAGGGGTCTTTCTCGGTGTGGGTGTCCCGCTCTTTTTCAGGTTGAGCTACAAGATAGCAGTGTCCTCTGGTTCGTCAAGAATTTTGTGGACAAGCATAACCATTTGTTTGTCCCTGCTGACTTGGCTCCCTAATTATCGGCTCATCATAGAATGACTAACGCACAAAAGCCCGATGTCATCGAGTATGCTGTCGATGGACTCCGAACACATCAGATTATGAATGTAATGGAGAAGAATGCCGGAGGTCCCGACAAGCTTGGATTTATAGATCAAGACCTATACAACCATGTTTCGATCCAGAAGAAGCGCAAGATAGAAGGCAGTGACGCTAGATATTTGCTCACCTATATGATTGCACAGAAAAAAGCAGACCCGGAATTCTTTTTCAAATACACAAAAGACAGCGAAGGCCATTTGAGGAACATATTCTGGGCTGATTCACAATCCCGGATTGACTATGTTGCCTTTGGTGGTGTCGTGGTGTTCGACAGTACATATCGTCTAACAAGTACATGCTTCCGTTTGTTCCATTTGTTGGTCTAAACCATCACTGCAGCACAGTTTTGTTTGGGGTCGGTCTAGTGTCAGACGAGACAGTTGCATCATACCAGTGGCTTCTTCATGTATTTTTGGAGGCAGTGCCCCAGACGGCACCCATTTCAGCAATCACCGACGGGGACGGTGCAATGGCTAAAGCAATAGCTACTGTCTGGACTGGAACAAATCATCATTTGTGCATGTGGCATATCGAGGAGATTATGGTGATGCACCTCCGCAAGAAAAAGCTTGAGTAATTTAGGGAACTCATTTACCGTCGTTGGGATGTTGATGAGTTTGAGAAAAGATGGGAGGCTTATAAGGTTCAGTTCAAAATAAAACCAACGGGGAAGAGGTCGTCATGGGTTAACAGGATGTACGAGCTGCGACACAAATGGGTTGCTGCGTACACAAAGCGTAGATATTTCCTAGGCATGATGAGTAATCAGAGGAGTGAGTCTCTCAACTCAAGGCTTCATGTGCACCTGGATAGGAAGATGCAGCTTGTTGATTTGTTGCAACATGTTGAGCACTATGTATCCATAATGCGTAAGAATGAAGCAGCATTAGACGCAGTATCGACACATACGATACCCTTCACTAAGCTGAATGCACACCCTCTGGAGATTGCTGCCTCTTATATTTATACAACTGTGATGTTTCCACGGGTAAAGCGTCGATTGTCGAAGGAACAAATTGGAAGGTCCTGCATCGGGTAGCGTGTGATGGTTTGGTCGTGTTTGGAGTTTTGCGCAAAGTCCCATATAATAAAGTCCCATATGGCAGGGATGCTACAGAATTGCAAGGTAAGGAAGGTAAGGATGCTGAGGACTTGTATGCAAAAAACATGGATGCTGAGGATCCCAATGACTTGGAAGGTAAGGATGCTGAGGACTTGCATGCAAAAAACTTGGATGTTGAGGATCCCAATGACTTTGAAGGCAAGGATGGTGTGGACTTGCATGCAAAAAACCTGGATGCTAAGGATCCCAATGACTTGAAAGTTAAGGACGGTGAGGAGTTGGATGCAAAAAATTTGGATGCACAAGGCGTGGATGCTAAGCCTGTGGATTTTATATATCATGTGACTTGTCTATTTACAGGAGCAAGACTGGATGATGCAGCTTGTAAATGTAAAAAGTTGGAAAGTCGGGATTACCCATGTGCACATGTATTCTGTGTTGTGGATCATCTTGGTGTACGCACATTTCCAAAAATAATTGTGAAGAAAAGATGGACAATGCATGCCAAGCCAGCGTTCCCTTCTTCGGGGACTGCGAATACTCATGTATGGTCTGATCACATGAATAAATATCATCAACTACGCAACATGGCTAGTGACGCTTTATTCACAGCCGCAGCTAGCGATTCATAGTTAGAACATGTGATGGAGCTCCTCCGGAGTGTATTGGTTGATGGAGAAAAAATGATTTGGATGAAGGCCATAAATCGTTTGTTCCTTTGCTGGCATACTTCTCTGCTGCTTTCATGAATGCTGCCCGATGGCGTGGAGAATCCAATCAAAATAGTTCCAAAAGGGAGACCAACTACTGAAGAATCGAACAAGAGGATTAAATCCAAGCGCGGGCGGATGAGAGGGAAAAAAGCAACGAAGTAAGTGCACATGCTTATCTCATTGTTCATTTCCATACATGCTTACAATGTTAATATTTTCTCCAGGAGAGTGTTCACATGTTTTTCTTCAATTTACGCAATAACAAATCGGGGAAATCAAAGGTCACAAGGAGGAAGAAGCGAAAAGAGAAAGACTCAGAGAGGAAGAAGACCTGAGTCGACATGTAAGAAGAGGAAGATTCAAAAAAAGCAACGAAGTTAGTGCACATGTTAATCTCATTGTTCATTTCCATACATTCTTAAGGATGGCAATTTTACCCATGGGTAAGGGTACCCGCGGGTATCGTACCCGCATGGGCAGGGTATGGGCACACTTTTATACCCATGGGTAGTACCCATGCCCTACCCGTTAAGTCATGGGTAGGGTATGGGTATAGCCGCATGGGCAGGGTATGGGCACACTTTTATACCCATGGGTAGTACCCATGCCCTACCCGTTAAGTCATGGGTAGGGTATGGGTATAGCCTTGTACCCGCAGGTATACCCATACCCTGGCCGTTTGTGAACTAATGTTAATTTGTCATCAATTAGTCATTAATTTGTCATGTGACTCGTCTACTCCTATTAACTTAACAATATATGTTGTGGTTTCCAAATTTTGATATTAGTCATTTACTCATCTACCTATTATTGAGCTGAGATAATTGAATTTTTTGTCAACTGTGCTACCAATGAGTGTAAAATTGTGAACAACTTGTGTAGTATTTGTTCTACCCGTTGGTACCCAATGGGTACGGGTACCCGTCGGGTATGGGTATGGGTAGAATTTTGTACCCACTGACTATACGGGTATGGGTATGGTATTACTCTACCCTACCCATACCCTACCCAGTGACATCCTTATACATGCTTACAGTGTTAATATGTTCTCACGAAGAGTGTTCACATGCACCCCCCCCCCCTCTTGATGATATGTGGCGAGAGCAGAACATCCCACTTACTGTTGGATCTTATCGGATAGGCTGGGCACATGGCCTAACCGTAGGTTCTCCACGAAATCTGTGTACAAAATGCTTGAGAGTAATATCGCAGGCTGCAATTACAGATGGATCTGGAATGCTAAAATACCTCTCAAGATAAAACTCTTTCTTTGGCAGCTTTTTCAGGACGCTGTCTTGACGAGAGATGTCATGACAGATGAAAGTGGCATGGTAACACCATTACACCAGGTGTTCTTTTTGCAACGAGCATGAGACGTCTCAGAATTGTTTTTTCTGTGTCTTGTGGAAAGGGTGATAGGGCGTTCGGTTGGAGCAGTCTCTGGGACTTAGTTATGCCCAAATAACCTGTGGCAATTTTTTTGTGCTTTGTTTTTTTACCTAATGGAGCTAGATCTTCACCTTTGGGTTGGCAGCGATCTATTGAGCCATTTGGAACAGCAGGAATCGGGCCACTTTTGAGTTCAAGCAACCTAAGACACCTTTGAAATTGTTTTCTCTGCTTGTGTGTTTATCAACTATTGGGCACGCCTTCTGATCTATCTTTGGTGGATTTGCTCGGATCTCGCCGTTGTTTGTCTACTTTCATGTGTCTTCGAGTTGGATCCTTCTGATCTATGTTATTCTTCATCTGCGGCGGTTGCTATTCTGGTGCGCTAGTTGATGTCTACTACGCAACCTTCTTCTTGTAGACGTTGTTGGGCCTCCAAGTGCATAGGTTTGTAGGACAGTAGCAAATTTCCCTCAAGTGGATGATCTAACGTTTATCAATCCATGGGAGGCGTAGGATGAAGATGGTCTCTCTCAAGCAACCCTGCAACCAAATAACAAAGAGTCTCTTGTGTCCCCAACACACCCAATACAATGGTAAATTGCATAGGTGCACTTGTTCGGCGAAGAGATGGTGATACAAGTGCAATATGGATGGTAGATATAGGTTTTTGTAATCTGAAAATATAAAAACAGCAAGGTAACTAATGATAAAAATGAGGGAAAACGGTGTTGCAATGCGTTGAAACAAGGCCTAGGGTTCATACTTTCACTAGTGCAAGTTCTCTCAACAATAATAACATAATTGGATCATATAACTATCCCTCAACATGCAACAAAGAGTCACTTCAAAGTCACTAATAGAGCAGAACAAATGAAGAGGTTATTGTAGGGTACGAAACCACCTCAAAGTTATCCTTTCTGATCAATCTATTCAAGAGTCTGTAGTAAAATAACACGAAGCTATTCTTTCCGTTCGATCTATCCTAGAGTTCATACTAGAATAACACCTTAAGATACAAATCAACCAAAACCCTAATGTCACCTAGATACTCCAATGTCACCTCAAGTATCCATGGGTATGATTATACGATATGCATCACACAGTCTCAGATTCATCTATTCAACCAACACATAGAACTTCAAAGAGTGCCCCAAAGTTTCTACCGGAGAGTCAAGACGAAAACGTGTGCCAACCCCTATGCATAAGTTCACAAGGTCCTTTGAACCCGCAAGTTGATCACCAAAATATACATCAAGTAGATCACGTGAATATCCCATTGTCACCACAGATAAGAACATGCAAGACATACATCAAGTGTTCTCAAATCCTTAAAGACTCAATCCGATAAGATAACTTCAAAGGGAAAACTCAATCCATTCCAAGAGAGTAGAGGGGGAGAAACATCATAAGATCCAACTATAATAGCAAAGCTTGCGATACATCAAGATTGTGCCGAATCAAGAACATGAGAGAGAGAGAGAGAGATCAAACACATAGCTACTAGTACATACCCTCAACCCCGAGGGTGAACTACTCCCTCATCATCATGGAGAGCGCCGGGATGATGAATATGGCCACCGGTGAGGGATCCCCCCTCCGGCAGGGTGCCGAAACAGGGTCCCGATTGGTTTTTGGTGGCTACAGAGGCTTGCGGTGGTGGAACTCCCGATCTAGGTTATGTTCTCGGGGGGTTTCTGTATATATAGGAGGTTTTGGCATCGGGAACAAGTCAGGGGGGTCTCCGAGGCGGCCATGAGGTAGGGGGCGCACCCAGGGGGTAGGGCGCGCCCCCACCCTCATGGGTGCCTCGGGACTCTTCTGGCCCATCTCCGATGCTCCGTGGGCTTCTTCTGGTCCAAAAATAATCTCCGTCAAGTTTCAGGTCAATTGGACTCCGTTGGTTTTCCTTTTCTGCGATACTCAAAAACAAGGGAAAAATAGAAACTGGCACTAGGCTCTAGGTTAATAGGTTAGTCCCAAAAATCATATAAAATAGCATATAAATGCATATAAAACATCCTAGATGGATAATATAATAGCATGGAAGAATAAAAAATTATAGATACGTTGGAGACGTATCAAGCATCCCCAAGCTTAATTCCTGCTCGTCCTCGAGTAGGTAAATGATAAAAACATAATTTTTGATGTGGAATGCTACCTAGCATATTTATCAATGTAGTTTTCTTTATTGTGGCATGAATGTTCAAATCCAAAAGATCCAAGACAAAAGTTTAATATTGACATAAAAATAATAATACTTCAAGCATACTAAGTAAGCAATTATGTCTTCTCAAAATAACATAGCCAAAGAAAGTTCATCCCTACAAAATCATATAGTTTGGTCATGCTCTATTTTCGTCACACAAGAATGCTCTCATCATGCACAACCCCGATGACAAGCCAAGCAATTGTTTCATACTTTAGTAATATCAAACTGTTTTCAACTTTCACGCAATACATGAGCGTGAGCCATGGATATAGCACTATGGGTCGAATAGAGTATGATGATGGGGGTTATGTGGAGAATACAAAAAAGGAGAAAGTCTCACATTCACGCGGCTAATCAACGGGCTAGGGAGATGCCCATCAATTGATGGCAATGCAAGGAGTAGGGATTGCCATGCAACGGACACACTAGAGCTATAAATGTATGAAAGCTCAACAAAATAAACTAAGTGGGTGTGCATCCAACTTGCTTGCTCACGAAGACCTAGGGAATTTGAGGAAGCCCATTGTTGGAATATACAAGCCAAGTTCTATAATGAAAAATTCCCACTAGTATATGAAAGTGACAAAACAAGAGACTCTCTATCATAAAGATCATGGTGCTACTTTGAAGCACAAGTGTCGAAAAAGGATAGTAGCATTGTCCCTTTTTATTTCTTTTTTTATTTGGCCTTTCCTTTTTTCTTTTTTTATTTGGCCTTTCATTTTTTGGCCTTTTTTCATGGGACAATGCTCTATTAATGATGATCATCACACTTCTATTTATTTACAACTCAAGGATTACAACTCGATACTAGAATAAAATATGACTCTATATGAATGCCTCCGGCGGTGTACCGGGATGGGCAATGAAACAAGAGTGACATGTATGAAAAGTTATGCATGGTCGCCTTGCCACAAATACGATGTCAACTCAATGATCATGCAAGGCAATATGACAATGATGAAACGTGTCATAATAATGGAACGGTGGAAAGTTGCATGGCAATATATCTCGGAATGGCTATGGAAATGCCATAATAGGTAGGTATGGTGGGTGTTTTGAGGAAGATATGAGGAGGTTTATGTGTGATAGAGCGTATCATATCACGGGGTTTGGGCCTTGCCGGTGAAGTTTGCACCAACTCTCGAGGTGAGAAAGGGCAATGCACGGTACCGAAGAGGCTAGCAATGATGGAAGGATGAGAGTGCATATAATCCATGGACTCAACATTAGTCATAAAGAACTCACATACTTATTGCAAAAATCTACAAGTTATCAAAAACCAAGCACTACGCACATGCTCCTAGGGGTATAGATTGGTAGGAAAAGACCATCGCTCATCCCCAACCGCCACTCATAAGGAAGACAATCAAAGAAACACCTCATGCTTCAAATTTGTCACACAACGTTTACCATACGTGCATGCTACGGGACTTGCAAACTTCAACACAAGTATCTGTCAAATTCACAACTACTCAACTAGCACGAATCTAATATTACTACCTTCGTATCTCAAAACAATCATCAAGTATCAAACTTTTCATAGTATTCAATGCACTTTATATGAAAGTTTTTATTATACCCATCTTGGATGCCCATCATATTAGGACTAATTTCATAACCAAAGCAAATTACCATGCTTTTTAGGATTCTCAAAATAATATAAGTTAAGCATGAGATTTCATCTATTTCTTCAAAATAAAACCACCGCTGTGCTCTAAAAGATATAAGTGAAGCATTAATTAGAGCAAATGACAAACTACTCCAAAAGATATAAGTGAAGATCAATGAGTAGTCGAATAATTATGTAACTATGTGAAGACTCTCTAAAATTTAAGAATTTCAGATATTGGTATATTATTCAAACAGCAAGAAAAACAAAATAAAATAAAATGACGCTCCAAGAAAAACACATATCATGTGGTGAATAAAAATATAGCTCCAAGTAAAGTTACCGATGAACGAAGACGAAAGAGGGGATGCCATCCGTGGCATCTCCAAGCTTAGGCTCTTGGTTGTCCTTGAGTATTACCTTGGGGTTCCTTGGGCATCCCCAAGCTTAGGCTCTTTCCACTCCTTATTCCATAGTCCATCGAATCTTTACCCAAAACTTGAAAACTTCACAACACAAAACTCAATGTAAAACTTCGTAAGCTCCGTTAGTATAAGAAAATAAATTACCACTTAGGTACTGTTGTGAACTCATTCTAAATTCATATTGGTGTAATATCTACTTTATTCCAACTTCTCTATGGTTCATACCCTCCGATACTACTCATAGATTCATCGAAATAAGCAAACAACACAATGAAAACAGAATCTGTTCAAAACAGAATAGTCTGTAGTAATCTGTATCAAACGTATACTTCTGTAACTCCAAAATTTCTGAAATAAATTGGTGGATGTGAGGAATTTATCTGCTAATCATCTGCAAAAAGAATCAACCTAAAATCACTCTCCAGTAAAAAAATGGCAGCACATCTCGTGAGCGCTAAAGTTTCTGTTTTTTACAGCATGATCATAAAGACTTCACCCAAGTCTTCCCAAAGGTTCTATTTGGCACAAACACTAATTAAAACATAAAACCGCATCTCACCAGAGGCTATATATATTATTTATTACTAAACAGGAGCAAAAATCAAAGATCAAAAATAAAATTGGGTTGCCTCCCAACAAGCGCTATTGTTTAACGCCCCTGGCTAGGCATGATGATTTCAATGATGCTCACTTAAAAGATAAGAATTGAAACATAAAGAGAGCATCATGAAGAATATGACTAGCACATTTAAGTCTAACCCATTTCCTATGCATAGGGATTTCGTGAGCAAACAACGTATGGGAACAATAATCAACTATCATAGGAAATCAAAACAAGCATAACTTCAAGATTTTAAGCACATAGAGAGGAAACTTGATATTATTGCAATTCCTACAAGCATATATTCCTCCCTCATAATAATTTTTAGTAGCATCATGAATGAATTCAACAATATAACCATCACATAAAGCATTCTTTTCATGATCTACAAGCATATAATTTTTATTACTTAAGCAAAATTCTTCTCATAAATAGTAGTGGGAGCAAACTCAACAAAATAACCATCATGTGAAGCATAATCCAATTGAAAATTAAAATCATGATGAGAATTTTCATGGTTATAATTATTCTTAATAGCATACAAGTCATCACAATAATCATCATAGAAAGCAACTTTGTTCTCATAATCAATTGGAACCTCTTCCGAAATAGTGGATTCATCACTAAATAAAGCCATGACCTCTCCAAATCCACTTTCATAATTATCAAAATAATATTCAACATCCTCCAAAATAGTGGGATCATTACTTTCTAAAGTTGACACTCTTCCAAACCCACTTTCATCAATATAATCATTATAAATAGGAGGCATGCTATCATCATAATAAATTTGCTCATCAAAACTTGGGGGACAAAAAATATCATCTTCATCAAACATAGCATCCCCAAGCTTGTGGCTTTGCATATCATTATCATGATGGATATTCAAGGAATTCATACTAACAATATTGCAATCATGCTCATCATTCAAATATTTTATGCCAAGCATTCTATGTAATTCTTCTTCTAGCACTTTGGCACAATTATCGGAATCCTTATTTTCATGAAAGATATTAAATAGTTGAAGCATATGAGGCACTCTCAATTCCATTTTTTGTAGTTTTATTTTATAGACTAAACTAGTGATAAAAAAAGAAACTAAAAGATTATATTGCAAGATCTAAAGATATACCTTCAAGCACTAACCTCCCCGGAACGGCGCCAGAAAAGAGCTTGATGTGTACTACGCAACCGTCTTCTTGTAGACGTTGTTGGGCCTCCAAGTGCATAGGTTTGTAGGACAGTAGCAAATTTCCCTCAAGTGGATGACCTAAGGTTTATCAATCCGTGGGAGGCGAGGGATGAAGATGGTCTCTCTCAAGCAACCCTGCAACCAAATAACAAAGAGTCTCTTGTGTCCCCAACACACCCAATACAATGGTAAATTTTATAGGTGCACTAGTTCGGCGAAGAGATGGTGATACAAGTGTAATATGGATGGTAGATATAGGTTTTTGTAATCTGAAAATATAAAAACAGCAAGGTAACTAATGATAAAAATGAGGGAAAGCGGTGTTGCAATGCGTTGAAACAAGGCCTAGGGTTCATACTTTCACTAGTGCAAGTTCTCTCAACAATAATAACATAATTGGATCATATAACTATCCTCAAAGCATGCAACAAAGAGTCACTCCAAAGTCACTAATAGTGGAGAACAAACGAAGAGATTATTGTAGGGTACAAAACCACCTCAAAGTTATCCTTTCTGATCAATCTATTCAAGAGTCCGTAGTAAAATAACACGAAGCTATTCTTTCCGTTCGATCTATCCTAGAGTTCGTACTAGAATAACACCTTAAGATACAAATCAACCAAAACCCTAATGTCACCTAGATACTCACCTCAAGTATCCGTGGGTATGATTATACGATATGCATCACACAATTTCAGATTCATCTATTCAACCAACACATAGAACTTCAAAGAGTTCCCCAAAGTTTCTACCAGAGAGTCAAGACGAAAACATGTGCCAACCCTTATGCATAAGTTCACAAGGTCACTGAACCCGCAAGTTGATCACCAAAACATACATCAAGTAAATCACGTGAATATCCCATTGTCACCACAGATAAGTGTTGGGGAACGTAGTAATTTCAAAAAAAATACCTACGCACACACAGGATCATGGTGATGCATAGCAACGAGAGGGGAGAGTGTTGTCTACGTATCCTCGTAGACCAAAAGCGGAAGCGTTAGCACAACGCGGTTGATGTAGTCGTACGTCTTCATGATGCAACCGATCCAAGTACCGAACGTACGGCACCTCCGAGTTCAGCACACGTTCAGCTCGATGACGTCCCGTGAACTCCGATCCAGCAGAGCTTCACGGGAGAGTTCCGTCAGCACGACGGCGTGATGACAGTGATGATGTTACTACCGACGCAGGGATTCGCCTAAGCACCGCTACGATATGATCGAGGTGGAATATGGTGGAGGGGGGCACCGCACACGGCTAAGAGATCAAGAGATCAATTGTTGTTTCTATGGGGTGCCCCTGGCCACGTATATAAAGGAGTGGAGGAGGGGGAGGGCCGCCCTATGGCGGCCTGGAGGAGTCCTACTCCCACCGAGTAGGATTCCGCCCCTTCCAAGTAGTAGGAATAGGAGACAAGGAAGGGGAAAAGGGAAGAGAAGGAAGGAGGGGGCGCCGCCCCTCCCCCTAGTCCAATTCGGACTAGTCATTGGGGGGCGCGAGGCCTGCCTCTCTCTCTCCTCTAAAGCCCAATAAGGCCCATATAACTCCCCGGTAATCCGAAAAATACCCGAACCACTCGGAACCTTTCCGATGTCCGAATATAGTCGTCCAATATATCGATATTTATGTCTCGACCATTTCGAGACTCCTCGTCATGTCCCCGATCTCATCCGAGACTCCGAACTACCTTCGGTACATCAAATCACATAAACTCATAATACAAATCGTCACTGAACGTTAAGCGTGCGGACCCGACGGGTTCGAGAACTATGTAGACATGACCGAGACACGTCTCCGATCAATAACCAATAGCGGAACCTGGATGCTCATATTGGATCCCACATATTCTACAAAGATCTTTATCGGTCAAACCGCATAACAACATACGTTGTTCCCTTTGTCATCGGTATGTTACTTGCCATAGATTCGATCGTCGGTATCTTAATGAGATGTTCAATCTCGTTACCGGCAAGTCTCTTTACTTGTTCCGTAATGCATTATCCCACAACTAACTCATTAGTCACATTGCTTGCAAGGCTTATATTGATGTGCATTACCGAGAGGGCCCAGAGATACCTCTTCGACAATCGGAGTGACAAATCCTAATCTCGAAATACGCCAACTCAACAAGTACCTTCGGAGACACCTGTAGAGCACCTTTATAATCACCCAGTTACGTTGTGACATTTGGTAGCTGCTATGTCTTGAGCTTGCGTTGGTTTTCCCCGAAGAGGAGAGGATGATGCAGCAGAGTAGCGTAAGTATTTCCCTCAGTTTTTGAGAACCAAGGTATCAATCCAGGAGGAGGCCACGCGCAAGTCCCTCGTACCTACACAAAACAAATAGCTCCTCGCAACCAACGCGAATAGGGGTTGTCAATCCCTTCATGGTCACTTACGAGAGTGAGATCTGATAGAGATGATAGATAATATTTTTGGTATTTTTGGTATAAAGATGCAAAGTAAAATAAAAAGGAAAAGTAAAGAGCAAAGCAATAATAAAGCGTAGGAAGATTAATATGATGAAAATAGACCCGGGGGCCATAGATTTCACTAGTGTCTTCTCTCAAGAGCATAGGTATTTCACGGTGAGTGAACGAATTACTGTTGAGCAATTGAAAGAATTGAGCATAGTTATGAGAATATCTAGGTATGATCATGTATATAGGCATCACGTCCGAGACAAGTAGACCGACTCTTGCCTGCATCTACTACTATTACTCCACTCATCGACCGCTATCCAGCATGCATCTAGAGTATTAAGTTAATGAAAACAGAGTAACGCCTTAAGCAAGATGACATGATGTAGAGGAATAAATTCATGCAATATGATAAATACCCCATCTTGTTATCCTCGATGGCAACAATACAATACGTGCCTTGTTGCCCCTCATCACACTGGGAAAGGACACCGCAAGATTGAACCCAAAGCTAAGCACTTCTCCCATTGCAAGAACTACCAATCTAGTTGGCCAAACCAAACGGATAATTCGAAGAGAGTTGGAAAGATAACTCAATCATACATAAAAGAATTCAGAAAAGATTCAAATATTGTTCATAGATAATCTTGATCATAAACCCACAATTCATCGGTCTCAACAAACACACCGCAAAAAGAAGATTACATCGAATAGATCTCCACGAGAGAGGGGGAGAACATTGTATTGAGATCCAAAAAGAGAGAAGAAGTCATCTAGCTACTAACTATGGACCCGAAGGTCTGAGGTAAACTACTCACACTTCATCGGAGAGGCTATGATGTTGATGTAGAAGCCCTCCATGGTGGAATCCCCTTCCCATGTGAGCTCGGAATAGGCCCCAAGATGGGATCTCGCCGTCTGAGAAAGTTGCGGCGGTGGAATTAGGTTTTGGCTCCGTATCTGATCCGACGGGCAATGAGGTGTATATAGGAGGAAGAAGTACGTCGGTGGAGCCTCGAGGGGCCCACGAGGCAGGGGGCACGCCCTAGGGGGGGGGGGGGCGCCCTCCACCCTCGTGACCGCCTCGGAGCTTTCTTGACGGAGGGTCCAAGTCTCCTGGGTCTTATCCGATGAGAAAATCACGTTCCCGAAGATTTCATTCCGTTTGGACTCCGTTTGATATTTTGTTTCTTCAAACATCAAATAGTCAAAAAACAGCAATTCTGGGCTGGGCCTCCGGTTAATAGGTTAGTCCCAAAAGTAATATAAAAGTGGAAAATAAAGCCCAATATAGTCCAAAAAAATAGATAATATAGCATGGAGCAATCAAAAATTATAGATACGTTGGAGACGTATCAGTAGCACACAAAGTGTTCCTCCGGTAAACGGGAGTTGCATAATCTCATAGTCATAGGAACATGTATAAGTCATGAAGAAAAGCAATAGCAATATACTAAATGATCAAATGCTAAGCTAACGGAATGGGTCAAGTCAATCACATCATTCTCTAATGATGTGATCCCGTTAATCAAATGACAAGTCATGTCTATGGTTAGGAAACTTAACCATCTTTGATTAACGAGCTAGTCAAGTAGAGGCATACTAGTGGCACTATGTTTGTCTATGTATTCACACATGTATTATGTTTCCGGTTAATACAATTCTAGTATGAATAATAAACATTTATCATGAAATAAGGAAATAAATAATAACTTTATTATTGCCTCTAGGGCATATTTCCTTCGGTCTCCCACTTGCACTAGAGTCAATAATCTAGTTCACATCGCCATGTGATTTAACATCAATAGTTCACATCTTTATGTGGTTAATACCCATAGTTCACATCGATATGTGACCAACACCCAAAGGGTTTACTAGAGTCAGTAATCTAGTTCACATCGCTATGTGATTAACACCCAAAGAGTACTAAGGTGTGATCATGTTTTGCTTGTGAGATAATTTTAGTCAACGGGTCTGTCATATTCAGATCCATAAGTATTTTGCAAATTTCTATGTCTACAATGCTCTGCAGGGAGCTACTCTAGCTAATAGCTCCCACTTTCAATATGTATCCAGATTGAGACTTAGAGTCATCTGGATCAGTGTCAAAACTTGCATCGACGTAACCCTTTACTGACCTAACCTTTTGTCACTTCCATAATCGAGAAACATATCCTTATTCCACTAAGGATAATTAGACCGATGTGCAGTGATCTACTCCTAGATCACTATTGTACTCCTTGCCAAACTTCGGTGGTAGGGTATACAATAGATCTGGTACACAGACATGGCATACTTTATAGAACCTATGGCTGAGGCATAGGGAATGACTTTCATTCTCTTTCTATCTTCCGCCGTGGTCGGGCTTTGAGTCTTACTCGATTTCACACCTTGTAACACGTGCAAGAACTCTTTCTTTGACTGTTCCATTTTGAACTATTTCAAAATCTTGTCAAGGTATGTACTCATTGAAAAAACTTATCAAGCGTCTTGATCTATCTCTATAGATCTTGATGCTCAATATGTAAGCAGCTTCACCGAGGTCTTTCTTTGAAAAACTCCTTTCAAATACTCCTTTATGCTTTCCAGAAAATTCTACACTATTTCCGATCAACAATATGTCATTCACATATATTTATCAGAAATGTTGTAGTGCTCCCACTCACTTTCTTGGAAATACAGGCTTCACCGCAAGTCTGTATAAAACTATATGCTTTGATCAACTCATCAAAGCGTATATTCCAACTCCGAGATGCTTACACCAGTCCATAGATGGATCGCCGGAGCTTGCACATTTTGTTAGCACCTTTAGGATCGACAAAACCTTCTAGTTGCATCATATACAACTCTTCTTTAAGAAATCCATTAAAGAATGTAGTTTTGACATCCATTTGCCAGATTTCATAAAATGTGGCAATTTGCTAACATGATTCGGACAGACTTAAGCATTGCTACGAGTGAGAAAATCTCATCGTAGTCAACACCTTGAACTTTGTCAAAAACCTTTTTCTGACAAGTCTAGCTTTGTAGATAGTAACACTACTATCAGCGTCCGTCTTCCTCTTGAAGATCCATTTATTTTCTATGGCTTGCCGATCAATGGGCAAGTTAATCAAAGTCCACACTTTGTTCTCATACATGGATCCCATCTTAGATTTCATGGCCTCAAGCCACTTTTGCTGAATCTGGGCTCATCATCGCTTCCTCGTAGTTCGTAGGTTCGTCATGGTCAAGTAACATGACCTCCAGAACAGGATTACCGTACCACTCTGGTGCAGATCTCACTCTGGTTTACCTACGAGGTTCGGTAGTAACTTGATCTGAAGTTACATGATCATCATCATCAGCTTCCTCACTAGTTGGTGTAATAGCCACAGGAACATATTTCTGTGATGAACTACTTTCCAATAAGGGAGCAGGTACAGATAGCTCATCAAGTTCTACTTTCCTCCCACTCACTTCTTTCGAGAGAAACTCCTTCTCTAGAAAGGATCCATTCTTAGCAACGAATAACTTGCCTTCGGATCTATGATAGAAGGTGTACCCAACTGTCTCCTTTGGGTATCCTATGAAGACACATTTCTCCGATTTGGGTTTGAGTTTATCAGGATGAAACTTTTTCTTATAAGCATCGCAACCCCAAACTTTAAGAAACGACAACTTTTGTTTCTTGCCAAACCACAGTTCATACGGTGTCGTCTCAACAGATTTAGATGGTGCCCTTTTTAACGTGAATGCAGCTGTCTCTAATGCATAACCCCAAAACTATAATGGTACATCGGTAAGAAACATCATAGATTGCACTATATCCAATAAAGTACGGTTATGACGTTCGGACACACCATTATGTTGTGGTGTTCCAGGTGGCATGAATTTGTGAAACTATTCCACATTGTTTTAATTGAAGACCAAACTTGTAACTCAAATATTTGTCTCCGCGATCAGATCGTAGAAACTTTATTTTCTTATCACGGTGATTTTCCACTTCACTCTGAAATTCTTTGAACTTTTCAAATGGTTCAGACTTATGTTTCATCAAGTAGATATACCCATATCTGCTCAAATCATCTGTGATGGTCAGAAAATAACGATACCCGCCGCGAGCCTCAAGATTCATCGGACTGCATACATCAGTATGTATTATTTCCAATAAGTCAGTTGCTCGCTCCATTGTTCCGGAGAACGGAGTCTTAGTCATCTTGCCCATGAGGCATGGTTCGCAAGCATCAAGTGATTCCAAAAACCCATCAGCATGGAGTTTCTTCATGCACTTTACACCAATATGACCTAAACGGCGATGCCAAAAATAAGTTGCACTATCATTATTAACTTTGCATCTTCTACCTTCAATATTATGAATATGTGTATCACTACAATCGAGATCCAACAAACCATTTTCATTGGGTGTATGACCATAGAAGGTTTTATTCATGTAAGCAGAACAACAATTATTCTCTAATTTAAATGAATAACCGTTTTGCAATAAACATGATCAAATCATATTCATGCTCAACGCAAACACCAAATAACATTTATTTAGATTCAACACTAATCCCGAAAGTATAGGGAGTGTGCGATGATGATCATATCGATCTTGGAACTGCTTCCAACACACATAGTCACTTCACTCTTAACTAGTTTCTGTTCATTTTGCAACTCCCTTTTCGAGTTACTACTCTTAGCAACTGAACTAGTATCAAATACCGCGGGTTTGCTATAAACACTAGTAAAGTACACATCAATAACATGTATATCAAATATCAAATATACCTTTGTTCATTTTGCCATCTTTCTTATCCGCCAAATACTTGGGGCAGTTCCGCTTCCAGTGACTAGTCCCTTTGCAGTAGAAGCACTTAGTCTCAGGCTTAGGTCTACACTTGGGCTTCTTCACTTGAGCAACAACTTGCTTGTCATTCTTCTTGAAGTTCCCCTTCTTCCCTTTGCCCTTTTCTTGAAACTAGTGGTCTTGTCAACCATCAACACTCGATGTTATCCTTGATTTCTACCTTCGCCGATTTAAGCATTGCGAAGAGCTTGGGAATTGTTTTCGTCATCCCTTGCATATTATAGTTCATCACGAAGTTCTAGTAACTTGGTGATAGTGACTACAGAACTTCGTCAATTACTATCTTATCTGGAAGATTAACTCCCACTTGATTCAAGCAATTGTAATACCCAGACAATCCGAGTACATGCTCACTGGTTGAGCTATTCTCCTCCATCTTGTAGGAAAAGTACTGTCAGAGGTCTCATACCTCTCGACACGGGCATGAGTATGAAATACCAATTTCAACTCTTGGAACATCTTACATGCTCCGTGGCGTTCAAAACATTTTTTAAGTCCCGATTCTAAGCCGTAAAGCATGGTGCACTAAACTATCAAGTAGTTATCATACCGAGCTTTTGTCAAAACGTTCAAATCGTCTGCATCTGCTCCTGCAATAGTTCCAGCAATGAGGATAATCCTCAGATCACGGAGCTAGTCCGCATCTTTGCTACTAACATCTTTCAACTTATTTTTCTTTAGGAACATATCAAAAATAAAACAAGGGAGCTAAACGCGAACTATTGATCTACAACAAAGACATGCTAACACTACCAGGACTAAGTTCATGATAAATTAAAGTTCAATTAATCATATTACTTAAGAACTCCCACTTAGATAGACATCCCTCTAATCATCTAAGTGATCACGTGATCCATATCAACTAAACCATTTCCGATCATCACGTGAGATGGAGTAGTTTTCAATGGTGAACATCACTATGTTGATCATATCTACTATATGATACACGCTCGACCTTTCGGTCTCAGTGTTCCGAGGCCATATCTGCATATGCTAGGCTCGTCAAGTTTAACCTGAGTATTCCGCGTGTGCAACTGTTTTGCACCCGTTGTATTTGAACGTAGAGATTATCACACCCGATCATCACGTGGTGTCTCAGCACGAAGAACCTTCGCAATGGTGCATACTCAGGAAGAACACTTATACCTTGAAATTTAGTGAGAGATCATCTTATAATGCTACCGTCGATCTAAGCAAAATAAGATGCATAAAAGATAAACATCACATGCAATCAATATAAGTGATATGATATGGCCATCATAATCTTGTGCTTGTGATCTCCATCTCCGAAGCACCGAGATGATCACCATCGTCACCGGCGCGACACCTTGATCTCCATCGTAGCATCGTTGTTGTCTCGCCAACTATTGCTTAGTGAAAGTAAAGCAATTACCGGGCGATTGCATTGCATACAATAAAGCGACAACCATATGGCTCCTGCCAGTTGCCGATAACTCGGTTACAAAACATGATCATCTCATACAATAAATTTAGCACCATGGCTTGACCATATCACATCACAACATGCCCTGCAAAAACAAGATAGACGTCCTCTACTTTGTTGTTGCAAGTTTTACGTGGCTTCTACGGCCTGAGCAAGAACCGTTCTTACCTATGCATCAAAACCACAACGATAGTTTGTCAAGTTGGTGCTGTTTTAACCTTCTCAAGGACCAGGCGTAGCCACACTCGGTTCAACTAAAGTTGGAGAAACTGACACCCGCCAGCCACCTGTGTGCAAAGCATGTCGGTAGAACCAGTCTCGCGTAAGCGTACGCGTAATGTCGGTCCGGGCCGCTTCATCCAACAATACCGCCGAACCAAAGTATGACATGCTGCTAAGCAGTATGACTTGTATCGCCCACAACTCACTTGTGTTCTACTCGTGCATATAACATCTACGCATAAAACCAGGCTCGGATGCCACTGTTGGGGAACGTAGTAATTTCAAAAAAAATACCTACAAAACACAGGATCATGGTGATGCATAGCAACGAGAGGGGAGAGTGTTGTCTACGTACCCTAGTAGACCGAAAGCGGAAGCTAGCACAACGCGGTTGATGTAGTCGTGCGTCTTCACGATCCGACCGATCCAAGTACCGAACGTACGGCACCTCCGAGTTCAGCACACGTTCAGCTCGATGACGTCCCGCGAACTCCGATCCAGCAGAGCTTCACGGGAGAGTTCCGTCAGCACGACGGCGTGATGACGGTGATGATGTTGCTACCGACGCAGGGCTTCGCCTAAGCACCGGTACGATATGATCGAGGTGGAATATGGTGGAGGGGGGCACCGCACACGGCTAAGAGAACAAGAGATCAATTGTTGTGTCTATGGGGTGCGCCCTAGCCACGTATATAAAGGAGTGGAGGAGGGTGAGAGGGCCAGCCCCTATGGCGCGCCCTCGAGGAGTCCTACTCCCACCGGGAGTAGGATTCCTCCCCTTCTAAGTAGTAGGAGTAGGAGACAAGGAAGGGGAAGAGGGAAGAGAAGGAAGGAGGGGGCGCCGCCCCTCCCCCTAGTCCAATTCGGAATAGTCATTGGGGGGCGCGGCATGCCTCTCTCTCTCCCCCCTAAACCCCAATAAGGCCCATATACTTCTCCCCCCGTATTCTCGTAACTCCCCGGTACTCCGAAAAATACCCAAACCACTCGGAACGTTTTCGATGTCCGAGTATAGTCGTCCAATATATCGATCTTTACATCTCGACCATTTCGAGACTCCTCGTCATGTCCCCGATCTCATTCGGGACTCCGAACTACCTTGGGTGCATCAAATCACATAAACTCATAATACAAATCGTCACTGAACGTTAAGAGTGCGGACCCTACGGGTTCGAGAACTATGTAGACATGACCGAGACACATCTCCGGTCAATAACCAATAGCGGAACCTGGATGCTCATATTGGCTCCCACATATTCTACGAATATTTTTATCGGTCAAACCGCATAACAACATACGTTGTTCCCTTTGTCATCGGTATGTTACTTGCCCGAGATTTGATCGTCGGTATATCAATACCTAGTTCAATATCGTTACCGGCAGGTCTCTTTACTCGTTCCGTAATGCATCATCCTGCAACTAACTCATTAATCACATTGCTTGCAAGGCTTATAGTGATGTGCATTACCAAGAGGGCCCAGAGATACCTCTCCGACAATCGGAGTGACAAATCCTAATCTCCAAATACGCCAACTCAACAAGTAACTTCGCAGACACCTGTAGAGAACCTTTATAATCCCCCAGTTATGTTGTGACGTTTGGTAGCACACAAAGTGTTCCTCCGTAACGGAGTTGCAAAATCTCATAGTCATAGGAACATGTATAAGTCATGAAGAAAGCAATAGCAATATACTAAACAATCAAGTGCTAAGCTAACGGAATGGGTCAAGTCAATCACATCATTCTCCTAATGATGTGACCCTGTTAATCAAATGACAACTCATGTCTATGGTTAGGAAACTTAACCATCTTTGATTAACGAGCTAGTCAAGTAGAGGCATACTAGTGACACTATGTTTGTCTATGAATTCACACATGTATTATATTTCCGGTTAATACAATTCTAGCATGAATAATAAACATTTATCATGAAATAAGGAAATAAATAATAACTTTATTATTGCCTCTAGGGCATATTTCCTTCAATAAGCACATGCAAGACATACATCAAGTGTTCTCAAATCCTTAAAGACTCAATTCGATAAGATAACTTCAAAGGGAAAACTCAATCCATTACAAGAGAGTAGAGGGGGAGAAACATCATAAGATCCAACTATAATAGCAAAGCTCGCGATACATCAAGATTGTGCCGAATCAAGAAAATGAGAGAGAGAGAGAGAGAGATCAAACACATAGCTACTGGTACATACCCTCAACCCCAAGGGTGAACTACTCCCTCCTCGTCATGGAGAGCGCCGGGATGATGAAGATGGCCATCGGTGAGGGATCCCCTCTTCGGCAGGGTGCCGGAACAGGGTCCCGATTGGTTTTTGGTGGCTACAGAGGCTTGCGGCGGAGGAACTCCTGATCTAGTTTATGTTCTGGGGGTTTCTGTATATATAAGAGGTTTTGGCGTCGGGAACAAGTGAGGGGGGTCTCTGAGGCGGCCACGAGGTAGGGGGTGCACCCTCACCCTCGTGGGTGCCTCGGGACTCTTCTGGCCCATCTCTGATGCTCCGTGGGCTTCTTCTGGTCCAAAAATAATCTCCTTCAAGTTTCAGGTCAATTGGACTCTGTTTGGTTTTCCTTTTCTACGATACTCAAAAACAAGGAAAAAACAGAAAATGGCACTGGGCTCTAGGTTAATAGGTTAGTACCAAAAATCATATAAAATAGCATATAAATGCATATAAAACATCCTAGATGGATAATATAATAGCATGGAACAATAAAAAATTATAGATATGTTGGAGACGTATCACTAGTCCTATGGGGCCTTAGCACGACGACTTCCCGACTGTCTACTACAACAAGTTGTGCCTGACTCCGGCGATGCAGGGGCGATGATGGCGGCACGACTTCGGCTCGCTTCAGTGCTCGTAGTCGTCGCTAGGTGGTCTACGGATCTGGATGTAATTTTTTATTATTTTTGGTATTCGTTGTACTGCCATGATTGAAGATGAATAGATTGGAAATTTTCTTGCAAAAAAATACTATTGGGCAGGCCTTCTGAAGGGATCAGACCATGAGGCAATGGAGCGGGTGCATGATGCTTAGCGGCAGCACCAAAGAACATGATGAGGATCTCGCTGCGCCACGGATGGCCCAAATGACCACTACTAGGAAAAGGCCTACTAATGGCGCACGGTTTTGCCTACTAATGGCGCACTACCGCGCGCCATTAGTAGCACGCCATTAGAATTTTTACTAATGGCGCACCACCGGTGCGCCATTAGTATCTCGGTATACTAATGGCGCACCGGCGGTGAACCATTAGTATGTAACTCCATGCGCCATTAGTATGCCTCCGGGGGCATATGTAACCATGTGCTTTGTCACACTAATGGCGCACTCGCCTTGATGCGCCATTAGTATCCTTTGGCATACTAATGGCGCACTCTGCCTTGATGCGCCATTAGTATGAATATTTGGTTTTTTTGCTTTTCTGATTTTTGCACAGGTTACAAAATATATTATTGGATGAATATAGACAGCAGCACACAGCAACATCAGATTCATCGAATACAATAGAAGATTAGTCTCCGAATACAATTCATCATATTAGTCTCCGAATTCAAAAGACCGAACAAAGATAAAACATTACAAGTCTCAAGACAGCGAGTATCGAGTTTGTCTTCACATTACAAGTCGATATCGATCATCTAAACTACCATCACATAAAAGAGAGTTATGGTCATCACAATGAGCATCATCGCGATCAAACTGGTCCTCATCCGGTTCCTCCAATGCTCCCTCCTCTCTCCCGCTAGATAGCGGGCATATCTAGATTCGGCCTTCGCCCTAGTGGTGTACCCTTTGTAACTATTACCGCTGAAACGGTGAACCTGTCTCCGACACTCCTCCCAGTCGTCGTAGACTCCGGGAACCTTACCCTTTTACTTGAGTGAATTCCTCCTTGACGGTGCGGAGCGCATTCGGACGCCGGTCCTTCCTTTGCTTCTTCGATTGGCTGCCATCTGTGTGTGCGCCGCCATGATCAGTGGTGGCATCCTCGGCGGCACCATCAGTGGTGTCATCCCCGACTCCACTAGGGGTTGTGTAATCAGGATCGGTGTCTTCCGCGACGTCCTCATAGCGGTGAGGTTGTTCCTCCATCTCCTGGGACAGCTCCCATAATTGCTTGCCGCCCGAACCACCGGCCTCATCGCTAGGGCCATGTTTCGCTTCTAAATAGGAAAAAGTTTGGTCAAAAGTTGGTTATTGTCAAGGAACAAGATCATGGTCTCATCATTTAGGGTTTGTCGACACCGAGGCACCCTAAAAGCCTGAGCTTTCATCATTTAGGGTTTGTCGACGCCGAGGCACCCTAAAAGCCTAAGCGTACATCATTTAGGTTCTTATCGACACCGAGGCATCCGGGGCAGCCAAGTTAAGTTTTCATCATTTAGGGTTTATCGATGCCGAGGCACCCTAGGTTGGGCCTAATCACTTGGCACTAATCACTTGGCTCTGTTGCCACCTATGTTGGGTTTATCATCTAGGGTTTATCGATGCTAAGGAGAATTCTAAGTTGGGCCTAATCACTTGGCTCTATTGCCACCTATGGTTTAATGCAGCAAGAATGGCGGGCGATTGATCCTACTTAACTAAGTACTAAGATACCCTGCCCATGCATTAGTCATAAGTACCCATATGTCCTATTTTTAGCAAAGTCATGCTAAAATTCACGGAAAATTTCAGCATGACCTTTGCTGAAAATAGGACATATGGAGTACCCGAATTTGCGAACGGAACTTAATCAACATTCCGACAAACTCAAGGGCCTCTCGGGGTACCTGCAAATTCATCATGACACGATGGTCGGAGACATGACCTTTGCAAAATGGTCGGAGACACGATGGTCTTTCTCAATGTGATCAATTGATGGTTCAACACATAAAACATGTCCAATAAGTATGATTTATAGAGTCAACATCAGTATGAATATATATAAAGTTTTTCTTCATCAGCCAGGCCCATGCAAGTAACTGCATCCTACAACTATTTCTTCTACTCTGTAACTAACTACACTCTGTATTTATAGATTCATTTCAGATGAGATCAGATTGAGCTCCAACTGTAGCTGCAGTTGAGGGATCCATGAGCCATCATGCCAGCCAGCCAGGAAATAAACTTTATTTTCCAAAGGAAATAAAAATACAATGCATACATACATACTTAAGCGGTAGATAGATAGATAGATAGATAGATAGATGAGCATGTTCAGTTTACAAGAATGAATATAAACAAGCAAAGAATGCATGCAAGTTTAAAGTAAAACGCGTTTGCTTAATGCAAGTACTCCTCTTCCTCTCTACTTTCTCTCTTCTTCTTCGCTTAATTAACTGAATTTTACTGATGTTGTTGTTAACTGAATTTTAATCAGCTGCTGAAGAACACCTTCAGTTTCGTCAGATATAGGTGTAGTTTTCAGTCTCTGTCAGTTTCATCAGAGAAGTTTGCTTTCGGTTTCAAATAATCCGAGTTGCGCCTCGGTTGTAGTTTGTTAGGTTTCTCCGCGGCCCTGACCCGACCATGGGATGGCACAAACTAGACGGTCATGGCTGCATTGCGGGTGACGCGCGGGGAGCGCTGGGATGGCAGTGCTCGCGACCCGGAAGTGGCCTAGTTTCTCGTTTTCTGTTAGCTTTGTAATCGCTGAATAAGAAGAGAAATAGAGAGCAGAAAAGCTGCGAAGTTGAACGCGGGACAAACACATTATAACTGAATTTTACCACGTCTCCTCCCGGACGTTTGAAAACAGGAGGGCCCACGCCTCCCTCCAGAGTTTTCGAGGGCCCACGCCTCCCTCCAAAGGGCGGGACGTTTGACTTTTCGAGGCAACTCCCCACGCCTCCCTCCACTAGCAACTCCCCACGACGCAGAGGGGTTTTCTTCCCACGCCCGTAACTCCCTCCTATTCCATTGCCGCTCCATCTTCCTCCCTCCGCCTCCCTCCTCATTCCATTGCCGCTCCATCTTCCTCCCTCTACCTCCCTCTCGCCTCAAAGATCAAGCAACTCCCCTCCGCCTCCACCATCGCCGCCAGAGGGCAATGGCGGAGGAATCATGGAGCAATTCCTCCGTCGCCAAGAGAATGGCGGAGGCATCATGGAGCAACTCCTCCGTCTCGCCAAGCATCACCGTGGTGAGGCGGCCGGCAAGGAGCCGGCCGGTGGTCGACGACGACGTTCGTCCCCGGCGTAAGCGGGACTACACCGTGCCGCTCAAGGTTGATATCCACCTGAAGGAGCCGCTGGATGTCGTATGCACCAGCAATCCAGACGAAGCCGACAAGATGATCCGCAAGATGAGGAGGAGGCTCGGCGGCATGCTTTCTCGGAATATCGGCGTTGATGTCGAGTATACCAGGGAAGACAAACCTCCGCAAATTGCTGCAGTTCTGCAGTTATGCGTGGAGGATCTTGTCCTGGTATACCACATCACCGCGGCAACCAAATGGTAAAAACATCCGATTCAAGTAGTTTTTTGGTGATCATACAGAATGTTGTCTACAAGTTTTTGTGATCATTTAGTAGCTGTTATGAATGTTGTCTTGTAATGCAAAAGATTGCAAAAAAAACATCATTGAGATGTTATGCTTGTTGTTTTGATCATACAGAATGTTGTCTTGTAGTTGTTGTGATCATTTAGTAGTTGTTGTGATCATACTTGTTTTAACTGAATTTTGGTCGAATCAAGATGCTATTTTAACTGAATTTTGCTTCAACTGAACCGATTTTAATTCTGTAGTTTCAAGTTTTTGAAGTAGATGAATTTGAATGCTAAAGATTATTTTGATGCAGGCCCAAGGAACTCCGCCCGGCCTCCTGCAGGAGAAGAAGTCTGTACACCTTTGTTGGCTTCTGCATTGGAGGCGACAAGGAGAAGCTGAAGTTGTCCGGTTTGGAGATCAACCCCGACAAGTACGCCGACTTGCAACAAGAAATGGAGAGTTCCAAACAATGGAAAGAAGTGGCAGTCTTTGGCTGAGTTTGCAGCTAGCCTCATCCACCCATCCTACTCAAAATGAAGCAGAAGATCGACAGAATTCGGACAACCTACTATGGGGGACACATCGCCAAACAAGCTCATCGAGTACGCCATGAAGATGCGTCGTCACCTACGAGGCATGGAAGAAAATCAAAATCACCAAAGAAGGTTTCGAGCTCGCAAGAGGCGGAGGATCATTGGGATGACCCCTACTACTGGGGATATTGAGTTGTTTGTGGTATTGGGATGACCCCTACTACTGTGTCTCAGTTTGTATTTATGTGGTTGAACAAGTTTGCTCTTGTTATGTTGAATAAGTTTGCTTTTGTTATGTTGAACAAGTTTGCTTTTGTAATGATGAACAAGTTTGCTTTGGTTGTCAGTTGACATCATCTCATCGCTGAGCATGGTTTAGTTTTACCTTTATCTATTTATTATTTAGGCAGAGCTATTCAGGCATGGAAGATATAATCATCCTTATGGTGAGGATCGCAATGTTTTTAGCTTCCAAGTTTCTAATGACACATGATCTTTCCAACCACATAACTTAACTGCAAACATTTCCCCTGTAAATTGTAGTTACACATTCCAAGCAATACCTGCAGGTTGTAATTTCATCTGAATGACCATCAATGACTAAGTGAAGCAAATAATTGCTATGCATTTCTTGGCACGCGAGAAGGAAGAGGGGAGAGGAGGCGGAGCTCACTGGGAGGCGCAAGGAGGCCTCATGATGCCTTAGTAGCAACAGAGGTGGCGAAGTTGAGGAAGACAGCGGCGACCCGAGGAAGAAGAGGTGGAGGGGGTGGAGGGGTCGAGCGTCGCGCCACTGGTTCCGCTGCTCACGGCCCGATGTTGAACCAGATTCTGCCGCCGCCTTGAATGTCGCCGCACGGTGGAGCTCGAGGCTGGGAAGGCGAGGGAGGTGGGTGGGTGCGGTAAAGGCGAGGGAGGGGGTGGATTGGGAGCGGACGGCAATGGGGGGCAGGGCAGGGGCTGACTGGGGGCGGTGACGGAGACGGAGGCGCGGGGGCGGCGGCGGCGTGGGTCGGGGCCGCGCGCGGGTGGAGCTGGTGGCGAGGGAGAGAGGGTCAAGGGATCTCAAGAGAGGGAGGGAGGATAGCTAGGGGGAGGGTTCTAATGGCGCACCGTCCAGTCGTGCGCCATAAGTATGACTATTCTAATGGCGCACCACCCCTTGGTGCGCCATTAGAATTTTGTTTTAATCTAGCCCACTAACCATATCTACAACCTAACCCTATCTACAATAGAACCCACCCACTAGCCCGACTGGTAAGCACGCAGCACACACACCAGGAGGTCCTGGGTTCGATTCGCAGGCTCCCCAATATTTTTTGTATGCATTTTAAATGCTGTTTTTTATATTTATTTGTGTTTAAATGCATTTTAAATGCTGTTTTTTATATTTATTTGTGTTTAAATATGTTCAAACTTGTTTAAATCATAACAGTAATATTTTTTTATAAAAACAGTAATAATTTTTTTTAAAAATATGTTCAAATTTCTTACTTGAAAATATCATCGGCGTGGCGGTGGAGGCGGGAGGGTGCGGGGATCGAGATCGAGATGGAGGGGAATCGAGATCGAGATGGAGGATCAAGATCAAGTGTCCTCATGAATTCAAAAAGTGCCCATGAAATTTAAAAATATTCATGATATCAAAAAGTGCCCATGAAATACAATCGAGAAATAAAGACTACGATTTAAATACAATCGATCTTAGCTAGCTATCTGTTCACAATCTTCTTGCCCTTCTTTTTCGCAAATGGAGTTCTTACGTGGAACTGACGTCCTTTAGGTAGGGTGGTCCCGCTTCTTCTTGTGGTGTGTGCTGCTACTTCATCGTCGTCGTCATGTTCGATCTTCGGTCACCGTATTTGTCAAGTCTTGCTCATTGGCTACTCCATCCATTCCGATGATCTTCCTTTGCCTCTCCTCACGACAACACGACCGGGCTTTGGCGGGTCGGTAATGAAGAAGCATTGGTCCACTTGGGAAGCCAAGACCATGGCTCATTTTTCGCAAAGGACGCTTATGCCCGCGGGTCTTGGATTTGGCTTCGGGTATAAACACGATCGGGCTTTAGCATAGTGCGCCGTTAGTAGGTTTGCAAAAATTAAAAATTATATACTAATGGCAAGATTGTCTTGGTCAGGCGCCATTACTAGTTCTAACTATTAATGGCGCACTTTGCCATCCCTGCGCCATTAGTTTGTATGGAAAAATGAGAAAAAATCAATAGTAGTGGCGCACCGTGAGCACGGTGCGCCATTAGTGTGTCTTCTGACACTAATGGCGCACGAGCAACCGGTGCGCCATTAGTATATAGTAGTGGCGCACTACTTACCTGGTGCGCCATTAGAATCAGTCCTATCTATAGCCCTTTTCCTAGTAGTGGACGATCTAAAGGAAAAACTGCACTGCTCTCCCTTTCATATTCCGCCTTTAGTTCCCTGATGAAAGAACATGCAGTGCTCCCATGTTTGGTTTTGGTAATTGATGACGATCTCTATGGACTAATGGTTGCTTTGAGTTATATTTGAAAGATTTGTCCATAGGCTTTTCTTGAGGTCCATTTGTTGGTTTCAAGGAGACTATGTGATGACCAAGGTGCTATTCAAGGAATTATCTAAAGATTGGTCATGTGAGAGGTTGATCAAGACTAACTCAAAGAGTGGATCAAGTTGATCAACTCACAAAGTGTGCAAGTTGTACCGAGAGGGATCAAGTGATCCCATGGTATGGTAAGCATTATCCATTACGCTTTGCGAACTAACCCATGGTCTACGTGAGAGTTCTATGTGGGGTTAGGTATGTTTCCATGGGCTTGCGTCAAGAGGAAGATATCATACAACCCATGGAGAGGATGACATAGGTGATCGTCATCAAGATTGCGGTGTGCAAGTTCAAGTGGAGCATCATGGAAAGATCATGTCCATGATGCTTCCCGTCCATTATGGTGACAATGGGCTTGTGAAGATGTGCCAAGGAGTGGCTCACCCACAGTGGAGTATGGGGGAGCAATCTACTAGTCTTCATCAAGCTAGCGCAATCAAGAAAGGTGGTACAAGTTGAGGAGGTCAAGATCTTCATCATCTAGCTCAAATGGATTATGCACAAGGCAAAGGTTTGTCCTTGACAGGTTTCTATTTTACTAGTCTCATGGTGTTAGTTGGGAGACCGGATTATAGGATCGATAGCCATACTATCAAGAGGGGTTCTCGAGTGAGTATCTTATTCGTATCTTTCGTAGAGAGCTCAAACCTTTGCATCTTTGGCATCATATTTCTTGGTTCTTGTTTGGCTTTTCTCTTTGTGAGGTTTTAGAGCTTGTGGTTATCTTCATGACAAGCTCTAGTTCATTGAAAACCGATTTCCTATGCTTCTTCTTTTGCGTTTTCGGTGTTGGAGTTTTTACCGGTCTTATTTGAGAAAGGGTTATCACCATTTTATTTTGGGTAATTTCTCAATTGCTATTTCTTGATATTTCTATCAAGATTGTGTTAGCCCTTGTCTTTAGCTTTCCAACAAACTTGGTTTCATCAAATTCGGAGTTCGTTTGCAAAAGTTGTGGTCGTTTCAATTTTACCGGTTCCCGCATCTCTCTACCTAGTGCGGGTGCCCGGGGTCACCGGAGCCCCTCCATAGTGACCTCTCTGGCCGGTCCGGGTGCCCGGGGGCTCGCCCCTCGGGTGCCCGGGGTCCTCCGCCTCCTCCTCTCGACCCCCTCTGGGTGCCCGGGGTTGGGATCCCCGGGTGCCTGGCCCCCCTGCCACTGTGCTTCCCTTGTTCGTCCGGTGCCCGGGGGTTTCCCCCAGGTGCACGGAGTTTTGTGGCTTTTCCACTGGGTTGTCCGGTGCCCGAACCCCTTTTGTCCGGGTGCACGGGGTACAAGTACAACGGTCACATTTTTTGGGTGGTATTTATAGCCCCTTCTTCCTCCTCCAACCTAACAAATCTGAGCAAGATTTTCCCCACCATTGTTGACCTCTTGGAGCTTGCTATCTCTCGATCCCTCCATGGATTCTTGCTAGTTTTTTGGGGAAAAGAGAGAGAAGATCTATATCCACATTTCCACCAATCACTTTCTCCTCTATGTGAGGGGAACCCCTTGGATCTAGATCTTGGAGTTCTTGGTGTTCTCCTTCTTGTGCTTCCTCTCATATTCCTCCATAGCTTTCATTGCTTTGGTGGGATTTGAGAGTGAGGGACTTGGGCACTTAGTGTGCCCTTGCCATTGCATTTGCTGCATAGGTTTGAGTTCTCCACGGTGATACGTGGAAGTGAAGTTTGAGAAACTTATTACTCTTGGGTGTTTGGGCACCCTAGAGCTTGTTCCTCTTGGGTGCTTTGGTGCCCTAGACGGTTGGTGTGTTCGGAGCTCAATCATTGTGGTGTAAAGCTCCGGGCTTGCGTCGGGGTCTCCAATTAGGTTGTGGAGATTGCCCCTAGTAATTTGTATGGGTTCCGGTAACCGCCCCCAAGGGTTGCCAAAGTGTACAGGTTCGATGACCGCCCCCAAGGGTTGCAATTTGTACGGGTTCGGTGACCGTCCTCAAGGGTCCCTTAGTGGAATCACAGCATCTTGCATTGTGCATGGGCGTGAGGAGATTACGGTGGCCCTGGTGGCATTTTGGGGAGCATTGTGCCTCCACACCACCCCAAACGGAGATTAGCATCCGCAAGGGTGTGAACTACGGGATACATCATCGTCTCCGCGTGCCTCGGTTATCTCTTACCCGAGCCCTTTACTTATGCACTTTACTCTGTGATAGCTATAGTGTTTTATGTTATATATCTTGCTATCACATAGTTGTTTATCTTTCTTAGCATAAGTTGTTGGTGCACATAGGTGAGCCTAGTTGTTTTAGGTTTTGTGCTTAGCAAATTAAACGCTAGTTTTATTCTGCATTTGTTCAAGCCTAAACCATAATATTTTAAATTGCTTATTCACCCACCCCCCCTCTAGGCGACATCCACGGTCTTTCACCTGAGAGTTGGTGTTCTTTTGTACTTGTATTAATGTTCCTCTGGTCCTGAGTGAGCATTTGGTTTGCTCAACTATGGAGCTGATTTCTGGACTTATTACGTGGTTTGTTCTATGAGTATTAGGTGCCGTCGGGTTTTCGCCCCATAGCAGGTGTCTCGTGGGCAAGTTCCTGTGGTGGGTTTTCCGACGGTGCTTTGAACTCGCTTCCCTCTTTCCCTTCTCCTTTTAACTCTTGGTTTAGGAACTTCGTATTTCCGTTATTTAGTTAACGAAAAGGGATTATGCCCTGTTCAATAAAAAGATGGATGGAAGGCCCGATCATTGACCAGTCAAAATAATCGACTCACGTAGGCATCTCGACCTAGTCTCAAACGCCCCGCTGATCAGCACCCCTCATATCCAGCCCAATTCTAGGGCGGATATGGGGCGGCTCGGGTACGTCCGCCACGTCAGACTGACAACCGGGTCAACACGTAATCGTCTGTAAACCCAATGGTCCGACAGGCGTCTCCTTCGGTGAGGGTGTGAACATCGTGTGGCGCCGCTCCGGCTCACCGCCCGAGGGCCAAGATCCGGCTATTTAAGCCATTCATTGTCCCCGGTCCTAGCCACATCCACTTTCTCCCTCTCCGCGCCGCCAACCCGAGCCCATCCACTTCTCTTCCTTCCTGCTTCTCTCTTCCTTCAATGTTTGCCTTCGCCATGGCCCGGCAGAAGAAGACCACCTGCCGTATGCTAACGCCGGAGCGGCATTTCGAGTTGCTCGAGGAGATCTAGGATAGGTGTGCAACCCGGATTGCGGAGGGCTTGCCTCCGGACTCGCCGGGGTTGTAGGAGAAGGAGACGAAGCAGCGGCTGGAGACCATGGAGGGGGCGGATCCGATGGAAGAGGACGCGGCGTCGTCAGAGGAGAAGCTGCGGCCGGTTGCCTGCTTTTCCATGGAGGACGACATGGCGGAGTTCGAGATCATCCAAGTGGCGGAGATGGCGGAGCTGACCGCCATCCTGGAGTCCATCCAGGATGAGGCCTATGTAGAGGCCCACCGACGGTTCATCCGCCAAGAACGAACGGAGACTGACGTGCTTTTCGCGGAACTGGAGGCCGAGGCCAACGCGGAGGAGCCGGAGTTGCAGATGCCGCCCATGTACCTGGAGCCGGGCAGGGAAATTGTGGACATATCTGACAACGAGTAGGCTAGGATATGTTTTAGTTGATCTATGTAGTATGTGGATTTTTCTATTTTGCATGGTTTGTATGGATTTAAGACTTTAAGTATGAGGTCTTCAAATGCAGAAAACGATATTTGACGGTTGTCCAGTCACTGTGCGCGGACACCTGGGCGCATCCACAAGTGTTTGAGGGCAATGATTTGGTGTCCGTGGTTGTAGATGTTGTAATCGTGAAGACCAACCTTCAGTCAGTAAAATGTCCGGCACGGGAGACAAAACGAATCGTTTCTATGTCAAGTTGTTAGATTCATTTCTAAAAATCACTTCGGAGCTTGGGTACTATGAGCCTTTTCTTTTTTAAGTTAAAAAAACTGATTTTTAAGGTTTGAAAAAATCTGCTGAACGTGCTTGTATGTGAGAGAAACAAAAAAAGAGAAATACATGCAAAAATATGCGTTTGTTTTTTGCTGATTTTCGGCTGAAAATTTGTCTATTTTGTGCAGCGTATAATATATTGTATTTTTTTAATGAAAATCAATAGATACTTAGAGCACATGCATATTTATGTATTTGCGTAAAAAAATCAACTGTTTTTGAAACTTTTAAGCTCCCGTGCTCCAAAAATCCGCTTTAGATTCACTTGTACTACTGCTAGGCCTGAATCCAGGCGAAGGCGAGAAGTAGTATGCGTGCATCATCGCCGCAGAAACTCGATTATTACAGGTGAACGTGATCGGAGCTGTCATTGCTTTGCAATCCCCAACAAGAGTTTCAGTGTTGAATTTTGATTCTAATTTTAACCCAAATTTTGACTAATAAATTACAAGTACCACTTTTGTCAGCCTACTTTTTAAAATATATATGAATCCAATGTTATATGTTTTCCATGAAATATAACTTGTATCTTGTTACAAAAATATCTAGTCAATTTTGACCTCATAATTCAAAGACTAATGAGCCCGAACAAAGTGCCTATAATTCGCATTGATAACTATTACACCATGTTGCTATCTGCCTGATGAAATTAATCTTGGCGTCATGTACAAAATTCCAAATGTGTAAAAAGAAAAGGCAATTGCACTGCTCTTATATTACGGGGCTAGTAAAACGCTTTTATATTATGGGACGGGAGTAATAGTACATACAACGAAAACAACCACACACAAAAAATCAACAGGACATATACTCATGCCGATGTTGTTCCAGTGAGAGAACCTGTCGACAAATCGTTCTGCATCAAAACCACTGGTGGAAAAAAGGCCTTTGGTCGCGGTTCGCAACTGCCATTAGTCGCGGTTGGGCAACCGCGACCAAATAAGCGCGACTAATGCCCCCCACCTTTAGTCGCGGCTGCTTAAGAACCGCGACTAACGGCCCGTCCACGGGCGCCAGCGGCTTTCGGCGGAGGACCTTTAGTCGCGGTTCTTCGCCAACCGCGATTAAAGGCCGCCATGTGTTTAGGGTTTTAGCCCCCCTAAACCTGTTTTCTGTTTAATTTGTATTGTTTTATTTCTTTTGTGCTTTATTTTAATGTTTTATTTTTATAGAAAACCCCCTGCCACCACTGCCACTTATCCATTGCCGGCCATCACTGCCACTTATCCATTGCCGGCCTCCACTGGGCACGCTGGCCGCTTGCCGCCGCGCGGCACTGGAGAAGCCAAGGAAGGGTGATGCGTCGCGTCGGCGTCAAGGCCGCTTGAGCCCAAGAATGGGTCGAGGCGTTGGAGAGCGCGGCATGTGAAGTAGCCGAGGTGGCCTTGGCCGGATGCACTACCAAGTTGCGCCGAGGGCGGGCGAGCGAGGCGGCGCTGCTGTGGGCGAGGAGGCCGGTCGGGCGGCGTTGAGGGCGGACGAGCGAGGCGGCAAGATCGAGGCCGGGCCGGGCGGCGCAAGGCTGTAGGCGAGGGCGACGGCGGGCGGCGCCGAGGGCGAGGGCGACGCGGGCGGCGCCGAGGGCGCCAGAGATTTAACAAAGTAGAATCGGAATCGGAGAAGACGAGAATCGAGCCTTGTATTTATAGCCCCCTTTAGCGACGAGACCATGACTAAAGGTACCTTTAGTCATGGGTCGCCTGCCCAACCGCGACTAAAGGGTTTTTGGCGGGTTTTTATGCGTTCAGCGCTTCACCTTTAGTCGCGGTTGGTTCGGCCAACCGCGACTAAAGGCCGCCAGCAGTTTAGGGTTTTAGCCCCCCCAAACCTGTTTTCTGTTTAATTTGTATTGTTTTCTTTTTAATTTGTATTGTTTTCTGTTTAATTTGTATTGTTTTATTTCTTTTGTGCTTTATTCTAATTTTGAAGGAGTTTCACATATTCTACGGTACTACATACATGCATATGAATGTACAATTTCAAACAAATTTGAAACTAGAACCAAAAAGAATTCAAGAGGAATATACAATATATATTCAATATCATCGGATGACCATATACAATTTTGAACAAGTTTCCATACATAATTTAATGCATATAAAGTTTTACGTCCTTTGTATCTACGAACCGTCTCCAAACCCTACGAGGCAAATACAAATAATATGTCAAAAATAAAACTAATTCAATTCAATATGTTAAAAATACAAATAATATATATCAAAAAATTCAGAAAAATAGAACTAATTCATTTCAAAATTCTAAAAATACAAACAATATAATATAAAATATATAATTAACCATCATGCATTTGTTAAACTAACTAGCTACAAACAATATAAATTAAACAATGAACTACACACATGCATATTTTATCAATGACACATCAAAGGTTCATCAAGTTGCTAACCGCGATCGAGGAGTGTGGCTCCAACACTTCATGTCATGTTTGTTTCATGCTCTTGGGGCATTTCATCAAACACCTTATGTGCATAAGAGGAACCAAAAGCAAACCTACACCCACTTGTGAAGAGAATGGCTCCAAATGGCTAAGTGTTGGCTGCTGGATGGGTATATATAGGGAGGGGCTTTAGTTGCGGTTGGCACGGCAAACCGTGACTAAAGTGCTGAAAACCTTTAGTCGCGGTTGTCCGGCAAACCGCGACTAAAGACCTCACGCGGCGCTTGGCCACCGAGCGCCACAGGCCCAGGAGCCTTTGGTCCCGGTTCACCTCCAGAACCGCGACTAAAGGTCCCATTAGTCGCGGTTCCTACAGCTTCGCGACTTATGGGGCTGGACGGAAGCCTGTTTTTCCACCAGTGAACATGATCGTCGTACTTATACAAGCCTAGTGGCAGTATATATATGATCTTACAACCACTCAACTACGTTTTCTAACATCTGTACTTCACACTTTCAACCCAAAAATTTCGAACTACTTGGGCTGAATACACTGCAAATGAATGGGTTGTTTGACCCCACTACAAACTAAGCGCCCCGTATCAGTTTGACAGTGATACCCTCCTTGTACAGCCCCAAGTATCCAGCTGTTTCTTCCATCTATGGTGATTCTCCGACATGGCCCACCGCTGACGGAGGGCTTGTCAAGGTCTGATCCTCGCGGGCATGCTGAGGCGGCCGTCGCTGTCCATAGCCATCTGGTGTAAGAAAGAGTGGTGCGGGGTTATAGAATAGACATCTTGTTTATCGAGTACTCCAGGTCGTCGTCGTCATTGTTTGTTGATATCTATCT
Source organism: Aegilops bicornis (assembly GCA_021605145.1). Classification (NCBI taxonomy): domain Eukaryota; kingdom Viridiplantae; phylum Streptophyta; class Magnoliopsida; order Poales; family Poaceae; genus Aegilops; species Aegilops bicornis. Next base: position 723,815,409 of record CM038675.1, read on the forward strand.
CGACATGATCATCCAAGCAGCCCACGTTCATCTCAGGGGCGTCAAGGTCCTTGAGCTCGTCGTCATCGCCGTCGGTGTCGTCGTTGTACGTTGTCTTGACCATCATGATGGTCATATTTTATTGTGTATAGACTCATCTGAAGCAGAAGTCCCGAAATGCCGACCATTACCAAAAAAGGCTTTCGCCCCCGTTTTATATTATAAAGCACATGTCCAAGCCAACAATCCACAAAGGTACACACACGCAAGCGCACACACACCAAGTTCACACACAAACAGGATCCACAAGGGTTAATGCTGAGGGCACAGCTCAACAAGCCCTATAACAGAAAAGAGAGACATCATCTAGTCGGGCTCGGGGAGCGGTGGCGCTGCATTTAAAGGCGAGCGATCAAGGTCGGCGAGGAGGGTGTTGATGATGTCCCGATCCCGAGGGCGGCTAAGCGGCCGCCAAAGCTGCAAGTACCCACACATTTTAAAAATGGCGTCGATGGCGCGACGTAGAGGGACTTTGGATGACAAGCTTATTACGGACGGTCCACAGCGTCAGGCGAGGACCCCAACGCATAACCAACGGATATGTCGGTGGCGAGGGGAGGCATGGATCTCCGCGAAGGTCGGGAAGTTGGAGTTGCACCACTGTCCACCAACCGTCTCGCGGAAACTGGACCAAAGAAACTGGGCCGCAGGACACGTGAAGAAGATGTGATTAGCATCCTCCGCCGTGCCGCACAGAGGGCAAAGCCCATCTCCGGGTCCGTTGCCCATGCGGACTTCGACTCCGGAGGGGAGGCGGCCACGAATCCATTGCCAAAGGAAGATCCTAATCTTCAGAGGCAAGCGAATGTCCCAGATCAAACCGAAGGGCTCGGGAGCGGGCGAAGCGCGATGGCAGCGTCTGAGGACCTAGTAGAGAAGCGACCGGAAGACTCTAGGCGCCACGAGACGGCGTCCGGGGCGTCGGTGACGCTCATCGGGAGAAGGGCGATGTCCTGGAGGAGGGTATCCCAGGCTGCCACTTCGAGAGGACCGAAAAGGCGGCAAACGCGAGGCGCCCTAAGTCAATAAGGGCCGTCTCAACAGAGACCCAAGGGTCGATTGCAATGGCGAAGAGATCAGAAAGCGGGCGGCGGAGGGGTGTCGCCGAGCCACCGATCAAACCAGAACAGCGTCGCGGACCCATACCAACCGAAATGGGCATGCCAATGCGAAGCACGGAAGCGATTGCACGACGGCCTGCCAAAACTGTGATCCGCCCAACGCCGATGTAAAGCCGTGAGGCTGTCCACGAAGGTATTTGTTGCGGATGATGGTGAGCCACAATCCTCCGTCTCCATTGGCAATACGCCATAACCACCGGGTCGAGGGCGATGTTCATGCGGCGGAGGACAAAATCCCAAGACCTGCACGGTCTTTGGGTTTACAAATGTCCGCCAACTAACCATGTGGTACTTACATTTGTCATCGCCGGCCCAATAGAACCTGGATTGGTACTTGGCAATTTCCGTGTGAAGCGTTTCATGGAGGCTATAAAAGCTCATGAGGAACCAAAGGAGGCTGGCGAGTGAGGAGTTGATGAGGATCACACGCGCCGCCTTCGATAGCCAACGCCCTTTCCAAGGCTCGACGCGGTGTTGCATACGGGTCACCGTAGGCGGAGGTCCGCCACGGTGAGGCGCGAATCACTAACGGGATCCCTGTAGGTCGTGGGGAAAGACCCCAGCCGGCAGCTCAGCGGCCAGCAATAGCATGAGCCTCCTCCGGAGGGTAGCCAAGGACCATCACCTCGCTCTTATCGGGTTAATCGTTAGGCCCGACATCTGCCGGAAGCACAGGAGGAGGAACTTCAGGTTAGCCACGCCCCGAGTGGAACCTTCCACCATAATAATGGTGTCGTCCGGCGTATTGCGGGAGGGAGACCCTCCCCTCCGACTAGGTGGGGGACAATGCCGTGGATATGGCCAGCACCCTTAGCCTTATCCGGGATGGCGGCGAGCATCGACCACCATGTTGAACAGGAACAGCGAGAATGGGTCTCCCTGACGGACCCCACAGAGGGTGGGGAAGTATGGCCCAATCTCACCGTTGATGTTCACCGCAGTCCGCCCACAAGAAACTAATTGCATCACGCGGGTCACCCAGCGGTCATCAAAGCCCTTACGCAGCAGCACTTCCCGAAGGAAAGGCCAGTGGACAGTATCATAGGCTTTATGGAAGTCAAGCTTCAGGAAAACAGCACGAAGATGTTTTACCCGTACTTCGTGGAGGACTTCATGGAAGACCAACACGCCATCAAGAATAAACCGGCCTTGGATGAAGGCCGATTGGTTCGGGTGAGTGATCGAGTTAGCCAGCAAGGTCACCCTATTGGCGTACCCTTTGGCCAGGATCCGGAAAATCACGTTAATCACAGTGATGGGGCGGAACTGGCGAATATCAGAGGCGCCCGACACCTTTGGGATGAGGGTAATGATCCCATAGTTGAGGCGTCCCAGGTCCATAGAACCCGAATAGAACTCCTCGAATAATGCCATGACCTCCGGTTTGACCGCTCACGAATGTTTTAAAGAAGGCAACAGGCAAGCCATCCGGGCCCGGGGCTGAGGCGGGGTTCATGCCTTTAATAGCCGCGAGAACCTCGTCCTCGGCGAAGGGAGCAACCAGGGCCGCGTTGGCCTCGTCGGAAACCAACTGCGCCCCCGTCCAAGTGTCGGGGGCGAGACTAGCCCCACCCCGAGGGGTGGGGGTGAAGAGGGCTTTGTAGAAGCCGTCAACATGAGCCCGAATGGCCGCGGAACGGACAAGGGGGACATCATCCTCCCATAAACAGTGGATGGAGTTTCTACGGCGGCGGCCATTCGCAATAGCCTGGAAATAAGCGGTGTTTGCATCGCCGCGGAGCACCCACCGCTGGCTACCGCGCACCCTCCAATAGGCCTCCTCATCGGTGTAGATGGAGGATAGCTGGTCCTCAAGATCATATCTCAGCATCCACTCATCGTGAGAAAGCCCGGAGGAATCGGCCCGGCGTCCAGGCTTGAATAGCCAGCAGGAGAGATTTTTTACGCTCGCGGAGGTCACGGCCAATATTGGCACCCCAACCCTTCATGAATTGGCGGGCAAGCTTGGCGCAGAAGTGCCACGAGTCGACGGCGGACATGGAGCGATGAGGGGAGGTGCGAGCAAGCGTCCAACGAGCCGAAACCGCGTCCCGAAAGCCGGCCTGATTGAGCCAATAGGACTCGAACCTAAACTGCGGCGAGCAGGTGGGGCGCTCGTCCACGGAGGAGAGGAGGAGAGGGACGTGGTCCGACCCAATGCGTGTAATCGCCCGCAGCGAGGTCAGGGGGCACCTCAATTCCCACTCCGGGGAAACTAGGACACGATCCAGCACGGATCGTGTCGGGTTAACTGGCGGTTAGTCGGTAAATCTCGCCCCGTTCTCTCGATTTCACGGAGGCCGAGCTCCGCGATCGATCGTTGAACAGCTGCATCCGGGAGGTTAATCCTATCATTATTCTTCTCATCCGGAGAAGCGGATGAGGTTAAAATCTCCGCCCACAACCACAGGGAGGAGGGAGGCGGAGATCTTTTGGTGGAGCTCCGCAAGGAAGGCCGGGGACCGGCGGTGATCCGCCGGACCATACACAATGACGGCCTCCCACTTGAAGTTCAGGGCCCGCTCAAAGATCTCCATACTAACGAAGAATTCGCCCCGATCCATGCCGCCCACTTCGAAGGTGGCATCCTTAACCCCTAAAAGGATGCCACCAGAGTGGCCTGAGTTCCCACTAGAAGGGAGCCAACAGCGAAAAGGTGAGAGCTGAGGCAATCAAGCTCATGAAGGGAGAACTCAGTGCGCATGGTTTCCTGGATCGCAATGATGTCAATGTGTTCGTCGCGCACGTACTCAACGAGTTGGCGGCGACGGCCATCATGGCCGAAGCCGCGGATGTTCCAAAAAAGGGCCCGCATCTAAACCCCCATCGGGGGGCTGCTTGACCCCAGAACACGGGAAGCGCTTTGAGCGCGGAGAGCGGCGGTGCGGGAACGAGTGCGCCCACGAATGGCCCCGTCGACCACCGGAGGGGGCTGGCCAGCAATACGTGCAGTCTGTCCCTCATGGGTCCTCTGTGGCGAGCCCGAGTCTCAGCCAACTTGCCATCCAGGATCTCGCGAGCCCTAATGGTCCGCGATCTGTTCTAAGGGGACCCACTTCGAAGACAATGGCCGAGTCGGTGGCCACCTTGGCTAGGTGTCGAAGAGGAACGGCCTCAAGTGCGTAAAAGGAACAATCGGAAGAACTGGGAAGGGCGGGATCCACATCGACTTGAGGTTCCGTGCGTACCGTCCGGGATCTCAGCCCGCCGGCGATGGAAGGGACCGAGCGTCGGCCGGGCGAAGCCGCATCGAGGCGGGTGCTGGCGAGACGATCCACCGGCGTCGAGGAGCGGGCCGCTGGCGCGACTGCGACCGTCGGAGGAGGAACCGCGGATCCTCGCGTGGTGACGACCACAGCCACCACCGAAACCGGGGAGGCTGGGGAGGTGGGGTGGGCGTCAGAGACCACCAGCGGGGGGAGCGGGGGGACAAGCTCCAGGGTGTCGCCCGACGCTTCCTCCGCGGGCGGGGGCACCGGAGAGGGCTCGCCGAGGGGTGGGGTGCCGCCGTCACCACCCGTGAGGACCGGAGGGGTCGGCGCCGGGGGGGGGGGGGATCCGGGCCCACCGGAGAGGGGAAGCGAGCAAAGTCGGCGTACGGAGAGCGGGGCGAAGACGGGTGGGCGACGAGCAGGCCCACACTCGAGATGTCGCTGACCGACTCCGAGGCAGGGGGAGAGGGCACCACAGGGGGTGCGGACAGCTGGAGGGCCACTGCGAGGTCCGCAGCGGAAACCCGGGTGCGGCCCTGACCAGAGCCGCCGCGGCCCAAGGGGGGGTTGGCCGGCTCACGTGATGGATAACGGGAGCGCTCCGAGAGGTCGCCGTCCTCCTCCTGGTCGTCGAAGCGGGAGTGGCGGGGTCGGCGGTGATGGGAGCCATCGGCATCCTCGGGCCCGCCCCCCTTAAGGCTGTCGGCGGAGAGGCGGGACGGCCGATATGGTTCGGCGTCTCGGGGCAGATGGTGAGGTCGTAGCCGTCGTCGTTGAAGAAGACCCGAAGCGTGGTGTGTAGCTTGAGGCGCCGAGGCACTTCACCTTGACCGGACCTCCTCCTCCTTGCGAGAGAGAGCTCGTCGACCACCACCACCTTGCCTGGGATCTTGGACATCTGCGAATGACCCGCTCAGACCGGGCCACGTCAGGAAGGCCGGCGATGAGGAGCCAACCCGTGTCGAGGACCGCCACGGCCTTGGGATCCCACCTCGGCTCGGAGATGTTCACCACAATCCCGTTGAGGGCCAAGGTGATGTTGTCGCTGCGGGTGCAGAAGCCCATGCTCATGGCGTCGGGGAAGATCACCGAGAAGGCGTTGGGCGCGGTGGAGGTCACCTGCCAATCCCACTTGCACCGGCAGAGGTGGTTGAGCTCGCCTCGATCGAGCCGGAGTGGCGACGCCTCCCCACGACCGTCACAAGGGCCAGGAGCGAGGGGGAGGGGGGCGGCAGCTCCGGCACCTCGATGTGGAAGAAGCCCATGTCCTCGATGCCGTGGCCGTACATCATGATCTCCTCGGTGACCGGGCGCTCCGGACAGAGAACCACGAGATCTATTCAATCTAAACCATCCTTGTGTTTAGGGGGGGGGGGGGGTCTATTTAAGCAGAAGTGTAATTCAGAAACCTAAGAGAAGTCCAGCAATGACATGGCTTACTAGACATTCCAATCCGAAAATATATAATAGTTGCAGCTGTAATAGGCTTCAAAAGTTAAAAAAAAAATTGTCCATGACGCATGTCAGATTCTCATAGCAGGTAAAGATCCATTGTTAAGTCTATCGATTCCTCCAAAAGCCTTGGACAAATCAAATTCGATTGCACCTTCAACTGCTGAATCCACAGATGCAGCAAACAACCCGGCATTCTTTGCCTCTCTCAGAAACTCGTTTACCATTTGAGGCAAGCGCATCTGATATCAATAGACAGCGTGAATTGTCAAAATAGGCGTTAATGACTCCAAACATCTAGGATGTGTTGTGGTCAGCAACTCAGCAATAGGAAGCAAGTAAGGCAGACGGAGCATCTCTACCCGCCACCAACCACCACCCCCGGCCCTCCCCTTCCAATCAGGCACTACCCGGGAGGACCCAGGCACTACCTTGGTTGGCCCTAAATTGTTCTCCGGGTGTTACCCAATAACGCCTCTCTACCGACGGGCAAAGGAATATGAAATAAGTCACATATTGTTAGCATCGTCGTATCCTGAAAGAATGGCCGCATGCTTCAGGCTTTGGCAACTTGCAGAGCCAAATATCCTCACGCACATGCAGTGGTTACTGGTTAGTTTTGTGGGGTATATAGCAGTACAGAGGTTTTGAACAAGGGTATATGCGGACACATGTGATCATTGGAGCGACACTTCTAACACCAAAGCTTGTACTTCTAGCAGCGTCGACCACAACAACATTGCTGACAATGGACAGGCAACACCGATGCTACCGGCCCGATATATAGGACCAAGGGAAAATATTATCTTATGATGATAAGGACAATGTGGCATACATGAGGTATCTACGCTAGGTGTGTAAGAATCTATATGATTACCTTGATTAGCTAATATATTATCATATGAGAAGGACGGGCTACTTATGTTTGTTGACACAATATATTATCTTATGATAACTTGATAAGGACAATGAGGGACATAGTAATTCTCAACCAATAGTAATTTTGGAGGTTCCAGATGCTTGCCGGCAAATCGATCAATTAGCTCGGGCTCTATATAAAGAGCAAGCTCTCAGACCCACATCACAAGTTCACAACGACTGCTATAGATATACCAAGAAGAGAGAAAAGAGAAAGCCACTATTTGAACCATGGAACTTGCGACGGCGGCCATGCACTCTCTCCTCCCTAAGCTGGTCGAGCTCCTCCAAGGAGAATACAAGCTGCAAAAGGCTTTGAGGAAAGATGTAGAATTCCTCGAGAGGGAGATGAGGAGCATAGACGCTGCCCTCCGCAAAGTGGCCATGGTGCCGCATGACAAGCTCGATGAGAACTCCAAGATCTGGGCCAATGATGTCAAGAAGCTAACACACGAGATGGAGGATGCCGTTGAACGCTTCCTCGTGGTTGGCTTTGTGCCTGCCACTAACCCAGGCAGCTTCGAAGGGTTCGTGAAGAAGGTGTCCAACGTGTTCACAGAAGTCAAGACCCGCCACCAGATCGCCTATGCAATCAAAGGCATCAAGGATCAGGTCCAGCAGGTGGCGGATCGACGTGACAGGTACAAGATTGATGATGTTGAGGCAAGCCAGGCTGCTACAACCATCGTTGACCCTGTTGACCCTCGCATGATGGTTCAATTCAAAGATCAGAGAGAGCTTGTTGGTATCAAGAAGCCAAGGGACGAGCTAATCAAGAGGCTGGTAGATGATGATTGTGTGTCCAAGCAGAAGCTGAAGGTACTCTCGATCTTCGGATTTGGAGGACTTGGCAAGACAACTCTTGCCAGAGCAGTTTATGATAAGTTGCAACCGAAATTTGAATGCATGGCTTTTATTCGGTGGGTCAGAATCCTAACCTGAAGAATGTTCTCATAGGAATTCTCCTCCGACTTGAGAAAGACTCATGTCCCAATGAAACAATGTTAGATGAGGGGCTGCTCATTGAGAAACTCCGAGGGCTTCTTGCAAACAAGAGGTACGAGTACCACGCACTATCCAACCTAATATCCATGCTATGAGATATTTACCTCGCTGCAATGCATGATTACTATATACTCCTATCTTTTAGTAAAAAGGGTGAGGCAGAAATGGGTGCTTTGTTTTCTTGCAGATGTTTTACATCAATTAGATTTAGATTTCATTGTAATACTCTTATGTGTGTCAAACAAACACCAGATTTACCTACTATCAAATGTTCGTGTCAATTATTTCTGCCTAACTGGAATCATGTTAGTTTAGAATAAAAATAAAGTAAATGTAGTATATGAATTATAATATTTCATTTATGGATTAAGGTTTAAGAAACTCTAATAGAATTAACTCAATCAATCCCTTGCATCTATTTTGATAATGGCTTCCAGTTCTCATTTATTATTTACTTGTCCGATGAAGCACCTTGTTGTAAGTAGAATAATGCTATTTTCGGATTCCTGGTTGAGATGCTTGCACATTTCTTTTCTTTCTATGTCGGCACTTTAGATATATAGATTTACTAATCCAAGGCTCTCGTGTTGCCATGTCAATACGTACCTCATCATTGTTGATGATATATGGGATATGAGTTCATGGGACATACTCAAATGTGCTTTCATTGATAGTGAGTGTGGAAGCAGAGTGATCACAACTACTCGCATTTTTGAAGTGGCGAAAGTGGCAAGTGACATTTATAGGCAACAACCCCTTTCTCCTCGTAGATCTAAGGAATTGTTCTTTATGAGATTATCTATTAGCAAAAGCAAAAACAATAGCGATCTATCGGTTAAGACAACTAAAAAGATATTACAGAAATGTGGTGGCATGCCGTTAGCTATCATTACAATAGCTAGCTTATTGGCTAGTAAACCAATCAAGGATTGGCCTGGAATCTATGACTCTATTGGGTTTGGAAATGAAGATAACAAAGAAGTGGATAACACAAGAAAGTTTTGCTATATAGCTACTATGATCTTCCATATTATCCACGGCTTTGCCTATTGCACCTAAGCGTATACCCCGAAGATTATGAGATCAAAAAGCACACTTTAATATGGAAGTGGGTAGCTGAAGGATATGTCCATGAGGAACCAGGAAAAGATTTATTTGAGATGGGAGATAAATATTTCAACGTGCTGATAGATAGAAGCATGATTCAGGCAGTGGAGAAGCCGTATCACAGTGTCATATATGCTTGTCGTGTGCACGATTTGGTGCTCGATATGATTCATTTCCTATTAAAGGAAGAAACTCTTGGTGTTGTATTGAACAGTAACAGGACACTCACGTCTCCGCATAGCCTTGCTTGTAGGTCAGCCATGAAGCAGGATGGTCGTATGGCTAACAAAAGCATGCAGGAAGTGAGGTCATATAATGCCACCATGTGTCATTTTAGTATGCTGCCATTGCTTACAAACTTTAAAGCTCTACGTGTATTGGCTTTAGAAGAATGCACTTTTTTTAGAAGAGACATGTTTTCAGTGAAGCCAGAAGTTTCTCCTTATCATCTTAAGCATCTTGGGAAGCTGATTCACTTGAGGTACATTGGAATCTCATGCAAGTTTGGCTTGCGTGGTAGGCCTATCGTTATGGTGCCTGAAGAAATAGGCGATCTAAGGTTTTTACTGGTACTGGACTTGAGCGGAGCTGACATAATAAAACTACCTCGAAGTGTTGGTCAGCTAACACAATTGAAGTGCATGCGCTTTGGCAGTTTAAGCATGGGGTTGTCGAACTGGACGAACCTTACATCCCTTGAAGAGATGCGGTTGAGTGGTATCTCTTTTGACTTTCTAGAAGACCTGGGCAAGCTGACGGAGCTGAGAGAGTTCAAGATAGGTTATCAAGAGCTTGGTATTGGTAATGTGCAGCTCGAAGATTTGATGGAAACCATTGGCAATCTCCAAAAACTTCAAGTCATAGAAATTCATATTATTAGTTATGGGCCATGGTCCGGTTACAATGGCTCAGTGGTCCTCGGGCATCTCCGTCATCTGAGACTGAATGGTCGGCTTCCTGGGCTGCCCATGTGGATCAACTCCTCGTCCCTCCCGAGCCTATGTCACTTATTTGTGCATCTGAAGGCTATGAAAACGCGGGATATGGAGGTCCTTGGGAGGTTTTCAGAGCTCATTACTCTGCAAATTCGTTCCAGAGATTACATTGTTTTTCCTGATGCCATGGAAGAGGGTGCATTCCCCAAGTTGAGATACTTGGAGCTATCAAATGTTGTACGGCCGGAATTTGTATGGGGAGCAATGCCCAGCCTAGAGTCTCTTATGTTATACGCCCTGGTACTGACCAGTGGCGTGGACTTCAGCAGCTTGGAGAACCTCCCTCGTCTTGAGAAAGTTGACGTTCGCATCCATGGTACCGCTGCCATGCGAATTGACATGTTGCGGGCAATTGCGTCATTGAAGCACGCAATTGAGATCCATCCCAACCGTCCTACACTCAAGGTACATGTTCAGCACAACATCACAAAAGTAGTTTCACTCTCATTTACTTAAAAAAAGGAGTTTATTTCTCACGCCACCTTTGTTTCTTTTGCAGTTTGACACCAAAGTAATATCCCAAGAAGACTTCCTCGCCGCTACCTCAACAACTACAAGCTCTTGGATTTAACATATTTGCTTCGCTGAAACGGAGGTCCGACGCGACGATGACCTTTGATTACGGCGCCTTGGTGGTGGATGCAGAAGAAAGAAGACTTGGGCACAAAAATACGAGTGTAACTTAAAAATATATATATATACACATTGGTCTTTCTGCAAATAAATAACATTCATAAAAGAAAATTAAGATCCCGAGCAAACACTGCAAGAGGTAACACTCCCGCCTAGCCCACGTGCTATCAAATTAACCACCGTTTCAATAGGTGCAACTAGTAATCATATCTCCACTTCTATAAAAGATTCAGTTGATGATGATGGTGTGTCTGCCATCAGTCATTTCTGACCATTAGATCTACATCTAATGGCTGCGAGGTAAGTTGTGGCATTTTTGTAACAATAGCCCACTTCTCTGCTCCAATTTGAAGAAACCCCTTATTATCTTGAAAGCAACCACATCCCTCCCTCGCCTCATAAAACAACCTGAGAAATATATTTTGAGTGAAACGTAATATATTTTTGGTGGTATATATGTATATCAAAACTAGAGTGTTTTCTTTCAAGTTTGTGAACAAATACTATTCTACTTTGGATCCGTTTGCAGCATACGGGCACATTGCTAGTTTATTCTACACTACACGGTACGTAGAGTTCTTGTAAAAAGATCACATAAAAATAGGAATTATGTTTATTCTACTATGCTAGCAAAGAATTTTAGATTTCAATTCGAGGAAAAAATATTGTACTAGTGCTATTCTTTAGGGCTCTTTGTACTTATTTGGGAAATGATATGTGTCGGTGCTAAAACCGGCGGATCCCGGGGTTCCCGAGCTGTAGGTCTATGAACAATGGTAACAGGGGACAAAGGAAGATGATGTTTACCCAGGTTCCGGCCCTCTCGAAGAGGTAAAACCTTATTTGCTGCTTCGATTATATTGATCTGATGAAGTACAGAGTACAAGATGATCTACCTCAAGATTGTATGATTGTGTTCTAAACCCTAAGGCTGGTAATCCTGCCACTAAAGATTAAACCCCTCGGCTTATATATGCACCGTGGGTACCAAGTGATGGGGACACCTACTCAGGGTAGGGTTAAGGATCTGACATCCTGGACCCACCTAGGGCCCCACACCATCAACGAAAGGTTCCTGAACCATAGAGGCATTCGGATGCCACCTCTGAACATTCATTTGGATGTAACTCATCCACTCGGATGGAGATAGTTCACTCGGACGTTTCGCCACTCGGCCATGCTCATCGGCATTCGGACACGAGAGGCGAAAGGGCCGTGTGGGACCTGTAACGTTCGAGGAGTTCAATGCCAGTTACCAGTAACGCCTGCAATTAACTTCCTCCTTTAACACCCTTGTAACGTAGCCATAATGAGGGGCGGCATAGACAAGGGTTAGCTACCCTTCAGTAGTCCAGACACCAAAAAGAAACAGCCTCAGGGCTCGAGACGTAGGGCTTTTACCTCTCCGTGAGGGGGCTGAACTCGTAAAATCCAAATGTCACACTTGCGCCGTAACTAGGATCAGCCCTTATTTGTACCCCTAGTACTCATTGTCAGGTTCGTTGCCTCGACAGTTGACGCCCATCGTGGGGCTGCGTCTAGCAATTTCCGACGCGGGTGGAAATTTCATCATCATCATGGTTTTCAGCGTCGAGATGGTGTCTGGGTCCGAGATCCGCTTCGGCACCCTCAGTTCCATTGTCGACGACTCAACATGGCTCTAGGAGGCCCCGCTAGATGCGGAGTCGCTGCCCATTCGCGGCGCAGCACACTTCCACGCGAGTACATTCGGAGTTCTTGTTCGTCAACCATCGGTTCCGTGCCGAGTGACACCTCTTCTCGCGTCGTCGCAAGCGCTCCGGCCGCTCATGGCTCCAACACTGGGTCAAGCACGCCGTGGCTCTTCAAGTCGCGGCTGAGCAGATGGCGGTGCTCGAATCGGATGAGCCCGTCATCGACCTGTTCGCATCTCTCCATGAGGAAACTAAAGATGAGTCTAACCGCGAGAGCATCGAGTCCTCTGCGGAGGTTTTGATGGTAGGTACGAAACATGGGCCCTCCTGGGTAGTCGACTGCTCGCGATGCCCTAGGTGGCACGTCACACGGGCACACCAATGATGGTCTCGGAGACGACCCTGGGACGGTGAGTCGTATGTCCCTCAACCTCTCACTCAGAGCAGAGGGAAGAACTCAAGCGAAGGAGCGAACAGGCTTTGCTCATGCCTATCACAGGAACAACTCCCGAGGCTATGGCCTTAGAGTCGACGCGTTTGGCTAATTTGGCCCAGCGCGAGCGCCTCGAGCAACTTGAGAAGACGCTCGATGATCACGCCCGTCAACACCCTAGCTTCAGTCAGAGCCAGAAGCAATTGTTTCGCAACAATAAGCCTAAGAAGTGAAACTTGGCAGGGGCTACCCGGATCGCCGATTCCATCCAGCTCTCCGATTCAGCGGTGGGTGAAGGGATCCGGCAGATTCAAGCTTTGCTGAAGACAACCCTCCAAAAAATGATCGTTCATTTCAAAAAAAATGTTCGTTAAATCAAAAAAATGTTCGTGAACTTCCAAAATTGTTCCATCAATTTCCAGAAAAATATTCGTCGATTCTAGAAATGTACACCGATTCGGGAAAATTGTTAAAGAAAATATTCACAATATTTTTAAAAAGTTTGCAAATAGTATAAAATGTTCATGAATTCAAAAAATATTCAAAAATTTGTAAATGTGTTCATGAATTTAAAAAATATTCATGATTTCAAATATGTTCATGAGTTTAAAAAATGTTCATGATTTCAACAAATTGAGAATGATAGTGTATCTCGATGATGCAGAAAAATATGGTCATGATCGTTGAAGATTATGATATTTTTTTCCGTTACTACACACGGACTTTTGCTAAGAATCCGTCTATGTCACATCTAGATGTGAGATAATACCTCGCAATGTACTTCCTCCGTCCCATAATATAAAAATGTTTTTTACACTAGTATAGTATTAAAAAACAAAACGGGAAAGTGCTAATGTGATCGCGAGCTGTTGTGGTCTCGTTATCTGGACCACATGCAACTCTCGCGATGGGCGAGGGTGGTTGGCTATTTCCAGCTGGACTTTCCACCGCAGAGTTGTTATAATGGTCCATGGCCCAGCAGTCAGATTGAATAATGCAAACGCCGTTACTCAGGCCCGTTATGGCACAGAAACTCAGCGTCGCGGATCAGAATTTCTGCCACAGTCCGAGCCGTCTCAAAGGCGATTCTGTGCCAACGGCGGCACCTACTTAATATAGTGCCGGTTCGGAATCACTCCAGTCTGCCGACTCCGCTCCGCGTGAGGAGCTCGGTCTGAGCCGCTCCTAGCAATTGTACTGGCGCTCCCTCCGCTCCGGGAGCTACAATGACGGAGCGGAGAGGATCCGAACAGGGCCTTAATGCGTCTTTCCGTTGGACTGACTGACCAATCTTATGCGGCACGGTTCTCATCGACTTAATCAGCTCCGCCCACTGGTGGACTCCCCCCCACGCCAGCATCTCCTGCCTTCATATCACGGGAGGTAATACTATTCACTTATTCAGTATGCACTGATGCAATGAATCATGATTCAGGTGCTTATATTCTCTGAAAGCGATGAAACGTCCGAAGTTTCAGGTTCGCTGGGCTGGGATTCCGCTCCTTGATTCACCGAAGGCTCTGAAACTGCTTCCGACTGAAATGCACAAGTGGTGTATCTGTGAGATTAAGAGGTGTTTCTACAAGCTTTCAGCAAGAAATTTCAGATTTACCTGTACAGAAACCACCCCGCCAAGAGAGCATTCTGCAGAGCTGGTCAATGCAGAGATGAAGAATCCATTCTGATCCAATCCTGGCCCTAAATTTCCAACGACAGAAATGTGCATTGCAGTTAGATTCATCATAGCTAAAACAAGAGCAATTTACTCTAACAGAATCCATGCTATTTTTTCCATACAGATTACAAACATATTTTCCCAGATCTTATATTACGCTAACTTTCAATGATCCCATGGGCTCGCTTCATCACATAACCATATAATACAGCTCCCTCCCCATGCTGCCTACTCTGTTTTTAACTTTCTCTGGACTACAGTTCCCAAGGTGTTCACTGATGGCAACCATTACAACTTATTCAGTCCTTACAAGAACAACCAGCACCCGCCTGCTGAATCCAGTATCAAAATTTTAACTAAACCACGGATTTCTACATGGCGTGGCAGGCAACCATACCTTCGTGTCCATCCTGGAGCCTGCGGATCAACTTGCTCTTTGGAGTGCTCATATGTTGCTACAGCCGTCGCCGAGCATATCAGCGCATCTGCACTGGATGCACTCGCCGTCGGCAACTCTGCGGCCGGCATCGACACAACGGGATAACGAAGAGGCTCCATCGGTATGTTGATGCCATTCACTTCCTCTATCAGAGTTCTACTGCCCGACCATGGAGCGGGAAAAATTAAGATCTTGGACGAACTAGACACCCAAATCAAAATAGGGCCGACCAAGCAAGCACAAGGGGCAAGATTAGCACCTGTTGACCGGCTGCATCAAGAACTCCATGCCCCCCGAGCCGGGACACTGGAACCCTAAGGGATGGAGTTGCCGCCGCTCTCGATACTACAAGACCAGACCAGCAACCAATGGAGGTACGAGATAATTAGACCCACCAACCCCATTTTTGCATTTACTGCACCACCATGGTGTCGTTACCGGGAGTCATCCACGGATCAGAAATTCACCGACGACTCGAGTGACGGCTTGAAGTTCATTCGCGACGGCCTCGAATAGCCACGCAGTTCAGGTCCAGCGTCCAGCAGAATTTATCCTTTACATTTTGTACTCCACGTTTTCTGCGGGGCCCATAACAGGTCACGTCTGTCTGCTAAAAACGAATCACGGCAACACATTCGGCGGGACAGATTACGAGAGCCTGTGTGCTCCGGATCAATTCCTCCGGGAATAGCCCCGTTGACCTTCCTCCCGATCCAAACCTCCAGGCCTGTTTGTTTTTGACGAGCTTTTTGTTTGTCGCTGCCCACTCCACCCCCAGGCCCATCAGCCCCGCTGCCACAGGCCTTAAAGTTTTTTAATGCGCTTTGCATTTCTGGGCCTCTTGTTTGTTTGTTGTGCTACCCTTTTTTTTTTGCTTGTGTAAATCCCTTGTAGATCCTTCTGCGTGTCCAGATCCTTCTGTGTGCTTGAAGAAATACTTGAACTTCATCATACTTTTACTTGTTTGATCCTTTCGAGGGACAAAAACTTGTGATGCTGGTCTGGGAAAAAATAGTTAACATGTAGCAGTCATCTATCAGTTCATAACCGGGATTTGTGTGGGAGGTGAAAAATAAACCCAAAAAAACATAGCTACATCAGAGCATAAAAACAGTGTGTGAGTGTGGCTGGTTGTGCATATCAGTGTGTTTTCCAGCTGTATGTGCATATAAGCTACTCCCTCCGACCCAAAATATAAGAACGTTTTTTACACTAAGCTAGTGTCAAAAACATTCTTATATTTTGAGACAGAGGAAGTAACTAAACATAAGAAAAAAGAAAAAAGAGCTACCTTCAGTTTTCTTCAGATATCTAGTTGGAAAAAATAGTTTCAGTTTTTTGGTACAGAAAACATTGCCACCCAAGCTGGCCTTCTGAAAAATTTCTATCTACAGCCTGATCAAAAAATCATAAGCTTCACTGGAGCAAATGCCAGCTGAAAAAATGTTAGCCAATCAAAATAATATTGTTTGTGAACAAATAACCATCTATTTTCAAGTAAAAAGAATTAAAATCTTTTTGACAGAAACACACATGTGACTAAGAACTAAAAAACAAAAAAAGAAGCCATTTCTATCAAGCATGGCGGAAAAATTTGTAAAAATAAAAAATTTGAACATCATAATTTTTTATTTTTGAAACTCTTGACTGTAGGTCATGAAGATAAAAATGGAGGGGACTACATTGGGGCCTTGAGGCAAGATTTGTGAAAAAGCGAAAAAAAACATTGCTCCATAATTTACATGCAACAATAAAAAAAAATGCAATAAAAATTAAACTTATCGTTATATTTTGTGTTTTGGGTTGACTTGCATGTAGAGCCCCAACCCCCCCCCCCCCCCGAGTTGCAAGTTAGGTGTCGACTTGCAACTGGGACAATCTACAATTACAAAGAAAAAAAGGCCCCAATTGCGAGCCTAGAGTTGACTTGCAACTAGTGTGTACCTATAATTGCAAAAAAAACCCGAGTTGCGAGTATGGGATCGACTTTCATGTTGGGGACAAACTACAAGTACAAAACACAAGGTCCCGATTTGAATCGAGGGTTGACTTGCAACTTGAGCCCCCCTCCCCCCACCCCCACCCCCCCCACCCCCCCCCCCCCCGAGTTGCGAGTTATGGGTCGACTTGCAACTGGGGCAACCTACAAGTACGAAAGAAAAGGAAGCCCCCACTTGCGAGCCTGGGGTCAACTAGTGACTTGAGGCAACCTATAAGTACAACTGGGGAAACCTACATACTACAAAAGAAAAAAAAAGCCTCCAGTTGCGAGTCTATGGTTGACTTGCAACTAGGGACCTCGAGTTGTGAGTTAGGGGTCAACTTGCAACTACAAAAAAGCCCCCGGTTGTCATTTGAGTGTTGACTTGTAACTGGGGCCTTGAGTTGCGAGTCCAGGGTCAACATGCATCCAGCACCAAACTACAAGTACAAAAGCAAAGGTCCTAGTTGTGAGTCGAGGGTTGAGTTGCAACTAAAGGGACCCTCAGTTGCGAGTTAGGGGTCGACTTGCAACTGGAGAAATCTACAACTACAAAAGAAAAAGAAGCCCCCAGTTGCGAGTCTAGGGTTGACTTGCAACTGGGGTAAACCTACAATTGCAAAAAAGGCCCTGGTTGCGAGTGGGGTGTTGACTTGCAACGCCTTGAGTTGCGAGTCCGGGGTCAACTTGCGACTAGGGGAAAATTACAAGTACAAAAACAAGGTCCAAGTTGCGAGTCGAGGGTTGACTTGCAACTAGAGCCCCTCCCCCCTGAGTTGCAGGTGGCACCTACAACTACAAAAGAAAAAGAAGCCCCCACTTGCTAGTGTAGGGGTTGACTTGCAACTAGGGACCTCGAGTTGCAAGTCCGGGGTCAACTTGCGACTAGGGGCAACCTACAACTACAAAAGAAAAGGAAGCCCCAGTTGCGAGTCTATAGTTGACTTGCAACTAGGGATCACGAGTTGCGAGTTAGGGGTCGACTTGCAACTATGGCGAACCTACAAAGTACAACTGGAGCAACCTACAACTACATGGACACAGAAGCCCTAGTTGCGAGTCTATGGTTGGCTTGCAACTAGGGACCTCGAGTTGCGACTTAGGGGTTCGAACTACTACTGGGGCGAACCTACAACTACAAAAAAAGGCACGCAGTTGCGAGTCGAGTGTTGAGTTGCAACCAAGGCCTTAAGTTGCGACTAGGGTCAACTTGCGACTAGGGGCCCTTTAGGGTCGACTTGCAACTGGGCAACCTACAACTACAAAGAAAAAGAAGCCCCCAATTGCGAGTCTATGGTTGACTTGCAACGAGGGATCCAGAGTTGCAAGTTAGGGGTCAATTTGCAACTGGGGCGAACCTGCAACTACAAAAAAAGGCCCACAGTTGCGAGTCGAGTGTTGACTCGTAACTCGGTCCTTGAGTTGCGAGTCAACACTCGACTGGGGTCAACTTTCGACTTGGGGTCTTTTAGGGGTCGACTTGCAACCGGACAACCTACAACTACAAAGAAAAAGAAGCCCCCTGTTGCGAGTAGTGTGTTGACTGGCAACTCGGGCCTCGAGTTGTGAGTCAGGGGTCGACTTACGACTGGGGGCAAACTACAAGTACAAAAACAAGGTCCTAGTTGCAAGTCGAGGATTGACATGAAACTAGACACCCCCCCCCCCCCCCGCCCCCCGCCCCACCCCACCCCGCGCGCACGAGTTGCGAGTTTGGGGTCGACTTGCAACTAGAGCAATTTTTTTACGAAAAAGCCCCTAGTTGCAAATTGAGTCTTGACTTGCAACAAGGGCGACTATACAACTACAAAAACTAACCCCTGTTACGAGTCGAGTGTTGACTTGCAACTGGGGGCAAAATATATATATATATACAAAAAACCTTAATATATTTTTCTAAGCACTTAGTCCTAAAAAATTGGGAAAGTCTTATTAAGAACTTTTTCAAGCACAATATAGAACACTGGTTTGCCATTTTTCGAGATTTTTATACCCCCTATGTAATTGAACAAACATGCTTAATACATTATAGAAAAAAGACACAAACAAAAAATGGACAGAGTAGAGAAATCAACGTCATTTCAGAAATAAGAAAAGAAATCAAACAAAACAAGAAGGATTATAACACTATGGGGTGAAAAGGGAGAAAAATATATGGCAAAAACTTTACCCCAAAGGTTTCGTCGGCATCACGAAGATGCAAGCTGAAGCTCCGGCCAGTGTCACTCTGACAATGTGAAGAGCAAACTGGACAAAGCATCCTGGTTCAAGCAAGAAAAGAATAAAAGAAAAGAATAAGTGGCATCCCAATAGAGCTTTAGCACATAAACATAGAAATCTTCCAATCCTGGGGTATGCTAGCATCCCTTGGCATAAAAAACACTAATTTTTATAGTGGATTCAACCACCCACTATAAGAACGACAACATACTTTTGTACAGATTACTACACTGAAAATTCCACAAACAAAAACTATACTATCAACAAAAAAACCTGCTAGAATTATATCAACTACACTGAAATTACTTCAAAAAACTAAGAAAAAACTGAGCACGTAAAAAAACTACATGAAAGTGAAAAGAGAACCATTTCTAATTGAAGCATGGACGGTAAAAAATCATCAAGATCATACATCAAAATAAACATAAAAATTTGCTGGCTGAACACTGAAAGACTATGGCAACATTGTCAGCTAAGCAAATTGCTTAATTTCAAAACTGAAGCTAATCTCGCAGATAATCAAGTTGCAGACTCCTACTATGGAAGAAAGATTGCAAGAAAGCAAGCGGCTCACACACAACAAAAAAACAGAAAAAAAAAAGTCTCATGGCATGAACTACAGAAAACATGTTTTTGGTACAAAAAGTTACTACACTGAAACTTCCCATGAATAACTATACTATCAACAAAAAACCTGCTAGAACTACATCAAACAAGTACACTGAAAAGTTCATGAACTACAACTACACACTACACTGAACCTACATCAACACATACATATACTCATCTATTTCCCCCTTGTTCCAGTCTTCAGAGCAATTCATAGCAGAACCATGGTGCTAGTCTCCTAGATAACTGATTTTCAGACACAACCTTTCTTCATTACAAAAACGTGCCAAAAACAAGTGACTGATTTTCAAAGATACAACTAGAAACTAGATAGTCCGGACACATTTATATTCTAGCACAGAAGTTCGGTACTAGCTTGTTTTGGCCGTAGCCAATCTAGAGACACTTGAATAGCAGGCAGTTTTGTATTCTAGGCACACAAAGTCAGGAAAGACACACCACTCCAGTGTATCATAATGCACCACTAATAGGGTTGATTTCAATCTAACAAACTGATAATTTTTGTGGATTAATTAGAGAACACATTAGAGAAACCACCAAGATGTGCCCACTACCGGTGTCAGCCTGCCTTTGCATGCATCCACAAACACATTCAAAAACAACTTACCACTATCTCACAATGATTTCTACTCCTATTGCTACAACAAAACACGTCTAGTAAATTATCTATCAATTTCTACTCCTACTACAACTCAAATGAATAGACATAGACTGCAAATGCTCCGGAACTTGCACATCAGCAAACAAACATCATACAGGATGGATCAAACACAACTTAGTTTCAGAGATACAACTGACATCACATAGAATGGATCTACTGTCTGTTAAACACTCTCAAAACAATCACAAAAACAGGAAAAAAAATGCCACCACTGGTCACATAGCACACACAGAACCTATACTAATCCACCACCCATCCCCCATCCCCCTACCAAGAAAAATCCACATTGATCCCCGCTGTCTAAATACACCACTGAACTAAAACGGATCTAGCCACATAATCTACCCACGCCCACTGAATCTCTTTGTTCGATTGGGGCAAACACTAGAACATATATCAACTCTTAGGCCTACCATCCCACTGAATCTCTAGACACATAATCTACCCAAATCTACCGGCCCATAGAATCCCTACACAAGATTTGTCGATTGGGGCAAACCCTAGATAGATGGATATACAAAAGAAGAACAAAACAAAAACGCAAAAAAGGAGGGAAAATTACTCACTTCACTGGGGGCTCTCTCTTCCCTTCTCACTCTTGACAACGTCGTCGCCTGGAACCCCTTGGGAGATGAATGCGAGAGTGGACCGAGCAAATGAATAGAACAGCCCCTCCCCTTGCATATTTTTGAGGTGAACTAGGGATTTATTCAACAATCACAGCAGGAATACAAATAATGTCCGGAGGGTCCCCTAGCCACAAATGGCGCCCTACAGGGAGTGACGAAGCTGCCTTTGCCAAGGCATGTGCTTCAAAGTTTGCCTCCCTGTTTTCAAACCGAAAAGAAATGCGAACAAAATCTGAAACTCGGTCTCTAATTTCATTCAGAACTAAAGCCTAAGAAGAAGAACTCGTCGCTCCATTTATGTCTTGTATCACTTGCGCGCAGTCGGACGCTATTATCGCATGCGTCAAAAGCAGGTCTTGCGCTAAGGCAAGGGCCTCATTGCATGCTTGAGCTTCGAGGCACGGAGCATCGACCAACCCATCGAATACCACCGCAGATGCTCCAAGGTAATTGTCGTTCTGATCCCTGCAAACAACTGCTGAAGCTCCCGTCGTGCCCTGGCGGGAAATAGCACCATCAGCATTGATCTTTGCCGCATTCTCTGAAGGTGGAATCCAAGCGCGAGCTCTTGGCGTCACAGCTTGTGGCTGTCTCGTCGGTGTCCTGGTGGTAGCAATTTCCAGGTCCTGCAGGTATCGGTTAACAAAGCACATTGTGGACATGGGACTTTGGAACTCATCATCATGTATCGCTCTACGTCGAGCCCACCATATTGCCCACATGGTAATCAAAACTCTCGCGAGATCATGTTGGTTCATCGAGTCAAACAGCCAAAACAGCCAGAGCCTCGCGTCGTCACTTCTGTTTGATATCACATGCTCAAGAATCTCCTCATCACCGAGCGCCCACACACACCTCGCCATCCTACAGTCAAACAGCGAGTGGTGCCAAGAATCAGACTCTTCATCACACAGGCTGCAGGCTGCAGATGTCGCCATGTTGCGCTCATGTCGTACTGAACCCGTTGGTAAAGACATATGAGCCAGTCGCCATACAAAAATCTTAACCTTTGATGGAACTTGTACTTTCCATAGCCGCGTCCAAGATTTTCCCTCAGCTTCTCTGTTTGAATGGCCCGGCCTATGCTCAAGCCAATCTTCTCGCTGAAACTTGATGCCATTGATCATTCTGTAGGCCGATTTCACAGTGAACAGCCCCCTCCTGTCATAGTGCCATGCCCAAAAATCAAGCTGTATCCGCGAGCTCAGTGGGATATTCATAATAACCTCAACATCCAACCCTATAAAATGCTCCATTAACAATTGCTTGTTCCACGTTCTGGTCGTCACATCAATTAACTCCGAGACATAAGTAGGAGGATTTGCCGATATGGTGCATATCGGTTTCAACTTGTGGTCTCGGGGAAGCCAATTATCTTCCCATATGCGCGTGTCTGCACCTGTGCCAATCCTTCTAATCAATCCTAGGGTCAGGAGATCCCTGCCCTCCACCAAAGATCACCACACCTGGGACGGGTTGGCCCCCAGAGCTGCATCTAGAATGTTGCTGTTTGGATAGTACCTCGCCCTTAGCACTCGTGCACTTAGTGATTCCGTGTCCTGTAGCAAGCGCCACACTTGCCTTGCGAGCAATGCCAGGTTAAATAGCTCTATACCTCTGAAACCTATCCCACCCATATTTTTAGGTTTACACATCGTCTTCCATGACACCCATGCCGGCTTCCTCTGGCCTTGTTTGCTTCCCCACCAAAACTTCCGAAGAAGACTGTTAATATGTTCACTGAGCCCACGAGGTAATTTGAAATAGGACATCGAATATGTCGGAATAGATTGTGCAACAGATTTGATCAAAACCTCCTTCCCACCTGCAGATAAGCATTTCTCCATCCAGCCTTGAATATGTTTCCAGATCCTATCCTTTAGATATCTAAAACTGCCTTCCTTGCTCTTGCCTACGTCCGTCGATAGGCCTAAATATTTTTCTGAGAGGGACTCATTCTGGATATCCAAGATATTCTTTATCTCATTTCTAGTAGCTTCCGGGATACCCTTACTGAAATAGATTGAAGACTTATCCGTGTTAATTTTCTGTCCAGAGGCATCACAGTAAGTTCTCAAAAGGTCACGAACCCGGGCTGCATTTTCATCATTGGCTTCAAAAAACAAGAGACTATCATCTGCAAAAAGGAGATGATTAATAGTCGGTGATGTTTCTGCAACAGAAAGTCCTCGGACACCTGCACCTTGATCTTTTAACAAGCAAGATAAGCCTTCTGCCGCCAATAGAAATAGATACGGGGATATAGGATCCCCCTGCCTCATTCCCCTCGAGGGGTTGAAATCTTGTAGAACTCCTCTATTAAATAGAACCGAAAAGGACACAGAAGTGACGCACCTCATTACCGTTTCAGTGAATCGTGGACAGATGCCCAATTTCAACATAACTGCTTTAAGATATGATCACTCCAGCCGGTCATATGCCTTCATCATGTCCAACTTCAGTGCTACATATCTGTTTGCTTTGACTCTCCTTGTTTTCATATAGTGAAGACACTCGTAAGTTGTCATAAAATTATCCGTGATCAGACGTCCAGGCACAAAGGCCGACTGCTCTTCAGAGATTACATCGGGAAGGATGATCTTCAGCCTGTTTGCTAAGACCTTAGATGCAATCTTGTAGATCACATTGCAAAGGCTTATAGGCCGAAATTGTCCTAGAATTTTTGGACTAGCGATCTTGGGAATAAGAACGATGAACGTACGATTGATATCCTCCGGTGAGTCATCTCCATTGAGCAACCTAATTATCATGCCAGTTATCTCTTCTCCACAGAGCTCCCAATTCCTCTGAAAAAAGTGTGCAGGAAATCCATCGGGTCCCGGAGCTTTGGTCGGGAACATTTGAAAGAGTGCTTCTTTTACTTCCTTGTTTGTGTACTCGGCTTTAGCCTAGCATTCATGCCTGCATCAACCCTGGCCGGTATATGTGACAGAACTTCTTCAATTCCTATGCAGCCCTCGGTTGTGTATAGATTCTTGTAGAAATCGTTTATCATCTCAGCCAACTCCCCTGGATCCGAAACCACAGTACCATCCGGTTTTTGGAGCTGGTTAATTGTGTTCTTGGCTCTACGGCCACTTGCCTTCCTCTGGAAATATTGTGTATTCCTGTCTCCTGCAGAGAGCCAATTGATTCGTGAGCGCTGACGCATCATGATCTCCTCGCGGAAGGACAGCTCCACGATCTGATCTTGCACTCTCTTCTCTTCCTCTCTAGGACCCACCCTAAGGGGTTCCGCTCACAGCTCCGCAAGTCGATGGCGCAGCTTTCTCAGTTCTTGCCGTACAGACCCGAAAGACTCCAGACCCCATCTCTTCAGCGACGAGCCAACAGAGGTCAATTTTGCCGCTAGCTCAGCCACCGTGGTTGCTGGTTGTGTTTGGTTCCATACCTGCTGCACCGTTGCACCGAAAGTACTGTCAGTTTCCCACATACATTCGTACCAGAAAGGCTTTTTCAGAGCAACTCTCAAGTTACTCGCTTCCAGCTCATTCACAAGCAGAATGGGGCTGTGATCGGATTTAGCCGCTGTAAGATGTTCGACAGTGGCAAAAGGAAACATAGCCGACCAACTGGTCGTAGCTAGGGCAAGGTCAAGTCGAACTCTACAGTACTCCCCCCAGCAACTCTCTTCTCAAAAGTCCAGTCTAGGCCTTTGTAGCCCAAATCAGCAAGTTCACATACGTCCACTGCTTCCCTGAATCCTTCTATTTGCGCACTATCCCTCTCACTGGGTCCCATCTGCTCTTCCTGTCGCAATACCTCGTTAAAGTCTCCCATGCAGACCCAAGGTACATCATTTTCTCCTCGCAAGATTTTCATGGTATCCCACGTTTTATACCTCATGCTCCTGTTCGCTGCACCATAGAAAACAGATAACCTCCACGCTTCCTTGCCCGGTTCATTAACCACCGAGTCGATATGATATTGAGAGTAAGTTTTTATTTCAAGAACTACATTATTCCTCCAAAATAAGCAAAGACCCCCACTTCTACCTCTACTATCAACTCCAAACCTACCAACAAAACCTAAACTACATGCCAAGCCTTCCACACGATACTTCTCTATTTGTGTCTCCACTATACAAAGCACCGCCGGCGCACAAGCCTCCACTAAATCGCGGAGCTCCTTAACCGTCGCAGGATCGCCAATCCCACGGCAGTTCCAACAAAGTATCATCATTGGGCCCGGCGGTCCTCCCCGGAGGAGGCCGCCCCATTGGTCGCTTCCATATCCTCACTTCCCCCTGCTTGATCTTGTCTCCTCCTCTTCATTATGGGTACCTTCCCCGGCGTGCTAGAGGCCGCTTGTGGTGCGTCCCCTCCACCCTTCTCAAGCATCAGCACCCTCCCTGCCACCCTGCCTGCAAGATTTGGCACAGGTTGGCCTTGCACGTTGACTGTACCATCCGCCAATATGAGTCTCTTATGTGCACTTAGATTTTCACCCAAGTCCATGTTCATTGGAACTTGGCTTTGATGATCTGTTGCCTCTTCCCTAGCTTCCTCCCTCTGACCTCTTCCCTGCCTTCCACCCCTAGTTCCTCTCCCTCCCGCTCTTCCACTCTACCTCGCCCATCCATACCTTCTCTCCCTCCTGCTGCATAAGGCGACGGCTCAGGGGTCCAGAGCAGCCAATCACCCCACTCGCATTCCCGAGGATCGTGAATTCCATCCCCGCATTCCTCCACGGTGTGCCCCATTAAGCCACAAAAGTAACAAAAGTCCGGGAGCTTGTCATAATACACCGGGTACTTCTTCCTTCCTTTCAGCGTGATTGGCACAAACCTAACAAGTGGTTTGTCCACATCGACATAAACCCTAACTCGCAAAGTGCTTGCTGGGTTAATCATGCCCTCATTCACAATTACTGTGTAGGGTGGTTCTCCAACCTTAGCAGCCACCTTCTCCGCTAATTCTCTCTTAGTTGTTAGGCCGTCCGGCAGCCCCTTAACTCGCGCCCACAAAGGCACCTTGTTTAGCTTATACTCTGCCACATCAGTAAAGCCAGCATACTCTTGAATAACCACAGGAGCATAACGAAAGATCCATGGGCCACCCTCCATGATGCGCTTCCAATCTCCGAGGCAATGGCATTGAAACAAGAAGAGATTAGGCCCCTTCACGTTGAAAATCACCCCCTGCGCTGCTGCCCAGGCGTTCCTCATCTGCCTCAACAGTGCTGCATGGCTGAACAGCTTTGTGGTGTGGACTCGGAAAAGCCCTAGCCACCGCATGTCTCCAATCAGTTCTTCCACCTCTCTCGACAGGTCCAGATCATCCTCCTCCTCGCCAAGCTTCATCCCCGCAAAATGATCCTCTAGATCTGGTTCTGGGCCATAGAAGTCCCAATCTTCCTCGTCTCCGTCGTCCCCTGCTTCATGCATGCCGCTGCCCCTGCATCTACTCCTGGTGGCACCTGCGTCTCCCCCTCTGCCTCCACTCTTCCGTCCCCCCGCATCTGATCTTCCCCCACTCGATTTCCTTCTTCAATCTCCGCTCCCTCTCCACATGTGACTGTTGATGAAGGTAATTCCGCCATGCAAGGAGGCCTCGCCGACGTACTCATGATGGTGCCTTCCGATCGCCAGAGAACTCCGGCCGCCAGGAAGGGATTACGTGGACTCCGCCGTCACCGCCAGAGGAAAGGTGAAACCCTAGATCGCCCCTAGATCGCCCTCCCCTTGCAAGAGAAAAAATAACGGGCGCTGAGAGGAAAATGCGAGGGCACAACCAACAATTGAGACAAACAACGGCCCACCAGCCCAAGATCGCGAAAAAAAACAACGGCCCGCCCCCACTCGCATGGACGTGGAAACAGGCTGTCGCGCCCGACAACGCGACGCGAACGAGTGCGCTAGGCGAGACAATCACGTTGCGTGAAAATTAAAGACAAACAAGATCAATGGTTCTGGACTTTCCATAAAAGATGTTTTTATTGACTCATAATATAGCATCGAGGGATACAAATATAATGAGCGACATCCGACCTTTGCATAGTTATGATGCACACAGCTAACACAAACACACATACAAAATATCGCCGGCAAGGAGCAAAGTCATACTAGACTGAAGTTGTGCCTGACGGAGAGAAAAAGAAAAAAATCGCAAAGTGATAAATCAGCGATGTACAACAACAACCATCAGCTCCAACTATCTCATGACAGCATACAGACTACGAGTGAGGTTCTTCAAAAGCGATGCCTCCAAAAAGGGAACGACACACAAGCGACACTGTCACCGGATCCAACACCAGAAGGATCGTGGATTTTCACCTGAAGATCAAGTCTGAGCAAACTCCGAGCAATGCCTTCACCAAGATAATGACGCCAAAAACACCACCATTGCCAAGTATACCTAATATGAGACCAGACCTAAGGTTTTCACCCCGAAGCTCAAGACCAGGTACTCGAAAAGCACCATCCGATCGAATTCATCTTGTGCTATCTCCTCCACTTGCCATGATCCCAAAGTTGTAGACAGGCACGAACATGATGGCAAATGAGCATGCCCGCATGAGCAGAACCGCTGCTCACCACAACTGAAGAAGTCGTTGACAAGGAAAAAAGGTCGGCCGCACTACCAAAATCCCGAAGGGACACTTCGGAGGCCATGCACCATCTCGAAGTGGCAACAATGGCTTGTCTTTAATTCTTTATTAGATGAGACCACCATACGCCACCACAAGCTTCGACATCATCACCGTCATGGCCAGATCCATGGCGCCATGCCGCTATGCCGGCGGCGCCGGCAACGGGAACGACAACCGCTGCATGTCTACTTCCACATCTCATCGTGCCCCTGCGCCAAAGAGGCACCCCAGGAGCAGCACCGGCCACGGGGAGGCGGCATCTAAATGTGAAATAGCAATACTATTTCGTTAATATATCTCTACTCCTAATATCTGAGTTGGTGAATAGCCTTTACGGTTTATTTTCGTCTCACCACTTTTATCATTTTTTTCGCTGGGTTTTTCGTCCGCTCCTCCACCCCACTCCATCCTACACAGCCACCAAAAAGCCCACACCCAGCAAAAAAAACTGCATCGACCCCATCCTTCATTGCCCACTCCTCTAGATCCCATCGTTCGTTGCCGCCGTGTCTCTCGATCCCATCTATCGTTGTCGCTGCCGCCGCCGTTCGAGGGGGAGACACCGCCGCCGCCTCTGCAAGGCAGGGCGGTTTGAATCCCGCTCCCGCCTCTGCAAGGCAGGGCGGTTTGAATCCCGCCGCCGCCAAACTCCAGGAGACGCTGTCGCCACGTCTCCAGGGCGGTTTCAATCCCTGCCGCCGAACTCCATGATCCATAGCCGCCACACGTCTACCTCCAGGCACGTCCGCACCCCCATCCATGTTTCTTCCCTCCCTCCTGCCTTCATCTCTACCCGTCCCACTCCTCGGCCTTCAATGGTGATCCGCTGCCTCCCGCTCCTCGTGCTCCGATCTGACAACTGACACAGCCGTGCGCGGAGGGCTGCTCGCCATCTTTTTATGTCATCGCCACTCGCTAATAGAGGCCGCCGTCGAGGCTGCATCATCGCCGCTCTTAGCCGGAACCATCACAAACAATAATTATGCAGAAGGGAATACGGGCACAACGTCTGCTAAGAGCTCAAGATTCTGGCAGCCCAGATGAACATGAGCGACCACTGTCACCACTCATCGCCTAGGATATCGTGCAGTGGTGCAGGTTTCATCTCTTTTGGCTAGAGTTGATGGAGCCATCAGTCAAACTAGAGGTACTCAATTCGCTATGGTCAGCTATATGGAATTGATTACTCTGTTTTATTTGCAGGGATACCCCTGCGTGCTTACAATTTATTGGTGCTCGTAGCTTCTCATCAATCTCCCACTGTTACTGTTGCGTATGCACTAGTAGAAAACAGGCCTTTAATTACAGCTCAATGTACATATTAGTCCCGGTTGTATTACGAACCGGGACTAATATGATTAGTCCCGATTCGAGCGGCTAGGGCATTGGGAAGGCATTAGTCCCGGTTCAAATGGAACCTTTAGTTCCTGTTTGAGACACGAACCGGGACTAAAAGATGTGATGCCCTTTAGTCCCGGTTCGTGTCCCAAACCGCGACTAAAGATTAGACCTTTAGTCCCGGTTTGAGACATGAACCATCTGGCTCATTAGATATCCTCAGAAAGTCAGGATTGTCTCAAATAAAAAGATACTCTCAGGAAAATAAATGTAAAATGTAATAAACTGAAAATGTGAATTGAAAATCCATCCCAAAATGTAAAAGTAAAGGAGCAATTATGTACTCCCTCCGTTCCTAAATATAAAACTTTTTAAAGATTTCAATATGGACTATATATAAACACTACTAGGAAAAGGCCTACTAATGGCGCACCGGTTTTGCCTACTAATGATGCACTACCGGTGCGCCATTAGTAGCACGTCACTAGTATTTTTTACTAATGGCGCACCACTGGTGCGCCATTAGTATCTGGTATACTAATGGCGCACCATGCAGTGCGCCATTAGTATGTAACACCATGCGTCATTAGTGTGCATCCCGGGGGGCCATACGTAACCATGTGCTTTGTCATAGTAATGGCGCACTCTGTTGTGATGTGTCATTAGTATCCTTTGGCATACTAATGGCGCATCTTGAGCTGATGCGCCATTAGTAAGAATATTTGGTTTTTTTTTACTTTTCTGATTTTTGCACAGGTTACAAAATATATTACTGGACAGAATATAAACAGCATCACACAGCAAGAGTAGATTCATCGAATACAATAGAAAATTAGTCTCCGAATACAATTCATCATATTAGTCTCCGAATTCAAAAGGCCGAACAAAGATAAAACATTACAAGTCTCAAGACCGCGAGTATCGAGTTTGTCTTCACATTACAAGTCGATATCGATCATGTAAACTACCATCACATAGAAGAGAGTCGCGGTCATCACGATGAGCATCATCGTGATCAAACTGGTCTTCATCCGGTTCCTCCAACGCTCCCTCCTCTCTCCCGCTAGATAGCGGGCGTATCTAGATCCGGCCTCCGCCCTAGTGGTGTACCCTTTGTAACTGTTACCGCTGAAACGGTGAACCTGTCTCCGACACTCCTCCCAGTCGTCGTAGACTCCGGGAACCTTACCCTTGTACACGACATCTGACGGCATCTCTATGCACAAGCCAAACAACGAGACAATACATAAGCAATATGTAAGTATGCAACAAAAGGATCGAAGAGAAAAGCAAGACATTAATAGCACGATTCATGGTCCTACTAATAAATAGCATCGATTACATCTAAGTTGAACGACTGCCCAAACCAAAGAGACATACGAATTCATTAAAGTTTAATTACAACATGAGCCAATCAATGTTTCAGAACTACACATCACTACTTTTGACTCGACTCATCGGACGGGAGGCGTGGATGAAGCCGCCGTCTGTCATGATGGTCATGAAATCATGATCGTTGTCACCCTGCATTTGTAGCGTTTCATCTATCTCACTTTGGGCCGGTTGATATATGAGGAAGAACTGCCCGAGGTATGAAGGACATCTTGATGGATGATGTCCGCAAACTCCGATCGGATCTGAAAGAATTCTTGTGCGAGGTCCGCGTCTGGACTGCCGACAAGCTCGCGGCCCAATCTTTGAGATTATCTGGTAGCGAAGGTGATGATGGTCCTTACGATCGCCCGCATGTGATGGAGGGCGTAGTAGGCATCCTTCGACCGCCGGTGTTGCAGCCTTGACGCAGAACTTCGTATTGTGTGAGAACATGTGCTTGCCGTGACTTACGAACTGCCACGGTGAAGGTGCCTCCAGATTTGGCATAGCCGGGGAGAACATCATCAAGAACTTCCTTGACATTTGTGTAGTCTATCTTGGAGTTATGGTTCGGGTCGAAATACGTGGCCATGGAATATTTCGGGCTTAAGAGGATGAGTGTGCAATGTGTGTCCTTTGCACGAACACGGAATGTTAGAAAAAAGAACGATCGAAATCTAAGAAATCATATGTTACAGGCGGTTAAGGGATGACTTACTCGGGAAAGTAAGCCACAAGGAAGTTATCCTTATCTGGGTTTGCGAATGGCGCCTTCGAGGTGTGAACTTCGCAACTTGGCGGTCCCAGCCTGCTCAAGTGCTTGGCACGCATGTAGAAGGGGTCGACTATCCACGATGTCGAGGTCTTGTCTCTAATGATCCGCATCTCCATACTCGTGAAAACAGCCGAACGAAGGTGTAGTGCAGCGAGATGAAGGTTAAACATAGCAAAGATGTCATCAAACCGCAGGGCGATCATTACCCCGATGTCGCCATCCACAAAGCCCTTGCCCTCTGGCACCTTGGCCACGAAAACTGGGTATGCCACATCATTCTCTCTCAGACGCCGCTTCTTCAAAGAAAGAACACTGTCGTGCAGACTCCGCATAGCACCGGTCGCAGCGTTCAGCATATTTGGCGGTAGCATCGCCCTACCCGCCACATGCACCCTCCTCGAGATATCCTTAGGTGAAGGCGGCCCGTCTGAAAACGCGGATCGAACTTCGGTCTTGGCTGGCTCGCACCGGCGCCCTTGTTAGTCTTCGTTCTGTCCCTTCTTCTTGATCTCATGTAATGGGACCGAGTTCTACTCACAGAACCGCCTTCTTGGCGTGTTGGGGCTGATAATATTTCGCACCTCAGCTATCGAGGCTCGGTGAAGGCGGAAGTCGGAGGCGTGTCACGAGAACCGAACGCGACGGCGCTGCTATGCGATTGGATTTCTCCGCCGTACCAGCTAGATCGCGGTCGTCTTGGTTGGGTTCTTGAGAAAGAGGCCCGCAGAACTCGTCAGCGTACCCATGTTCGGCAAAGTACTTATCAACTTTGGTAAATGTACCGTCGTCGTTGTCGTCGCCGTCCGGATCTTGTGCCATAGGGCTGTCCGGATCCTGTGCCATAGGGATGTCCGGCAGGTCCGGTAGCGTTGCGGCGTTCTTGCCATGGCTTGGCGCCGGCACGACCGGGCGGTCTTATGCGTGGGGGTGGTGTCCCCGCCCCCAAACGAATCGCTCTTCGGCCAAAGCAGGTGCCGATTACGCAGCGCCGAGGGTCATCTCATCTTCTTCGTCGGCCCCGGTGGTCGAATCGGAGGTAACGACTCGTCGCGACTGGCAGCACGAACCACTTCAACCCTATACACTGTGGGTGTCATCGGATTACCGTGGAACATGCGGTTGCCCGGTTGAACGATTCTGCCCTTGGCGACATCGACCAACTCGCCGCCCACGAAGTGCAGAAGAGTGCAAGGAACGTCGGCGGCGCCCTGCGAAAACATGTAGGGCATCAGGAATGCCCAGTCAAAGGCAAGGAGTCGGCCGAGAGGCTTAGTTACCGTGATGCCGTCGAGCTCGGCTAATGTCGAGGCACCGCCAATGGCGGGCGTGCAACTGACGGAGGGGCGCTTCTTTGGCGAGGTGCGGCGGCGTACACCCGGGTGCATTAAACTCAATGCCGTGCGGCGCCGGAGACTCGAATACCGCCTCCGCCGGAGACACCAATGGCGCCGCCGGAGACACCAATGGCGCCGCCTGTGCGTTGTGCGAGTTGCTGGCCGTGAAGCTGGGAACCGGGGGAGGCCCCTGTTGGCCGCCCGCAATCCACGTCGTCAACCCATGAATCAACGTAGGCACCATGGCGTTGAGCTTCGTTCCCAGTTGTTGTTCCACTTGCTCTTGGACAAGCTCCGGAATCCGCGCCACTTGTGCCTTGAGTGCTTCAACCTCACGCGTCTGGCTTTCTGAGCTGGTCTTTTTCTCCTTCCGACCAGCTGACGTCGGCTTAGTGAGCTTATCCTTCTTTTTCATTACGTTCAACGCCCTATTTAAAGGGGTGTCGAAAGGGGAGCTCTGAGACGACCCCGCGCTACTGCTTTCAGTGTCCTGCGAAAGGAACGTGAACCATTTAGAAATATTGGGGATTAATTATAGTGCAACCATATGGAGCTAATTACTCGGGTGTGTATTCCTTAACAGAACAATCTCAAGCGCCCTGGTCTTGGATCCGTGGTAAGCTCCTTTGTTATCGGGTCCTCCTTGTACCGGGCCACGACAAAGTTCCTGGTCCGCTTGTCACCGCTGTATTTCTCGAAGCGGGCGGTAGGCCTTGCTCGGCACGCTCCGCGTCCTCCTTGTCCCATATAGGCTCCGCCACTCAGAATCGCCGGGACCGAGTTTGTGTTCCCCTAAGTTCAACTCCGCATTTCTTTCCCCCAATCGACTTGATTCAGAGGTTGCGCTTGCTCTCGCACTTGATCTTGAACTCCTTGTACTCATCTTCGCTCATCAAAGGATATTTCGCCTTGATCTTCTCATAACTATCACCTTTATCAATCATTCTCTTCACCGCGCTTCTCCAAGTAGACAGGTCGTGCTCATCCTCGTGAGGCGGCACTGTTCACTTTATTCCCCGAGGCGTGTGTTTTCAAATCGGCGGGAACTTGTATCGTTCGTGCAACTTCGTGAAGAGGAGGTTGCGCAAATTCCGTGGTCCTTATGCCTAAGGTTCTCGGTGTTGATCGAGACGGTGCTCCGGAGAATGCACCCGAGCTGAAGCGAGTACCCCTTGACTATATGTTTGGGCTCCGTTGGATGCCGTCGAATCCACTTGAGTAAATTCCTCCTTGAGGGTGCGGAGCGCATTGAGCGCCGGTCCTTCCTTTGCTTCTTCGGTGGCTGCCATACGTGTGTGCGCCGCCATCATCGATGGTGGCATCCTCGGCGGCACCATCGGTGGTGTCATCCCCGACGCCACTAGGGGTTGTGTAGTCGGGATCGGTGTCTTCTGCGGCGTCCTCATAGCGGTGAGGTTGTTCCTCCATCTCTGGGACAGCTCCTGAATTGCTTGCCGCCCGAACCACCGGCCTCATTGTTGTGGGCCATGTTTCGCTCTAAATAGCAAAAAAGTTTGGTCAAAAAGTTGGTTATTGTCAAGGAACAAGATCATGGTCTCATCATTTAGGGTTTGTCGACGCTGAGGCACCCTAAAAGCCTAAGCTTTCATCATTTAGGTTTTGTCGATGCCGAGGCACCCTAAAAGCCTAAGCGTACATCATTTAGGTTCTCATCGACACCGAGGCATCCGGGGCAGCCAAGGTTTCATCATTTAGGGTTTTTCGACGCTGAGCCACCCTAAATGCTAAGTTAAGTTTTCATCATTTAGGGTTTATCGATGCCGAGGCACCCTAGGTTGGGCCTAATCACTTGGCACTAATCACTTGGCTCTATTGCCACATATGTTGGGTTTATCATCTAGGGTTTATCGATGCTAAGGAGAATTCTAAGTTGGGCCTAATCACTTGGCTCTATTGCCACCTATGGTTTAATGCAGCAAGAATAAAGGGGCAGTTGATCCTACTTAATTAAGTACTAAAATACCTGGGCCCATGCATTAGTAGCAAGTACCCCATATGTCCGATTTTTAGCAAAGTCATGCTAAAATTCACGAAAAATTTCAGCATGACCTTTGCTGAAAATAGGACATATCGAGTACCCGAATTTGCCGGAACGGAAGTTAATCGACATTCCGGCAAACTCAAGGGCCTCTCGGGGTACAACAGCAGCATCACAAGTTGACAAAATTCCCAAGTAGTACAGCAGCAGCATCACAAGTAGTACCAATGAACATATAGTCCAGCAAGTTGAAAAAGCTGAAGTTCTCAGCATGAAGAATCACACAACACAGCACCTACATTATGATGATACATTTGGAGATTGCACATACAGTTTTCACATAAGCATAATTGTTCTGGAGATTGCACATACAGTTTTTGACAGCACAGCACCTATGACAGCACATACAGTTTTTCACATTTGTAGATTGCACATACAGTTTTCACATAGAGCAATGTTCTTTTCATTTCACCTTCCATTTTTTTGCAATTCAACTCACTTCCTTTTCTTATAGTTACTGCTCCCAAATGAAATGACACTTTGACATGGCTGCAATTTTCAGTGTCTACTTATCTGCAATTATACAGAGTCTGCTTAGGAGAAATAGGTTTCAAACTTCAGCTTGTTTTGTATAAGGAGACTAAAAACTATCTAAGGAGTTCTTCAAGTTCAAGTTACAGCCTGCATGACTGAAAATAGTTACACTAAGTTTCAAAATAGAAAATACACTTCTCAGTTTTACAAACTGAAAATTACTCTAAAACTGAAACTTTAACTGACTTTTAGACTGAATTTTTAATGCGCACTCAACCGATTAGAGCAGCAATGCTTGTAACTAAAGAGGGGTGTTTCATGACAATTTCCTAGAAAAACTGTTTCAACATGGCCATTTGCATTTTCTTTTCCCTAAGTAAATATTGGGTGTAGCAAGAACAGGATGGCTCTTGGGATATATGTTGCATATTTGGTGAATTTATTAATTAGATGCAATATTAGTTCTGGTTGGCTGGAAGGCAGTTTACTTGTAGCAAAATAAATCTATTGCCTATCAGGCTATCACCATCACATGAATCAGGCTCCAGATAAACAAAGGGGAACAACACACCTGGTATTGGTCCCTAAGCTGGAAACTAGCTATTGCTTCTACTTTTCAAGTTTGTGTTGTTCCCTACCCTTCTACATCTAGCTACTCAAATACCAACAGTTCTAGGGAGAGACAAAAGCGCTCCAGCTTATATTTCTGTAGATATCTTTTAAGGACCCTGGTTTCCAGTTTTCCAAACCTTCATCCCACCAACAAATCAAGACACAAAAATAATCAACTAAAACATATAATAAGATAAGATAATGCAACCCACAATCACTTGAAGTGACAGGATAGTCAGCCTTGAACTCTATGTTCGGCAAAATTAACAGAAAGTATGGATACAATAAATAACAGTGCGGCAAAAAGATAGAAGGTAGGGAAAAAATGCTTACCTGGAATGAAAGAATGTATGAAACTGATAATTTGACTTGCTAAAGCTAAATGCTTAGAAGTAATTGATTTCAGACCAGATACCTGAAAAGGAACCAAAGGAAAATAAACCAAGCAGTCCAGACTTCTTGATATATAAAAAAAAGAAGTGTGGCAGCACATGCCCACATTAAATAGCTATTTAGCTTGATTAAGATTTGAGGAAACTACTGGTGCATTGAAGTACTATTGATGAACTATTTTCTTGGATGTACTGATCTACACTAACATCTGCACATTGTGCATAACAATTCACGGGCATATTTACTTGGTAGCTCATTGGCTCTACTTTTTTGTTTAGGATCAGGACGTACACTAGCACTACAATTCACAGACAAAAAAGTAGATGTACCATTGAAGTACACCTACAGAAAATATTTGAACCTACACGTGTATGTACATTGTGCATAACAATTCACAGGCATATTTTCTTGGATGTACTGCTCTACACTAGCTCTCTTTCTCCCACAAATTCACAGGCATATTTGAACCTACAGAACCTACAGAGCTCACCAACACAGCGCTGCCAAACCGTACCCACGTTGGGCATCCCGCCGTGCCGGCAGAGGAAGCAGGCGACCAACCCACACGGGCAGGCGGCGGCGGAGGCCACAAAGCAGCAAAGAGTCATGGCATGGCGCGCAGATCCCGAGGAAGCTAGAGAAAGGCGGCCGCAAGAAGCAGCCAGCGGCACGACGGGCGGCGGCGAACTCCTGCTCCTAACCCTAGGTCGGCGCCCGTGGGGCATGGGGATGAGCGGGGAGAGAGGGAGGAGGAGAGAGACTAACCAGGCAGCTGGGAGGCTCGCGCCGCCGAGGAGCGCGTCTGACGAGGCTAGCTGCCGTCGAGGGGCAGCTCCGACGAGAGAGACTTGGTGGTGGCGGAGCGGAGATGTGGAGGGCTCGAGGGGAGGCGGCGCCGAGGGGAGGAAGAGGAGAGGGAGGTGGCGGGGGCGCGTGGGCGGCTGTGGCGCCGTGGGTCGGGGCAGCAGCGGTGGCGCGGTGGAGGGAGGGAGCGGCGTGGTGGAGGGAGAGGAAGGAAGTGTTGATCTGGCGAGAGGGAGAGGGACGAAGTGTATGGATGGGGGCAGATTACTAATGGCGCACCACCAGGGGGTGCACCATTAGAATGTTTTTTCTTAGTTCGAGCACTCAGCAGGTTATATTACACCTAACCCAATCCACAACAGGACCCCCCCCCCCCCACTAGCCCGATTGGTCAGCACGCAGCACACACACCAGGAGGTCTTGGGTTCAATTCCCAGGCTCCCCAATATTTTTTTTATGCATTTTAAATGTTGTTTGATATTTATTTGTGTTTAAATATGTTCAAATTTGTTTAAATCATAACAGTAATATTTTTTTATAAAAACAATAATAATTTTTTTATAAAATATGTTCAAATTTGTTACTTGAAAATATCATCGGTGGCGGTGGAGGCGGGAGGGTGCTTGGGTGCCCGTTGGCGTGGAGGCGGAGGAGGTCTTGAGGCGGGTGCTCATCGGCGGCGGTGGAGCGGAGGAGGGTTGCGGTGGAGTCGGCGGCGGCGGTGGAGCTAAGCGGGGAGGTCTTGGTGGGATCGAGATGGAGGGATCGAGATCGAGATGGAGGGAATCGAGATCGAGATGGAAAGGGATCGAGATCGAGTGTCCTCATGAATTCAAAAGTGCCCATGAAATTTAAAAATATTCATGATATCAAAAAGTGCCCATGAAATACAATCGAGAAATGAAGACTACGATTTAAATACAATCGATCTTAGCTAGCTATCTGTTCACAATCTTCTTGCCCTTCTTTTTCGCAAATGGAGTTCTTATGTGGAGCAGACGTCCTTTAGGTAGGGTGGTCCTGCTTCTTCTTGTGGTGTGTCTGCTACTTCATCGTCGTCGTCATGTTCCATCTTGGTCGCCGTACTTGTCGAAGTCTTGCCCATTGGCTACTCCATCCATTCCGATGATCTTCCTTTTGCCTCTCCTCACGACAACCACGTTGGGCTTTGTGGTCGGTAATGAAGAAGCATTGGTCCACTTGGGAAGTCGGTACCCATGGCTCATTTTTAGCGGTGACGTTTGCACCATGATCTTGGATTTAACCGGGTATAACCATGGTGGTGAAATACCGGTCTTCTTTTAGGACGCTCTTGGCCCATCTGACACGGAACATCGGGACCTTCTCTCCAGCGTAGCTCATCTCCCAGATCTCCTCGATCCTTCCGTAGTATCTGTCCTTGTCGTTGCGTGTGTTGGATTCCATCGTTACCCGGAGTTACGATAACCATCGCTCTTCATGTCCTTGTTCTCGGTGTAGAATGTGTAGCCCTTGATATAAATGACGCCTCATAGGTCATCAGGTCGTGCTCGGCGCCTGTGACAAGGCGAATATGAGTTGTTCTTCCGCGGAAGAATCCTCATGTAAAGGGTACGACGAAGCTTACGCTTGAACCAACGCGTGAAACATGAGTTGTGCTCTTTGATTATATCTCCGTCCGTCCTCTGTTGGCCTCGGTCATTGTACGTCTTCTCAATAAAGGTTTTGTGCTCTACCACCCAAGGATCGACCACGTCTATGTGTTGTAGCGCGACTAGGTTTGCTCTTTCAAAGTCGGCGAGTCGACCCTCGAAGTCGACATGCATTTTGGCGACCCTCACGGTGACCCCATCCGGCGAGCCTCTTTGAGGTGCCCGCTGACGGGCAGACCAGCGGGTTCTCGATGCCTAGATAATTAAATGCGATGGGAGATGCACTCTTCGGTCAAAAAGCCCTGGCTATACTTCCCTACGGGCGTGACATGTTGCGAGCGTATCCTTTGATGACACCATTCATCCTTTCGAATGGCATCATGCTTTGTGCGAGAACGTCGGCCCGAGTTGGATGATATCCTCCACGATATGGACCAGCAGATGCAGCATAACGTCGAAGAATGCGGCGGGAAGTACATCTCAAGCTCGCATAGTATCACCACGATCTCTTCCCGTAGCCTTACGAGTTGCCTCACGCCAATCGACTTCCGAGAGATGACGTCGAAAAAAGTTGCATAGGCCAAATAGCGTTTCACGGACGTGCGCGTCCATGATCCCAATGGATTGCAACCGGAAGTATCTGCGTCATCGGCCGCGTGGCGGTCGTGAGACTTCATCGGCTGAACTTCGCCCTTGGGTCTAGATATCTCGCTTATCTTCCCCGCGTAACCGTAAGGAAGTTTTACTTCTAGGAGGCAGGTGAAAAAATGCTTGATCTCCTCCTGACTTAGAGTGAAGCACGCGGGAGGGTAGTCATTTCCGGTCTTCTTGGCCATTTTGCCTTTGCGACTACTTACTGTGTCCTGCTTCGCCTCATCATCATCATCATCAGCAGCATCATCATCATCATCATCATCATTAGCGTGAAGCTCCTGCCCGATGCCCATTGATTTCAAGTCCGCCCTTGCTTTCGGCCCATCTTTGGTCCTCTCTGGCATGTTGAGCAGGGTACCAAGCAGACTCTCGCACACGTTCTTCGTGATATGCATGACATCAAGGCTGTGAGGCACACGGTGGATCTTCGACGTCAAGTCCCAGAAAACAGACCTTGTTTTCCATACCTTCAGCAGCGGCTCTGGCGCCTTTCGCTTCTTTCCCGGCTCTGGCACCTTTTGCTTCTTTCCCGGCAGTGGGCAGTCTTTGCAATTTTTCAACAACTCGTCTATTTCCTCGTCGCTCCTCGTACACGGGCGTTTTCGGGGTTCGGTTTCACCATCGAACAGATCCTTGCGTTTCCTCCACGGGTCATCGTCACGAAGCCACCTTCGATGTCCCATGAACACGGTTTTCGAAGACCGGGATCTCTATCTAGGCTGGCGATACGTTGTGTCATCCATGCACCGACGCATCCGGAAAATCCGTGGACTACCCGCCCCGCGAGATATCTCAGAATCGAGATAGTCGTGCACCGTCGTGGCGGTGCGGCTCTCATAGGGAAATATTCTTTCTGCGGCGTCCACGTATTGGTGGCGTTTTCCACAGCGTGTCTAGCTCCTCCTTCAGCAGCCCGGATCTGATTGATGTCGTTCCCTGGTTGTTTCGGCCCTTCAATTAGCATACTCATGTGAATGTACTTCCTCTTCATGCACAACCAGGGGGGAAGGTTGTACATCCACACAAATACAGGTCAGGTGCTATGTGTGCTTCTCTGGCTGCCAAACGGGTTGACTCCATCGGTGCTCGCGCCCAGCACGATGTTCCTTGGATCCTTCCCAAATTCTTGGTATTCGAAGTTCAACGCTTGCCACTGGCTCGCATCCTTAGGGTGACTCAGCATCTTGTCTTTTTATTTATCTCCGGATCATTTCCGTCATCTTCCCGCTTCTTCTCCTCCCTATCCGCGTGCCAACGCAGGAGCTTTGCTACCTTAGGGTCCGCGAAATACCGCTGCAGATGAGGAGTGATCGGAAAGTACCACACCGATTTTCTAGGAGCTTTCTTCCTCTTCTTGTAACGAGTGACGCCAAGACACCGGACATATGGTAGACTCCGCGTGCTCGTCCCGGTAAATGATGCAATTGTTCATGCACACATGGTATTTCACGTGCGGTAAATCCGGAGGACACACGATTTTCTTCGCCTCCTCGAAACTGGTCCGGCACTTGTTCCCCTTGGGAAGGCGTTCGTGCTGAATGACATGTTCTCGTCGAAGCATCGTCGGTCATTTTGTATTTTACCTTCATCTCTAGAGCCATGAGCGTTACTTTCAGGTGGGTATCCTCGGGCCTGCATCCTTCATACAATGGAGTAACCGCGTCTATCTCCAGTTGATCCAGCTTGGCTTTCTCTCGGGCGGCAGCTCTTGCGTTATCCGTCTGCTTGAGAAGCAGCTCTTGAATATGAGGGTCCTACACCCAGCCTCCATCGTCGTCTGCTCCGGCATCTTCATCTTCATGATCATGCCCTTCGTCTTGATCTTCCTCATCATCATGTACGACATCTTCTACATGATGGTATGTACACATCACCGCCGTGATCATGTCACGGAGATTCTTCGTCTTCTCGCCCGCCCTCGCCGCGGTGGTACTTGTCTTGTTGCCCTTCCTCATTTCTTGCCCGGCCCCCATGGACGACTTCATAGTCATCTTCATCACCTTGCCACCAATAGCCATCCATGAAACCACGGAAGAGTAGGTGGTCCCGCACCTGCCCGGAATCCTGGTAAGCAATAAGGCTCTTCAGCTTGCATCTTCGACACGGACATCTTATCTCCGTCTCGTTCTTTTGAAGCATCTCGGCCTTCGCGGAGCTCAAAAACCTATTAACGATGCCTTCGGTCATCGTGCGGACCATGGTCGCCTGCGGGGTAGAGCAAAACGATATTTTAGAACCAAGAAAAAATTTGGCATGACCTTCCCTAAAAATAGGACCAAAAAGAATGCATAGTGCCAAAATTCTACTTGAAGCGGAAATGAATCAACATTCCGGCAAAATATTGGCAACTATCGCATTTCAAATACCGGTACCTGCAAACACAAACATATATGCAACACCACAAACACATGCAACACCACAAACATACATAGATCTAGCTAGGCCACAAAAAGTGCATGTGCACGTTGTTGGAGCGAGCTAGGGAGAAAAAAAGTAGATCTACATCATGAAGATAGCTTTCCCCTTACTTACCTATCAAAAAAAAAGGTAATTTCACCACTTAATTTTGATGAATCTATGGTGCAAATGAGGTGAGGAGGAGGAGGCAGCCGAGACAAGCTTGGAGGAGGAGGTGGAGAGAATGAAGTGGGGAAAGTGAGTGGGTAGATGGGCTGTCCAAAATATCTTGTTGGTTCCAGGTTACTAATGGCGCACCACCAGCAAATACGCCATTAGTAACCCTGGTTACTAATGGCGCACCTGCAGATGGTGCGCCATTAGTAGTTTTGCATAAAAGTAAAAAATATATATATATACTAATGGCGCACTGTGGAAAAGTGCGCCATTAGTAGTTTAAACTAGTAATGGCGCACTGCGACACGGTGCGCCATTAGTAGTTTTGCAAAAAAGTAAAAAAAATATACTAATGGCGCACTGTCTGCACGGTGCGCCATTACTAGTTAGAACTAGTAATGGCGCGCCGACATCATGCGCCATTAGTATGTATGAAAAATGGAAAAAAATTAATACTAGTGGCGCACCGTGTGTCTGGTGCGCCATTAGTGTCTTCCACACTAATGACGCATCACCGACCGGTGCGCCATTAGTATATAGTAGTGGCGCACTACTTACCTGGTGCGCCATTAGTATCAATCCTATATATAGCCCTTTTTCTAGTAGTGAAAGCAAAATGAGTGAATCTACACTCTAAAATATGTCTATATACATCCGTATATAGTTCATATTAAAATCTCTAAAAGGGCTTATGTTTAGAAACGGAGGAGTATGTGCAAGTTGCTTGCGAAATGAAGTTGCCCCTTTCATCTCACATACAAAACTACTAGAGTAAAATTACATATTGAACAGCCATCGGTGTCATACAAATTGAATATTAGTATGATGATCTCATATCTCGTTCCATTTTGGCTTTCAAAGTCCAATGCACTCTCCATGTGTCTTCATTCCTCACAAATTCATGTGTTTTAGTTTCTGTACACCATCATGATATGAGATGCCAAATTATTGTGTTTGATGGACTCACATAAATCATAAGTTTCTTTGTTATAAATTTTTGCATGTCTTTATTTTTTATATTCATGTAATTCAGGTAAGCCTTTTGTGGAATTTTGATGTGTCAAGTTATATGAAAATTTTGCGGAACTCATGGTTTGCGAATTCGTTTCGGAGATTGTTATTTCAAGTCAACCGGGGCGGCATATCAAGAAGTGTAAATCACATCTTTAGACTTTTTAAATTGCACTTTGCAATGAAACTACCTAATCGTCTGACTGAAATTAGGCAGAAAACACATTTGAACTAAACCATGCACATTTTACTTACAATATCACAACTCAACATTAAAAAGGAAACTATTAGACACGTCACACAAGAGCCACAATTAATTCGACCACGTCTGTTTATTGAAAAAGCTTTGAGCGAAAGGAATGTCACAGTGCATCATGAGAGAGGACTGAAGTCTGAAGGACCCGCATTGAATGGTGTAATGCCAACCTTCACTTCAGCATTGTCCATGTATGATTTTGTTTACGTGACTGCGGGAGAAGACCGGTTTCTCTTCTTCAACCCGAAGGAACTGCAAGAGAAAGCTCATGGACTACAATTGACCTTTCCACAAGAGGGGAAAAGCAATTTTGTTTTGAACCACAACCATTCTAAGTGAAATTTAATATACAAGAGAATTTTCAATCCTCAAGGGGATGGTGATTACATAGCATGTCATTTTGAAAGAAAAAAAGGGCTATTTCTATGTGAAGAGTGCGTACAACCTGGCGTTAAAGCTTAGGGATCGGAAAGAATTTAGGGTAGTCGAGTACCTCTATTAATGAAGAAAAGAGGTTGTGGAATACCATTGAAGGCTAACATCACACAAAAATATTAGAATTTTTGGATGGCGTGAAAAGACTGACAGCCTGGCGTTTTAGGTTGATAGAGTTTTACATCACCATGCTACCACTCGTCCGTGCTTTATTTTTTGGGTGGAGGATGAGAGTACTTATCATGCTCTTGTGGCTTGTCCTAAGCCTTGTGTGTTGCGTCTGACGTCAAGGGACATGAAATTTTTGAGAAGAGATTTTTTACGTTTTCGGGCCTAGACTGATTGCCTATTTTATAAGACCAGTTGAGCTCAACTTAGCGGGAGCATATCCTCTTTGTTGATCTTGGCATGTGAGGAATGATTTAATTTTTGGAACAGGAAAAGAATCTATCAATAGCTCTGCTATTTTTGTGGATAGTTACTGGTCTTTCTTTACATCCTATCATGCTAATGCCGAGGTGGCCTCCAATAAAAAAGGAAAGGAGGTGGTGGCTGGGCTTACACCAGTTACTACCGCTTTGGGGAATCAAGTGGTGTGGCGGCCGCCCTCTTCTAACCATATCAATATCAATGTTGACGTTAGTTTTGTGTAGAGCATAAGTGCAGCAAGCATTGGTGTGGTGGTTAGGAACTCTTCTGGAGACGCATCTCATCTTGGGACTTTATTGGGTTGTGTATTTTGTGTTTCGATGAGAAAGAAGCGGAGCTTCGGACATGCCTAGCTGACTTTTATATCGTTATTTCTCTTCCCACGGCTATTATTTTGAAAATTGATTGCACACGCTTGTGGTTTCTTTCCTTGCAAATGAAAGTCCTGATAAATCCATGCTCGTTGATCTGAAGAAGAAAAAGCTTGGCATCATCAAGCTTCTCGATAGTTTTATGTTGTCTAAAATCATTAGGCAGACCAATATGATGACACATGAAATTGCTCAATTTAATTTTGATAATATATTTGACGGTCTACTTCTTAATAGCTTTTCGCCATGTGCTGCATTTTCTGTAACGAAGGAATGTAATAAT
Organism: Aegilops bicornis; assembly: GCA_021605145.1. Lineage (NCBI taxonomy): Eukaryota > Viridiplantae > Streptophyta > Magnoliopsida > Poales > Poaceae > Aegilops > Aegilops bicornis. The sequence continues at coordinate 723,859,651 of CM038675.1, forward strand.
GGTTTAATTAATTATTAACATACAGGGAGTTGTTTTAAAATACATACTACGTGAGAGAAGGCATGCAACCATTGCACTGATTGCATGCACGTGCCGTCGATCTTGTCCTAATTAACTACTGACTACAGTAAGTACAAGAACATGGAGGAAGTACTACTAAACTAGAATAATTAAGCACACGACTATACATGTAGATATACTCGGTGTTCAGATTTGTTCATTCGATGGTGTGGCGCACTGGCAGTCGTGCACGACGACGGCCCTGAGCTGAGACGGCGAGACGGCAGCGGCGACACACTCGGCAGCGAGGGTGCGGCTGCCGGACACCCAGACGGCCACCTTCCACCGGAGCCGCCCCTCCACGCGCAGCGTCAGCAGCGCCGGCGACCGCCCGCCCGCCGTCGTTTGCTCCTCCGCCGAGGACGACGAGGAGAGCGTGGCGGAGAGCATGACGTCGCCCTGGGCCTGCTGGAACGGCATGATCGGCACGGCGGCGGCGAGCTGGAGTCCCGCGTAGGACGCTCGCGCACGGAGGCCGTCGTAGAGGGCGACGACGTGCGCGTTGGGGTTGTGGACGACGAGGGACGCGTCGAGCAGCACCGTGCCCATGCCCCCCGTGGCGTTGGTGGAGGCGATGGCGGACAGCAGCCTGAACTGCGGGCTGGAAGGGCGGAGGGTGAGCCAGAGTATGATGGCCATGGCCAGCAGCAACGCCACCGCTGACGCCGCGGCGATCAGCAGCCGCCGCCGGTTCCGGCGGGAGTGGTGGTGGTGGCGCCTGGCGGCGCAGTCCCTCGGGGCGCTATCGGGATCATCGGTGATGCGGGACATGGGGAGTGCACCGCAAGCTGAGCTGCGTAACTAGCTAGTGCAAGAGAGCAGAGCGCAAGGGAAGAGAGGAACGGTGTATGTGGTGTACGTGAGAGCCGGGCTAAGGTCTGTGAGTACGTGAGTGATGCTAAGGTAATATATGGTCCATATGGAGTATATATCAGTCATCATACAATGTTTTCTTTGGTAAGTGATAATATTAATTCTGTTGCTTTGCTTGTTGCTAAATCAACCACGTCATATTTTCTCTCCTTTCATTTTGTGGAGAGAAGAGAAGAGGAGAAGAAAAGCACTTGCCCGGATGGAGATGTAAGATGACTGGCACTGGCTTGGCTGCATCACAAGATGCTAAAGTTGCCAAGGAAGATGGTTTGGTGAATCAGCCAGCAGTTTTAGACCAGACAAGCACTTCTTCACCTAGGCTAAGGTAATTACGAAATCTGGCAATCGTCATTAAAGCTAGTAGTAGAAAGGAAGAATGGAAGCAGACACTTCTTCTCTTCTGCCATCAAGGAGGAAAAAGGGTCACGCACATACCAAAGTGGATTCTCGAACATTCAAGTTCATCCTCAGCGCAGCAAGCCCACTCAAATTATTCCTCTTATCACATTAATCAATCAACATAAGATCGATGAGACAGAGTTTTTTTTCTTTATTTTCTTGCAAACACCGAGTGTAACTCACTGGATTCGCGGAACTTCACGGTTGAATCGCTCACAATCAACGCCTCGCTATCAAAGTGATTTATTTCACCGTATGAAAGTGATACAACCGCAAATAGTTTCAACTCCCAGTCTCTCTATATCATAAGCACATCAAAATCCTGATAAGATAATAATCATAACGAGAACAAAGCATGCCGGACGAGACAAAGTTACAATGGGTAGGCACATCAAAATCATGGTTTGTAACCCGTAAGCCGTACGCCGGACCTTACAACACGAAGTTGTTCAGAACTTTCTTGACTAGATGCTCCCCATACACCACCTTGTCGTACTTGGCAGCGCCGCCTGTTTTCTCCCGGCATAGCTCTGCAGGCTCAACCACGGCATCGAAGTTCGACTGTATATGTGCAACATTAGAAAGAATTTGAGTACTTGAGTGGTGCTCTATATAGAAATGGTTGGTTTTGATAACCTAACAAAATTTTATTTTTCTTTTGTTGATGCATAGATACCTCGTAGAAGAAGGCAACAGATACACGGTAATGAAGGGAGTTGTTGAAAACTCTATGGAGTGTGGGCTGATATATTCCATTAGACCAAACCTAAAACCATATCAGTACGATAGTCAGCAATGAGCATTTTTTCCTACACAAAAGTTGGAGTAGGCTTAAGCATCTTTCATATTTTGGAGGAGACTAACCTCTAGCATGTCACCAATGTTGCAGACAAAGGTTCCAGGGACTGGCTTCGCTTGTATCCACTCGCCAGACAGGTTTCTGACCTGACCATAATATATAGGAAAGAATTTTTGAAGCTTTTTTTCTCTTGATGATAGAGCATGCAGAGGGAACAAACCAAAAAAAAATGCAAGATGTATATGACAGTGATATGTTAATGAAGAGACAAGTACCTCAAGAGCACAAATGTCATCATCTTGGTTAACCAGTGTCAAAAGGCCTACAGTTTAACAAAATGGTGTGAATGATTTCTAATATTGCTTATATAAACTGCAAGACCCTCCACTGATGTTGGGACTTGGGAGGCAACAAAAATGCAGAAAGTATATGATTTTTCAAAGAAGTAACCAAAGTATACTAGTCCAACTGACCGTAATCCGTGTGAGCTCCACTGAATTAGCCACATAATGCATGAACAGAGAAGAAAAGCAGAGTGAGATGTATATCCACCCAAGTGAGCAGAATTTGTGCAGAACATACCAGAAAACATCAATGGTTTATTTATTTATTTTTGCTTACCATCCAGTATCAGTGCGTTGCTCCTGCGGAACACTAGCTGGGATTGGATACCCAATCAGCCTGAGATACCAGAAGGTATCTCCCGCCGTTCCGCCTTCGAAAGCATCCGACGGCGCACCTAATGCCAAGGCTATACCTCGCATGATCTTCCTTGAAAGATCTGCAAAGTAAAAAATGGCGTGATGAGCATCACTAGTAATGACCAGTCACAAAAGAGCAATTGGAGTAGTTAACATGGAGCTGAGTGGGAATTTCTCCCCATCACCCACTTTGACCAATCAAAAGAGAATGAAGCTGAGTGGTAACCTCGAAGAAGCCTCGCATAGTTATCTAGAAGTACTTTAAAATTTGATGGGCAATCGGGCCTGCATGGAATAGGAGAACAATCAATTCATGAAATGCAAGTACTCCGATCCATATAATTGTACTAGATGAGCGACAATTAATATGGATCAGATGGAGCACCACAAAACTACTACTTCCTCCGGTCCATACAAATGTAGACCTTTAGGACACACTTCCATCTCTGAAATGATACTTTTACCATATAATTTCGGTGAAAACATGTTGTTTCACATGAAAACACATCTTATAAAGGTAGTATATTTCTTGATAAATCTAGTAATAACAGCTTGAGGTTTTGATTCAAATCAGATTTCTGATGCATGAAACAAGCAGGAACTAAACCCTTTCCTCAAGAAATGCTAAAAACATACCACAAATTCTCTCCTTCCAAATGCTTGCCGAGATCTCCGTACTTGCCCGGTTCGATATGCGCGTAGCACTGCCATGTGTTGTTTGTTGTGATAGTTTATCAGTTGACAAGTCTGAATAAAATCCCTATACATTTCCGTGGAAAAAAGGAAGAAGGAAGACTCCAACATGGTGTGGGGTAGCTGAACTTACATCGATTGCTTCATGCATATCAAGCTTGCCCTTGGTGATGTTTTCGCCCACTCTCTGGTACCCTCTGACGACAAGCCGTTTTACAGAAGTTCACTTCAACACCCACCAAACCATAAAGGAAACAAGACAAGTTGGAAATGCTTAAGCAGCCACACACACACCTGTATCCAGTCCGAGGTGTGAGCCTGATCTTGCGTTTCTCCTCGAGCGGGAGCTGGAAGAAGCTGCGCGTGACGTCCCTGACCTCCGCCATCAACGGCTCCGCTATCCCGTGGCCTTTCTGTCAGTAACAACGTACACACACGCAGAAGGAGCATTTCAATTTGGTTAGCTTGGACAAAGTGCACATTGTTACTCACGAGTCACGACAGTGGGGTACCACGTAGAAGAAGCCGGCGTCCTTGCAGGCGCGGTCGAGCTCACGGACGACGTCCAGCAGGTCCCCGTCGCCGGCCATGCCCGGATCGTCGACCTTCTCCACAAGCGCGCTGATGTCTGGACAATGCATGCGGAGTGTAGATGAGCAATTGCCGGTTGATTCACGGGCTGGTTGATTGACTGGTAGCGTGCGTACGTACCGACGAGCGGGATGGCCTTGAAGTCGGAACCCATGCTGACGCTGACGGTGATGCTGGCCGGCGGCGAGGAGAATGTGAATGCAGTGGCTCTTGAAAGTTGAAGCTCTTGGGTTAAGTAGGCAGTGGCAATGGCAGGCATGTGAGGTGGCGAGGGCCGGCCGCGCAAGCAGGCGGCAGTGAGTCATCCGCGATCCAATCATTCATACGATACGACACGATACGATACGTTGCGATGCGGCGCACCTACGTGACCAGTCAGCCATGCTGTGTACAGTACAGTAGAAGACTGTAATGTAGGGCCGCGGCTGCAGTTTGCCACTTCACACCTGACGGTCGACGCGGCTCCACGTGCGACCTGCTCTGCGGTAATGTACGGTCGACGCGGCTCCGCGTGCGACCTGCTCTGCTTAGCTCTACATGCGTGGTTGGGTAATTCAAATCAGATCGGGAGACGTGGCTCCAGTCCGGAAAGATTCTTACCACCCATGTGTACCCAATCCCCTCGGTTATTTAGAGCATCTGCAACCTCGCTGATCTAACTGTGGATAAATGGAGGGGTATGAATGTGTGTGATGTCTTTCGTACAAGATTGCACCCCCCACCCCCTTTCTTGATGATATGTGGCGAGAGCAGAACATCCCACTTACTGTTGGATCTGATCGGATAGGATGAGGACCTGGGCCTAACCATAGGTTCTCCACGAAATCTATGTACAAAATACTTGAGAGTAATATCGCAGGCTGCGATTAAAGATGGATCTGGAATGCTAAAATACCTCTCAAGATAAAAATATTTCTTTGGTAGCTATTTCAGGACGCTGTCTTGACGAGAGATGTCATGAACAGATGAAAGTGGTCTGGTAACACCTGGTGTTCTTTTTGCAACGAGCGTGAGACGTCTCAGCATTTGTTTGTCCTGTGTCCTGTGGCAAGGGTGGTGTGGCGTTCGGTTGGAGCAGTCTTTGGGACTGCCCAAATAACCTGTGGTAATATTATTCTTGGTGCTTTGGGCGTGTTTGGTTACCCGCATCGAGCCCAACCAGGCTCGCGCGGGAAGGAAGAGGCCTGTTTGGTTGCCTGGTTTCACTGTTGGGCTTGCACCGCACGCTTCTCAAAGCAGCCCACAGCCTGACTCACTAGAAACGCCGGACCGCGCCGCGAAGTCAGCCGAGACGGCGCGAGGTCGCACGGGCGCGAGCAAGGCGACGGCGAGGGGGGATGGCGGGAGATGGAATTCTGGCGCGCCGTCCCGGCGCCAAATCTAGCCTCACCCCCCTCTCACTCGCTCACCCACCATAGCCACTACCCCCCTTTCTTCCCTACTACCTCACCACCGGTGGCGGCTGCGATTTCAGATCTGCGCTAGAGGGTTGGCGGCGGCGGCGGCGGAAGAGGCGGCGACATTTGCGGGGATCTGGTGCTCCCCTTGTTGTTGGCCACCGTCTGGTCGACCTTGTGTGTGCCATGGCTCCCCCTAAGCCGTCCTTGTCTCCGATGCCGATAAGCAGCAACCCCTCCCCCCTTTGTCAAGTCGGTGGTTAGGCCGTTAGGCTAGGTGTAGGATCGATTACCCACTGAACGAACCGTCGATGTCTACTAGGTTATGGGACCTTGATGGGGTGATAATTGAAGAGTAGCGATTAGTGTGATTCAAGCATGGGTCATGTTCATGCATCAGAGAGTTGTTCGTCGTGCTGGGAGACCTTTGATCCGCGATGGTCCATTGTTTATCCGGAAACAGGAGAGGATCCAAAATCTAAACTACATCTATAACTGTAATGACGTCGAGGCTCTGTGGATGCTTCGAATAAAAAGAGCACCATTTGCCAGGCTTGTCAAGACCTTCAGGAGCAGGGGGTTTCTACAAGATAATATCAACACCAGTGTGGAAGAGCAAGTGGTCATGTTTCTCCATGTTGTTGGCCATAACCAGAGGTTCAGGGTCATTCACAACACGTCCAGGAGATCAATGCAGACCATCTCTAGGTACTTCAAGCAGGTGCTTTTTGCTATTGGGGAGCTTAGAGGAGAGATGATCAGGAGACCATCTGGCCACCCAAGATTCGCGGAAGCCCGAGATGGTATCCATACTTCAAGGTGAGCATTGACAATATACACTTTTCATGGCTTGATATACTTGTATTTTTCAAGTTGAGCTCTAACATAGCCTTGTGATGCCATTTTCAGGATTGCATTGGGGCAATAAATGGTACTCATGTCAGTGCCAGAGTTCCTAGGTCACAGTCTGCAGCATACAGGGGGAGGAAGCACTACACAAGCCAGAATGTGCTTGTTGTTGTTGACTTTGATCTGAAGTTCACATATGTGTTGGCAGGTTGGGAGGGGTCAGCGCATGATGCTAACATTCTCAGTGACAGCATGAGTCGACCTGATGGGATCAACATCCCCGACGGCAAGTTCTATCTTGAAGATGCTGGCTATGCATGTCGGCCGGGTATTCTTCCACCCTTCAGGAAAACCAGGTACCATCTCAATGAGTTCTCTAGTAGGAACTATCCTAGGACTGCACATGAGCTGTATAATCTCAGACACTCCAGCCTTAGAGTAACTGTTGAGAAGGCATTTGGAGCTCTGAAGAATAGGTTTAAGATCCTGGATCAGAAGCCATTCCACCCATACCCCACTCAGGTTAAACTTGTTCTTGCTTGTTGCATTCTGCATAACTGGATCCTCCAGTGGGGCTTTGATGAACACGTGCCTGAGGAGGAAGAGGTCGAGCCTGACGATGTTGTTAGCACCGGCCATGGTGTGGATGCATTTGACAATGACGCTTGGAAGAACAAAAGGTTGGAGTGGGCAGAGGCAATGTGGCTTAACAGAGGTCAGTGCAGGATTTGAAGAAGAGGAAGAGGAAGAAGAAGCAGAAGAGGAAGAGGAAGAGGAAGATCTGGTAGCAACAACACCGATGAACTATCCCCTATTTAGCCAATGACTCTTAATAATTTGAACTGTCATTTGTTTAACTAGCTAGCACTATGTTCAGATTGTGTGTGGTAAGGTCATCACTAGTTAGAACTGGTAACAACACCTTATGCAGGTTGCAACCAAACACCATGTCATATGTGCGCCTAATGCAATGCAGGCAACCAAATGCCGGATCAAAAATGGTTGTCTCATGCAACTAGGTATATGCAGGCAACCAAACTATGTGCATCTGGGTTTTTTTTTTTGCCTGCATCCCCTCAAACCGGCTCACTAGAGCCAGGCTCGCCGGGTCAAGCTCGATTGGCAATGTAACCAAACACGCCCTTTGCGTTTTTAACTGATGGAGCCAGATTCTTCACCTTTGGGTTGGCAGCGATCTGCTGGGCCATTTAAAACAGCGGGAATCGGGTGCACAAATGCTTAGGGGCAGCACCAACAACATGATGAGGATCTGCGTTGCGGCCATGGATGACTCGGCGACGATCTAAAGGACAAACTGCACCGCGTCCCCTTTCTTCTTCCGCCTTCAGTTCCCTGATAGTTGGTGTTCTTTTGTACTGGTCTTGTTGTTCCTCTGCTCCTATGTGATCATTTGGTTTGCTCAACTGTGGAGCTCGTTTTTGGACATATTACGTGGTTTGTTCTACGAGTATTAGGTGTCGTCGGATTGGCCCATAGCAGGTGTCTTGTAGGCGAGTTCCTGTGGTGGGTTTTCCGACGGTGCTTTGAACACGATTTCCCCTTTCCCATCTCCTACTAACTCTCGGTTTGGAACTTTGTGTTTTCGTTATTCAAGCAATGGAAAGGGGTTATGCTCGGTTCAAAAAAAAAGATGGACGATAACAACATCAACAACCTGGCGCCTTAAACTGACCTCAAACGTCTGGACCGAAGGCCCGATCACTAACCAGTCAAAAAAATGGACTCACCTGGGCGTCTCAATCCAGTCTCAAACGCCCTACTGACCAGCACCCCTCATATCAAGCCCAATTCTGGGACGGATATGGGGCGGCCCGGGCACGTCCGCCACGTCAGACTGATGACCAGGTCCACACATATTCGTCTGGAAACCCAACGGCCCGACGGGAGTCTCCTTTGGTGGGGGTGTGAACGTCATGTGGCGCCGCTCCGGCTCGCCGCCCGAGGGTCAAGATCCGGCTATTTAAGTCGTCCAGTGTCCCAGTTCTAGCCACATCCACTTCCTCCCTCTCCGCGCCGCCAGCCCAAGCCAATCCATTTCTCTTCCTTCCTGCCTCCATCTTCCTTCGTCATTCGCTTTCGCCATGGCCCGGCAGAAGAAGACCACTTGCCGTATGCTAACGCCGGAGCGGCGTTTCCAGTTGCTCAAGGAGATTTGGACTAGGCGCGCCACCCGGATCGCAGAGGACTTGCCTCCGGACTCGTTGGAGCTGGAGGAGGAGCCGAACCAGCAGCCGGAGACCATGGAGGGGCGGATCTGATGGAGGAGGAGCCACGGCCGGTTGCCTGCTTTGCCATAGAGGACGACATGGCGGAGTTTCAGATTACCCAAGCGGGGGAGATGGCGGAGCAGACCGCCATCCTGGATAAGGCATATGTAGAGGCCAACCGACGGTTCATCTGGCAAGAATGGACGAAGATCGACGCGCTTTTCGTGAAACTAGAGGCCGAGGCCAACGCGGAGGAGTCGGAGTTGCGGATGCCGCCCATGTACCCGAAGCCGGGCTGGGAGATCGTGGACATCTCAGATAATGAGTAGGCTAGGATACATTTTAGTTGATCTATGTGGTACGTGGATTTTTCTAGTTTGCATGGTTGTATGGATTTAAGATTTTAAGTATGTGGTCTTCGAATGCAGAAAATGAAATTTGACGGTTGTCCGGTCACTGCCGGCGGGCGCCCGGACGCGTCCATGGGCATTTGAGGGTGCGGATTTGGTGTCTGTGGTTGTAGATGCTCTAATGGTGAAGACCAACCTTTAGTCAGTAAAATGTCCGGAGCGGGAGACAAAACGAATCGATTCTATGTAAAGTTGTTAGATTCATCTTAAAATTCACTTTCGAGCTAGGGCACTATGAGCCATTTCTTTTTCCTAAATGATAAGTACCGAACTTATTTCATGACAACTGATTTTTTAAGTCAAAAAAACTAATTTTTAAGGTTTGAAAAAAAATTGAATTTTTGTGTGTACCTGCATGTATAGAATAGTAGTATAGTTGTGCATAATTTCATCAATAGACGCACTTGCATGTGAAAGATACAAAAAAGAGAAATACATGCGAAAATATGGGTTTGTTTTTTCTTTTTTTTCTGATTATGGGCCGAAATTTTGTCTATTTTGTGCAGCATATAATATAATATATTTTTGAACGAAAATCAACAGATACTTAGAACCCATGCATATATGTATTTGCGTAAAAAAATAACTGTTTTTGAACTTTTATTAAGCTCCCGTGCTCCAAAAATCCGCTTTAGATTCACTTGTACTACTGCTAGGACTGAATCCAGACGAAGGCCAGAAGTAGTATGCGTGAATTACAGGTGAACGTGATCGGAGCTGTCATGCATTGCAATCCCCAACAAGAGTTTTAGTGTTGAATTTGGAGCCAAATTTTAATCCAAACTTTGACTAATAAATTACAAGTACCACTTCCGTCAGCCTACTTCTAAAAATATGAATATAATGTTATATGTTTTTCATGACATATAGCTCAACTTGTTACAAAAATTTATAGTCAATTTTGAACTCATAATTCTAGGACCAATGAGCCCGAACAGAGGAAGTAGCTATAATTCGAGTTGATGATAACTATTACACCAAGTTGCTATCTGCGTGATGAAATTAATCTTGCGACTTGTACAAAATTCCAAATGTGTAAAATAAAGGCAATTGCTCTACGGGGCCAGGTTGTAAAAGACACCGCACAACCTACAACACTCTTCCACCAGCAAAGATAAACGGAAACAACAAGAAAATAAATCAACAGGACAGGACATATCACTACTCATGTGGATGTTGTTCCAGTGAGGGAACCTGTTGACAGACCGTTCTACATCAAAACACGATCGTCTTACTCATACAAGCCTAGTGGCAGTATAATATATAATCTTACAACCACTCAACTACGTTTTCTAACAACAGCTGTACTTCACACTCTCAACCCAAAAATTTCGAACTACTTGGGCTGAATACACTGCAAATGAATGGGTTGTTTGACCCCACTACAACAGAGCGCCCCGTATCAGTTTGACAGGCATACACCCTCCTTGGACAGCCCCAAGTATCCAGCTGTTTCTTCCATCTATGGTGATTCTCCTGACATGGCCCACCGTGACGGAGGGCTCGTCGAAGGTCTGATCCTTGCGGGCATGCTGAGGCCACCGTCACTGTCCATGGCCATCTGGTGGAAGAAAGAGTGGTGCGGGGTTATAGACATCTTGTTCATTGAGTACTCCAGGTCGTCGTCGTCACTGTTGATGTCTATCTCGACATGATCATCCAAGCTGCCCACGTTCATCCCAGGGGCGTCAAGGTCCTCGAGCTCGTCGTCATCGTCATCGGTGTCGTCGCTGTACGTTGTCTTGACCATGGACCAGAACTCGAAGTTCGGTCGGATATATCTGCAAGCACAAGTGGAGCAAAACTGTGAGTATGACGAGGACAACTAGCACCTGTCCTCCAGATACAGATAAAACAAATTGAAATCCCAAACAGCTTTTCTCAAAGTATAACACTGAAACCTACAGGAAGTCCAAAAGTCCAACAAGAACAAGGCTTGCTAGACATAGCACAAACAATGGAAAGAGCCCTAAACAACGCAAAGAGCAGTGGCTCATTGCCGCTGTAGTAGGCTTCAAAAGTAAAAAATGTCAGTGGTGCAAACCTGTCAGATTCTTTTAGCAGGTACGGATCAAATGGGAAGAACATGTCAAGTCTATTGATCCCTCCAAAAGTCTTGGACAAATCAGATTCAATTGCATCTTCAGCTGCTGAATCCACAAATGCAGCGACCAATCCGGCATCCTTGGCCTGTCTCAGAAACTCGTTTACTATTGAAGGCAAGCACACCTAGGATATCAAAAGACACTGTGAATTGCCAAAATAGCATAGTATTGCCAGTTAATAACTCCAAACATCAAAATGTAGCCACTCATGGAGATACCTAAAGAGGGTATATTATCAAAGGAGGCAGAGAGTGCATGCCATACAAACCTTTAGAGGTTCTAGTCGGTGGCGAAACAGAAATCCAAAAGGCATGTGAAACAGATCTGATTTAAGATTTGGATAATCCATAATAGATCTCAAGCGAAAGCAAAGGACATACATCACAGCCTGCAGATTAAGAAATATATGAAAATAAATGCTTAGAGAGAGTGTAATGAAAATACTGGAAAAACACTTACTCCCTCCGTTCACTTTTTGCAAGTCATCTCAGACAACTGAAAATGGACTGCTTTGCACACTGTCTGAAATGTCTTCAAGGCCTTATAAAAGTGAACAGAGGGAGTACTAACAATAAATGTATGTAGCACACAAATTTGGTCCAGCGACCAGAGAACCCCCTCCCAATCAATGTCATTAAAGAAACACAATGGCATAACTAACCTGGCAGGTCGCGTAAAATAATTGATGATTTGGAATCGGTGTGGCCTCTCTCTTGCTCTGATGGTCACAATAGTCAACGCACCAATCTACTAATCTGTGTAAAGCAAATAAAGTTACTTTCAGATCTCAGAACAAACATCAGGCAAGTCAGAAATAGATGAATTTCTAGAGGGCACCCACTTTTTGAGTATAGTAACAACCGTATCAGCAGAAATAAACCTTGCCCGAGACAAATAGCTTCCAACATATGAAACTGCAGACATTCTGCACTTCAAAACATAAGTGGTAATTAGTGCTTCTTCAATCCGTACAAAAGCTTAGGCTATAAATGGGAATCATAACAGAGTATACTACACTGTAGCAACAGAAAATATGAGGGGTGTATTCATGAATTGTCTATGTAAACACTTTCTGCCAAATTTGTGGCAACTTGACAAAAAGTCATGTCTATGACAGGTGGTTGAAAGATCCAAGTGTGGATCGCCACAACTGTTGTCACAATGCAAACACCAGCCACAGGATTGTCAAAAAGCCAAACATGAGTGAAGCAATGTGTGGCGACAAACTTAAGATTCTACCAATCGTCACAACATGTAAAGCAAGTTGTGATCACAGCTATAACACATGACATATAAATAGAAGTGATGTGCATACGGTGTATGCCTCACATGCTAAGACATACCTTGAAATTGGATCCTCTTTCTTCTCTGTAACAATGTCGGTAAGAAAAACAGCAAAACCCTCACCAAGGGTTTTAGGATCCAGTGAGCAGGTATAGAACATGATAAACTGCAAACAACGGCAGGCAGAGCCAAATTAAAAGGAAGGTGAAGCGATAAGCAATTGAGAAAACATGAAGGTGAATAAAACTCAATACGATCATGAAAGCCCGGTGAATCTAGTTTACACATACACCAAATAACAGTGAATCCTGACCTGGGCAAATTTTGATCTGTGCACTCTCAGAAGAGATGCTCGAAATATAGTTTGCAGAATGAGAAATTCCTGTCCAGTTCAAAAAAGAACATGAGAAGTGACAAATACAAAAAACTAACATTCAGCTTTAACAGTTAATTTCCTTATTTATTACTCCCTTAAGTTCACAAAAAAAGGATGGCGTTTTGGACATTGACAGTCTTCAAAATTTAACTGTGACAACTAATTTCCTTTTTTAGCATTGACCACTAATTTCTACTAGCGTATATGCATAAGACCCTATAAAACTACAATATTTTAGAGCTACTTTTTGAGACCAATATATACATATGATTTTCATGTTTCCAATGTACTACCTCTGTACCAAAATATAAGACGTTTTTGTAGGCTAAACTAGCCTAAAAAATGTCTTATATTTTGACATGGAGGGAGTATTTAAATCAATACTGGCAGATAAATCTTCAAAAGTTTGACTGAAGATATGTCCAAATCGCCACTTGCTCGTGAACTGGAGCGAGTGGAAGAATTAAGTTAGGGATGCTAAAATATGACAACAGATTTTTTTCTGCAAAGACCTGGATAAACTGTATAGCACGTACTCACCTTATATAGGCGCTGACGATCTAGTGACTTAAGGTGCTGCATACAACAACCATTAAACCATCAAGCTTTTCAGCACATGCATTTCCTCCAAGACAGACCTAAACAACAAAATCATAGTTCGAGTTGGCAATTTTGTATAGAACTACTCGATTAGTTAGGCAGAAATTTTAAATATAGCACCCAAACCTTTGTTCCTGCTTGTCCAAAGCCATCCCCATCATCACCGGCATCCAAATCTTCAAGCTCCATTTCAAATATACCTTTGTCATGTTCCTCTTGAAGAATATCTTCCCAGGTTATATTAACCTGAAAAGTTCACCAATCAACTAACAAGGTCAAGAATCAGTTGAGACCTTGCAAGGTAGACTAGTGAAAAAAAGAAGCATACATCCAATTCTGTAAGAAGATCAACAACTTTGGCCAGCAAAATAGCTCCGATAAGATCCCCCATTCTGTCAGTATCTAGTCCCAACATGCACTCGACAAACGAGATCATCTTCTGCAAAAGGCATTACCAGAAAGTAAGAAATGATGCTCTATGAATAACGAGCAAAGTCGTCGGCTAAATTGTCAGCATATAAGTGAAAAAAATCAGAAAGCATAAATTGTCAACAAAAGCTGATAGGCCAAGGAGTCAAATGCCAACTATCACTTGATATAGAAGAAGCTTTCAAGATAAGGTCATCGCACAAACATACAGAAGCTAAAATGATGGCAAATTGGCATTTATGTTCAATAAAATCTGCAGTGTTGTTGAAAGGATGTAGCCGTGTAGGGTCTAAGGATTTATGGTTAACTAGAATGTGAACTGGGGAGACCAAGACCACTTTTCAGCATTTGTGTGTTAGATAGCCTAGTATTAATTCAGGCTAATTAGGAAAAGCAACTCATAGAACTCAACAGACTACGAAAACAGAAAATGTATTATAGAGTTCACACTTACAGCTTTGTTATCAAATAACTTCGGCATACTCCGATCTATTATATCCCTTAACATCCTTGGTGCTAAGGGTACAGTATCGGAGATCGTTTTCAAACTCCCGCACAGATGAGAAAAAATATCCTTCTTCCTCGAGACTGCCCATGTAGGCACCTCATTGCGTTCAACAATAGGCGGAGTGAAGTTGTTCACGAGCATCTGCAAACATTCTCTGAGATACTGATCTGCCACTGCAGCCTGAATGGACGAATATCAATTAGTTAGACAGTCATAAGCAGATCATGCAGGAAATAATGTAAGTGCAATTAGAAGAATACCAATCTGGTTATTAGGTCCAATAAAGCAACCATTGTATCTCTTTGCAAGTACCAGATGCGGACAGCAAATATCTGAAATGCATGTGTTTTAAGTGATGAGATTCAAGTAACTCGACAAACCAAATGGAGATGTAAGAGCAAGTAGTCAATATGAGATTACATTGTTCAAAAGCGAATGATGGTACATGATGTCTATTTTGGATACTGCTTCTGACAATGCCTTCAAATACGTCTGGAAAAATAGGCAATATGTGCATTTTGTCAGAAGTGATGTCAAGTACAAAAAATGGTAGGATAGATTAACAGGATCAATGTCTTACCACATACAAAGCCTCGTCGTCACGATTCTTTGTCCTGCTGGTGTCTAGAGTGCCTACCATCATCCTATATTGCTCCAGATCATACGGGGCAATTAGAAACGGCTCCTAAATCAAAGACAAGGTGTCAATGGTTCAAAAGGCGTTCTTGAAATATATATAGTTGATTGATACCACACAACAAAAACCATGGCCGGAATGGACTCCTCTAGTATGGATCAACCTGACGAGTGAATTACTCGATAAGTGGAGTCAGAGCAGGAACAGATTTTCACACAACATAAATCGCCCACAAAACAACAGTACTTTAGGTTGTATCCCCAGTGAGTATGGTATGACAGTCACCCTCGATAGAATGTGACAGTCACTCTCGGTAGAATGCATATATACCGCAATAAGATCTGATTGAAGAAATTACTCGATAAGCAGTCAGAACAGGAAAGAATTTCAAATAATGCCCATAAACAACATAAGTGCTACCTCCATATCAAAATATACGTTTTGGTAGGCTTAACTAGCCTACCAAAACGTCTTATATTTTGGTATGGAGATAGTATAATTCTATCTAGCGAGTCGGTTATGGACTTATGGCTGTCCTGCATAAAATACATATCTACAGCAATAATAAGTACTCTCTAAAAATGCCTGAGGCTGAATAAATCTATTTGTTCGCTGGCAGAAACATGCAACATTTGGAAGCTCCTTAGTGATTTTCAGGTATGAATAGAAGAAATAACATGCACCATCCTGCCTAACCCACAAATTGGCATTCAAAAATTGCGTCCATAGGAAAATAATCACCTTACAATTATCCTAACTCTCACACTGCACATCCATCTGGCATAGTGTCTCACATCTTCAATAACAGCCTTGAATTTCGAACTTGAACCCACTACTAGATGTCTCGATATTATTCTGAAGAAATGCATTATTTATAAAATAATAAACGAATGCATTTGTTATCTTTGATCTCAATAGTACACAACGGATGGCCTGAATGTGTAAGGGGTGGACGCAAGCACCTGGCTCCCCAAATTGACTTCAATACACGCAACAGAAGTGAACAAGGTATATCATGGGGTCCAGACTCCAGAAGGCCCCAGAACCCCAACGTCTTCTCCACATAGGAAGGATGCCTTTACGATCATTACATGCTCTGCCTTTGCCCGAGCAGTCTCAGGGAAGAAGGTGGAAGCTGTATATCAAATTAGATTTTTACTCGTGCCTGACTTCCAGAGAGTAACAACAGCAATTTCAACCAAAAAATTTAAAAATTCAATATCACAACGCCATCAAATTGGACATTAAGCATTCCAATGAAATAAACACTGGTCATATTAAAAAGATTCTCACATTTGGTTATTATGTAAAAGTTATATTATTTATTGTCTCAAATCATGTCCTACCTCTGTCAAGTACTTATACCATACCTGAAGTGCTAAACCGTTAGTTGGCTGCGGGGTTTCCCAATAGGATTACCAATTTAAGGGGCTTTTCAATAAGCTAGGAGACTGTATACTTTTGACTGATTTCTAAAGTAATGTACTAGTTAAGTTAGTTCGGCTCCATGATTGCAACCGGCACTCAAATGGGGGGAATTTGCAGTCCAAGGTAGTACCAGCTAAAACGCTAATTTTACTAGCGAGTGCAATTCAAGCTAAAAGCGTTCGAGGCTGCGATCCGTCAACAAAACGAGCGTCTCCCCTGCTCCAGGCTCGCGTCACTCGGATCAAAACTACGAACGGATAGCAAAAAGGGGCTGGAGCCACGACTCACCATCCGCACGGACTGGAGCACGCGCTCGACGAGCCGGAAGGCCACGGAGTCGCGGATGGTCCCCGCCTCCTCCGCCATGTCGTCGCGCCGCAGCTCGGCCACCATCGCCTCCGCGCCCGGCGGCCTCCCTGGGAGATGTATCGCGCTTGGAACCCCTGGTAAGAAGGTAGAAATTCCGGCGCCCGGTTAGCGCGGGGAGAGAAGAGTAAGGTGGGGGAGGTGGAGGGGGGTGAGGGGCTCACCGGCTCGCCGAGAGGGGGAGGGGCGGCGGCGGCGAGGCGAGGCGGGAGGGCTCTAGGGTTTTTGCGGGGGGCGAAGCGAGAAAGGGAGCGGTGGAGGAGACAGGCGGGACTTTATTCCAACTGGTGACACGTGGCGCCCGAGGCGGGTTTTTTGGTTCGCGTTCGCATCCGCTTACCCGCGAACTGGTGGTACCCTCCCTACCCGCGTCCTGGTTTCTTAGTGGGCCGGGTCGCGGGTAAGGCGTCACGCGAAGCTGGGGCGTGTACGCGACGGAGCAGACGCCGGGGGACGGAGGGCGACGGCGGCACACGGGGGAAATCAACAATCCTGTTGTGGTTGGATGGTTAGAGGAACTGTGGTATCCGGCGCGTGGGGTTTAAATCACAGTCTTGGCGTTTATTTACGGATTTATTTGGGATTTCCGCAATGCGCATTCGATGGGAGGAGGCGTTTCCGTCGACGACGAGGTCTCTGGTGACTCGTAAATTTCAAGATGATATGCCGGCTCAGTCTTTCGGAGATGCTCATAGGGGTAGGATGTGTGTGTGTGCGTTCATAGGGATGAGTGTATGCGCGTGTATATGAGCGCTTGTGTCTGTACTGATGTTCAAAAAAAAATATACGTACAAAGGATACGGCAGCGAACCAGTGTTTCCTTTTTTCTAGTCGAGCGTTGTTTTTTTTAGGGCATTTTCAACGGATGCTGAAAATTTTGATGGACCAGAAAAAATTAGGCGAGGAGAGAGGAGATATTTAGGCACCAGAAAAGTTTCTGCTTTTTCAACAGCTCTAATTTAGAACTGTTGCCTTAAAATTTGAAGGCAGGGAGGTGGATATGACGATCATCGGGCGTCGAGCTTGATTTTGGCTGGCAAAGGTCGCTGGAGGCCGAGGAAAGGCGCGCGGGGGGGGGGGGGGGGTGGAGGGAGACGTGGATGCGGCCAACTCCGCCGCCAGAGTGTCGCCTAAGCGGCGATAGTTCCGAACAGAGTCACGTCTCTGCGGCCTACAATGGTGCGGCGGTGACCATTTTCAATCGATAGAAGGGGGGGGGGGGGAGGGGGGACGGTCAGAATCGGGAGGAACTGAAAGCGTCACTCCTAGCTTTGGCGACCGGGGCAGGGGTCACGATGGACGTCTCGAACATCAAATCTTGAAGTTTTTCAAGTTAATATAAGCAATCGTTTGAGGTATAGCATTACGTGACCGGCTCACGTTGTCGTGTTCATAGACGAATGCTTGTCTATGTTTTAAGGGGCATAGTTGGAGATGCCCTAAAAGTGTTTCAAATCATCTATTGGAAGCTTTTTTTTTCTAAATGATCCAAACGGCAGTCTTTTAAGCACAATGGTTACTTTTTGACATTGTATGCAAGGTTTTTCCAATCCTGCAGACGTTGGATGCTTTTTTACTCTAAGTGACCAGCAATTTTCTCGGCGTGAAGGCTTTTTCTTAGAGATGGCACTAGCTTTATTGAAAAAAAAATGTTTACATCGTACATGAGCTCACTTACAACAAAATTAAGAGGCTCGTCCAACCAACGGATCAAACTCTTATTACAGTAATAGAAATGAGCTAGCACATGAGTCGCTTGATTGCAAAAACGAGAACAATTTTTAAATATGACCTTCCCAATCACGTGAATGGAAGTTTTCTGCTATGAAGGTTATTTTTAGACATTAATGGGAAGTATTTCAAATTGGCGGTCAATTTGGCATTCAACCGGTCGCGTTGGTGTGTCGTTGGATCGGAGACCGATCTAACCCTATAAAAACACAAACGCATCGACGGGATTGTGTGTCGTTGGATGGGACCAGTGTGTCGTGAGACACTACTTTGCATAGATTAACCGATCTAGCACCGGATAGGCCTACTCCCACGTCGTACGACCGAACCCACGTCAATCGTCCAATCTCATACCTCATCCCTGTACGCAGCACCCCTCCTCTAAAGAAGGGAAATGATATTTGGCGAATGGCATAAATGTCACTAGTGCAGAACCGGGCAATAGCACCGGTTTGTAAGGCCCTTTAGTGCCGGTTTCACAATCGGCACTAAAGTGTGGTCACTAAAGCCCCCCCCCCTTAGTACCGGTTCAGCACGAACCGGTGCTAAAGGGCAACCACGTGGCACGAGGCAGCTCCGGGGGCCGGGAGCCCTTTAGTACCGGTTGGTAACACCAACCGGTACTAAATGTTTGTGGGTTTTTGTTTTATTTTTTATTTTTCAATTAAATTTATGTTATCAATTTAATTCTTTTTCATTTGCTGGTATTTTACGATACTACACATTGTACACGTTATGCATATATATGCATATATATATATATATATATATATATATATATATATATAGAATTTATAGTAGAACCAATCATGCATATATATATATATATCATCAATGTCTCACAAACCATCATATTAATTAATTCACACATACACACATGTATAGCTATATACAATTTCTCCTACATATGCATGTTGCCTTTGGAGCCAGTGGCATTAGCCTAATTGGTGCCTTCGGAGCACGATGGGGGCGGTAGCGGGTAATAGTATTCTCCCTTCGGATTTATGACCTGGCCGAGCAAAAATCCCGCTATTTCCTCTTGAAGTGCTTCTACGCGCTCCGTTTCTAGGAGCTTCTCTCGCACCTCTGTGAACTATTAAGAAGGAGATCAATATGCATGTGTATTAGTTGTGTGACTAGATATCGATAATGGTGTAAAAATTGTGAAGTGTTTTGACAAGCGTACCCATTCCTGTCTTTGAGATCTGCTCCTTTCGGACGCCATCATGCGAATGTTCTCACAAACGCAGAATGCACACAGATCAGTCCCTACGCTTTGCTTGAGGGCCTTTACGAGAATGAAATTTGATCAGATAATAATTAATCAAGCATGATAATTAAAGAGATGGCAGCTAGCTAGCTAGCTAGTACTACTTAATTACTTACCTTGGGTGAAACCATTTAAGCTTTTGTTTCCATTCTCCACAGGGTCACGCTGATGAACCTTGCCCAAGCCCTGCCTTGCCGACAAAGAAAATGAATAAAGGGGTTATTAAATAGTTCATATCATGAAAAATGACGAACTAAATAGGCCGAGATATATAGTTAATAAT
Source organism: Aegilops bicornis (assembly GCA_021605145.1). NCBI lineage: Eukaryota > Viridiplantae > Streptophyta > Magnoliopsida > Poales > Poaceae > Aegilops > Aegilops bicornis. The sequence goes on from CM038675.1 coordinate 723,879,668, forward strand.
GATTGAAATTACCTGTTGACTATCCCAAACAAGATGTTATAGTCAGTTTTTCTTTGAGTAGTGAGTCCAGTATTTCAAGCTGTTCCGGTGTCAACTTCAATGATACACAAGACCAGTGAAATCTGCATGCACACACGTTTGCATGTCTTAATTAAGCGGGCATATGTAAAGCAAAAACATGTAGCTAGCTAGTAGGCAAAAATAGAGAATTTGTAGTACAAGACAATGTGACTCACTGGAAGTTGTAAGGAAGTAGTATATCTTCATTGTATTTTGAGAACTTCAGCCTGCATTATATGGTCCTCCGTTATTACCACATTGTCCACCTCAGGAACGTAAACTGTTTGCCCACAATAATATTGGTAGCCACATCTTTATCACGTGTTGTTGGCACAACAAGCGAGGGGATCGATTGCGCTACTGTTCTCCCAAATTGGGAATGGTTTTCCGCATTTTTGACAGCTACTTCTTGTTTGCTCGATCCGAGCTCGCCTCCCCACGAGACATGCTCGATTTAACTTCACGATGTGGCGCTCATAGTCTGTGTCAACAGGCTTGGGAGCTGGTGGTTGAGCCACTCTGAATGAAGTGGTCAATCGTTTCCTCGTGCACTTTCTCCCTTGGCGGCGGTGGCGGTTTCGGTGCAAAATGGGCTTCCACCTCGGACTTCGATATGGCTGCAATTTCCTCCTCGGACCTGTCATAAGACCTCTGCGGAAGAGGCGTGAGGCTTGGACAATATTTATATCGCTTGCCTCCGCTTTGTACTTCTGTACTACCTCGACACGTACCGCCACGCACCATAGCTGCGGGTGTCTCTTCTGCGATTGCCGAGGCGGCGAGACGCCTACCGACGGGCTGAGTTGGACGAGGAGGAGTGGCTGTCAAGCTGCCGGACTTGGAGGAGGAGTGGCACGAGGTTGTGCGGACTTGGAGGAGGAGTGGACGTCCGACGCTTGTGGCGGACTTGGAGGGAGGTGGCACGACACTTTGCGGACTTGGAGGAGTAGTGGCACGACACTTTGCGGACTTGGTGGACTTGCGGGAGGCGGAGACGGCTGACTCGGTGGCGGACTTGACGAGGAGTCGGATGACGCGATGTCGGTGGCCTTGAAAGATGATGCAATCCTTTTTCCATAGGATGATACGATGGTAGGCATCTCCAGAAAGCGCCGTCCTCACCTCCGGGAATGTCAAGCTCTAGCCCGAATATGGCTGCACCACCTCGTCAACCATGACACGAGCATAGCCCTCTGGAACCGGGATGCAATGGTAGGTTGCTTTGGGGTAATCGAAAAGCAACGCCGTCCGCCACCTTCATGGATATGTTCTTCATTTTGACGTGTAGCTCGCGACTAGTGTTCTCCGTGATGTCATCCACGGGATATCTACCCAGCATTGCGTCGTCTGGGCGGAACCCACGCTGCTTCTCTGCATGGATGGGGCGGTGCTATCCAATCCGGATCATCCGCTAAATTGCATTCTTTGAGACCCCTTTGCTGGCTAAGTGAGTCGATCTGCTCCTGCCGCCACCGGAATTTGACCGCCAATTCCGCTTGACTTGCTTCTAGGCCTTGAAGGCGTTCATAGTCCCGCTTCCTCTGCTCCTCCTCCATCTTCCTCTTCTTCTCCTCCGCAATCTTCTTTCTCGCACGGGTTACGTAGTCGGTGTTCGGTCTGAAAACCCCTCATACCACGGAATAGCGCCCTTGCCTCGTGTTCTTCCCGGTGTTTAGGATTTCCTGTGGCACGCATAAGCTCGTCGTTCTCTCTGTTGGGCTGGAACACCCCCGATCGTGCCTCTTCTATTGCAACAAGTATCGCATCGTCGGCTCCCTTCAGACTTGCCCTCGTCGAAACATTGCCTGTCTTCGGGTCCAACTCCCCCCCCCATGCGCATAGAACCAAGTCCTGACAATGGGGGGCCAGCTCTTAGTAACCGGAGTGGCACCTGCATCCTCCATCTCTTTCTCAGACTTATCCCACTTAGGCATTGCCACCGCATAGCCACCGCCCCACTTATGGAACTTATCCTTTTTCGGCATTCTTCTTGTTTATTCTCGACCGTTCCTTAGCTAATTCCGAATCCTTGAATTTCACGAAATCGTCCGTGAGCACGTTGGTTCTCTAGTGTTCCCTCGAATCTGGAGTCTTCCTTCCTCCCTTGACGTACTTGTTCCATTCACGATTCTTGTGGTTCTTGAATGCAACCGCCATCTTCCTAAGAGCAGCGTCCTAGAGTTTACGCACATCCGCTTCGTGAAATGATCCGGTAGGGTGAAATGTTCCATGAGAGTATCCCAAAGCGAGATCTTTTTGATTCTTGTCGTCAAAAGTAACATCCGGACGTGGAGCGGCGTCCTCTTTGCCTTTTGTCCTTTGTCTTTTCTTTGGCTCTCTCCATTCTTGAAGGGAGATCGAATTGGTCCTTCACAAGAACTCCGTGACCGACGAATGAACTTGTCCGCAATCTTCTTAGGCGCTAATGGTTCGCCATTAGGTCCGACCGCCTCGATATTGTACTTTACGCCCTCCTTCAACTTTTTGTTCGGGCCTCGTTTCGTCCTTTTGCACGAAGATTTGCTCGATCCGGATGGCTGAAAGAACAAAGATCGATTCGTTAATATATCTTCAAGTCATTTAAAACATGTGATGATCACGAAACCTGCTTATATAAATATATATACCTCGCGGTCTTTGTTGTTTCAGGATCAACATGTTCTTCGTCATCGTCATAATCGTAGTTCATGACTTCATCAATTCGGTCGTCGCGATCGAATATCATATCACCCTCTCGGTGTTGTTTAGAAATTCGAGCCGTCATAATCTTCTTCATTACGATTATCATCGGCCCGCGTATCATATCGAACATGGTGCATTTCTCCCTCTCTTGTCGGTATTGTTCCGCCATAGCTTTTATTTAACTAATTCAAAAGAAATATAAAACAATTTAGTATTCAAATTACATCGTCTCGAATAATAGATATAATCTCGAATACTTCATCTAGAATAATAGATACAATATGGAATACATCGTCTCGAATAATATATAATATTGAATAGTACATCAACGGCTAGCTAATTAAAGATCGAATACTACGAAGAATCTAGGACACTCGCGGTTCTGCGTCATGGCGGTGGACACCAAGAGAAGGAACCCTCACAGGATCATAGCTGAAGGAGATCCTCAAGATCTTGCCAGTATTGGAGAACCTGCCGCCCTCTAACGCAACCATGTAGCGATGGGCGTGCTCGTCCTCCTCCACGACACGTGACGTACCTCCTCCTGCAAGGGGCCGAGTCCCTCCGCTGGCCCAGCCTGTGAACGCCACCAAACGAGATCGGGGTCGGCAGCGGTGCAGGCCGGGATCCTCATCAAGCGGCGCGCCTCCGAGCAGCACCTCCAGTGCCAGCCAGGCGTGAGCCGATCCTGACATGGGCGGCTGGGCGTCGTCATGACCAGTCGACAGCGAGGATGCGGGCAGGCATCGTCGAGAACAAATACTAGCTATATGCCATAAAAAATAATATTTTTTAATGATTGGATTTTGATAACTAAAATTTCTAACATTTCTACTATTTCAAAAATCTATATACTATTTCATACTAATTAAGCATCTAACACTAAAAACAGAAAAAACAATTTCTATACATCCATTAAAAAACAGAAAAACAACATTATATAAAAAATTCCATACTAATTAAACACTAATTATATCCATCTAACATGCATTCATACATATATACTAGTGAAAAACAATAATCTAAAAATCTAAACTAATTAAACATACAAAATACGTATATACTAATATATACATGCATTCATACATATAGACGTGTATGTGTGTGTGTTCATCATGCTTGTGTGTGTGTATGGGCTCGGGGAGGGCGGCGCCCATGGTGGCACTTGGGGCGAGGAGAGGGTTAGAGGGGAGAGCTCAGGGCGACGGCGACGGCAGGCGACGGGCCGGGGCAGCGACGGACGGGGCGTGTGGGGGCGGCGACGCTGGGACGGCGTGAGGGACGGGCCCGGCGGCGACGGAGACGAGGGCGGCCACGGGACGAAGCATTTACGACGGGACGGGGCGGCGACGGCGACGGGGCGACGGGACGGGCGGCGACGGCGACGGGTCGGTGACGGCGTCGATCGATCGGGCAAAGCGGTTCAATGGGAAACAGAGGAAGAAAGCAGAGGAGAATGAAATTTTTGAAGTGTTGTATATATAGAAGGCACCTTTAGTACGGTTGAAGCCACCAACCGGTACTAAAGGTCTGTTTTGGCCAGCCCAAGCAGCGGAACGACCCCTTTAGTACCGGGTGGTGGCTCCAGCAGTACTAAAGACCCCCTTTAGTACCGGGTTTGTGCCACCACCGGTACTAAAAGTCTTATTTGAAGCAGTCTTGGTGCGGCAAGTTTAGTCCCACCTCGCTAGCCGAGGGGCCACCAGACCGATTTATAAACCCCATGCGGTCGCTCTCTCGAGCTCCTCTCCAAAGCAGGCCTCACTGGGCCTACGTGTTCTTCTGTCCTGTGGGCCCACTTGGCCTTTGCGGGCCTGCATCCCGGCCCAACAACAGGTTGGGTTTCTAGTCGTATGCAGCCGCCACGGCCTAGTAGGCGGGCTTTTTGCTTTTTTTATTTTTTTGTTGTTTTTTTTTGTGTATTTAGAGTTTCTTTGTGAATATTTTTGCTTTACGTACAAAAAATTACAAACTTTCTGTTAGTGCCCGTAGTTTTCAAATTTGAATAGTTTAAATTTTGAATTATTTGAAATTTATGTGAATCACTAGTTTGTGAATAATTTAACTTTAAAAATCAGTAAAGGCATGAAAGAATTTGTTTGCACATAAAACTTCTTCGCGTTTCAAATGCCAAAACACATAACTACCCTAACTATTACAGAGATTCCTCCGGGTGTGAAACATGAAGAAAGTGATGATAGTGAAGCCGATCACATCCCGGATCTTTGGGTGTGAAACTTTTTCTTCGCGTGTGTCCCTTTGCGCCGTAACCATGGAAAATCTTCATCATTTAACGGGATGCTCGGGTCAATATTCACGTGAATGGAGAAATTTCATCAAACTTTTCATAATCTTCCGACTTGTCTGCCTTTGTCATCCACTCCCACGATGTTTCTCTTCCCGTAAAGAACTATGTGCCGCTTTGGCTCATCGTGACGATGCATTCTCTTCCTTATCTTTTCTTTTCTTGGCTTGGTAGACATGTCCTTCACATAGAAAACATGTGCCACATTATTGGCTAGGACGAATGGTTAAATGCGCATACATAAGATTGTTGAGATCCACTGTTGTCATTCCGCATCGCGGGTCTTCCGTTACCCGCCTCATGTCATATTGACCCATTTGCACCGAAACAAAGGGACCTTTAAACCACGTCAATAGTCAAGTTCCCATATGTCCTGTATATAACCATAATATGTTTCCTTTCCGTCTTGGTTTACGCATCAAAAGCGGACACCACTGTTTTGGTTGGTGCTCTTCTTATCTTGGGCGATCGTGTAAAATGTATTACCATTTATCTCGTACCCTTTGAAAGTCATTATATTCAAAGATGGTAATCGGGACAGCAAGTACATGTCATCTTCAATAGAGGTGTCATGCATGGTGCGTGTACGCAACCAGGTGGCGAAACTCTGGTTTGTTCACGTGTAATCCGGTCATCGACCGCTCCCGTGTTTGGAGCGTAGCAAATTCTTGTGTTCATCCATATACGGAGCCACCAAGGCGGAATTCTGTAGAACTGTGTAGTGTGCTTGGTGAGAGAATGTCCGTCCATACATATTATTTGTTCCCCTCCTAGCGTGCCTTTTCCATCGATGCGCCCTTATGCCGCGATTCAGAACACCAATCGGCTTAAGGTCAGGAATAAAGTCAATACAAAACTCAATGACCTCCTCATTTTGATGGCCCTTGGAGATGCTTCCTTCCGCCTAGCACGGTTATGAACATATTTCTTTAAGACTCCCATGAACCTCTCAAAGGGGAACATATTGTGTAGAAATACAGGACCCAAAACGTTAATCTCTTCAAGCATAGGTGAACTAGGACGCGTGCGTCATGATGTTGAAGAAGGATGGTGGGAACACCAACTCGAAATCGACAAGACATTGCACCAAATCATTCCGTAACCTTGGTATGATTTCTGGATCGATTACCTTCTCGAGAGATTGCATTGAGAAATGCACATAGCTTCACAATGGCTAATCGAACGCTTTTCGGTAGAAGCCCCTCAATGCAATCGGAAGCGATTGCGTCATAATCACGTGGCAGTCATGAGACTTTAGGTTACGGAACTTTTTCTCCGCCATGTTTATTATTCCCTTTATATTCGATGAGAAGCCGACGGTACCTTAATATCGAAAGGGCATTCAAAGAAGATTTCCTTCTCTTCTTTGGTAAGAGCGTAGCTTGCATGACCACGATATATGCCGTCTTCTCCGTGCATACGTTGTTGGTACTCCCGTGCCTCGTGTGTATCTTTTGTCTTCCCATACACGCCCAAGAAGCCAAGTAGGGTCACGCAAAGATTCTTCGTCACGTGCATCACGTCGATTGGAGCGGACCTCTAGGTCTTTCCAATATGGCAGGTCCCAAAATATAGATTTCTTCTTCCACATGGGTGCGCGTCCGTCGGCGTCCTTTGGAACAGGTTGTCCGCCAGACCCTTTCCAAATATCACCTTCAAATCCTTGACCATATCATGTACATCAGCACCAAGACGGTGGCGAGGCTTCATCCGGTGATCCGCCTCACCTTTGAAATGCTTGCCTTTCTTTCTTACGGGATGCCTGCTTCGGAAGAAATCGACGATGTCCTGTACACATTCTTCATACAACTATTCAAATATATATCGCTATCGGTATCATCCAAACAGTGCGTGCATCCGCGGTATCCCTTGTTTGTCCGTCACGAAGGTTACCGAGCAGGCCAATCATTGATGGTCACGAACAGCAACGCCTTTAGGTCAAATTCTTCCCCTATGTGCTCATCCCACACACGTACACCTGTTCCATTCCACAGTTGTAAGAGTTCTTCAATTAATGGCCTTAGGTACACATCAATGTCGTTGCCGGGTTGCTTAGGGCCTTGGATGAGCACTGTCATCATAATGAACTTCCGCTTCATGCACAACCAAGGAGGAAGGTTATACAAACATAGAGTCACAGGCCAGGTGCTATGGTTGCTGCTTTGCTCCCCAAAAGGATTAATGCCATCTGCGCTTAGACCAAACCATACGCTCCTTGCGTCATCCGCAAACTCCTTCCCGTACTTTCTTTTGATTTTTCTCCACTGCGACCCGTCACCGGTACTCTCAACTTTCCGTCTTTCTTACGGTCTTCTACGTGCCATCGCATCGCCTTTGGCATGCTCTTTGTTTTGGAACGAACGTTTCAACCGTGGTATTATAGGAGAATACCACATCACCTTGGCAGGAATCTTCTTCCTGGGCGCGCCCTCGACATCACCATGCTCATCGCGCTGATCTTATAGCGCAATGCACCACATACCGGGCAAGCGTTCAAATCCTCGTACTCACCGCGGTAGAGGATGCAATCATTAGGGCATGCATGTATCTTACGCACCTCTAACCCTAGAGGGCGGACAGCCTTCTTTGCTTCAGACGTACTCTCGGGCAATTCGTTGTCCTTTGGAAGCATATCCTTTATCATTACCAAAGAACTTTCCAAATCCCTTGTCGGATACATCATTCTCTGCCTTCCATTGCAGCAATTCCAGTGTGGTGCCCAGCTTTTTCTTGTCACCTCACGCAATTCGGGTACAACATTTTTTGTGATCCTCTAACATGCGCTGCAACTTCTTCTTCTACAAATCACTTGCGCAGTTTCTCTTTGCATCGGCAATGGCCCGACCTAGATCATCAACGGGCTCATCCGATGCCTCTTCTTCACTTCTTCCCGCATTGCCGCCCAGCTTCTTCCCGCATTACCGGCTCAGCTTCTTCCCCCATTGTTGTATCATCGTATTCAGGGAACCCATGGCGGGATAGCTGTCGTCGTCCTCTTCTTCTTCATTATCTTCCATCATAACCCCTCTTTCTCCATGCTTGGTCCAAACATTATAGTGGGGCATGAAACCGGACTCAAACAGGTGGGCGTGAATGGTTCTTGACGAGAGTAATTGCGACCATTCCTACAGCCAGCACATGGACAAGACATAAAACCATCCGCCCGCTTGTTTGCCTCAGCCGCAAGCAGAAAAGTATGCACGCCTTTAACGAACTGGGGAGAGCATCGGTCATCGTACATCCATTACCGGCTCATCTTCATTACACAACACCGAAAAGACCAAATTAATACAAGTTCATACATAAAGTTCATACAACACTTAAATGCAACAAACAAATAACTCTCTAGCTAAAGCATTTAAATGCAACAACAAATGCGATCAAGATCGCAACTAAGGTAACAATTGATCCAACGACATAATGATACCAAGCCTCACTATCGATGGCATATTTTCTAATCTTTCTAATCTTCAAGCGCATTTTCTCCATCTTGATCTTGTGATGATCGGCGACATCGGCAACATGCAACTCCAATTCCATCTTCTCCCCTCAATTCTTTTCAATTTTTCTTTCAAGTACTCGTTTTCTCTTTCAACTAAATTTAACCTCTCGACAATAGGGTCGGTTGGAATTTCCGGTTCACATACCTCCTAGATAAAAATATCTATGTCAACTTGATGGGCATAATTTGTCATAAACACGAAATGCAACAAATAGTTTTAAAAGAGAATATACCACATCCGAATCATAACAAGGACGAGGGCCGACGGGACGGATATCAAAACCATGGCACTATGTATAACAAACAACGACGGGTAAGATAATTATTATACGAGTAACTATATATCCAAATCACACAAACATCAATTTTTATATAAAATTTCATGAACAAGAGGGTCACCACAAGGTGGTGCCTTGACGGAGACAGTGCAGGCGATCGACGGTGGTTACGACAGAGATTTAGAAGGCACTAAGTAAACACCTACATATGCAAACTAAGTGTTATTTTGACCTCAAACTGCATATAAATCAAATACTAACACATATATATATTTCCTCCCAAATTACTAAACTCACAAATTAATAACTATATAAACCAATGCAAGAGCTAATCTAGCAATGAGAGATGAAAGGACAAAGTTGCTAACCTTTGTGATCACTTGAATGGATGGGGGCCTTCAAATCTTGACAAATTTTGGGCAAAATGTGTGATGAGCTCGAGGGGAGAAGAGAGGAAGAACAGAGAGGAGAGGAGAAGGGAAAGGGGAAGAACAGAGCGAGCTGGACGAAGGGTTTATATGCAGGAGGACCTATAGTACCGGTTCGTGGCACGAACCGGTACTAAAGGTGCCGGAGGGGGCCCAGATCGACAACATCCTGCCACCACCCTCATTAGTACCGGTTCGTGGCACGAACCGGTGCTAAAGGTTAGCCACGAACCGGTGCTAAAGGCTAGCCGTTGGAACCGGCACTAATGTATACATTTGTGCCGGCTCTAATACAAACCGGCACTAATGTGCTTCACGTTTGACCCTTTTTCTACTAGTGTGTGTTCGCTCCCAACGAACGTGCTCGTCGTTGTCGGATGCATCGCCCGGATCTTGGAGCAGGGAGAGGAGGCACATCAGCTCTAAAAAGTCGTTCACTGGGAACAAAAGCAACGTGAACGCTCCTCTGTCCAAACAGACCTACCCACTACACTGGCTAGCACCTCACGCCTCCACCAAAGAGACCTCTGTTTGAATCCCGGTCCTTTGTTTTTCGCTTCTCTTTTTGCCAAGTGTGAAAAAAATGCAAAAAAAGGTAGAGGGCATTTTTTAAAAGTGTACATGGCAAATTTTCTTGCTAGGTACAAATGGCCATCACTGCTAATTGTTTTGATTTATCTTGCAATGTTTCTTAAACACAAAAATACATGATAATTTTAATCGGATGCATCATCCCAAATTTGCCGTGTGTCTATGCCAATTTTAATTATTTAGACCATGATAGTTCTACTGTAGGTAGCGTGAAAATTTAATTATTTAGACCATGGTGGTTTTTGTAGATAACATAGCAATTTTTTCAGTTAGACCATGTAAAGGACCCACGGGGGGTGGCTTGAACTATTGTTGACCTCCTTGACTTGTGTTGAGTACTTATGTGACACTCCATGTAGGATAGGGGGTGGGACCTTGAATAAGATTAGAATCCATTGCTACAACAACACTACGCACCAACTAAACTACCTAAAACTACTGGATGGAGCGGCAATCATCCCCATCACATGCGGCAATAAACCCTAAGTAATGGGGAAATCGGGACTTGCCTCCATGGCCTTTGGCCCTCAGGCGCGGCAAACTCCCGCGTCACAATTGGTTCGCCTGCCGCCGACGAGCTCGACACGACCGCACCGCCACCAGTCTCCTCTCCCAGAACGAGATCCTCTGACGTAGGAACGTCTATTGCAGAGGGACCTCGTACAACCTGCACCGTCCATCAGGCATCCAACGCCACACACGCATGAACTACAACCTTTCTCTCGGGTGGAAACAGAAATAGGCGGCCCATGCGGCCCAGTCCGACGCTAGCGAGAGAAGCGAGGGGAAAAAGGGCGCTAGATGCCACATAATGTTGGGGAACGTAGCATGCAATTTCAAAAAAAAATCTTACCATCACGCAAGATCTATCTAGGAGATGCATAGCAACGAGACGGGGAGAGTGTGTCTACGTACCCTCGTAGACCGAAAGCGGAAACGTTTAGTTAATGCGGTTGATGTAGTCGAACGTCTTCACGATCCAACCGATCCAAATACCAAACGTACGGCACCTCCGTGTTCAGCACACGTTCAGCTCGATGATGTCCCTCGAGCTCTTGATCCGTAGAGGGTCGAGGGAGAGTTCCATCAGCACGACGGCGTGACGACGGTGTTGGTGATGTGATCCGCGCAGGGCTAATTCGCCTAAGCACTACGACAATATGACCGAGGTGGTAAACTATGGAGGGGGCACCGCACACGGCTAAGAAACAACTGTTGTGTTTGGGGTCCCCCCCCCGCCCCCGTATATAAAGGAGGAGAGGAGGAGGCCGGCCCCTAGGGCGTCCAATTTGGACTCCATGGGGGGGCGCCACCTTCCCTTGGTCTGCCTCCTCTTCTCCCCTGTGGCCCAATAAGGCCCATTACTTCCCCGGAGGGTTCCGGTAACCCGTGATACTCCGAAAAATACCTGAATCAATCCAGAACTATTCCGGTGTCCGAATATAACCTTCCAATATATCAATCTTTACCTCTCGACCATTTCGAGACTCCTCGTCGTGTCTATGATCTCATCCGGGACTCCGAACAATCTTCGGTCATCAGAAACACATAACTCTTTGATACAAATCGTCATCGAACGTTAAGCGTGCGGATGCTACCTCTTGAGCATGTGTTGGTTTTCCCTTGAAGAGGAAAGGGTGATGCCGCAAAGTACCGTAAGTATTTCCCTCAGTTTTGAGAACCAAGGTATCAATCCAGTAGGAGACAACGCACAAGTCACCTAGTACCTGCACAAACAATTAAGAACCTTGCAACCAACGCGATAAAGGGGTTGTCAATCCCTTCACAGTCACTCGCAAAAGTGAGATCTAATAGAGATAGTAAAGTAAATATTTTTGGTATTTTTGTTGTATAGATTAGAAAGTAAAGATTGTAAAATAGTAAACGAGATGTGATGTAAATAAAAGAGATGTGATATAATAGGAAAGAGACCCGGAGGCCATAAGTTTCACTAGTGGCTTCTCTCAAGATAGCATGCATTACGGTGGGTGAACAAATTACTGCCGAGCAATTGATAGAAAAGCGCATAGTTATGAAGATATCTAAGGCAATGATCATGAATATAGGCATCACATCCATATCAAGTAGACCGAAACGATTCTACATCTACTACTATTACTCCACACATCGACCGCTATCCAGCATGCATCTAGAGTATTAAGTTCATAAGAACAGAGTAACACATTAAGCAAGATGACATGATGTAGAGGGATAAACTCAAGCAATATCTTTTTATCCTCGATGGCAACAATACAATATGTGTCTTGCTGCCCCTACTGTCACTGGGAAAGGACACCGCAAGATTGAACCCAAAGCTAAGCACTTCTCCTATTGCAAGAAAGATCAATCTAGTAGGCCAAACTAAACCGATAATTCGAAGAGACTTGCAAAGATATCAAATCACGCATATAAGAATTCAGAGAAGAACCAAATAATATTCATAGATAAACTTGTTCATAAATCCACAATTCATCGGATCTCGGCAAACACACCGCAAAAGAGTATTACATCGAATAGATCTCCAAGAACATCGAAGAGAACTTTGTATTGAGAATCAAAGAGAGAAAATAAGCCATCTAGCTAATAACTATGGACCCGCAGGTCTGTGGTAAACTACTCACGCTTCATCGGAGAGGCAATGGTGTTGATGTAGAAGCCCTCTGTGATCGATTCCCCCTCCGGCAGATCGCCGGAAAAGGCCCCAAGATGGGATCTCACAGGTATAGAAGGTTGCGGCGGTGGAAAAGTGATTTCGTGGCTCTCCCTGATGTTTCTAGGGTATAAGAATATATATATAGGTGAACGAAGTACGTCGGTGGAGTACAAGGGGCCCACAAGGGTGGGGGGCGCGCCTACCCCTCCTGGGCGCGCCCTCCTGCCTCGTGGCCTCATCGTGGAGTTCCAGACTTCAACTCCAAGTCTTCTGGTTTGCTTTCGGTCCAAGAAAGATCATTGCGAAGGTTTCATTCCGTTTGGACTCCGTTTGGTATTCCTTTTCTGCAAAACTCTAAAATAGGCAAAAAAATAAAAACTGACACTGGGCCTCCGGTTAATAGGTTAGTCCCAAAAATAATAGAAAAGAGCATATTAAAGCCCATTAAACGTCCAAAACAGATAATAAAATAGCATGGAACAATCAAAAATTATAGATACGTTGGAGACGTATCAGCGGACCCTACGGGTTCGAGAACTATGTAGACATGACCGAGACACATCTCCGGTCAATAACCAATAGCGGAACCTGGATGCTCATATTGGCTCCTACATATTCTACGAAGATCTCTATCGGTCAAACCTTGTGACAACATACGTAATTCCCTTTGTCATCGGTATGTTACTTGCCCGAGATTCGATCGTCGGTATCATCATACCTAGTTCAATCTCGTTACCGGCAAGTCTCTTTACTTGTTCCGTAATGCATCACCCCGTAGCTAACTCATTAGTCACATTACTTGCAAGGCTTATAGTGATGTGCATTACCGAGAGGGCCTAGAGATACCTCTCCGATGCACGGAGTGACAAATCCTAATCTCGATCTATGCCAACCCAACAAACACCTTCGGAGACACCTGTAGAGCATCTTTATAATCACCCGATTACGTTGTGACGCTTTGATAGCACACAAGGTGTTCCTCTGGTATTCGTGGAGTTGCATAATCTCATAGTCAGAGGAATATGTATAAGTCATGAAGAAAGCAATAGCAATAAAACTTAACGATCATTATGCTAAGCTAACAGATGGGTCCTGTCCATCACATCATTCTCTAATGATGTGATCCCGTTCATTAAATGACAACACATGTCTATGGCTAGGAAACTTAACCATCTTTGATTGACGAGCTAGTTAAGTAGAGGCATACTAGGGACACTCTGTTTGTCTATACATTCACACATGTACTAAGTTTCCGGTTAATACAATTCTAGCATGAATAATAAACATTTATCATGATATAAGGAAATATAAATAACAACTTTATTATTGCCTCTAGGGCATATTTCCTTCAGTCTCCCACTTGCGCTAGAGTCAATAATCTAGATTACATAGTAATGATTCTAAGACCCATGGAGTCTTGGTGCTGATCATGTTTTGCTCGTGGAAGAGGCTTAGTCAACGGGTCTGCAACATTCAGATTCGTAGGTATTTTGCAAATCTCTATGTCTCCCTCCTTGACTAGATCGCGGATGGAATTGAAGCGTCTCTTGATGTGTTTGGTTCTCTTGTGAAATCTGGATTCCTTCGCCAAGGCTATTGCTCCAGTATTGTCACAAAAGATTTTCATTGGACCCGATGCACTAGGTATTACACCTAGATCGGATATGAACTCCTTCATCTAGACTCCTTCATTTGCTGCTTTCGAAGCAGCTACGTACTCCGCTTCACACCTATATCCCGCCACGACGCTCTGCTTGGAACTGCACCAACTTACAGCTCAACCATTCAATATAAATATGTATCCGGTTTGTGACTTAGAGTCATCCAGATTAGTGTCAAAGCTTGCATCGACGTAACCATTTACGACAAATTCTTTGTCACCTCCATAAATGAGAAACACATCCTTAGTCCTTTTCAGGTATTTTAGGATGTTTTTGACCGCTGTCCAGTGATCCACTCCTGGATTACTTTGGTACCTCTATGCTAAACTTATAGAAAGGCACACATTAGGTCTGGTACACAACATTGCATATGATGACCCACAAGTATAGGGGATCTATCATAGTCCTTTTGATAAGTAAGAGTGTCGAAACCAACGAGGAGCAGAAGGAAATGATAAGCGGTTTTCAGCAAGGTTGAAAGTGCTAGTTATCGACTAGAGGGGGGGGGGGGTGAATAGGCGATTTTAATGAAAGTCTTCAAAACATGGAAGTTTTGAAGACAAACAATAGAAATGACCTAATTGATATGCAGCGGAAGATAAACTACAACAAGCAAACCATAGTCAAGTATGCAGTAATGTGAAAGTACAAAGACTAATAGCAGCTTAGTAGTAAGGATCAGGATGGAAGATAGTATGAAGCCAACCAACGATAGTAGTCAAGCAATGAATTCAAACAGGTACGACAAATAGGCAAGGACTTCACGAAGATAAACTCTAAGTAAAGGGAGGGAGAGGATAGAACCAGTCACTTGTTGAAGACACAGGATTTGTTCGACCGGTTCGATTCTTTGTGACAAGCTAGACGTCTGGTTAGGGAGGCTGAGATTCAACTCAAGACCGTGTCTTCACATTATTCCCTTGAGCTAAGGACACACAGTCCTCTCCCAATCACTCGTAAGTCTTCAAGGTAGACTTCCGAACCTTCACAGACTTCATTCACCGCGATCCACAATGACTCTTGGATGCTCGTAACGCGACGCCTAACCGGCCGGAGGATTCACAGTCCTCAAGTGTAATAAGTCTTCAGTCACGCAGATGTAAAGACTTCAGTGATGCCTAACACTCTTTGGCTCTAGGTGTTTGGGCTTTGTCCTCGCAAGGATTTCTCTCTCTCAAAAGCTTCGAGGTGGGTTGCTCTCAAACGACAAAAGCCGTGCACCAACTCTAAGCAGCCACCAATTTATGGTGTAGGGGGTGGGCTATTTATAGCCACTAGGCAACCCGACCTGATATGTCCGAAATGACCTGGTCACTAAGGAACCGACACGTGTTCCAACGGTCGATTTCAAACACACACATCAACTTTACTTGGGCTACAAGCAAAGTCGACTCATCCAGCTGGATAAGATTTGCTCTCATTGTCTTCTTTCGAAGACATAGGATTTGGGTTGAGCATCACTTGATTCATTCGACTTTGTTCACTTGGACCCCACTTAATAGTACGGTGGTTCCTATGACTCAACAAAGAAGAAAAAGGAAACAACGAAATGACACAGCCTTTCAAGGCTCCATAGTCTTCACTCAATGTCTTCTCATGTCATAGTCTTCAATATGAATATCTTCACATACCACCATTATCGCCAATGTCTTCATACATTTTAGGGGTCATCTCCGGTAGGTAAACCGAATCAATGAGGGACACTACCTGTGTTATCCTGCAATTCTCACAAACGCATCAGTCCCTCAACCAAATTTGTCGTCAATACTCCAAAACCAACTAGGGGTGGCACTAGATGCACTTACAATCTCCCCCTTTTTGGTGATTGATGACAAAGTGGTTGAAGTTTTCAATGGGGATAAAGTATGTGAAATTGTAAAGGATAATGGTATTGTCTTCATAAGTAGCAAAGGCTCTCCCCGACGATGTGCATATAAGTAATTTGCTTTTGGAATGCAAATGCACATGGCAGGTTGTACTTGTGGAGATCCTCTTCAACTTATGAAGATAATTCATCATGCATGAAATGATATAACTAAGATAATGACATGCATAATGAAAAATGGACGTCTGCATAATGATCTAAGTGCGGAAGTTATCATCGCACATGCGGAATTTATCATCGCATCACGTAAAAGCAAATAAGTAGCAGACGAATTATCGAGTTTAAGTGTTACAACTCAAAGAACCAAATGTATCAAAAGCGAGAGTTGTAAACACTAGGCAAAATATAAAGCAACCGCTCATATGAACCCGCTTGAAGACTATCAAACTCATATGCTTCTCCCCTTTTGTCAGTAAGGACCAAAAAGGTTTGAAGACATAGAGCATCTACTCGTTCCCATGAGGAGTAGGTGAAGCAGCAGGGTTGTCGTTGTTGTTTGGTGGCGCAGACGAACTTGGTGCAGTGTCGATGCGTGCAGAAGTAGGGGGCGGTGAAGTAGCATCATCTTCATCATCGATCACTTTGGCATTCACAGTTGCCGCGGAGGAAGAATAGTCAGAGTCTTCAAGGGATGGAGTTCGACGTAGGACAACATTCCGTGGAGGAGTGGAGTCAAACTGGAATCTTTCAGTGAAGCCATCATCTTGAAGATCTCGCTTCAAAGATCGAAAGCAGCGTCAAACTCTTCCATGATCGCCGGTGTCTCGTGGAGTGACAAAAGCATTCTTGGTGGCAAGATTTCGAATGCGATTGACGTCCACCAAGAGGCTTTGCATCTGTCGCTTGAGCCAGAAGTGATGCTTTTCTTGTTTCTGATGCAATGCCACAAGAAGTTCTTGGTCATTTAGGACGCGAGAGCGCTTCTTAGGCATTTGGGCAATTGTGCTCTCAGTAGCTTCAGTTTGCGGTGAGGCGTATTTAGTGTTCTCGACCATTGGATAGACACGAAGTTATCGCTTGGACTCCTTCCATGGGTTGAGTGAAGCTTTGGTGATCAGCATTTTGAAGACAAAGAGGCTTCTTGGCAGGCTCATGGTATATGGCTTCAACTGACATATCAACCTCTGATAGAAAGATCAGATGATTGCGAGCAGAGGGCTGATAGTTGATAGCAGAGTGTAGCTTATGAGGTGCATGACCCATGGAGCATAGAATTTCAGGCCAAAAAGGTCAGATCCAGACGCAGCCAGTTGCCGGATGAAGAATTCTTGTGTATTGAAGCTGATGCCATTGAGGATGCAAAAGACCAATGTCTTCATGGCTCCTTCAAGTTTTGCAGATGATGAATGCCCTTTGATAGGCCATAGAGTTCGCCTGATGATGTGATATATTGTGCGAGGCAGATACTCAAGGTCATCAACAAAGAACTCCTTTGGATATTCAGCGTCAGGTGGTAGAGGCTTCATCATGCTCAACATTTGGCTCATGTTGGGCTCTGGCTTATGGAAGATGCTCTCCAGTGCATTGCGGTGGGGTTGACAATCAGGTTCGAACAGCTCTCCGGGAGTGGGTAGGCCTGTAAGCTCAATGACGTCAAGAGCTTTGGCTTCATGATGAACATTTCTTGTCATCCACTCGAGAACCCATGTCTTTGTATCCTTGTAGTAGCCGCGAATGTGGAGGGTAGCATAGAATTGAAGCAAAAGTTCCTCATTCCAATGTTCTTTGTCTATCACAAAGCTGAGCAGACCTGCATCACGAAAGCAGTCAAGTGCTTCTTCTAAGCATGACAGTCTAGCAATGGCTTCAGTGTCGAGGCGCATATGAGGGAAAATGCGCCCTTGATCATATAGAACGCAGGAGTAATAGCTTCACTGCTAATAGCTCCAGAAACGATCTGATGATATTCTTGGCCTTGAGTAGGGGTTCTTTGCTCTGTCAAAGAAGGTGTTGTGGGCTTTGAGGCCATTTGCATTGAAGGACCCTGTAGAGGTGGCAGTATCTGGGAACCTTGACAGT
Source organism: Aegilops bicornis (assembly GCA_021605145.1). NCBI lineage: Eukaryota > Viridiplantae > Streptophyta > Magnoliopsida > Poales > Poaceae > Aegilops > Aegilops bicornis. The sequence continues at coordinate 723,897,732 of CM038675.1, forward strand.
CTTGGCTTTGGTTTCTGGACCAGAGGCCTATGCTCAACATGATAATCAAACTGAGGACAAGAGGCATTAGGCGGAGGGACCAGAACGAGCCATTTGACAGTGATCAGCTGACCATAGTTGTATGCTTGCTCAATTGTACGGGGCCTTGGTGGCGGAACAGGAGCAAAGGGCAACAACAGAGGCGTCAGGGCTGCACAACAGATGCTTCAGAGCAGTTGCATCATTGGCTTCGGCACATTGGTTGGTGCAGGCTCCACATTTGCTTGACCATGACTACGTCGTTGGCTTCATTTGTGTTGGTGGTGGTAGCCTCAAGATTTTCAACCTCCACTTGATGAGCCGGAGGGTCGCATCGCACGCTCACTTCAGGAACAACTTCTTCAAGAATGGGAGGAGTAGGGACACGTTCTTCTTCTTGGTTCTCATCGGCCGATGTAGCGGATTGTCTTCAGCAGCCTTTGGCTTCAGACACGGAGACATTCACAATGGAGTGGCTTCGAGAAACACTTGACGTGCAAATGATTGGTGGTGCACTTCTCCTTCGAACGCCGAAAGAGGGACTTGAGGCCTTGGTCCTTTGCGAAGCCTGCGTAATGCTGGCGACGCCTTTGGAGATGGAGTTGGCTGGGCCTCAAGGTCAACCTCTTCTTCTTGCATAGGTGGTGTGACTTGTTGTTGTTGGGGAGTACTCGGGGAGTCTTGTTGTTGTGGGTGATCAGCCCATGATGCATCCTGAGCAATTGGCGTCAGAGGACGACCAATGCTGATGAGTTTGCTATTCGTGAGAACAGGCAATGAAACCAAGTTGTGTTCGATCTGAGGAAGAACTACATCATCTTCAACATTGTCATCGTGACCAATGTCTTCAGCAGCGGTGGGATCAACTGCTGGAATGTCTTCACTTCATGAGCCTCGTGGAAGCAGGCTCATGAACTATCATCCGTCATTCTTGGTGTTCAGATGCGTGGCAAACCATTGAGATAGGTTCAACAACTAAGGGCCTGTGGGAGCAGCCCGATCCTTCTTGGTTTTGCGCTTCTTCTTGGAGGGAGCAACATCGAGGCTTCAGGATTTTTCCTTCTTACGGCTTTAGCCTCGGCATTCCTCGTCTTCTTGATTCTCAAGCGGTTGACTGACCTTTGGCTTCGAGCTACCATGCTGCTTGGGAAGACTATGCGAGGTTCTTCCCGCCTTGAAGGTGCAGATTGGTCATTGATGGCTTCTTCTTCTTTGCAGCCATTCTGGGTCAATGCCAGACGACCAAGAGCCTTGCGCTTCTCAAATTTCATTGTAGGCTTGCACACACTTGTCACCAGACTCTTCATGCGCATTACGAGAGCCTTTAGCTTCGTCGCGCTTCTTGAGAAAGGCTTCTTTGAACTCGTCGCATGGTCTTGAAGTTTTGACATCTTGCACGCTGAGCTCTGCCACATGCTTCTTGAACTGAGCTTTCTCATAGTCGATCTTGTGCTTTAGTTCAACGATGCGCTGAGCAAGAGCTAGCTCAGAAGCAATGGCGCCATTGAAGGAGACGTTGAGGCCAATGGGAATTTGCAGATCTTCAAAGCTGAGATTTGGGGTGTCAAACCACTCATCAATGAAGTTATGGATGATTGCTACATCAAAGAGAGGCAAGTCATTGAAGATCTCTGCTTCTTCCTTGCTCTTGATCAATTGCTCAAGAGCATCATCCGCAAGATCTTCATCATTGGATAGATCAATGTGCTCTTCTCGCGGAATGGCAGCATGAGTCAATGTCTCGATCAAGATTTTTGACGATTTTCTTTTCTTCTCCGCCTTCTTGGAGATACGTGATAGATCTTGCATCGCACAATCGCCTTCGTGGAGGTGCAAAGGGCTGCTGGCTTCGCACGCGTGAAGCTTTTGGAGGAGTAGCTGATCTTGAAGCCTTAGCCTTCTTTGGCTTCAGCCGGCTTTGGAGTAGGAGCTGGGGCTTCATCGATGTCGATATTATCATCAGAATGATCCACTTTGGCACCTTGGACTGAGATGTGAGTGATGAGGCCATCAAGGTTGTAGAAGGGACCGATGAAATTGGGTTCTGCATCACGTGAGCCGTCAGCACGGGGAGCAGAGGGACCAGGGTTGAAGTCTAATCCCAATGACTTCTTGTTTTCCTTGGCCGATGCCTTTGCATGATGGAAGTTGCGCTTGAAGAGATTATCGTCACGACACCAGAGAAATGACGATGGGTCGGCATTTTCAGGTTGAGGTCCACGGACCATACAAGGATAGAAACCCTGTGCAATAGCTTCAGCTCTGTTCTTGGGTGGAAGGCCTCGAAAGAGAATATCACCCCAAGGACTTTTGATAGCATTCTTCTCAGCGTATTCCTGGGTCACGAACTTGTATTTGAACCATTCTTCAGCCCAATATCGTCGAATCCATTGGATTCATGTCTTGCGCTGATTATAATCCTCTCCAGGATCTGTCTTGTAAAGCTCTGAGAGGTCATTAGGCAAATCCCTTGATGTTCCCCCACGACGCTGTTCCGCCATACCCTTCCTCATCGATTTCTCTGCAGCCATGAACTTCAAACTAAATGGCTTCAACATGTTCAAGGCTTCAAAGGCTTTCGCTTGTCGGACAAACATGAACCGGCTTCGGGAGAGTTAATGTGATCTTGTAAGAATTCTGCAAACGAATGCAGACTATGAGAACCAAGGGATTCTCCCACGGACATGTACGCGTGACAACATTAGAGATGCGAGGGAAGGGGAAGAGGTCATATGCATTCTCAGAAGATTTTGAAGATAAATTAGTTTGAAGACATTGACCTCATGATGCGAAGACATTCACTTATACGCTGAGAGTTGGTTCCAGATTTATGCGAATCCGTGAATAAGTACAAGTGAGGAATCTAACTAGATATGAAGCTTAAGTGAATATACTAGGCAATATGAGATGCGCATGAATAGATCTAACATTGTATAGGCAGAAACCACTTTTGGTAAATAGGATGAATCTTTGAGGATCAAAAAGATGGTAAAAATAGAGTTGTATTTACCATAGGAAGAACTGCTAGATGGGATAAGTAGGAGACCGAGCAGTTCAATCCACCGTGCCCTAACTTGGCGACGGAGGACACCTACGGCGGCGGCGGAGAGGACGATGTCCGCGGTCGGTGTGAGGACGACGTCAGAGAAGTCGCGGCAGCTAAGCGCTTCGTCGCCGGCGTCATCGAGAGCTAGCGGTGCCGCTAAGGTTTTGACGAGGTGGAGAGGTGGATGAAGGTTTTCTTTACCGCAGGGGACATGTATTTATAAGGAAGTGTGCGACACAGCGCAATTACGCAGGTGCCCCTGGCGGTTCACATCTGAGGGGCACGTGGCAAGCATGCAACATACTCAGAGTTGTCCCACGTTCCCACGCCCGCCAGTTTGTTTGATGGTCGTTCCGGCTTCTCCGGATTTCAAACAATAAGGATGAATCATTTAAAACAGACTTAATGTTTGTCTCGTGTCTTCTCTTGACAAGGACGCAGAGAAGACATTCGACGATTTCAATAGAATGCATATGATTTGGACAGATAGAGTTTGAGATAGAAAGCATAGAGAGATTAGGGTCCGATCACATTCACTTAGTTCAAAAGATTCAACTAGGAAGACATAGCTATAAGTGAATGTCAGAGAGGATGAACACTAGTATATATAATATATATCAGAAAGCAATCAAATCAATATAGTGAAGAAAATCATGAAGATAAGTTGAAATTTGAAGACAAACCAAATGCGAAGACATAGCAAAAATAACGCCATGAGTGAAACACTTCAAACAGAGAAATTTGGTGGTGGCGTTACCCACCGTATAGGAAGTATTAGACCGAGACACGGCGCACAATTATCGTGGCGCTCCGAAGTCAAATTCCACGTTAACTTATTCACACCGAGAATGTAAGTCTTCATTGATTGAAGATATACTTTACTCGTGTGTTGCACATCTAAGTCATCAACATGCATAAGTGTTAGGATGTGTGCACGATCACAGGACATTTGAGGATTCCAAGATATTTAGCTCACACCGTAACTTGCAAAACCTTTTCTCATCCAAGGGCTTTGTGAAGATATCTGCCAGTTGCTCTTTAGTGTTGACGTGAATGATGTCAATATCTTTCTTCATGACATGATCTGTGAGAAAGTGATGACGAATTTCAATGTGCTTTGTCCTCGAGTGCTGGACTGGATTGTTGGCAATCTTGATGGCGCTTTCGTTGTCGCAGAAGAGAGGTACTTGTTTCAGATTGATGCCATAGTCCTTGAGAGTTTGCTTCATCCATAGAAGCTGAGCGTAGCAAGATCCATGACAATGTATTCAGATTCAGCGATTGAGAGTGATACAGTTACGCTTCTTTGAAGACCAACAGACAAGTGATCGTGCGAGAAAGTGACATGTGCACGATGTAGACTTGCGATCCACCTTGTCACCAAAGCATAATCGACATCCGAGAGTCCAACCAGATCAAATTCTGAGCCCTTTGGATACCATAATCTGAGTGTTGGGGTGTGAGCCAAATATCGAAGAATTCGCTTCACAGCTAAGTGATGCGATTCCTTTGGTGCCGCTTGGAATCGAGCACACATGCAAACACTAAGCATAATATCCGCCTAGATGCACATAGGTAAAGTAAGGAACCAATCATGGAGCGGTATACCTTTTGATCAAATGCTTTACCATTGTTGTCGGGACCCAGATGGTGTTTGGCTGGCATTGGCGTCGTGTAACCTTTGCAATCTTGCATTCCGAACTTCTTCAGACAATCTTTTAGGTATTTTTCTTGAGCTATGAAGATGCCATTCCTTTGCTGACGAATTTGAAGACCAAGGAAGAACTTCAGCTCACCCATCATGGACATCTGATATTGCTCTTGCATCATGTATCCAAACTCATCACTATACTTCTGGTTGGTGAAGCCGAAGATAATGTCATCCACATATATTTGGCACACAAACAGTTCACCATCATATGTCTTCGTGAAGAGTGTGGGGTCGAGGGATCCAGGTTTGAAGCCTTTGCTCTTCAGGAAGTCTTTGATCGTATCATACCAAGCGCGAGGAGCTTGTTTGAGGCCATACAGTGCTTTGTTTATCTTATACACCATATCTGGATGTTTTGGATCTTCAAAGCCCGTGTGGTTGAGCGACGTATACTTCTTCTTCAATCTTGCCATTGAGAAATGCACTCTTCACATCCATTTGATATAGCAAGATGTTGTGGTGGTTAGCATAGGCTAGCAGTATGCAAATAGCTTCAAGCCTAGCCGCATGAGCAAATGTTTCATCAAAGTCAATTCCTTCAACTTGAGTATATCCTTGAGCCACAAGACGTGCTTTGTTTCTGACGACTTGACCATGCTCATCTTGCTTGTTTCGATATATCCATTTTGTGCCAATAATGTTATGCTTGCGAGGGTCGGGGACGCTTGACAAGTTCCCAAACATTGTTTAGCTTGAACTGTTGAAGTTCTTCTTGCATAGCTTGTATCCATTCAGGTTCCATAAAGGCTTCAGGTACTTTCTTGGGTTCTAATATTGACACAAAAGAAAAGTGCCCACAGAAATTTGCTAACTGTGGTTGCTCTTGAGCGAGTGAGTGGACCAGTGCATTGATGCTATCAATTATCTTCTCAATTTGTACTTCATTTGCAACTCGAGGATGAATCGGACGAAGACCTTGCTCTTGGCCGATCATTGTCATCATTGGGAGGATTGTCTTGATCGAGCATTGTCTTGAGTTGGTTAGGTGCAGAAATGATAAGTTCCTCTTCGTGCTATGCTTCAAGGCATGATTTCACCATTCCCATTAAGCTTGATAGATCCATTTGGTGAGCTTCGTCTAGTGTACTTGGCAGGAGCTCTCTTTGTGAACCATTGGTTTCATCAAATCGCATGTCCACAGTTTCGACGATTTTGTAGAGATAGAGGTTGAAGACTCTGTAAGTGTGCGAGTCCTTTCCGTAACCGAGCATGAAGCCTTCGTGAGCTTTAGGTGCAAATTTTGACTTGTGATGGGGATCCTTGATCCAGCCCTAGCTCCAAATACTCTGAAGTAGCTGACTTTTGGCTTCTTGCCAGTAAGGAGCTCATAGGATGTTTTGTTCAGAAGCTTATGGATGTAAAAACGGTTGATGACGTGACATGCTGTATCAATAGCTTTAGGCCAGAACTTTCTTGGTGTCTTGTACTCGTCGAGCATTGTTCGAGCCATCTCAATGAGGGTTATGTTCTTGCGCTCTATGATGCCATTTTGCTGAGGTGTGTATGGAGCAGAGAACTCATGAGTGATTCCCATTGTATCCAGATAAAGATCAAGTCCGGTGTTCTTGAACTCAGTGCCGTTGTCACTTCGATATGCTTGATCTTGACGCCATAATTGTTCATGGCTCGATTGGCGAAGCGTCTGAAGACATCTTGCACTTCAGTCTTGTAGAGAATTATGTGCACCCATGTATATCTTGAGTAGTCATCAACAATGACGAAGCCATAGAGACAAGCAGTTGTTGTGAGGGTAGAGTAGTGAGTAGGGCCAAATAAGTCCATGTGTAACAGCTCGAAGGGTTGAGATGTCGTCATGATTGTCTTCGAGGGGTGCTTTGCCCTAGTCATCTTTCCAGCTTCGCAGGCACCACACAAATGATCCTTCTTGAACTTTACACCCTCGATGCCTATGACATGCTTCTTCTTGGCGAGTGTGTGTAAGTTCCTCATGCCAGCATGGCCCAACCTCCGATGCCAGAGCCAGCATTCTGAAGCTTTTGCAAGAAGACATACGACAAGCCGTGGACCTGCTGAGAAATCTACCATGTATAGATCATCTTTCCGATACCCTTCAAAGACTAGAGACTTGTCAGATTCCATTAGTACAAGGCAACGATATTTTCCGAATAGCACAATCATGTTCAAGTCACAAAGCATCGAGACAAAAATTAAGTTGAAACCAAGGGATTCAACAAGCATCACTTATCCATGTGTTGATCCTTTGAGATTGCAACTCTACCTAGACCCAATACCTTGCTTTTACCAAAGGTCAAGATATGTGATGTGACTCTTGTCCGATGGACGTAAGGTTGAGTCCATGAGAAGACTTCGATCACCGGTCATATGATTAGTGCATCCGTTGTCCATAATCCATTCTGAAGCATGAGGTGTCATACCCTACAGTACAGTTAGGGGGATAGGCTTCACCAAGAGTATTGTGAAGCATAAACATTTGACGGGCAAGAGGATTATTGAAGCTCAGATCAAGATTAGGACTAATAGGATGAATGGCAAACAATTCAGGAACAAAATACATAGTGAGACCATTTGGGCATTTGATCTTGCGCCCTACAAGATGTTTTAGGTCCCCAGCAATAGCATCAGACGCCTTTGATTTTCGGCTGGAGACCCTTCCCTGCAAAAGAAAGTTAGTTCTTCTTAACCACCCACATCGTCAGGGGTGTCTTAGAAGTAATGAGTCTAAGTGCAGCATCTAAGAACTTCGGCTTTGGAGACCTAGCAAATAGCCTTGCAGGAGATGAATGATACTCATATGAATAAGCAGAAAAGTTCTTAGTTCTATGAACATAGCGGTTTGAAGACACACGCTCATATTCATAAGTTTGAGTACGGTTTCCACGCAAAACATTGGCGTTAGGGTGACTCGGTGAGTCCTCTGCATTTTGAAGCCTTTGGACCATATGACGCCTTAGGTGTGGGGTTTGTCTTCATCGGTGGTGTCCTCGATCACATTCTTTGGAAGATTCTCAAGACAACTTTTGGGAACCCAGATCTTCTTCATAGGTGGTCCATTCCTGCAGTTAGTACCAATATACGGCAAACACTTCACCATTACGATTCTTGAACAACTTATAGTTTGCATCAAGGGATTCATCAATGATAATAGGATTAGCACAGGTAAAGCCAGATAAGGTGGATGGATCCTTTGAAGGTCCCTTTGCAAAGAACCCATGTGGTTTTGGGATACCGCCTTTCGGGCTTCCGAGGGAACCATCAACATTCTTTTTCCTCTCGAACCCAACACCCTCTTTCCTAGGGTTTCGGTTCAGAATCTGCTTTTTGAGGACATCGCAAAGTGTCTCATGTCCTTTCAGACTTTTATACATCCCTGTTTCAAGCAATTTCTTCAACCTAGCATTTTCATCAGCAATAGTAGTGGTATCCTCCGCAGAGGGGTTAGTTACCACATCAGTAGTTGAAGACAGTGCAATAGTAGCAGCAGTGGAACATTCAGCAACAGAGGTAGCGTTATCACGCTCAAGGCATTTTAGACATGGTGGTTCAAATCCATCCCGAAAGGGACTGATCTGTTGAGCGCGAAGTGACTCATTCTCTTTTTGAAGATCTTCATGAGCCGCTCTCAATTTCTCAAGATCTTGTTTCCTTTGAAGATAATCATAGGAGAGCTTTTCATGAGTGGTTGAGAGCGTTTCATGACGACTTTCAAGTTCTTGGTACTTAGCATGAAGATTTTTTATGTCTTCAACTAAGGACTGTGAACGTGTCATTTCCGCGTCCAACAGGTCATCACTTTTGTCTAACAGTTTTTGAGTATGTTCCATAGCTTTTTGTTGTTCAGTTGCAATTTTAGCAAGTGTTTTGTAGCTGGGCTTGGATTCACAATCAGAGTCATCTTCACTTGATGTTTGAAAGTAAGCATCACGTGATTTTACCTTGGCACCATGTGCCATGAAGCAATAGGTGGGAGCAGGGTCGTCCTTGTCATCAGCTTCAGCGTTGGTGTGGAAGTCATTGTCTTCATGTTGAAGATGGACTTGGCAACATAGGATGTGGCTAGAGCCAGACTTGCAATGCCAGGGTCGGACTCCTCTTCAGACTCCACCTCCGCCTCCTCAAAAGCAGACTCCTCCTCTGAATCCATTTCCTTGCCAACAAAAGCACGAGCCTTGCCAGATGAGCTCTTCTTATGAGATGAAGACTTTGATGAGGTCTTGGAAGAAGACTTTGAAGATTTCTTCTTCTTCTTGTCATCAGAATCATATTCCTTGCTCTTCTTCTTCTTCTTCTCATTTTCCCACTGTGGACACTCAGAGATATAGTGTCCAGGTTTCTTGCACTTGTGACATGTTCTCTTCTTGTAGTCATGAGTGGAAGCTTCATCATTTCTTGAGCTAGATCGTGAAGACTTTCTGAAGCCCTTCTTCTTAGTGAACTTGGAACTTCTTCACAAGCATAGCAAGTTCCTTTCCAATGTCTTCGTGGATCATCAGGCTGATCAATGATTCTTCTTGAGATGAGGAAACAACTTTTGCCTTCAAAGCGAGTTCGGCCATAGTTGGGACCAGAGATATCTCTTTTCTCGTAAAGTCGGAACTCATGTGTGTTGAGCCTCTCAAGTATATCGACGGATCGAGTGTCTTGAAGTCGTATGCGTTCTTGTATCATGAGGGCAAGGGTGTCAAAGGAGCTGTCAAGTGATCTCGGTAGTGTCTTGACGATTTCATGCTTGGTAATCTCAATGGCGCCGAGAAACCTGAAGCTCATTTGTGATGCTCGGTGAGGCGATCAAACGTGAGATGGACATTTTCATTGTCGCTTTCTCTTGAAGCGGTTGAAGAGGTTGCGAAGAACACCGATCCTTTGATCTCTCCGGGTTGAGACGCCTTCGTTGACCTTGGATAGCCATCCAGACTAGCTTCGACGCTTCCAGAGCACTCACACGGCCATACTTGTCCTTTGGTCGATGACCACAGATGATATTCTTGGCGGTAGAGTCCAGTTGAATGAACTTCTTGACATCGCCAGGGTGACACCTTCACCAGCTTTTGGGAACGCCGTTCTTGACGACATACCGAGGTCGACATCAATGGCTTCAAGATGCATGCGCATCTTATTCTTCCAAAGGGATATTCAGTTCCATCGAACACGGGCAAGCAGCGGAGACTTTGATTATCCCTGCAATCGACATAGCTAAAACTCCGGTGGTTAAACGAATCACACGTAACAAGGGAGTACCTTGCTCGATACCAATTGAAAGTGCTAGTTATCGACTAGAGGGGGTGAATAGGCGATTTTATGAAAGTCTTCAAAACGTGGAAGTTTCGAAGACAAACAATAGAAATGACCTAATTGATATGCAGCGGAAGATAAACTACAACAAGCAAACCATAGTCAAGTATGCGTTAATGTGAATGTACAAAGACTAATAGCAGCTTAGTAGTAAGGATCAGGATGGAAGATAGTATGAAGCCAACCAATGATAGTAGTCAAGCAATGAATTCAAACAGGTACGACAAATAGGCAATGACTTCACGAAGACAAACTCTAAGTAAAGGGAGGGAGAGGATAGAACCAGTCACTTGTTGAAGACACATGATTTGTTGGACCAGTTCCAGTTGCTGTGACAACTGTACGTCTGGTTAGGGAGGCTGAGATTCAACTCAGAAGACCGCGTCTTCACCTTATTCTCCTTGAGCTAAGGACACACAGTCCTCGCCCAATCACTCTGGTAAGTCTTCAAGGTAGACTTCCGAACTTAACAGACTTCGTTCACCGGCGATCCACAATGACTCTTGGATGCTCAGAACGCGACACCTAACCGGCTGGAGGATTCACAGTCCTCAAGTGTAATAAGTCTTCAGGTCACGCAGACAGAAAGACTTGATGATGCCTAACACTCTTTGGCTCTAGGTGTTTGGGCTTTGTCCTCGCAAGGATTTCTCTCTCAAAAGCTTCGAGGTGGGTTGCTCTCAAACGACAAAAGCCGTGCACTAACTCTGAGCAGCCACCAATTTATGGTGTAGGGGGTGGGCTATTTATATCCACTAGGCAACCCGACCTGATATGTCCGAAATGACCATGGGTCACTAAGGAACTGACATGTGTTCCAACGGTCAGATTTCAAACACACACGGCAACTTTACTTGGGCTACAAGAAAAGCTGACTCATCCAGCTCTGGATAAGATTTGCTCTCATTGTCTTCGCTCGAAGACATAGGATTTGGGTTGAGCATCACTTGATCATTACGACTTTGTTCACTTGGACCCCACTTAACAAAGACGGTGGTTCCTCCGACTCAACAAAGAAGAAAAAGGAAACAACGAAGCGACCACGATCTTGGCGCTCCATAGTCTTCACTCAATGTCTTCTCATGTCATAGTCTTCAATATGAATATCTTCACATACCACCATTGTCGTCAATGTCTTCATACATTTTTAGGGGTCATCTCCGGTAGGTAAACCGAATCAATGAGGGACACTACCTGTGTTATCATGCAATTCTCACAAAGCATCAGTCCCTCAACCAAATTTGTCGTCAATACTCCAAAACCAACTAGGGGTGGCACTAGATGCACTTATTCTGGGTTGGATGCACAAAATCTTAATGCAAAAGAACGTCACTTTATATTGCCCCTTGTATGTGAACCTTTATTATGCAGTCCGTCGCTTTTATTGCGTCCACTACAAGTTCGTACAAAGCTTATTTCTCTGCACTAATAAGTCATGCATATTTAGAGAGCAATTTTTATTGCTTGCACCGATGAAAACTTACTTGAAGGATCATACTCAATCCATAGGTAGATATGGTGGACTCTCATGGCTAAACTGGTTTAAGGGTATTTGGAAGCACAAGTAGTATCTCTACTTGGTGCTGAGAATTTGGCTAGCATGAGGGGGAAAGTCAAGCTCAACATGTTAGAGGAACCATGACAACATACTTTATCTCAGATATAAGAAAACATAACTCATTATGTTGTCTTCCTTGTCCAACATCAACTCTTTAGCATGTCATATTCTAATGAGTGCTCCCAATCATAAAAGATGTCAATGATAATATATCTATATGTGAAGCCTCTCTCTCCTTATTACTTCCTATTAATTGCAACGACGACCAAAGCTATATTTGCCAACTCCCAACAACTTTTAGTCATCATACTCTTTCTATGTGAAGTCATTACTTTCAATAAGATCAATATGAACTCTTTGTTTCTTTTTATTCTTTTCTTTTATTCACTCAAGATCATGGCAAAATAATCAAGCCCTTGACTCAACACTAATCTTTATTATATATAGCTCATAGACTCGATTGCATAGAGGGATCATAAAGCAAAACTTCAAAACTAGATCATGCCATGACTTTATTCTACTATATCAAGATACTACTAATAGGATCGAACTACGAAAAAATGGTAAAGATAGGAGTTGTGATGGTGATACGATACCGGGGCACCTCCCGCAAGCTTGGCAGTTGCCAAGGGGAGTGCCCATACCCATGTGATTATGTCTCCTTCTTTGTTGCTGGCGGTGGAGGTGTTGTTGATGATGCAAGCTTGTCGTCCACCTTCCATGGCATAGGCTCACCCTCATATAAGGATGATCGAGTCTCCAGAATCTTCAAATCTGCAACGGAAACAGCTCGAAATGAAAATAGAGGATATTTGCGTGATACGGTCGTCAAAACCTTCGGGAGAATAGATAATGAATTTTTACAGACTAAAATACGTATCGTGCAAGAAAACGGAGTCCGGAAGGCACACAAGGTGCTCACGAGGTAGAGGGGCGCGCCCAGGGGGGTAGGGCGCGCCCTCCACCCTCGTGGAGGCCTCGTGTCCTCCCCGGACTGCTACTTATTTTTCTATTTTTCTAAATATTTCAAAATGGAGAAATATTGTCTTAGAATTTGTTTTGGAGTCGGTTTACTTACCGTAACACATACCTATTCCTTTTCGGAGTCTGGAACGTTCTGGAAAGTGTCCCTTATGTATTCCTCCGGGGTTACGGTTTCAATAATATTAGTTTCAACATTTATAGGATTACCTGAGATATAGTGTTTGATCCTTTGACCGTTTACCACCTTCGGATTTGTGCCTGCGAAGTTGTTGATTTTTATGGCACCGAAACGATAGACCTCTTCGATAACGTAGGGGCCTTCCCATTTGGAGAGAAGTTTTCCTGCAAAAAATCTTAAATGAGAGTTGTATAGCAATACATAATCACCTACATTAAATTCACGCTTTTGTATCCTTTTGTCGTGCCATCTTTTAACTTTTTCTTTAAACAACTTGGCATTTTCATAAGCCTGGGTTCTCCATTCATCAAGTGAGCTAATATCAAATAACCTCTTCTCACCAGCAAGTTTGAAATCATAGTTGAGCTCTTTAATAGCCCAATATGCCTTATGTTCTAGTTCGAGAGGTAAGTGACACGCTTTTCCATAAACCATTTTATACGGAGACATACCCATAGGATTCTTATATGCAGTTCTATATGCCCATAATGCATCATCAAGTTTCTTGGACCAATTCTTTCTAGACCTATTGACAGTCTTTTGCAAAATTAAGTTGAGCTCTCTATTGCTCAATTCTACTTGACCACTACACTGCGGGTGATATGGAGATGCAATTCTATGATTAACATCATATTTAGCAAGCATTTTACGGAAAGCACCATGAATAAAGTGTGAACCACCATCAGTCAACAAATATCTAGGGACTCCAAACCTCAGAAAAATAACTTCCTTAAGCATTTTAATAGAAGTGTTATGATCAGCACCACTAGTTGGAATAGCTTCTACCCACTTAGTAATGTAATCAACAGCAACTAAAATATGTGTATATCCATTAGAGGCAGGAAAAGGTCCCATATAATCAAAGACCCAAACATCAAATGGTTCAATAACAAGTGAATAATTCAAAGGCATTTCTTGACGTCTACTAATATTACCAATTCTTTGACATTCATCACAAGACAAAACAAACTTACGGGCATCCTTGAAGAGAGTAGGCCAATAAAAACCAGATTGCAATACGATGTGCAGTTCTATCTCCAGCGTGGTGTCCTCCATAAGCTTTGGAGTGACACTTGCGTGAGGATCTGTTCCTGTTCATGCTCGGTACACAACGCCTAATAACACCATCTACTCCTTCTTTATAAAGATGTGGGTCATCCCAAAAGTAATGTCGCAAATCATAAAAGAACTTTTTCTTTTGTTGGTATGTGAAGCTAGGTGGTATAAATGTAGCAACAATATAATTAGCATAATCAGCATACCATGGAGTGCTACGAGAAGTGCTTACGACATTTAATTGTTCATCAGGAAAGCTATCATCAATAGGTAGTGGGTCATCAAGAACATTCTCTAACCTAGATAAGTTGTCTGCAATGGGGTTCTCAGCTTCTTTTCTATCAACAATATGCAAATGAAATTCTTGCAGCAAGAGAACCCACCTAATAAGTCTAGGTTTAGCATCTTTCTTTTCCATAAGATATTTAATAGCAGCATGGTCAGTGTGAATAGTTACTTTAGAATCAACAATGTAGGGTCTGAATTTATCACAAGCAAATACAATCGCTAAAAGTTCCTTTTCGGTAGTAGCATAATTTCTTTGAGCATTGTCTAGAGTCTTACTAGCATAATGGATAACATTTAATTTCTTATCAACTCTTTGCCCTAGAACAGCACCTACAACATAATCACTAGCATCACACATAATTTCAAAGGGTAAATTCCAATCAGGTGGCTGAACAATAGGTGCAGAGAGTAATGCTTTCTTAAGTATTTCAAATGCTTCTACACAATCATCATCAAAGACAAATGGTACATCTTTTTGTAACAAATTAGTCAGAGGCCGAGAAATTTTTGAGAAGTCCTTAATGAACCTCCTATAAAACTCGGCGTGACCAAGGAAACTTCTTATACCTTTGATGTCCTTGGGACATGGCATCTTTTCAATAGCACCAACCTTGGCTTTATCAACTTCAATACCTCTTTTCGGAAACTTTGTGTCCCAAGACAATACCTTCATTAACCATAAAGTGGCACTTTTCCCAATTCAAGACAAGATTAGTTTCTTCACATCTACGCAAAACTCGATCAAGATTGCTCAAGCAATCATCAAAATAGGAACCATAGACAGAAAAGTCGTCCATGAAAACCTCACAAATCTTTTCACAAAAGTCAGAGAATATAGCCATCATGCATCTTTGAAAGGTAGCAGGTGCATTACATAAACCAAAAGGCATACATCGATAAGCAAAAGTACCAAAAGGGCATGTAAAAGTAGTATTTGATTGATCTTTAGCCGACACAGGTATTTGAGAGAAACCAGAATAACCATCTAGAAAGCAATAATGTGTATGTTTGCATAATCTTTCTAGCATTTGGTCAATAAAAGGCAAGGGGTAATGATCTTTCTTAGTAGCTTTATTTAATTTGCGAAAATCAGTTACCATCCTATAACCTGTGATAATTCTTTGCGGATTAATTCATCTTTATCATTAGGGACAACAGTAATACCTCCCTTCTTAGGGACACAATGGACACGACTTACCCATTGACTATCAGCAACGGGATAAATTATACCTGCCTCCAGAAGCTTGAGTATTTCCTTTCTTACCACTTCTTTCATTTTAGGATTCAATCGCCATTGAGGATCACAAACTGGTTTGGCATCCGCTTCCAAATTTATTTTATGCTGACATAGATTGGGACTAATGCCCTTAAGATCATCAAGAGTATATCCAATAGAGGCATGGTGCTTCTTCAGAGTTTTCAATAATCTTTCTTCTTCATGCACTGAAAGGTTAGCACTAATAATAACAGGATATATTTTCTTTTCATCAAGATAAGCATACTTAAGATTATCAGGCAACGGTTTAAGCTCAAATACGAGATCACCCTTGGGTGGAGGAGGATCCTCGATTTCAACAGGCAAATTGTGTTTCGTAATAGGTTCTTGTTTAAAGAATACTTCATGTATTTCCCTTCTTTCTTTCATAAACATATCATTTTCATGGTCTAGCAAATAATGTTCTAAAGGATCACTAGGAGGCACGGCAATAGAAGCAAGACCAATAATTTCATCCTTACTAGGCAATTCTTCCTCATGGTGTTGTTTACTAAATTTAGAGAAATTAAACTCATGAACCATATCATCCAAGCCAATAGTAACAACATTCTTTTCGCAGTCTATCTTAGCATTAACAATATTCAAGAAGGGTCTACCAAATATAATGGGACAAAAGCTATCTTGCGGAGAAGTAAGAACAAGAAAATCAGAAGGATATTTAGTTTTCCCACACAAGACTTCAACATCTCTAACAATCCCAATTGGTGAAATAGTATCTCTATTTGCAAGTTTAATTGTGACATCAATACCTTCTAACTCAGCAGGTGCAATTTCATTCTTAATTTCTTCGTATAAAGTATGTGGTATAACACTAGCACTCGCACCCATATCACGTAAGCCATGGTAACAATGATCTCCTATTTTAACAGAAATAACAGGCACACCTACCACAGGTCTATTTTTATCTTTAGCACATGGTTTAGCAATTCTAGCAGTTTCACCTTCGAACTGAATAACATGCCCATCAATATTATCAGACAAGAGATCTTTAACAATTGCAATATTGGGTTCTACTTTAACTTTCTCAGGAGGTACATAAGTTTTGATATTGCTTTCACAAACAATAGTTGAAGATTTAGCATGATCCTTTACTCTAACAGGGAAAGGTGGTTTCTCAACATAAGAGGTGGGAACAATAGGATCATTATAAGTGATAGTCTTTTCTTCAACTTTAATAGGTGCAACTACTTTTAGTTCTATGGGAGGATGATATTTAAACCACTTATCCTTAGGGAGATCAACATAAGTAGCAAAAGATTCACAGAAATAAGCTACTATCTCAGAGTCAAGTCCATATTTAGTGCTAAACTTACGGAAAATATCGATATCCATAAAAGATTTAACACAATCAAACTTAGGTGTCATACCTGAGTCCTTACCTTCGTCGAGGTCCCAATCTCCAGAGTTGCGTTTAATTCTATCCAATAAATTCCATCTGAACTCAATAGTCTTCATCATAAAAGAGCCAGCACAAGAAGTATCGAGCATGGTGCGATTGTTATCGTAAAGCCGAGCATAAAAATTGAAGAATTGTTTCTCTTGAGAGGTCATGATTGGGGCATGAATATAACATTGATTTAAGCCTCCCCAAGCTTGAGCGATGCTTTCTCCTTCATGAGGCCAAAATTATATATATAATTGCGATCACGATGAACAAGATGCACTGGGTAATACTTTTGATGAAATTCCAATTTCACTCTTTTATAGTTCCATGATCTCGTATCACATAGCCTATACCATGTAAATGCGTCTTCCTTCAAAGATAAAGGAAAAGCCTTCTTCTTAACAACATCATCGGGTATACCTGCAAGCTTAAATAGTCCACAAATATCATCCACATAACGAAGATGCTCGTCAGGATGCTTTGTTCCATCTCTGTAAAAGTATTAGCGGCCAGTTTTTCCATGATACCCGAAGGAAATTCAAAAGGGGTTTCATTTTCAATAGGTTCAGTAGGTTGAGGAGCAACTCTTTGCTCTACTGGAAGGGGTGAAGATACCATGAACAAGCCCCTCATAGAATTACTTTCCATAGTAACAAGTGACAGAAAATTTCAGCACACTATATAAATTTTTCCTTACCAAATTCCACCTACCAAAGGCGCTTCACTCGGCAACGGCGCAGGAAAAGAGTCTTGATGACCCACAAGTATAGGGGATCTATCGTAGTCCTTTCAATAAGTAAGAGTGTCGAACCCAACGAGGAGCAGAAGGAAATGATAAGCGGTTTTCAGCAAGGTATTCTCTGCAAGTACTGAAATAAGTGGTACTAGATAGTTTTGTGATAAGGTAAATTGTAACGAGCAACAAGTACAAAAAAATAAGGTGCAACAAGGTGGCCCAATCCTTTTTGTAGCAAAGGACAAGCCGGAACAAACTCTTATAATAGGAAAAGCGCTCCCTAGGACACATGGGAATATCATCAAGCTAGTTTTCATCACGTTCATATGATTCGCGTTCGGTACTTTGATAATTTGATATGTGGGTGGACCGGTGCTTGGGTGCTGTTCTTACTTCAACAAACATCCCACTTATGATTAACCTCTATTGCAAGCATCCATAACTACAACAAAAGTATTAAGGTAAACCTAACCATAGCATGAAACATATGGATCCAAATCAGCCCCTTACGAAACAACGCATAAACTAGGGTTCAAGCTTACATCACTCTAGCAACCCATCATCTACTTATTACTTCCCAATGCCTTCCTCTAGGCCCAAATAATGGTGAAGTGTTATGTAGTCGACGCTCACATAACACCACTAGAGGTTAGACAACATACATCTCATCAAAATATCGAACGAATACCAAATTCACATGACTACTAATAGCAAGACTTCTCCCATGTCCTCAGGAACAAACGTAACTACTCACAAAGCATATTCATGTTCATGATCAGAGGGGTAATAATATGCATAAAGGATCTGAACATATGATCTTCCACCAAGTAAACCAACTAGCGTCAACTACAAGGAGTAATCAACACTACTAGCAACCTACTAGCACCAATCCCGGACTTGGAGACAAGAATTGGATACAAGAGATGAACTAGGGTTTGGAGATGAGATGGTGCTGGTGAAGATGTTGATGGAGATTGCCCTCTCCCGATGAGAGGAGCGTTGTTGATGATGATGGCGATGATTTCCCCCTCCCGGAGGGAAGTGTCCCCGGCAGAACAGCTCTGCCGGAGCCCTAGATAGGTTCCGCCAAATTTCCGCCTCGTGGCGGCGGAGTCTCGTCTCGAAAGGTTGCTTATGATTTTTTTTTCATCGAAAGACTTCATATAGGAGAAGATGGGCGTCGGAGAGCCACCAGGGGGCCCACGAGGTAGGGGGGCGCGCCCCCTAGGGGGGGGGGGCGCCCCCCACCCACGTGAGCAGGGTGTGGGCCCCCGGGCCGTCATCTTTGGCGACGATTTTTCTTTATTTATTTTAAGGTATTCCGTGGAGTTTTAGGACGTTTGGAGTTGCGCAGAATAGGCCTTCAATATTTACTCCTTTTCCAGCCCATAATTCCAGCTGCCGGCATTCTCCCTCTTCATGTAAACCTTGTAAAATAAGAGAGAATAGCCATAAGTATTGTGACATAACGTGAAATAACAGCCCATAATGCGATAAATATTGATATAAAAGCATGATGCAAAATGGACGTATCAGCATACATGATAGAACCTATGGCTGAGGCGTAGGGAATGACTTTCATTTTCTCTCTATCTTCGGCAGTGGTCGGGCATTGAGTCTGACTCAACTTCACACCTTGTAACATAGGCAAGAACCATTTTCTTTGACTAATCCATTTTGAACTTCTTCAAAACTTTATCAAGATATGTGCTTTGTGAAAGTCCAATTAAGCGTCTTGATCTATCTCTATAGATCTTGATGCCCAATATATAAGCAGCTTCACCGAGGTCTTTCATTGAAAAATTCTTATTCAAGTATCCTTTTATGCTATCCAGAAATTTTATATCATTTCAAATCAACAATATATCATCCACATATAATATTATAAATGCTACAGAGCTCCCACTCACTTTCTTGTAAATAGAGGCTTCTCCAAAAGTCTATATAAAACCATATGCTTTGATCACACTATCAAAGCGTATATTCCAACTCCGAGAGGCTTGCACCAGTCCATAAATGGATCACTGGAGCTTGCACACTTTGTTAGCACCTTTAGAATCGACAAAACCTTCTGGTTGCATCATATACAACTCTTCCTTAAGATATCCATTAAGGAATGCAGTTTTGACATCCATTTGCCAAATTTCATAATCATAAAATGCGGCAATTGTTAACATGATTCGGACAGACTTAAGCATTGCTACGGGTGAGAAGGTCTCATCGTAGTCAACTCCTTGAACTTGTCGAAAACCTTTTGCAACAAGTCGAGCTTTGTAGACAGTAACATTACCGTCAGTGTCAGTCTTCTTCTTGAAGATCCATTTATTCTCTATGGCTTGCCGATCATCGGGCAAGTCAACCAAAGTCCACACTTTGTTCTCATACATGGATCCCATCTCAGATTTCATGTCCTCAAGCCATTTTGCAAAATTTGGGCTCATCATCGCTTCCTCATAGTTCATAGGTTCGTCATGGTCTAGTAACATGACTTCTAGAACCGGATTACCATACCACTTTGATGCGGACTGTACTATGGTTGACCTACGAGGTTCGGTAGTAACTTGATCTGAAGTTTCATGATCATCATCATTAGCTTCCTCACTAATTGGTGTAGGAATCACTGGAACTGATTTCTGTGATGAACTTCTTTCTCTCGAAAGAAGGAGTTTCTCTAGAAAGGATCCATTCTTAGCAACGAATATCTTGCCTTCGGATCTGTGATAGAAGGTGTACCCAACAGTTTCCTTTGGGTATCCTATGAAGACACATTTCTCCGATTTGGGTTCGAGCTTATCAGGTTGAAGCTTTTTCACATAAGCATCGCAGCCCCAAACTTAAACGACAACTTAGGTTTCTTGCTAAACCACATTTCATATGGTGTCGTCTCAACGGATTTAGATGGTGCCATATTTAATGTGAATGCAGCCATCTCTAAACCATAACCCCAAAACAATAGCGGTAAATCAGTAAGAGACATCATAGATCGCACAATATCTAATAAAGTACGGTTACGACGTTTGGAAACACCATTACGCTGTGGTGTTCCAGGTGGCGTGAGTTGCAAAACTATTCCACATTGTTTCAAATGAAGACCAAACTCATAACTCAAATATTCTCCTCCACGATCAGATCATAGAAACTTTATTTTCTTGTTACGATGATTTTCCACTTCACTCTGAAATTCTTTGAGCTTTTCAAATGTTTCAGACTTATGTTTCATTAAGTAGATATACCCATATCATCTGTGAAGGTGTCACGACCGGTTTTCCAATAAAAATATTTATTGAGAAACCGACCTATAAATTCCAGTGTGAGGAAAACCCTCCTCACTGGTAGACAAAATCTTGATACAATAAGCCAGTAGCATAAAATATATTACAGGGTCGAGCTGATCTTGCTCAACAAATTATTACAAGCACGCCAATAATTATACATAGAGGCGGATATGACACGATGGAGTGGTGGCATACTCTTGACTCGAGGTAAAGTGGTGGAATAACACGATGGAGTGGATGATATGACACCTACCTTTGGCGGCTCATCGAAAGGCCGAGGTGAGGCTCGGTGGATTTATTTGGGTAGCGAGCGAATATAACACGATGACTAATATGGGTCGCACGAGACTGACTGGGATTCCTATAGGCGTCGTACTCGCTATCGAACTCTTCATCCATAAGATCGCCTTCGTAAGCATCTGGCCAAATCAACAAGCCAGGTGAGTACTTTGAAAGTACTCGCAAGACAGTACGGACAAAAGATATAACAAATGTATGCATGAATGTGACATGAATAATTTAACAATGCGCAATCAAATCAGTATAGCAAGGTAAGTGAAAAGGGAATCGGCGGTAGTCCGCTCGAAAACCCAAAGAAAATAAACTCAAAACCGATTGGGTGTCTGAAGCGACACCTCGAAGGGCGAACAAATAAGTAAAGCATGCCACAGATCTGGCGTCTAAGCGACACCTCATAAAGGGCTTATCTTGAAAGAAAAGACATGCGTGCATGATCGGACGTCGGAGCGACATCCCAGAAAGGGCTTATAACAAAAGTAAATAATAACAATGCCGCAGTCGGACGTCTGAGCGACATCGCAGAAAGGGCTTATAACAAAAGCAAATAATAACAATGCCGCAGTCGGACGTCTGAGCGACATCGCAGAAAGGGCTTATAACAAAAGCAAATAATAACAATGCATGATCGGACGTCTGAGCGACATCGCAGAAAGGGCTTATAACAAAAGCAAATAATAACAATGCCGCAGTCGGACGTCTGAGCGACATTGCAGAAAGGGCTTATAACAAAAGCAAATAATAACAATGCCGCAGTCGGACGTCTGAGCGACATCGCAGAAATGGCTTATAATTCACTTCTCATATCGGTTAACTTGCAAGCAATAGTGCTCATAGGGAAATATTCATCACATGATAATAAACGGGTTAGTCCATCCACAGGAAATAAACATTTAACACTCATGTAGTTCTCAGGAGTTTCTGTCACCGAGACGGACACTTGACAAGATAAGATGAACACAGCTCTTGGACATGGATAAGATGATTTTCAAGAATTTTTGACTCTGCAGAGTTTGTACTAAAATTTTCCACAGCCAACGGATTTCCGTAGTCACGAAGGACTAGTTCCATTTACGATATTTCGGAGAAAACACAGCTAACCAGTACACACCCATCCTACCTCACGTTGTCAGGAATCACCCTAGACAGCGTTCAAGAAAAACTTTGAGGCAGGAGATCACAATCTCGAATAGCATGGGATCAAATTTATATACGTGCGCTCTAAGGGGTGCCCCCCTCTCGGTCCCAACCGGAAACACCCATGCCCCCTGACCGGATGATAGGGTTTAATGCAGGGCCATGGAACCCTCATCCCGGCCTCTCGATTTGGTGTGTACCAGAAAGTGGTTTGCAACTTACTAAGCCCGGAGGCTGACGGGCGGGTCCCACCTGTCAGGTTTGAAAATTCAAACGAGGCGGCAGAGCTCGTCGGCGCCCGAGAGCCGCGGTGGTCGCCGGTGGCGATCCATGGCGAGGCAAGAGGATCGGGTGGTACCTCTGCGTTCAGGGCGTCATTCCGCGTCGGTGGGTGGTGGTGGTGGTCGCCGGCGAGCACTACGTCGGCGGCGGCCGTTGCTCCGGCGGACGGTGGTTCGGGAGGGGTTGAATCTCGCTGGGGAGTGCTGTGAAGAGAAAATTGAAGAGCGGGTTAGACTACTGGGTGCTCGAGAGGGTTGCTGACGAGGTTAGGGCGCCGGGGACGGCCTCACGGGAATGAATCGAGGTGGAGGCCGAGGCGGAACGGGGCGGCCGGAGTTGGGGGAGGAGACCTCCTCGAGGTCCTCCTAGTGGCCTGGCGGAGTGTTGGTGAGGTGCAGGGATGGTGCGTGCTCGAGGGCGAGCTCGGGGCCCCTTTTTATAGGCGGTCCGAGGCGGTGGCCGTGAACGGAGTTCTCCGGCGAAGGTTACGGCGACGCAGAGCTTGGTCGGGGAGGTTTACGGGTTGATCGTCATCGTGGAGGCCCACTGGTTCCATTCAGACGCTAAACGGACTTGGATTAGGAGCTTTGAGTGGATTTCGACGGAACGGGGTGGCGCGGGCCCGTCGGTGGCGAGGCGTGCCTGCGCTTGCCGCCACGGCGGCAGTACTGTGAGGTTGTTGGCGTGCATGAGCCACGCGGAGGGCCAGGGAACGATGGGCGGCGACGGGTGGCGTGGCGAGCGGGCTCGGGCCTCGCTGGCCGCCACGGTGGCGCCACCACAGAACCGCCAAAAGCCGGGCGAGGCTCGCCGCCACCGACGCCTGATCCGTCAAGGGGCGGCGGCGCTCACGGCCAGGAGGAGGCCGTGCATGCGCGCTGTGGTGCACTGCTTGTTGACAGGTGACCCGACTGATTTAAACTGAATTTATCAAACTCTGAATTTTCTTGAAAGTGCAAAGTGGCGGTGCAAGCTAGGTGTTGACAGAATGCTTTTGGCATGTGGGGATTTTTCCTTGAGCTGATTTTTGGTGGAGTGGCTTCTCATTGCAAGCTGGAGGTTGCCTGAGTTTTAATTGGAATTTTTGGAGAAGAGGAGATATGAATTTCACCAAATTTGACAAATCTGGTCCAAACTTGCAGAAGCTGAAACTTGAAAATTTTGAAAAGAAGAAGAGTGGATCTTGATGGTTCTAGGTTGTGGGTGCTAGGGACTATCCAGAGAAGTTGGTTTGAGAGCAAAGTTCAAACACAATTAGGTACTTGCTTTGCAAATCACCTAGGCTCAAAATAATGGACATAATTGTTTTGGGAAAAGAATTTAATGAAATAAAATCCAAAAATGAGTTGGACTTGTTGGGACAGAATATTTGGATTGTCCCAAAGGGGAAGGAGAGGTTTTGGGAAGATTTTCCACATGAGGCATGGTAAAACCATGGATGGTTTCAAAATAAGAGAAGACCCAAAATTCCTAGGGTTTTCTTCTAAAAGAAAATAAATCCCAAAAACAAATTTGAGAAGGGGAAAAATCAGAAGAAAGGTTTTTAGTAACCAACACCAGAGTTGAAGAAGGTGCCAAACTAAAATCTTTTGTCAAAGGGAAAATTCTTGAGAGAAAGAGATTTTTGGAAGGGTTTAAATGACCTCCTTCAAAACCAACAAAGTTTTTGTTGAAAACCAAAACAAAATTTTTGGAGTGTCACAACACCTACCCCCTTAGGAAAAATCTCGTCCCCGAGATTTCAGCTGATCCTCAAATAATTGTGGGTGCTCTGTCCGAAGAAATCCTCTCTTTCCCAAGTGGCTTCACTCTCGGTGTGGTTGCTCCACTGAACTTTGAAGAACTTGATGGTTTTCTGTCGGGTTCTCCTTTCAGACTCCTCCAAGATTTTTATTGGATGCTCTCGATATGTGAGGTCTGGCTGCACGTCAATGTTTTCATGGCATACTTGCTTCTCTGGGTTGCTCAGGCACTTCCTCAATTGCGAGACGTGGAACACGTCGTGGACGTCGGACAAATCTTCGGGTAAGTCTAGCTGGTAGGCTACCATGCCTTTCCATGCCATTATGCAGAATGGTCTGATGAATCTTGGTGCTAGCTTCCCTTTAATCTTGAATCGATGCAGGCCTCTCATAGGGGATACTCGTAGGTACACAAATTCACCGGGTTCAAAATCGATTCCCCGATGTTTTTGATCGTAATAACTCTTCTGTCGACTTTGGGCTGTCTTGAGTCGATCCCTAATCACCTTGACTTTATCTTCAACCTCCTTGAGCATGTCTGGGCCGAAGATATGGCTATCTCCGGTTTCCGACCAATTTAGCGGGGTACGACATCTTCGTCCGTACAGAGCCTCAAATGGTGCCATTTGCAGGCTGGCCTGATAACTATTGTTATATGTGAATTCTGCGTATGGTAAGCTCTCTTCCAAACTAGTCCCATAGGTGAGGACACATGCTCTCAGCATATCTTCTAGAATCTGGTTTACTCGCTCAGTTTGCCCGTACATGCAGGGGTGGTATGCGATCTTGAATGCCGCTTGAGTTCCCGGAGCTTGTTGTAAGTGATCCCAAAATCGGGAGACGAATTGAGTGCCTCTGTCCGAGATTATTTTCTTTGGGACTTCATGTAAACAGACGATACGGGAAAGATAAAGCCTAGCAAGTTTTTGAGTGGTGTGGGTTGTCTTCACAGGGATGAAGTGTGCTACTTTAGTCAGTCTATCAGTGATGACCCAAATGGCATTATTTCCGTGCCTAGACCGAGGTAGCCCAACAATGAAATCCATTCCAATCTTGTCCCATTTCCACTCGGGTATTTTATTTGGCTGTAAAAGTCCGGCCGGTTTCTGGTGCTCGGCCTTGATGCGTTGACAAGAGTCACAACATGCGATGAACGTGGCTATGTCCCTTTTTAGACCGTGCCACCAACATTTTTCCTGAATATCCTTGTACATTTTTGTTCCTCCGGGATGTATCGAATACGGGGCAGTGTGGCCTTCAGCTAAGATCTACTGTTTAAGGTCCTTGATATTTGGTACGCAAAGTCTATCCCCGTACCACAATATTCCCTGCTTATCAATAATGAATTCTGGGGCCTTGCCCAAACTCACTTTTCGTTTAATGCCTTCAATGCTGGGGTGTCCATGCTGAGCCTCTTTGATTGTTTCCATTAAGGTAGGCTGTATTTCTAAATTTGATATGCTGCCTTCAGTGACTACCAGCAAGTTGAGCTTAGCAAACTCCTGCCGAAATTCAGGCCTCAGGTTCGGCAGGCCGTCGTCGTTTGGGCTAGGGTTCCGACTTAGAGTGTCTGCCACTACATTTTCTTTACCTGGGTGGTAGTGGATTCCAACGTCATAATCCTTCACTAGTTCCAACCAGCGTCGTTGCCTCAAATTCAGTTCCGATTGTGTGAAAATATACTTGAGGCTCTTATGGTCCGTATATATCTCATAACGATTTCCAAGTAAAAAGTGTCTCCATTCTTTGAGTGCATGAATGACTGCTGCTAACTCTAGGTCATGAGTAGGATAATTTTCTTCATGCTTGCGAAGTTGTCTGCAGATGTATGCGACTACCTTGCCTTCTTGCATCAACACGCATCCGAGGCCTTTCCGGGATGCGTCGCAATATACCTCAAAATTCTTGTGTATGTCCGGCACAATTAATACTGGTGCTGACATTAATTTCCTTTTTAATTCTTGGAAACTTTTCTCGCAAGCTTCCGTCCATTCAAACTTCTTGTCTTTCTTGAGTAGCTGCGTCATTGGCTTTGCTATGGTGGAGAATCCTTCAATAAATCTTTGGTAGTATCCTGCCATTCCCAAGAAACTTCGTACGTCCGTTACGCTGGCTGGTGGCTTCCAGCCAAGTACGGCCTTGACTTTTTCTGGATCTACGGCAATACCTTCTTGGGTCAGTACGTGGCCCAGAAAACCTACTTGCCTTAGCCAAAATTCACACTTGCTGAATTTAGCGTACAATTGATGTTTCCTAAGCTCCCCTAGTACAATTCGGAGATGTTCAGCGTGTTCTTCTGGTGTCTTGGAGTATACCAGAATATCATCGATAAATACCACAACAAACTTGTCCATAAACTTCATGAATACTTTGTTCATGAGGTGAACAAAATATGCGGGCGAATTTGTTAGTCCGAATGGCATTACAGTGAACTCATACAATCCGTATCTGGAGGTGAAAGCTGTCTTGGGAATATCTTCGGTTCGTACTTTTAGTTGATGGTATCCCGACCTCAATTCAATCTTTGAGAATACCTCGGCCTGAGCGAGCTGATCAAATAAATCATTTATTCGTGGCATCGGATATTTGTTCTTGATTGTGACCATGTTAAGCGCTCGATAGTCTATTCACAATCTCAGTGTTCCATCCTTCTTTTTGGAAAATAAAATTGGTGAACCCCAGGGTGAGGAGCTGGCTCGTATATAACCTTTGTCCAAAGAATTCTTTTATTTGCTTCTTTAGTTACGCCAATTCGGATGGTGCCATTCTGTATGGTTTCTTGTATATGGTGGCGGTTCCGGTGCTAGCTCGATGCTTGAACTCTATCTCTCGATGCGGTGGCATGCCCGCAGTTCTTGAAATACGTCTCGAAATTCACACTCATCGGAACCTTGCTCAATTCAGAAATATCCACTTTGTTCAATCTTGGTTGCCGGGATATTTTTCTTTCCTTGGCTGAAACTTTTATGGTCTTCCCATGGTGGTGGGTGAGAATCACGGTCCGGTTGAAGCAGTCAATAAAACCTTTGTTGGTGGTTAACCAATCCATCCCTAGGATGACATCCAGTCCTTTATTTTCCAACACGATAAGATTTGCATGAAACTTCAACCCTTCAAACTCAATAATCACTCCCTGGCAATAACTCTGGGTAACTTGCTTAATTCCAGGGGACTTGACGATCATAGATTTTTCCAAGGGAAGCATCGAAAAATTATTTTGCGAGGCAAAACTTTTCGAAATGAAAGAGTGAGAAGCTCGTAATCAAACAAAACCATGGCAGGTATTGTGTTGACAGGAAACGTACCGAGTACGATATCTGGGGCATTCTGTGCTTCCTCTTTGGTCACGTGGTTTAGATGACCCTTCCGGTGGTTGTTATTTGGGTTGAAATTGTTGCGCCTTGGCGCCGAATTATTGCCTCCATTGTTCGGCTTTGGGGTCGAGTTCTTTGGCTTGGGGCACTGCTTGGCGTAGTGTCCTTCTTCTCCGCAAGCGTAACAGGTAACACCTGGGCGGTATGTGAACTCCTTGTCCCTTGCATGAAAATTCTTGATTGGGCATGAGACGCTTGTCGTGGGTTTGGGTGTCCAGTTTTTCTGAACATCTGTCTTGTCATGGTGGGTGCGGGCATGATTAGTCTGGTCCCTCTTCCGCTTGCGGAAATCTTCTATGCTGCGTCTCTCATTTTCCAAGGTAATGGCCTTATCCACCAGCGTCTTAAAATCTGGAAAGGTGTGCATGACCAGTTGGCATTTAAGCGCGGGCGTCAGTCCGTCTAGAAAATTTTCCACCTTCTTGCTTTCAGACATACGCTCCTCGTTGGCGTAGCGAGACAACAGAGTAAACTGACTGTTGTATTCTGACACCGTCATTGTCCTTTGCTTGAGGTCATCAAATTCTCTCTTTTTGATCACTTTTAGGAATATGTGCCCCATGAAAACCTTCTTTAAACTCCTCCCATGTTATATTATTTTCGTTGGGGTGCATGTGTAGGAAATTTTGCCACCATGATGCGGCTGTTCCAGTGAGATAGTGCGGTGCATATAGCATTTTTTCCAGATCTGAACACTGGGCAATAATTAATTTTTCTTTCCATGTCTCGAAGCCAGTCCTCGGCTTCAAGAGGTCTGTCAGTGTGAGAAAATGTTTGGGGACACGTCTTTTGTAGCCCGGATAACTTTGATTGCTGCTGAAACGGTCCACGGTGATTTCCCATATTGATGACTTGGTTCATCATTTCCTGATGTTGTTGCTGACTTTGCTCATAAAGACGTCACATTTGGGAAAATGCCGTTTCGCTGTCCTGTTGACTTGACTGCCCCTGTGTGAAATTGTTGCTGGGTTGTGTGTCATAATTTTGCTCTGGCGGAGTCGGCATGGAGCGCTGGCCCAAGGACGCAGAGACATTGTTCACTCTGGGGATATATTTTGTAAAACTCATAAGAAAAGAAATTGAGTCGCAAAAGTCAATAGATTCATGAAGACGGAAAAGTCTCAAATGCTCCAAGATTTTTCAAGAGAATAAACGTTTGCGCACGGAGAAGGACTGCTCGTTACATATCTTACACGCAAGCAGTAATTATACAATACATCACTCAGGATATGCGTACATATTCCTGACATGTTATTTAGGCTAGTGCACTCCTCCAGTTCCTACATGATGCGCAAACAAGCTACTTCTCACAGCCTATGTACATATAAACATATCGTACAAGTTGGTACATCGCATGGCGGTTAAGCATACTCAGTCGGAGATGGTAAGGATTTCCCTTGGCCTGCCAAGGGTGAGGCGCACCGAGGCTGGGGACTCAACCTCCTCTTCGGTGATAGGCTCCAGACGTGAAGTGCTGCGCTGAGTTGGTGGAGCAGGTGCCCTATGCGGGACAACTCGAACATGAGCGGGCGCAAGAGGTGGTGCAGAACGAACCGGAGTAGGTGCAATGACATGGTTGAACTCCTCCGTGGTAGGCAGGCGACGAGGAGTAGTGAGAGCAGTAGGAGCAAAAGATGCTGATGATGAGACGAAAGTCAGTGGCGGGCGCGGCAGGAGCTCCCTCCTGTTGGCGGCATGACCATGGATCGAGTCCATGCGGGCAGCTACAAAGTCGTCCACCAGGTTGTCGAAGGCTGCCTCCATAGCCCGGAGATAGTCGATAAGCATCTCAAAAGCTTCGTCTCGTTCTCCTCTGGGGCAAGAGAACGCGTAGTGGAAGGTGTATGGCACGTGACATGGCAAGTAGCGGTAACGACGAGTCTTCATCGAAGGAAGGATATCCCTGAGACGAGCTATCGCCTCACGGGCTGCCATCTGCAGTGCATGCTTCTCTGTGGGCATGGCTCTCCCCAAGAACCGGAAACGCTCAACTCGCCCTCCCTTGAATTGCACCACGGCTTGGTGCATGGTTAGACGGTCATTGACCTTGTGTTGAGAGAGTGAGAAGACTGGGCGCACAGATGGCCCCATCGCGACTTGGACGATGAAGGAGAGAAGCTTGACGAACCCATCGGGCATGTTGGCGAACATCTGTGACTCGCAGTCGTTGCTAGCCATCTACAAAAGTAGGCAAAAATGCCTGAGTAGTAAAATCTTAAATTTATGCCGATCGAGAAATTGACTACATTAGTAAAAATTAAGTAATAGCTCTATATGATAATAACCGATTAGCGATCGCACCTAGTGGCTTCCTACAGTCAGCCTGGCTCTGGTACCAAGCTTGTCACGACCGGTTTTCCAATAAAAATATTTATTGAGAAACCGACCTATAAATTCCAGTGTGAGGAAAACCTTCCTCACTGGTAGACAAAATCTTGATACAATAAGCCGGTAGCATAAAATATATTACAGGGTCGAGCTGATCTTGCTCAACAAATTATTACAAGCACGCCAATAATTATACATAGAGGCGGATATAACACAGTGGAGTGGTGGCATACTACTGACTCGAGGTAAAGTGGTGGAATAACACAGTGGAGTGGATGATATGACTCCTACTGCTGGCGTCTCATCGAAAGGCCGAGGTGAGGCTCGGTGGATTTATTTGGGTAGCGAAGCGAATATAACACGATTGACTAATCCAGGTGCATACGAGACTGAAGGGATTCCTCTAGGCGTCGGACTCGCTATCGAACTCTTCATCCATAAGATCGCTTTCACAAGATTCCGCCAAATCAACAAGCCAGGTGAGTACTTTGAAAGTACTCGCAAGACAGTTCGGACAAAAGATATAACAAATGTATGC
This sequence comes from Aegilops bicornis, assembly GCA_021605145.1. NCBI lineage: Eukaryota > Viridiplantae > Streptophyta > Magnoliopsida > Poales > Poaceae > Aegilops > Aegilops bicornis. The sequence continues at coordinate 723,928,211 of CM038675.1, forward strand.
ATGCATGTGACATGAATAATTTAACAATGCGCAATCAAATCAGTATAGCAAGGTAAGTGAAAAGGGAATCGGCGGTAGTTCGCTCGAAAACCCAAAGAAAATAAACTCAAAACCGATCGGGTGTGCGGGCGACACCTCGAAGGGCGAACAAATAAGTAAAGCATGCCACGATCGAGGCGTCTAGCGACACCTCATAAAGGGCTTATCTTGAAAGAAAAGACATGCGTGCCGCAATGGACGTTGGAGCGACATCACGTAAAGGGCTTATAACAAAAGTAAATAATAACAATGCAGCGATCGGATGTCCGGCGACATCGCGAAAGGGCTTATAATGAAGCAAATAATAACAATGCATGATCAGACGTCTGAGCGACATCGCAGAAAGGGCTTATAACAAAAGCAAATAATAACAATGCCGCACTCGGACGTCTGAGCGACATCGCAGAAAGGGCTTATAACAAAAGCAAATAATAACAATGCCGCAGTCGGACGTCTGAGCGACATCGCAGAAAGGGCTTATAATTCACTTCTCATATTGGTTAACTTGCAAGCAATAGTGCTGATAGGAAAATATTCATCACATGATAATAAACGGGTTAGTCCATCCACAGGAAATAAACATTTAACACTCATGTAGTTCTCAGGAGTTTCTGTCACCGAGACGGACACTTGACAAGATAAGATGAACACAGCTCTTGGACATGGATAAGATGATTTTCAAGAATTTTTGACTTTGCAGAGTTTGTACTAAAATTTTCCACAGCCAACGAATTTCCGTAGTCACGAAGGACTAGTTCCGTCTACGGTATTTCGGAGAAAACACAGCTAACCAGTACACACCCATCCTACCTCACGTTGCCAGGAATCACCCTAGACAACGTTCAAGAAAAACTTTGAGACGGGGAGATCACAATCTCGAATAGCATGGGATCAAATTTATATCACGGCAGCTCTAAGGGGTGCCCCTCTCGGTCCCAACCGAAACACCCATGCCCCCGACGGATGATAGGCTTTAATCCAGGGCCATGGAACCCTCATCCCGGCCTCTCGATTTGGTGTGTACCAGAAAGTGGTTTGCAACTTACTAAGCCGTATCCCTTGCGGAAAACATGTGGTAGTACGAAAGGGGAGACGGACGGGAATTGAACTGATTTATGTTGACACTGGGTCAACAGTCTGGCATAAGACTGGCATGCTACAACACTACCATCTTACCCATTCTCATGCCAACTCATGGCCATGCAACTTGTTTCCAACAACTCATGGGTTTCCGAGACTTACTTGCCTCTTTACGAGATAAACTTTCATCGAGATGCTCATGAACATGCCATGAAACTAAATCAATGCAAACATGCCCAAACACTCATCATATCAAAAGTTCAAACATGCTTGCCTGGTTCGGAGTAGTTGGGGCCTAGCTCGGTGAAGTTCGCGGTTCCGCCACCTCCTTCGGTATCTACGGTATACACAAATATACGCACTAACGTAAATACAAAGAGGTGCTCAAAAAATATTACAAATATTTTTCAAATAAATCTGATAAAAAACTAGACAAAATTTTGAAGAGGACAGAAAAAGAATCACTCAAAAATCCTTTTCTGTTTAAAAGTTATAAGAGTTTTGGTCCAAGGACCTTTTCTGTAATGAAACAGAAAATACTCAGGGGGCAGAACAAAAAAGTTCAGAAAACGATTCAGTTTGGAAAGCGCATTTGTCAGAATACGCTTTCAGAAAACGTTCAAAAAGAATGAGAGGCTTGACGGGCGGTCCCACCCGTCAGTTTGAAAATTCAAACGAGGCGGCAGAGCTCGTCGGCGCCCGAGAGCCGCGGTGGTCGCCGGCGGCGATCCACGGCGAGGCAGGAGGATCGGGTGGTACCTCTACGCTCAGGGCGTCATTCCGCATCGGTGGGTGGTGGTGGTGGTCGCCGGCGAGCACTACGTCGGCGGCAACCGTTGCTCCGGCGGACGGTGGTTCGGGAGGGGTTGAATCTCGCCAGGGAGTGCTGCGAAGAGCAAATTGAAGAGGGGGTTAGACTACTGGGTGCTCGAGAGGGTTCTTGTGAGGTTAGGGCGCCAGGGACGGCCTCACCGGAGTGAATCGAGGTGGAGGCCGAGGCGGAACGGGGCGGCCGGAGTTGGGGGAGGAGACCTCCTCGAGGTCCTCCTAGTGGCCTGGCGGAGTGTTGGTAAGGTGCAGGGATGGTGCGTGCTCGAGGGCGAGCTCGGGGCCCCTTCTTATAGGCGGTCCGAGGCGATGGCCGTGAACGGAGTTCTCCAGCGAACGTTACGGCTTGGATTAGGGGCTGAGCGTCATCGTGGAGGCCGACTGGTTCCATTCAGACGCTAAATGGACTTGGATTAGGAGCTTTGAGTGGATTTCGACGGAACGGGGTGGCGCGGGCCCGTCGGCGACAGAGGGCGCGCCCTGCGCTTGCCGGCCACGGCGACGGTGCAGCGGGTCTGTTGGCGTGCATGAGCCACGCGGAGGGCTGGGAACGATGGGCGGCGACGGGTGGCGTGGCGGCGGGCTCGCCCTCGCTGGCCGCCACGGTGGCGCAGCCACCACGAAACCGCTAACGCCGGGCGAGGCTCGCCGCCACCGACGCCTGCATCCGTCCAAGGGGCGTGCGGCGCCCGCCAGGGAGGAGAGGCCGTGCGCAACGCGCCAGGGTGCAGTATTGACAGGTGACCCGACTCTGACGAAACTGAATTTACTGAAACTCTGAATTTTACTGAAAGTGCAAAGTGACAGTGCAAGATAGGTGTTCGACAGAATGCTTTTGGCATGTGGGGATTTTTCCTTGAGCTGATTTTTGGTGGAGTGGCTTCTCATTGCAACTGGAGGTTGCCTGAGTTTTGGTGGAATTTTTGGAGAAGAGGAGATATGAATTTCACCAAATTTGACAAATCTGGTCCAAACTTGCGTGTTTGAAACTTGAAAATTTTGAAAAGAAGAAGATTGGATCTTGATGGTTCTAGGTTGTGGGTGCTAGGGACTATCCAGAGAAGTTGGTTTGAGAGGAAAGTTCAAAGACAATTAGGTACTTGGTTTGCAAATCACCTAGGCTCAAAATAATGGACATAATTGTTTTGGGAAAAAAATTTAATGAAATAAAATCCAAAAATGAGTTGGACTTGTTGGGACAGAATATTTGGATTGTCCCAAAGGGGAAGGAGGGGTTTTGGGAAGATTTTCCACATGAGGCATGGTAAAACCATGGATAGTTTCAAAATAAGAGAAGACCCAAAATTCCTAGGGTTTTCTTCTAAAAGAAAATAAATCCCAAAAACAAATTTGAGAAGGGGAAAAATCAGAAGAAAGGTTTTTAGTAACCAACACCAGAGTTGAAGATGGTGCCAAACTAAAATCTTTTGTCAAAGGGAAAATTCTTGAGAGAAAGAGATTTTTGGAAGGGTTTAAATGACCTCCTTCAAAACCAATAAAGTTTTTGTTGGAAACGAAAACAAATTTTTTGGAGTGTCACAGAAGGTCAGAAAATAACGATACCCGCCGCGAGCCTCAACACCCATCGTACCGCATACATCAGTATGCATTATTTCCAATAAGTCAGTTGCTCGCTCCATTGTTCCGGATAACGGAGTCTTAGTCATCTTGCCCATGAGGCATGGTTCGCATGCACCAAGTGATTCCAAAAGCCCATCAACATGGAGTTTCTTCATGCGCTTTACACCAATATGACCTAAACGGCAGTGCCAGAAAGAAGTTGCACTGTCATTATTAACTTTGCATCTTTTGGCTTCAATATTATGAATATGTGTATCACTACGATCGAGATTCAACAAATATAGACAACTCATCAAGGGTGCATGAATATAAAAGATATTACTCATATAAATAGAATAACCATTATTCTCTGATTTAAAGGAATAACCATCTCGCATCAAACAAGATCCAGATATAATATTCATGCTCAACGCTGGCACCAAATAACAATTATTTAGGTCTAAAACTAATCCCAAAGGTAGATGTAGAGGTAGCGTGCCGGCGGCGATCACATCGACTTTGGAACCATTTCTGACTCGCATCGCCACCTCGTCCTTAGCCAATCTTCGCTTAATCCGTAGCCCCTGTTTCGAGTTGCAAATATGAGCAACAGAACCAGTATCAAATACCCAGGTGCTACTACGAGTATTAGTAAGGTACACATCAATAACATGTATATCAAATATACCTTTCACTTTTCCATCCTTCTTATCCGCCAAATACTTGGGGCAGTTCCACTTCCAGTGACCAGTCCCTTTGCAGTAAAGGCACTCAGTTTCAGGCTTAGGTCCAGACTTGGGCTACTTCCCGGGAGTAGCAACTTGCTTGTCGTTCTTCTTGAAGTTCCCCTTCTTCCCTTTGCCCTTTTTCTTGAAACTAGTGGTCTTGTTAACCATCAACACTTGATGCTCTTTCTTGATTTCTACCTCCGCAGCCTTTAGCATTGCGAAGAGCTCGGGAATCATCTTGTTCATCCCTTGCATATTATAGTTCATCATGAAGCCTTTATAGCTTGGTGGCAGTGATTGAAGAACTATGTCAATGACACTATCATTAGGAAGATTAACTCCCAGCTGAGTCAAGTGGTTATGGTACCCAGACATTCTGAGTATGTGTTCACTGACAAAACTATTTCTCATCCATTTTGCAGCTATAGAACTTGTTGGAGACTTCATATCTCTCAACTCGGGCATTTGCTTGAAATATTAACTTCAACTCCTAGAACATCTCATATGCTCCATGACGTTCAAAACGTCTTTGAAGTCCCAATTCTAAGCTGTAAAGCATGGCACATGGAACTATCGAGTAGTCATCAGCTTTGCTCTGCCAGACGTTCATAACGTCCGGAGTTGCTCCTGCAGCGGGTCTTGCACCTAGCGGTGCTTCCAGGACGTAATTCTTCTTTGCAACAATGAGGATAATCCTCAAGTTACGGACCCAGTCCGTGTAGTTGCTACCATCATCTTTCAACTTAGCTTTCTCTAGGAACGCATTAAAATTCAAGGGAGCGATGTACGGGCCATTGATCTATAACAACATAGATATGCAAAAAACTATCAGGACTAAGTTCATGATAAATTAGAATTCAATTAATCATATTACTTAAGAACTCCCACTTAGATAGACATCCCTCTAGTCATCTAAATGATCACGTGCTCCATATCAACTAAACCATGTCCGATCATCACGTGAGATGGAGTAGTTTTCCATGGTGAACATCTCTATGTTGATCATATCTACTATATGATTCACGGTCGACCTTTCGGTCTCAGTGTTCTGAGGCCATATCTGCATATGCTAGGCTCGTCAAGTTTAACCCAAGTATTCTGCATGTGCAAAACTGGCTTGCACCCGTTGTATGTGAACGTAGAGCTTATCACACCCAATCAACACGTGGTGTCTCGGCACGACGAACTGTAGCAATGGTGCATACTCAGGGAGAACACTTATACCTTGAAATTTAGTGAGGGGTCATCTTATAATGCTACCGCCGTACTAAGCAAAATAAGATGCATAAAAGATAAGCATCACATGCAATCAAAATATGTGACATGATATGGCCATCATCATCTTGTGCCTTTGATCTCCATCTCCAAAGCACCGTCATGATCTCCATAGTTACCGGCTTGACACCTTGACCTTCATCTTAGCATCGTTGTCATCTCGCCAACTATTGCTTCCACAACTATCGCTACGGCTTAGTGATAAAGTAAAGCAATTAAATGGCGATTGCATTTCATACAATAAAGCGACAACCATAAGGCTCCTGCCAGTTGCCAATAACTTCTACAAAACATGATCATCTCATACAAAAATTTATATCTCATCACGTCTTGACCATATCACATCACAACATGCCTTGCAAAAACAAGTTAGACGTCCTCTACTTTATTGTTACAAATTTTACGTGGCTGCTACAGGCTTCTAGTAAGAACCATTCTTACCTACGCATCAAAACCACAACGATTTTTCATCAAGTGTGATGTTTTAACCTTCAACAAGGACCGACCGTAGTCAAACTCGATTCAACTAAAGTTGGAGAAACAGACACCCGCCAGCCACCTGTGTGCAAAGCACGTCGGTAGAACCGGTCTCATGAATGTGGTCTTGTAATGTCGGTCCAGGCCGCTTCATCCAACAATACCGCCGAATCAAAGTAAGACGTTGGTGGTAAGCAGTATGGCTATTATCTCCCACAACTCTTTGTGTTCTACTCGTGCATATCATCTACGCATAGAACTGGCTCGGATGCCACTGTTAGGGAACGTAGCATGCAATTTCAAAAAAAACCTATGATCATGCAAGATCTATCTAGGAGATGCATAGCAACGAGACAGGGAGAGTGTGTTTACGTACCCTCATAGACCGAAAGCGGAAGCGTTTAGTTAACACGGTTGATGTAGTTGAACGTCTTCACGATCCAACCGATCCAAGTACCGAACATACGGCACCTCCGTGTTTAGCACACGTTTAACTCGATGACGTCCCTCGAGCTCTTGATCCAGTAGAGGGTCGAGGGAGAGTTCCGTCAGCACGACAGCGTGGCGGCGGTGTTGGTGATGTGATCCATGCAGGGCTTCGCCTAAGCACTACGACAATATTATCGAGGTGGTAAACTGTGGAGGGGGGCACCGCACACGGCTAAGAAACAACTGTTGTGTTTGGGGTGCCCCCTGCCCCCATATATAAAGGAGGGGAGGAGGAGGCCGACCCCCTAGGGGCGCGCCAAGTATGGGGAGTCCTACTAGGACTCCCAAGTCCTAGTAGTTGATACGTCCATTTTGCATCATGTTTTTATATTGATATTTATTGCATTATGGGCTGTTATTACACATTATGTCATAATATTTATGCCTTTTCTCTCTTATTTTACAAGGTTTACATGAAGAGGGAGAATGCCTGCAGGTGGAATTATGGGCTAGAAAAGGAGCAAATATTAGAGACCTATTCCACACGACTCCAAAAGTCCTGAACTCCACGAAAGTCAGTTTTGGAATATATTAAAAATATTGGGCGAAGAAAGCACCAGAGGGGGACACACCCTGTCCACGAGGGTGGAGGGGCGCCCTACCCCCCTGGGCGCTCCCCCTTCCTCGTGGGCCACCTGGCAGCCCCCCGATGCCCATCTTCTGGTATAAGGTGTCTTTCGCCATGGAAAAAAAATCAAAAGGAAGCTTTCGGGACGAAGCGCCGCGGTCTCGAGGCGGAACCAGGGCAGAACCAATCTAGGGCTCGGGCGGAGCTGTTCTGCCGGGGAAACATCCCTCCGGAAGGGGGAAATCGTCACCATCGTCATCACCATCGATCTCCCAGCGGGAAGCGGTCAATCTCCATCAACATCTTCACCAGCACCATCTCCTCTCAAAACCTAGTTCATCTCTTGTATCCGATCTTTGTCTTCAAACCTCAGATTGGTACCTGTGGGTTGCTAGTAGTGTTGATTACTCCTTATAGTTGATGCTAGTTGGTTTATTCGGTGGAAGATCAGTGTTCAGATCCTTTATGCATATTAATACCCCTCTGATTATGAACATGAATATGATTTGGAGTAGTTACGTTTGATCCTGAGGACATGGGAGAAGTCTTGTTATAAGTAGTCATGTGAATTTGGTATTCGTTCGATATTTTGATGAGATGTATGTTGTCTTTCCTCTAGTGGTGTTATGTGAACATCGACTACATGAAACTTCACCATTATTTGGGCCTAGGGGAAGGCATTGGGAAGTAATAAGTAGATGATGGGTTGCTACTGGATGTGAAGCTTAAACCCTAGTTTATGCGTTGCTTCGTAAGGGGCTGATTTGGATCCACATGTTTCATGCTATGGTTAGGTTTACCTTAATTCTTCTTTCGTAGTTGCGGATGCTTGCGAGAGGGGTTAATCATAAGTGGGATGCTTGTCCAAGGAAGGGCAATACCCAAGCACCGGTCCACCACATATCAAATTATCAAAGTAACGAACGCGAATCATATGAGCATGATGGAAACTAGGTTGACGATAATTCCCAGTGTCCTCGGGAGTGTTTTCCTTTATATAAGAGTTTGTTCAGGCTTGTCCTTTGCTACTAAAAGGATTGGGACACCTTGCTGCACCTTATTTACTTTTATTGCTTGTTACCCGTTACGAATTACCTTATCATAAAACTATTTGTTACTGATAATTTCAGTGCTTGCAGAGAATACCTTACTGAAAACTGCTTGTCATTTCCTTCTGCTCCTCGTTGGATTCGACACTCTTACTTATCGAAAGGACTATGATAGATCCCCTATACTTGTGGGTCATCAAGACTCTTTTCTGGCGCCGTTGCCGGGTAGTGAAGCGCCTTTGGTAGGTGGAATTTGGTAAGGAAAAATTTATATAGTGAGCTGAAATTTACTGTCACTTGTTACTATGGAAAATAATCCTTTGAGGGGCTTGTTCGGGGTATCTTCACCCCGACTAGTAGAGCAAAGAGTTGCTCCTCAACCTACTGAACCTACTGAAAATGTTTACTTTGAAATTCCTTCGGGTATGATAGAGAAACAGCTAGCTAATCCTTTTACAGGAGATGGAACATTACATCCCGATATGCACCTAATCTATGTGGATGAAGTTTGTGGATTATTTAAGGTTGTAGGTATGCCCGAGAATGTTATCAAGAAGAAGGTATTCCCTTTATCTTTGAAGGGAAAGGCATTAACATGGTTTAGGCTATGTGATAATATTGGATCATGGAACTACAACCGATTGAAATTGGAATTTCATCAGAAGTTTTATCCTATGCATCTGGTTCATCGTGATCGTAATTATATATATAATTTTTGGCCTCGCGAAGGAGAAAGTATCGCTCAAGCTTGGGGGAGGCTTAAGTCATTGTTATATTCATGCACCAATCATGAGCCCTCAAGAGAAATTATTATTCAAAAAATTTATGCTCGACTTTCTCTCAATAATCGCTCCATGCTCGATACTTCTTGTACTGATTCTTTTATGCTGAAGACTATTGAATTCAGATGGGATTTATTGGAAAGAATTAAACTCAACTCTGAAGATTGGGAACTCGACGAAGGTAAGGAGTCAGGTATAACACCTAAATTCGATTGTGTTAAATCTTTTATGGATACCGATGCTTTTAGTGAATTTAGCACTAAATATGGACTTGACTCTGAGATAGTAGCTTCTTTATGTGAATCATTTGCTACTCATGTTGATCATCCTCCCATTGAAGTAAAAGTAGTTGAACCTATTAAAGTTGAAGAAAAGACTATCACTTATAATGTTGATCCTATTGTTCCTACCGCTTATATTGAGAAACCACCTTTCCCTGTTAGAGTTAAGGATCATGCTAAAGCTTAAACTATGGTTTGTAAGAGTAATGCTAGAACACCTACACCCCCTGAGCAAATTAAAGTTGAACTAGTATTGCTATGGTTAAGGATCTCTTGGTTGATAATATTGATGGGCATGTTATTTACTTCTGTAATGAAGCTGCTAGAATTGCTAGACCTGATACTAAAAATAAACATAGACCTGTTGTCGGCATGCCTGTTGTTTCTGTTAAAATAGGAGATCATTGTTATCGTGGCTTATGTGATATGGGTGCTATTGCAAGTGCAATACCTCATTCCTTATACAAATAAATTATGCATGATATTGCACCTCTTTGAGATAGAAGATATTGATGTTACAATTAAGCTTGCCAATAGAGATACTATTTCACCAATTGGAATTGTTAGAGATGTTGAAGTCTTGTGTGGGAAAGTTAAATATCCTACTGATTTTCTTGTTCTTGGTTCCCCACAAGATGACTTTTGTCCCATTATATTTGGTAGACCCTTCTTGAATACTGTTAATGCTAGGATAGATTGCGAAAAGGATATTGTTACTGTTGGTTTAGGGGATGTGTCTCATGATTTTTAATTTTGCTAAATTTTGTAGACAACCCCATGATAAAGAATTGCCTAGTAAAGATGAAATTATTGGTCTTGCTTCTATTGCCGTGCCTCCTAATGATCCTTTAGAACAATATTTGCTAGACCATGAAAATGATATGTTTATGAATGAAAGAAGGGAAATAGATGAAGTATTCTTTAAACAGGGACCTATTTGAAACACAACTTGCCTGTTAAAATTCTAGGGGATCCTCCTCCACCCAAGGGTTATCCCGTGTTTGAGCTTAAACCATTACCTGATACTCTTAAATATGCTTATCTTGATGAAAAGAAGATATATCCTGTTATTATTAGTGCTAACCTTTCAGAGCAAGAAGAAGAGAAATTATTGAAAACTCTGAAGAAGCACCATGCTGCTGTTGGATATACTCTTGATGATCTTAAGGGCATTAGTCCCACTCTATGCCAGCACAAAATAAAATTGGAGAAAGACGCTAAACCGGTTGTTGATCATCAACGATGGTTAAATCCTAAGATGAAAGAAGTGGTAAGAAATGAAATACTAAAGCTTCTGGAGGTAGGTATAATTTATCATGTTGCTGATAGTTAGTGGGTAAGTCATGTCCATTGTGTCCCCCAAGAAGGGAGGTATTACTGTTGTCCTAATGATAAAGATGAATTGATCCCACAAAGAATTGTTACAGGTTATAGAATGGCAATTGATTTCCGCAAATTAAATAAAGCTACTAGAAAAGATGATTACCCTTTACCTTTTATTGATCAAATGCTAGAAAGATTATCCAAACATACACATTTTTGTTTTCTAGATGGTTATTCTGGTTTCTCTCAAATACCTGTGTCTAAAGAGGATCAAGATAAGACCACTTTTACTTGCCCTTTCGATACCTTTGCTTATAGACGTATGCCTTTTGGTTTATGTAATGCACCTGCTACCTTTCAAAGATGTATGACTGCTATATTCTCTGACTTCTATGAAAATATTGTTGAAGTTTTCATGGATGATTTCTCCGTGTATGGAACTTCTTTTGATGATTGCTTAAGCAACCTTGATCGAGTCTTGCAGAGATGTGAAGAAACTAATCTTGTCTTGAATTGGGAGAAGTGCCACTTTATGGTTAATGAAGGTATTGTCTTGGGGCATAAGATCTCTGAAAGAGGTATTGAAGTTGATAAAGCTAAAGTTGATGCTATTGAAAAGATGTCGTGTCCCAAGGACATCAAAGGTATAAGAATATTCCTTGGTCATGCCATTTTTATAGGAGGTTTATTAAAGACTTCTCTAAAATTTCTAGGCCTCTGACTAATCTATTACAAATAGATGCTCCTTTTGTCTTTGATGATGATTGTGTAGAAGCATTCTAAATACTTAAGAAAGCCTTGATTTCTGCAGCTATTGTTCAGCCACTTGATTGGAATTTACCCTTTGAAATTATGTGTGATGCTAGTGATTATGCTGTAGGTACTGTTCTAGGACAAAGAGTTGATAAGAAAGTAAATGTTATCCAATATGCTAGTAAAACTCTAGACAGTTCCCAGAGGAATTATGCGACTACTGAAAAGGAATTTTTAGTAGTTGTATTTGCTTGTGATAAGTTCAGACCTTATATTGTTGATTCTAAAGTAACTGTTCACACTGATCAAGCGGCTATTAAATATCTTATGGAAAAGAAAGATGCTAAACCTAGACTTATTAGATGGGCTCTCTTGGTACAAGAATTTGATTTGCATATTATTGATAGAAAGGGAGCTGAGTACCCCGTTGCGGACAACTTGTCTAGGTTAGAAAATGTTCTTGATGACCCACTACCTATTGATGATAGCTTTCCTGATGAACAATTAGCTGCCATAAATGCTTCTCGTACTGCTCCATGGTATGCTGATTATGCTAATTACATTGTTGCTAAATTTATACCACCTAGTTGCACATACCAGCAAAAAAAAGTTTTTCTATGATTTAAGACATTTCTTCTGGGATGATCCACACCTTTATAAAAAAGGAGTAGATGGTGTTATCAGACGTTGTCTACCTGAGCATGAACAGGAACAAATCCTACGCAAGTGTCACTCCGAGGCTTATGGAGTACACCACGCTGGAGATAGAACTACACATAAGGTATTGCAATCCGGTTTTTATTGGCCTACTCTTTTCAAAGATGCCCGTAATTTTGTCTTTTCTTGTGATGAATGTCAAAGAATTGGTAATATTAGTAGACATCAAGAAATGCCTATGAACTATTCACTTATTATTGAACCATTTGATGTTTGGGGCTTTGATTATATGGGACCGTTTCCTTCCTCTAATGGGTATACACATATTTTAGTTGCTGTTGATTACGTTACTAAGTGGGTAGAAGCTATTCCAACTAGTAGTGCTGATCATAACACCTCTATTAAGATGCTTAAAGAAGTTATTTTTCCGAGGTTTGGAGTCCTAGATACTTAATGACCGATGGTGGTTCACATTTTATTCATGGTGCTTTTCGTAAAATGCTTGCTAAATATGATGTTAATCATAGAATTGCATCTCCATACCACCCACAGTCTAGTGGTCAAGTAGAACTAAGTAATAGAGAGATTAAATTAATTTTGCAAAAGACTGTTAATAGATCTAGAAAGCATTGGTCCAAGAAACTTGATGATGCATTATGGTCCTATAGAACTGCATATAAAAATCCTATGGGTATGTCTCCGTATAAAATGGTTTATGGAAAAGCATGTCACTTACCTCTCGAACTAGAACATAAGGCATATTGGGCCATTAAAGAGCTCAATTATGATTTCAAACTTGCCGGTGAGAATAGACTATTTGACATTAGCTCGCTTGATGAATGGAGAACCCAGGCCTATGAGAATGCCAAACTGTTTAAAGAAAAAGTTAAAAGATGGCATGACAAAAGGATATAAAAGCGTGAGTTTAATGTAGGTGATTATGTCTTGTTATACAACTCTCGTTTAAAATTTTTTGTAGGAAAACTTCTCTCTAAATGGGAAGGTCCTTACGTTATCGAGGAGGTCTATCGTTCCGGTGCCATAAAAATCAACAACTTTGAAGGCACAAATCCGAAGGTGGTGAACGGTCAAAGAATCAAACATTATATCTCAGGTAATCCCACAAATGTTGAAACCAATGTTATTGAAACCGTAACCTCGGAGGAATACATAAGGGACACCTTCCAGAATGTTTCAGACTCCGAAAAGGGATAGGTATGTGGTACGGTAAGTAAACCGACTCCAAAACAATTCTAATAGCAATTTTTCTCCGTTTTGGAATATTTATGAAAATAGGAAAATAATAAGTAGTTCGGGAAGGACACGAGGCATCCACGAGGTGGAGGGCGCGCCCTACCCTCCTGGGCGCGCCCCCTGTCTCGTGAGCACCTCGTATGCCCTCTGGACTGCGTGTTCTTGCACGATACTTCTTTTGGTCGGTAAAAATTCATTATATAATCTCCCGAAGGTTTTGACCACGGTACCACGACAAACCCTCTGCTTTCGTTTCGAGCTATTTTTCTGACAGATCTAGATCACCATGACATCTTCAAGCGCCCCCAAGGACAACTTTTTCGAGAAGGTCATCAACCCCTACCTCATGGAGGTTCTGCAACACCCTCAAACCATTGAGATGCATGAGGGGTTGCTGCACATCCGCAATGTTGAGGGATCAAGGAGGACCGGAAGCATGGAGACAAGACTCGAAGCAATGGAGCAACATGTTTTCAAGTGCCAGGGGATGGTGGAACGCGGACTCAACGCCAACCACATGATGATCGTGGAGTTCACCAACAACCACAAGCTGGATGCCAAGAACATTGGGGAGACCATCTTCAAGCTTCACGAGAAAATCGAGCACCTCCAAGCCCAGATCTATGACCTACAAAACCAAAACTGTGAGTATGAATATAGATTCAAGAGAATGAGTTTGGCTGCAGATTTGAGGATCCCGGAGACTCAATCATCCTTCTATGATGGTGAGCCTATGCCTTGTAAGATGGACGACAAGCCTACATCATCAATAACTCCATCATCACCACCTCCGAAGAAAGAGACATAATCACATGGGTATGGGCACTCCCCTTGGCAACTGCCAAGCTTGGGGGAGGTGCCCCGGTATCGTATCACCATCACACTTTTATCTTTACTGTTTTTCTTAGTTTGATCCTTTTGGTAATATCTTGATCTAGTAGAATAAGGTTTTAGTATGATCTAGTTTTGAGTTTTGCTTTATGATCCCTCTATGTAATCGAGTCCGTGAGCTATATATAATAAAGATTAGTTTTGAGTCGAGGGCTTTGCTATCTTGCTATGATCTTGAGGGAATAAAAGAAAGAATAAAAAGAAATAAAGAGATCATATTGATCTTATGGAGAGTAATGACTTCACATATAAAGAGTATGATGAATAAAAGTTGTTGAGAGTTGACAAACATAGTTTTGGTCATCGTTGCAATTAATAGGAAGTAATAAAGAAAGAGAGGCTTTCACATATAAATATACTATCTTGGACATCTTTTATGATTGTGAGCACTCATTATGACATGCTAAAAAGTTGATGTTGGACAAGGAAGACAACATAATGGATTATGTTTTCTCATATCCGAAACAAATTATATTGTCATGGATCATCCAACATGTTGAGCTTGCCTTTCCCCCCTCATGCTAGCCAAATTCTTTGCACCAAGTAGAGATACTACTTGTGCTTCCAAATATCCTTATTAAACCCAGTTTTGCCATGAGAGTCCACCATATCTACCTATGGATTGAGTAAGATCCTTCAAGTAAGTTGTCATTGTTGCAAGCAATAAAAAATTGCTCTCTAAATATGTATGATCTATTAGTGTGGAGAAAATAAGCTTTATACGATCTTGTGATATGGAAGAAATAAAACCGACGAATTGCATAATAAAGGTCCCTATCACAAGTGGCAATATAAAGTGACGTTCTTTTGCACTAAGATTTTGTGCATCCAACTATAAAAGCACACGACAACCTCTGCTTCCCTTTGCGAAGGGCCTATCTTTTATTTCTGTCATTTACCTTACAAGAGTCATGGTGATCCTCACCTTTCCTTCTTACACTTTATCCTTTGGCAAGCACTATGTGTTGGAAAGATCCTGATATATATATCCAATTGGATGTGGGTTTTCATAAAGCATTATTGTTGACATTGCCCTTGAGGTAAAAGGTTGGGATGCAAAATTATAAGCCCTTATCTTTCTCTGTGTCCGATTAAAACTTCATATCCATAAGTATTGCGTGAGTGTTAGAAATTGTGAAAGACTAAATGATAGTTGAGTATGTGGACTTGCTGAAAAGCTCTTATATTGACTCTTTCTGATGTTATGATAAATTGCAATTGCTTCAATGACTGAGACTATAGTTTGTTAGTTTTCAATGAAGTTTCCGATTCATACTTTACACTGTTATAATAGATTTGTCGGTGTGGAATGACACCTATGGGATCACAAGAATCCCTACTACGGTTGCCGGGGCGCGGGGTTGCGAGAAGAGCAGGATTAGTAATCAGCACAAGGATCGTTTACCCAGGTTCGGGCCGCGAGGATGCGTAAAACCCTAGTCCTGTTTTGGTGGATGTATTGAGTGTTCTTGAGACCTCGAACTAGCTACGGTGGCTGAGTAGTTCCAAAGAGCCGGGCCTTCTTTTATAGTCGAAAGGGACTGCCATAGTGGCGCACAGGAGGTGGAAAGGCGTACAGTGATGCGAGCTTATCGCTCGTATTACATGACAAGGCGCATTTAATGCACCGCTTAGGTGTCCCCTAGCTTTATTGGGGACGGGAGCGAGGCCCGTCCCGTCCGTTGTCGGTCCTCCTTGCTTTGACTCGTGCCCTGGCCAGCGATGCGTGCGGCGCCATGCATGCAGGCAGGCAGCTGAGGTGGCACGGTGGTAGGGTCTTCACGAAGATCTGCATGCCGCCATGCAGGCGCTTGCCAATCTGGCCTGGAAGCTGCATGTTGCCACGCAGGTGCCAGCCCAGCTGATTGAGCTGGCAGCTGCATGCGAATGGTGGTGGATACTTGGCTGGTGCGGGCCTGGCAGTGGCCCTACCGGCGTCCTTGGTGAGGGCCTTGCCGGGCGGCCCGGCAAGGGTCTTGCCGTGGCGCGCTGTCGTCCCCGGCAAGGATCTTGCCGGGGGTCTTGTGGCTCTCCTTGGCAAGGATTGATAACCCACAAGTGTAGGGGATCGCAACAGCTTTCGAGGGTAGAGTATTCAACCCAAATTTATTGATTCGACACATGGGGAGCCAAAGAATATTCTCAAGTATTAGCAACTGATTTGTCAGTTCAGCCACACCTGGATAACTTAATATCTGCAGCAAAGTATTTAGTAGCAAAGTAGTATGATAGTAGTGGTAACGGTAATAAAAGAGTAATGAAAGCAAAAGTAATATTTTTGGTATTTTGTAACGATTGTAACAGTAGCAACGGGAAAGTAAATAAGCGTAAACCAATATATGGAAAGCTCGTAGGCATTGGACCGGTGATGGATAATTATGCCGGATGCGGTTCATCATGTATATGATCATAACATAGGGTGACACAGAACTAGCTCCAATTCATCAATGTAATGTAGGCATGTATTCCGAATATAGTCATTCGTGCTTATGGAAAAGAACTTGCATGACATCTTTTGTCCTACCCTCCCGTGGCAGCGGGGTCCTAATGGAAACTAAGGGATATTAAGGCCTCCTTTTAATAGACAACCGGAACAAAGCATTAGCACATAGTGAATACATGAACTCCTCAAACTATGGTCATCACCGAGAAGTATCCCGATTATTGTCACTTTGGGGTTGTCGGATCATAACACATAATAGGTGACTATAGACTTGCAAGATAGGATCAAGAACACACATATATTCATGAAAACTAATGGGTTCAGATCTGAAATCATGGCACTCGGGCCCTAGTGACAAGCATTAAGCATAGCAAAGTCATAGCAACATCAATCTCAGAACATAGTGGATACTAGGGATCAAACTCTAACAAAACTAACTTGATTACATGATAAATCTCATCCAACCCATCACCGTCCAGCAAGCCTACGATGGAATTACTCACGCACGACGGTGAGCATCATGAAATTGGTGATGGAGGATGGTTGATGATGATGACGGCGACGAATCCCCCTCTCCAGAGCCCCGAACGGACTCCAGATCAGCCCTCCCGAGAGGTTTTAGGGCTTGGCGGCGGCTCCGTATCGTAAAACGCGATGATTTCTTCTCTCTGATTTTTTTCTCTCTGAAAGCCAATATATAGAGTTGGAGTTGGCGTCGGAAGGTCTCCAGGGGGCCCACGAGGTAGGGGGCGCGCCCTAGAGGGGGGGGCACCCTCGTGGACAGGGTGTGGGCCCCCTGGTCTTCATCTTTTAGCGAGGATTTTTTTATTTATTCTAAGATATTCCGTGGAGTTTCAGGTCATTCTGAGAACTTCTGTTTTCTGCACATAAAACAACATCATGGCAATTCTGCTGAAAACAGTGTCAGTCCGGGTTAGTTCCATTCAAATCATACAAGTTAGAGTCCAAAACAAGGACAAAAGTGTTTGGAAAAGTAGATACAACGGAGACGTATCAATTCCCCCAAGCTTAAACCCTTGCTTGTCCTCAAGAAATTCAGTTGACAAACTGAAAGAGAAAACGAAAAACTTTTACAAACTCTGTTTGCTCTTGTTGTTGTAAATATGTCAAGCTAGCATTCAGGTTTTCAGCAAAGATTATAACTAACCACACTTGCAATAAATCTCAGGTCTCGTGTTTACTCATATCAATGGCATAATCAACTAGCGAGTCATAATAATAAATCTCGGATGACAACACTTTCTCAAAACAATCATAATATGATATAACAAGATGGTATCTCGCTAGCCCTTTTTGAGACCGCGAAACATAAATGCAGAGCACCTTTAAAGATCAAGGACTGACTAGACATTGTAATTCATGGTAAAAGAGATCCAGTCATAGTCATACCCAATATAAATTAACAGTAATGAATGCAAATGACAGCTGCGCTCTCCAGCTAGTGCTTTTAATAAGAGGGTGATGACTCAACATAAAAGTAAATAGATAGGCCCTTCGCAGAGGGAAGCAGGGATTTGTAGAGGTGCCAGAGCTCTGTTTTGAAATACAGATGAATAATATTTTGAGAGGTATACTTTCATTGTCAACATAACAACTAAGAGATGGAGATATCTTCCATGCTACACACATTATAGGCGGTTCCCAAACAGAATGGTAAAGTTTATACTCCCCCTCCACCAACAAGCATCAATCCACGGCTTGCTCGAAACAACGAGTGCCTCCAACATACATCAGGTCCTGTGGGGAGTTTTTTGCAATTAATTTTGATTCAGTTTGCATAAAGCATGGGACTGGGCATCCCGGTGACCAGCCATGTTCTCGTAAGTGAGGAGCGGAGTCCACTCCTCTTGAGAATAACCCGCCTAACATGGAAGATAAGGACAGCCATAGTTGATACATGAGCTATTCGAGCATACAAAACAGAATGTTTATTTGAGAGTTTGGCACATACAAATTTACTTAGAACGGCAGGTAGATACCGCATATAGGAAGGTATAGTGGACTCATATGGAATAACTTTGGGGTTTAAGGGATTGGATGCACAAGCAGTATTCCCGCTTTGTACAAGTGAAGGCTAGCAAAAGACTGGAAAGCGACCAACTAGAGAGCGACAACAGTCATGTACATGCATTAAAATTAATAAACACTGGATACAAGCATAAGTAGGATATAATCCACCATGAACATAAATATCGTGAAGACTATGTTGATTTGTTTCAACTACATGTGTGAACATGTGCCAAGTCAAGTCACTTAAATCATTCAAAGGAGGATACCACCCCATCATGCCACATCACAACCATTTTAATAGCATGTTGGAACGCAAGGTAAACCATTATAACTCATAGCTAATCAAGCATGGCATAAGCAACTATGATCTCTAATTGTCATTGCAAACATGTTTATTCATAATAAGCCGAATCAAGAACGATGAACTCATCATATTTACAAAAACAAGAGAGGTCGAGTTCATACCAGCTTCGCTTATCCCAATCAATTCATCATATATCATCATCATTGCCTTTCACTTGCACGACCGAACGATGTGAATAATAATAAGAGTGCACGTGCATTGGACTAAGCTGGAATCTACGAGCATTCAATAAACAGGAGAAGGCAAGGCAATATGGGCTCTTGGTTAAATCAACAATAATGCATATAAGAGCCATTTCAACAATTTAATCATGGTCTTCTCCTATCGACCCCCAAAGAAAAGAAAGGGAATAAAACTATTTACACGGGAAAGCTCCCAACAAGCAGAAGAAGAACGGGAAATATTTTTGGGTTTTCTTTTTAATTATTACTACTACAGCAGGAAAAGTAAAGTACTACTAATTTTTTTTTGTTTTCTTAAAGTTTATTAAACACACAAGAAGAAAGCAGGAAAAAGAAAATAAACTAGCATGTATATTACAGTGAAAAAGTAGGAGCACCGACATCTAGCAATGAGTGTGTGTGAACATAAATGTAATGTCGGTGGGAAATACGTACTCCCCCAAGCTTAGGCTTTTGGCCTAAGTTGTTTCATTGCCAAGGATGGCCTGGCGGATACCCTTAGGTGTAGCTGGGGTCGTACTACGATGAAGAATAGTTGGGATCATACTGTGACGAAGAGGACTCTGACTGTCACTGGCTGGCACCCGCCTCCGGATCCCAAGAATAAACAGACTGGCGTGGAGGCTCGTATTGTGGTTCCGGCTCCGGGGATAGTGCAGGATTCCGATAGGCTTGAACGACCGCCCACGGAACGAGGTGAGGACCTGCAGACAAGTTAAACAAAGAAGGAGCAGGCAAAGTAATAGTCTCAGGGTGATGTTTATCAAAGTACAATTTATATTTAAGCTCCCCCTCCTTGCCCTTAACAAGAAAGTCATGCGCTAGCATACTCTTATAATCTAAATAAGCACTAGGCAACAATTTTTCTTCTTTCTCAAAGTGCCTAATAGGTATGTCAAAATGTGCAGCTAGGCACGAAGCATAAATACCTCCAACGATGGGGCCTTTAGTACGGTTCAAACTTAACCGTCTAGCAATAATTCCGCCCATACTAACAGTGTTGTTGCGGTATAAACCATGGAACAAAATGATAATATTGGGAACACTAAGGTTTCCACAGTTCCCTTGACCAATCAAGCAACGACTAGCAAATAAGGCAAAGTAGCGTAAAACAGGAAAATGTATGCTAGTGATTCTTGCATCAGAAACCTTCCTGGTTTCTCCCACAGTGATAGTGTTAATAAATGATTCCACTCCATTACAGTGTGGTTCATCTAAGTTACCCTCAGAGGGTATTTTGCAAACCCCGCAAAATTCAGCTAATGGCATCTTTATAACAACGTCATATAAATGAAACTCTACTGAAGGAGTAGATTCCTTAGGAAAATAGTAGAAGTTTTGCACAAAAGTATTTGTGAGTAAGAGATACTGATGAAGTTGGTCGCGGAGGAAGTCGGTGAGGCCATCATTCTCAATTAATAAATAGAAATCCTCATAAATCCTGGCTCTCCTCAAGAAGTCATCGGAAGGCCATTCACACGTCCAGACCTCCGCGGTGTGAGGCAAATTATATTTGGGCTTCTGTGCTTCTTGGTTTTGTTTTTCCTTTGAGCTTCGGCTCGACGAGCCCCTCAAAAGTCTCTTCATTATTTTCTGAAATAATCTGAAATTTTTAGTAACTTCAAACAAAAGTAAACCAACTTCAATAAAATTGATTGCAACTACTCCTACAAGTGCCTAGAGCCTATATCATGCATTAGAACTACTTGGAACCATATAAATTAGACATGCAAGCTGAAGAACATGGTCACCTATGCAGCACAAATTTGCAATGAATAAAACACTAGAACAAAAACTAATTGGACCAATGAAGGAGTCACATACCAAGGAACAATCTCCCCAAGCAGTTTTCTGAGAGGTGCTTTGAGCAAGGAGATCGAAAATCACAGCAACGGGGGCTGGAACTCATGCTTGAGTTGGTTTTTCGTGTTTGTGGGAGGAAGAAGAAGAGGATGGGTGCAGGAATAAGTGGAGGAGGGCCACCATGGGCCCATGAGGCAGGGGGCGCGCCCTCCACCCTCGTGGCCATGTGGCAGCTCCCCCCGCGGTGATTTTTGCACCATAAATCCTCAAATATTCCCGAAAAAATCATATTAAATTGGCATGGCATTCTGAGGACTTTTATTTTCGGGGTATTTTTATATTGCACAGATAAATCAGGAAACAGACAGAAAAAAAATACTAATTTTACTCTATTTCAACTAAATAACAGAAAGTATAAAGAGGGTACAGAAGGTTGTGCTTCTAGTTTCATCCGTCTCATGATCATCAAAATGAATCCACTAACAAGGTTGATCAAGTCTTGTTAACAAACTCATTCCGACTAACATGGAACCAGAGAAATTTCGAATAACACTATGTTACCTCAATGGGGATATGCACATCCCCTATAATAATAATATCATATTTCTTCTTGACAGTAGGAAGAGGAAATTCAAAACCTCCAAATATAATCGATGGAATTTTTCCAATAGAGTTGATGCTATAAACTTGAGGTTGTTTCCTTGGAAAGTGTATCGTATGCTCATTACCATTAACATGAAAAGTGACATTGCCTTTGTTGCAATCAATAACAGCACCTGCAGTATTCATAAAAGGTCTTCCAACAATAATAGACATACTATCGTCCTCGGGAATATTAAGAATAACAAAGTCCGTTAAAATAGTAACGTTTGCAACCACAACAGGCACATCCTCACAAATACCGATAGGTATAGCAGTTGATTTATCAGCCATTTGCAAAGATATTTCAGTAGGTGTCAACTTATTCAAATCAAGCCTATGATATAAAGAGAGTGGCATAACACTAACACCGGCTCCAAGATCACATAAAGCAGTTTTAACATAATTTCTTTTAATGGAGCATGGTATAGTAGGTACTCCTGGATCTCCAAGTTTCTTTGGTATTCCACCCTTAAAAGTATAATTAGCAAGCATTGTGGAAATTTCAGCTTCTGGTATCTTTCTTTTATTAGTAATGATATCCTTCATATACTTAGCATAAGGATTTGTTTTGAGCACATAAGTTAATCGCATACGCAAAAAGATAGGTCTAATCATTTCAGCAAAGCGCTCAAAATCCTCATCATCCTTTTTCTTGGATGGTTTGGGAGGAAAAGGCATGGGTTTCTGAACCCATGGTTCTCTTTCTTTACCATGTTTCCTAGCAACAAAGTCTCTCTTATCATAACATTGATTCTTTGATTGTGGGTTATCAAGATCAACAGCAGGTTCAAATTTTTATCATTACTAGGTTGAGCATCATCATGAACATCATCATTATTATTTTTGCTACGTTCATGTTCATTACCAGATTGTGTTTCAGCGTCAGACATAGATATATCATTTGGATTCTCAGGTGCTTCAGCAATAGGTTCACTAGAAGTTTGCAAAGTCCTATCATTTTTCTTTTTCTTCCTTTTAGAAGAACTAGGTATATCAATATTGTTTCTCTGAGAATCTTGCTCAATTCTCTTAGGGTGGCATTTAGGATACAAAGGTTCCTGAGTCATTCTACCAGTTCTAGTAGCCACTCTAACAGCATAATCATTTTTCTTACTATTCATTTCATTGAGCAAATCATTTGAGCCTTAAGTACTTGTTCTACTTGAGTGGTAACCATAGAAGCATGGTTCCTAACAAGTTTAAGTTCACATCTAACATCATCCATATAATCACCCAAGTATTTAATCATATCGGTATTTTGTTTTAATTGTCTACCAAAACAAGCATTAAAATTTTCTTGTTTGACAATAAAATTATCAAACTCATCCAAGCATTGCCTAGCAGACTTGTAGTGAGGGATATCACCTTGATCAAATTTATAGAGAGAATTTACCTTTACTACCTGTGTCGGGTTATCAGGATCAGGAGGTTCTTCAATAGGTAATGGATCAAGATCATATGTTTCTTCTACAGGCGGTAAATTAAGACCATGTATATATTCAATAGGAGGTAAATTCTTAACATCTTCAGCTTTAATACCTTTTTCTTTCATAGATTTCTTTGCCTCTTGCATATCTTCAGGACTGAGGAATAGAACACCTCTCTTCTTCGGAGTTGGTTTAGGAATAGGCTTAGTAATTGGCTCAGGGGCTGGCTTAGGAGGTGGCTCAGGAGGTGCCCAATTATTTTCATTTGTCAACATATTATTCAATAAAATTTCAGCTTCATCCGGTGTTCTTTCCCTGAAAAGAGAACCAGCACAACTATCCAGGCAATCTCTGGAAGCATCGGTTAGTCCATTATAAAAGATATCAAGTATTTCATTTTTCTTAAGAGGATGATCAGGCAAAGCATTAAGTAACTTGAGAAGCCTCCCCCAAGCTTGTGGGAGACTCTCTTCTTCAATTTGCACAAAGTTATATATTTCCTTTAAAGCAGCTTGTTTCTTATGAGCAGGGAAATATTTAGCAGAGAAGTAATAAATCATATCACAGGGACTACGCACACAACCAGGATCAAGGGAATTAAACCATATCTTAGCATCACCCTTTAATGAGTACGGAAATATTTTAAGGATATAAAAGTAGCGAGATCTCTCATTATTAGTGAACAGGGTGGCTATATCATTTAATTTAGTAAGATGTGCTACAACAGTTTCAGATTCATAGCCATAAAAAGGATCAGATTCAACCAAAGTAATTATATCAGGATCAATAGAGAATTCATAATCCTTATCAGGAACACAAATAGGTGAAGTAGCAAAAGCAGGGTCAGGTTTCATTCTATCCCTAAGAGATTTTTTACTCCACTTAATTAATAGTCTCTTAAGTTCATTTCTATCTTTGCAAGCAAAAATAGCTGCAGAAGATTCCATATCAAAAACATAACCCTCAGGAATAACAGGCATATCTTCATCATCAATTTCATCAACATTATCAGTTTCAATAATTTCTTTCTCTCTAGCCCTAGAAATTTGTTCATCAAGAAATTCACCAAGGGGCACAGTAGTATCAAGCATAGAAGTAGTTTCATCATAAGTATCATGCATAACAGAAGTGGCATCATCAATAACATGCGACATATCAGAACGAATAGCAGAAGCAGGTTTAGGTGTCGCAAGCTTACTCATAACAGAAGGTGAATCAAGTGCAGAGCTAGATGGCAGTTCCTTACCTCCCCTCGTAGTTGAGGGATAAATTTTTGTCTTAGCGTCTTCCAAATTCTTCATAGTGTCCAGCAGATATAAATCCCAAGTGACTCAAAGAATAGAGCTTTGCTCCCCAAGAACATACTTGAGAAATTGTTCTTGATAACCCACAAGTGTAGGGGATCGCAACAGCTTTCGAGGGTAGAGTATTCAACCCAAATTTATTGATTCGACACAAGGGGAGCCAAAGTATATTCTCAAGTATTAGCAACTGAGTTGTCTGTTTAGCCACACCTGGATAACTTAATATCTACAACAAAGTATTTAGTAGCAAAGTAGTATGATAGTAGTGGTAACGGTAATAAAAGAGTAATGAAAGCAAAAGTAATATTGTTGGTATTTTGTAACGATTGTAACAGTAGCAACGGGAAAGTAAATAAGCGTAAACCAATATATGGAAAGCTCGTAGGCATTGGACCGGGGATGGATAATTATGCCGGATGCGGTTCATCATGTAACAGTCATAACATAGGGTGACACAGAACTAGCTCCAATTCATCAATGTAATGTAGGCATGTATTCCGAATATAGTCATACGTGCTTATGGAAAAGAACTTGCATGGCATCTTTTGTCCTACCCTCCCGTGGCAGCGGGGTCCTAATGGAAACTAAGGGATATTAAGGCCTCCTTTTAATAGAGAACCAGAACAATGCATTAGAACATAGTGAATACATGAACTCCTAAAACTATGGTCATCACCGAGAAGTATCCCGATTATTGTCACTTCGGGGTTGTTGGATCATAACACATAATAGGTGACTATAGACTTGCAAGATAGGATCAAGAACACACATATATTCATGAAAACATAATAGGTTCAGATCTGAAATCATGGCACTCGGGCCCTAGTGACAAGCATTAAGCATAGCAAAGTCATAGAAACATCAATCTTAGAACATAGTGGATACTAGGGATCAAACCCTAACAAAACTAACTCGATTACATGATAAATCTCATCCAACCCATCATCGTCCAGCAAGCCTACGATGGAATTACTCACGCACGGCTGTGAGCATCATGAAATTGGTGACGGAGGATGGTTGATGATGACGACGGCGATGAATCCCCCTCTCCGGAGCCCCGAACGGACTCCAGATCAGCCCTCCCGAGAGGTTTTAGGGCTTGGCGGCGGCTCCGTATCGTAGAACGCGATGATTTCTTCTCTCTGATTTTTCTCTCTCCGAAAGCCAATATATAGAGTTGGAGTTGGCGTCGGAAGGTCTCGAGGGCCCACAAGGTAGGGGGCGCGCCGGGAGGGGTGAAGCGCCCCACCCTCGTGGACAGGGTGTGGGCCCGTGGTCTTCATCTTTGGCGAGGATTTTTTATTATTTATTCTAAGATATTCCTGTTGGGGAACGTAGTAATTTCCAAAATTTCCTACGCACACGCAAGATCATGGTGATGCATAGCAACGAGAGAGGAGAGTGTGTCCACGTACCCTCGTAGACCGAAAGCGGAAGGGTTAGAACAACGCGGTTGATGTAGTCGTACGTCTTCACGGCCCGACCGATCAAGCACCGAAACTACGGCACCTCCGAGTTCTAGCACACGTTCAACTCGATGACGTCCCTCGTACTCCGATCCAGCCGAGTGTCGAGGGAGAGTTCCGTCAGCACGACGGCGTGGTGACGGTCTTGATGTTTTACCGACGCAGGGCTTCGCCTAAGCACCGCTACAATATTATCGAGTAGGACTATGGTGGAGGGGGGGGGGGCACCGCACACGGCTAAGAGATCTCAAGGATCAATTGTTGTGTCACCAAGGGGTGCCCCCTTCCCCGTATATAAAGGAGTGGAGGAGGGGGAGGGCCGGCCCTCTCTATGGCGCCCTAGGAGGAGTCCTACTCCCACCGGGAGTAGGATTCCCACCCTTCCAAGTAGTAGGAGTAGGAGTCAAGGAAAGGGGAGAGAGAAGAGAAGGAAGGAGGGGCGAGCCTCCCCCTAGTCCAATTCGGACTAGGCCTTGGGGGCTCCCACCCTCTCCTCTCTCTTCCCTTAAAGCCCAATAAGGCCCATATACTCCCAGGCGAATTCCCGTAACTCCCCGGTACTCCGAAAAATACCCGAATCACTCGGAACCTTTCCGATGTCCGAATATAGTCGTCCAATATATCGATCTTTACGTATCGACCATTTCGAGACTCCTCGTCATGTCCCCGATCTCATCCGGGACTCCGAACTACCTTCAGTACATCAAAACACATAAACTCATAATATAACCGTCATCGAACTTTAAGCGTGCGGACCCTACGGGTTCGAGAACAATGTAGACATGACCGAGACACGTCTCCGGACAATAACCAGTAGCGGAACCTGGATGCTCATATTAGCTCCCACATATTCTACGAAGATCTTTATCGGTCAAACCGCATAACAACATACGTTGTTCCCTTTGTCATCGGTATGTTACTTGCCCGAGATTCGATCGCCGGTATCTCAATACCTAGTTCAATCTCGTTACCGGCAAGTCTCTTTACTCGTTATGTAATGCATCATCCCGCAACTAACTCATTAGTCACATTGCTTGCAAGGCTTATAGTGATGTGCATTACCGAGAGGGCCCAGAGATATCTCTTCGACAATCGGAGTGACAAATCCTAATCTCGAAATACGCCAACTCAACATGTACCTATGGAGACACCTGTAGAGCTCCTTTATAATCACCCAGTTACGTTGTGACGTTTGGTAGCACACAAAGTGTTCCTCCGGTAAACGGGAGTTGCATAATCTCATAGTTGTAGGAACATGTATAAGTCATGAAGAAAGCAATAGCAACATACTAAACGATCAAGTGCTAAGCTAACGGAATGGGTCATGTCAATCACATCATTCTACTAATGATGTGATCCCGTTAATCAAATGACAACTTATGTCTATGGTTAGGAAACATAACCATTTTTAATTAATGAGCTAGTCAAGTAGAGGCATACTAGTGACATTAAGTTTGTCTATGTATTCACACTTGTATTATGTTTCCTGTTAATACAATTCTAGCATGAATAATAAACATTTATCATGATATAAGGAAATAAATAATAACTTTATTATTGCCTCTAGGGCATATTTCCTTCAGTCTCCCACTTGCACTAGAGTCAATAATCTAGTTCACATCGCCATGTGATTTAACACCAATATTCATATCTGTATATGATTAACACGCATAGTTCACATCGTCATGTGACCAACACCCAAAGGGTTTACTAGAGTCAATAATCTAGTTAACATTTCTATGTGATTAACACCCAAAGAGTACTGAGGTGTGATCATGTTTTTCTCGTGAGAGAAGCTTAGTCAACGGGTCTGTCACATTCAGAGCCGTATGTATTTTGCAAATATTCTATGTCTACGATGCTCTGCACGGAGCTACTCTTGCTAATTGCTCCCACTTTCAATATGTATCCAGATTGAGACTTAAGAGTCATCTGGATCAGTGTAAAAGCTTGCACCGATGTAACTCTTTACGACGGGCTCTTTTATCACCTTCATAATCGAGAAATATTTCCTTAGTCCTTACTAAGGATATTCTTGACCAATGTCCAGTGATCTACTCCTAGATCACTATTTTACCCCCTTGCCAAATACAGAGCAAGGTATACAATAGGTCTGGTACATAGCATAGCATACTTTATAGAACCTATGATTGAGGCATAGGGAATGACTTTCATTCTCTTTTCTATTTTCTGCCGTGGTCGGGATTTGAGTCTTACTCAATTTCACACCTTTGCAACATAGGCAAGAACTCTTTCTTTGACTGTTCCATTTTGAACTACTTCAAAAACTTGACAAGGTATGTACTTATTGAAAAACTTATCAAGCGTCTTGATCTATCTCAATAGATCTTGATGCTCAATATGTAAGTAGCTTTACTGAGGTCTTTATTTTAAAGAACTCCTTTCAAATACTCCTTTATGCTTTCCAAAAAAAATTCTACATCATTTCTTTTGTACACCGACATGAGCCCCCGGCACGTTGTTGGGCCAGGCCCAAAATGGTGCGCGGGTAGGAGGGGCGGTTTTACCGTTGTAATTTTCCGGCTGCTGCGCCTCCCCAAGACCCGCGTTGAATGCGCGACGTGGAGGGGTGCACGTGACGTGGGCGGCATGCGTGGGGCGGTTTCCGCAGGCATGCATCACATCGCGATACAGGGGCGTCTCGCGCCTTCCCCATGAAGAGGGAGAGGCGTAAAGGCGCGGCCGATTTACTGAATGGGGTCGGGTCACGATCTTCAAGGCATCCACACCCCACGATCACGGGGTGGGGAGAGGTCGCTTCACCCGTCCCCTCGATTCTGCACGTTCGCCACGCGTCCTCCATGCGCTTGGGGTGGCAAGCGGTGGAGACGGGAAACCGGGCCGTCGCTGGTTGGGGCAGCGGGTCGGTCCTGAATCCCTGTGCCTCTGGTGGCTGGATTGGCCGAGCGGGGCGGCCGAGCCCCAACTGTCGGTGTCAAAACTGGCGGATCTCGGGTAGGCGGTCCTGAATTGTGCGTCTAGGTGGATGGTAACAGGAGACAAGGGACACGATGTTTTTACCCAGGTTCGGGCCCTCTCGATGGAGGTAAAACCCTACTCCTGCTTGATTAATATTGATGATATGGGTAGTACAAGAGTAGATCTACCACGAGATCAGAGAGGCTAAACCCTAGAAGCTAGCCTATGGTATGATTGTTTTTCGTCCTACGGACTAAAAACCCTCCGGTTTATATAGACACCGGAGAGGATTAGGGTTACATAGAGTCGGTCACAAATGGGAGGAGATCTACATCCGTATCGCCAAGCTTGCCTTCCGCGCCAAGGAAAGTCCCATCCGGACACAGGACGAAGTCTTCAATCTTGTATCTTCATAGTCCAGGAGTCCGGCCAAAGGTTATAGTCCGGCCATCCGGACACCCCCTAATCCAGGACTCCCTCAAGAGCCCTGAACCAGGCTTCAATGATGATGAGTCCGGTAGCAGATTGTCTTGACATTGCAAGGCGGGTTCCTCCTCCGAATACTTCATAGAAGATTTTGAACACAAGGATAGTGTCCGGCTCTGCAAAATAAGTTCCACATACCACCGTAGAGAGAATAATATTTACACAAATCCGATCTGCTGACGTATTCCGCAGCGTGACATCACACCACGGCCAAGCCTTTATTCGAATTGTTTTTACTATCCCACCTCAGCGCACTTAGCGAGGCGGTTTCCTTGGCACGTCTTGTCGAAGCAGAGATCGTGTCCCCTTATTCCGGGATTCTCATCAATACGGGCGTGGGTAACCCAACCGTGCCATTAATTTACGGCGCTTGGGAGATAAGTGAGTTTTACCAGGCTGGTGGGGGCACATAGTTTCGTCCGCCCATATAAGGGATAAGGATCCACCTTTTCCATCTACGCCTTCTTCCTCCTTTGCTTATCCATTTTCAAGACTCGAGCTCCGGCGCCCAAGTCCGCACATCCCACCTCAACCTTCTCCAGCAATGTCCAGGCGGGAGGCAAGTGGATGGTCTCCTCCGTCACGGAGGGACACATCAAGAAGCTGAGGAAAGCCGGATACTTGTCCAATGACATCACGCACTGGCTCCCCGACAAGGGGCAGCTCATCCCCACCCCCAGGCCCCATGAGAGGGTGGTGTTCCTCACCCATTTCCTCCGCGGACTAGGTTTCCCACTTCACCCATTTGTCCGGGGACTCATGTTCTACTATGGCCTGGATTTCCACGATCTGGCCCCGAACTTCATCCTCAATATCTCGACGTTCATCGTCGTGTGCGAGGCCTTCCTCTGCATCCAGCCCCACTTCGGCTTATGGCTAAAGACCTTCAATGTCAAACCGAAGGTAGTGGGCGGCCGCCAAGCGGAGTGCGGAGGCGCCATGGTGGGCAAGATGCCCAATGTTACATGGCTCGAGGGCTCCTTTGTGGAGACCATAAAGGGGTGTCAATCGGGGTGGTTCTACATCACCGAGCCGTGTGACCCTGAATGGGCAGCGGCCCCCGAATTCCGATCTGGCTTCCCTACACGGCTCACCTCCTGGAAAGAGACGGGCTTGTCGTGGGGTAATTCGGAGGAGCTGACCGGACTCCAAACTTGCGTCCAAAACCTGGTGAGCAAGAAGCTCAAACTCGTCAACGTACTCCAGGCCATGCTCATCCGCCGGATCCTCCCGTGCCAACAACGGGCTTTCAGTTTGTGGGAGTTTGATCAGGCACAGCACCGAACCCTGAGTAGGCTCTTCGACACTACGCATTTAAGACGCTGGAAGGTGCTGTTCAAGGGCGCCGAGGCCCCGCATCCGCTACCGAGGATCGCGGATTCAGCGCGCAGCATCAAGCCAACGCGATAAGCTATTTTACCCTTTATGGTTTACTTGTTTTCCATAGTTTGATTCTATGCAGGATCTAAACTCCCTTACCTTTGACAGGATTGGCAGAAGACGTCCGGACAGATTTACTGTCCGGCTCCCTTGCCCGAAGACCCAGCGGACCCCCTCCTGACGGGGCTGCTGGTTCCGGCACCTTACGTGGTGCCGGAGAAGAAGGCCAAGAAGAAGGCCACGTGAACTCAAAAGAGTTCCCGGTGCCCGGTGGTGTCGGATTCATCGTCTGATGACTCCGAGGCGCACTCCTCTTTCGAAGACGAGGAGGAAGAAGAAGAGGCTCTCCCCCTCCAGCGGGGGGGGGGGGGGAATGAAAATGAAGGCCGCCCCAACCGGGGGGGGGGGGAGGGTCCAAGAAGGGGAGGACCCTTCCTCCGGACTAGTCCACCAACACCGATGACGGCGAAGAGGAGTGGCCATCCAGGGCCAAGGCCCTGGCCAAATCATGAGTATCCGGATACCAGAATAACTCATGGCGTTCCTTTGTTGCACAATATCTTCTGACGCCGAATATAATCATGCAGTGCACCCAAGGCCGGGCTCGATGCTTCGTCGAGCGGTTCCCTAGGTTCTTCGAATGTGAATAGCACTTCACTTCCGGCCGCCTCCTCTCCTCGCGCCGCGGATGATGCCGAGGTGGCGTCCCAAAAGGGGCCAAGCCAGGAGGAGGTGGTCCTGGAGGCGCCGCAAGGCGACCTCCCGGACTCCAGGCGCAAAGTGGATAAAACCCCCAAGGGCTCCAAGTCCGGCCCTAGGCCGGACACCGCCCCGGAACCTTCAGTGGTTCCGGAGTCCGTGGCGCCCCTAGTAGGAAGGGCAAGCCTCACGACGCTGGTGACCTCCGGCCCAACCGGAGGCACCGGATAATCTCTGGAGATGCTTAACGGTGCCTCCATCGACGAGGAGCACCGCACTATTATGAGTGTGGTGATCCGGAAGGTTCGATCCGCCAAGAGCGGGCTGATCAAGCTCGTGCTGACCTTCTAACAGGCTTTGAGGTATGTATTTAAGATATGTAAAAATATTACCGCATAGGCGGTAGTCTCGATGCTCGGTTTGGTGTTCGGAAAGAAAAGCTGAACTGAGGATCAAAAAGTTATAGGCAGGAGTCTAACATACGTATGTCAATAGGGGAATGAAGGTTGTGCTGCTGACCTCTGCCGCTCTGACTGCAGAGGTCGATGCATTGACGCAGAGCCTCGGCGGTCCGAGAACGAGCTCGGCCTTGCCAAGAAGCAGCTCGAAGACAAGGAAGGTAAGTAATACCTTTTAAGTATATATAAAAAAGATGTGGTTGCAAAAATGACAGAATAACGTGAGTATTACAGGGGCCACAACCCAGGTGGCAACCCTGAAGGAAGCGCTGTCCAAGGCCGAAGAAAATGCGGTCGTGGAGCGTACCCAGCGAGAAAAGAAGGAGGCGCGGGTGGCGGAGGTGCAGCAAGAGCTCCAGGATCTCATGAAAAAACACGAGAGCTTGGAGCTTGACTCAAAGACTCAACACTACTAGAAATACCACTACTAATGGCGCACCTAATATGGCCATTAATGGCGCATCACAGGTGCGCCATTGACAGCACGCCATTAGTAATTTTTACTAATGGCGCACCACCAGTGCGCCATTAGTATCGGTATACTAATGGCGCACCACCTGGTGCGCCATTAGTATATGCAAGGGTGCGCCATTAGTATGCCTCCTGTGGGGCATGTATACCAGTGCTTTGGCATACTAATGGCGCACCACCTCCGGATGCGCCATTAGTAATCGCAGCATACTAATGGCGCACTTCCGGTGATGCGCCATTAGTATGCCTTGTCATACTAATGGCGCCTTTATCGTCATGATGCGCCATTAGTATGAATATTAGGTTTTTTATTTTTTTATTTTCTGTTTTTGCACAGGGTTACAAAATGTATAATTTGACAAAATATAGACAGCACACATCAACAATAGATTCATCAAATACAATAGAAGATTAGTCCTTGAATACAATTCATCATATTAGTCTCCGAATACAATTCATCATATTAGTCTCCGAATTGAAAAGACCGAACAAAGATAGAACATTATATTACAAGTCTCGAGACCGCGAGTAGCGAAGTTTATCTTTGCATTACAAGTCGATATCGATCATCTAAACTACCATCACATAGAAGAGAGCTGCGGTCATCACGATGAGCATCATCACGATGAAACTCGTCTTCATCCGGTTCCTCCAACGCTCCTCCCTCTCCCGCTAGATAGCGGGCGTATCTAGATTCGGCCTCGGCCCTAGTGGTGTACCCTTTGTAACTGTTACCGCTGAATCGGTGAACCTGTCTCCGACACTCCTCCCGATCATCGTGAGACTCCGGGAACCTTACCCTTGTACACGACATACGTCGGCATCGCTATGCACTAGGCAAACGTAAACGTTAGTACCAATTCACAGACAATACATAAGCAATATATAAGTATGCAACAGAACGATCGGAAGAGAAAAGCAAGACATTAATAGCATCGATTACATCTAAGTTGAACGACTCTCAAAACCAAAGAGACATACTACAAGTTCATTAAAGTTTAATTACAACATGACCCAATCGATGTTTCAGAACTAGACAACTCGACTCAAGGGACCGGAGCGTGGATGAAGCCGCCGTCTATCGTGGGAGTCATGAAAGAACGGGCGTTGTCATCCTGCATTTGTAGCATTGTGTCGATGTCACTGTTGGACGGTTGATTTCTGATCATGCTCAAATATTTAGGGTTTGGTTCTTGAGAAGGAGGCCCCATGAAGTCTCCATCGTACCCATGCTCGGCAAAGTACTGATCGACGTTGCCAAATGTATCATAGTCGTCGTCGTCGTCATTCCGATCCTGTGCCATATGCATGTTTGGATCCAGTGGCATAGGGATGTCCGGCACCGTTACGGCGGTCTTGCCATGGGGCCGACTTGGCGCCGGCACGACCGGCCGGTGTTGTCTTTGGGGTGGTGTCCCCGCCCCAAACGAATCTGGCTCTTCGCCAAAGCGAGGGCCAGCTCAGCAGACGCTGAGGGTCATCACGTCATCATCGTCGGCCCCGACGGGTCGATTCGGAGGTAACAAGTCGTCGCAGCCTGGCAGCACCCGAACCAGTTGAACCCTAAACAAGTTGGGTGGCATCTGGGTACCGTGGAACAAGGGGTTGCCCGGTTGAACGATTTTGCCCTTGGCGACATCGACCAACTCGTTGTTCACGAAGTGGAGGAGAGTGCACGGAACGTCGGGCGCGCCTGCGAAAACATGTAGGGCGTCAGGGGATGCCCGATCAAAGGCAAGGAGATGAAGTCCTCGGCCGAGAGAGGCTTAATTAGTTACCGTGATGATGGCGCCGAGCTCGGCTAATGTAGAGGCACCGCCAACGGCGGGCGCGATTGACGGAGGGGCCGCTTGCTGCAGAGGTGCCGCCGGGCGACACCCGGTGCATTAAGCTCCCGTGCGGCGTCGGAGACACCAATGCCGCCTCCGCTGGAGGCACCAATGGCCCCGCCATCGCATTATGCGAAGTTGCTGGCCGTGAAGCTAGGAATCGGGCGGCCTCATTGGCCGCCCGCAATCCACGCACTCAACCCCGAGATCAAGGTAGGCACAAGGGCGGTGATCGTCGCCCGAGTCGTTGTTCCACTTGCTCTTGGACAATCTCCTAATCCGCCACCTGTGCCTTGAGTTCTTGAACCTCTCGCTACCGCTTTCCGAGCTGGTCTTTTTCTCCTTCCAAGACACCAGCGGTATAGTATGACCCCATTTTGTCGACAAGCCTTTGCGGCCACACGACCGGTGACTTCGCCATCGAGCTTATCCTTGTTCTTCATTACATTCAACCCCTATTTAGAGTGGTGTCCCAAGGGTTGCTCTGAGTCGACCCCCGCCATCGCTTTCAAATCGCTGCGGAAGGAATGTGAACCATTTAGAAATTCGGCTTCATTAATTAGAATGCAACCATATGGAGCTAATTACTGGGGTGTATTCCTTACAGAACAAGCTCAAGCTGCCTGGTCTTGGATCCGTGGTAAGCTCCTTTGTTTTCGGTCCTTCTTGTACCGGCCCCGACAAAGTTCCCGGTCTGCCTTGTCACCGCCAGTATGTATCGAAGAGGGGCGGTAGGCCTTGCTCGCACGGTCCGCCTCCTCCTTGTCCCATATAGGCTCCGCCACTCAGTAACCGCCGGGACCGAGTGTGTGTTCCCTATGTTCAGCTCCCGCATTTGTTTCCCCCACTCACTTGATTGGGAGCTTGCGGTGCTCGAGCAATTGATCTTGAAGTCGTTGTAGTCATCTTCGATGATCGAAGGATTTTTCTCCTTGATCTTCTCATAACTCTCACCTTTCTCGATCATTCTCTTCACATTGCTTTTCCAAGTAGACAAGGCCTTGCTCATCTTCGTGAGGGCAGCATTGTTCACTTTATTCCCTTTGAGGCTTGTGTTTTCAAATTCAGCGGGGAACTTGTATCGTTCGTGCAGCTTCGTGAAGAGGAGGTTGCGAAATTCCCTCGGTCAGGATGCCTCGGGTTCTCGGTGTTGATCGAGACGGTGCTCGGACAATGCACCCGAGCTGAAGCGAGTACCCTTGACTATTCGTCGGGCGCCGTTGGATTCCCGTTGGAGTCCACTTCAAGAACTTCCTCCTTGAGGGTGCGGAGCACGATCGGGCGCCGGTCCTTCCGTTGCCTCTTCGGTGGCTGCCATCTGCAGGCGCGCCGCCATCATCGATGGTGGCATCCTCGGCGGCACCATCGGTGGTGGCATCGGTGTGATCATCCTCGGCGGCACCATCCGTGGTCTCGTGGATCGGTGGGGAAGGCGGCGGCCTCATACAAGTGAGGTTGTTCCTCCATCTCCGGGACAGCTCCTGAATGCCTTGCCGCTTGAACCCCGCCTCATCATTGTGGGCCATGTTTCTCTCTAAATAGAAACAAAGTTTGGTCAAAAAGTTGGTTATTGTCAAGGAACAAGATCATGGTCTCATCATTTAGGGTTTGTCGACACCGAGGCATCCTAAAATCTAAGCTTTTATCATTGAGGGTTTTTCGACGCCAAGGCACCCTAAAAGCCTAACTTTTCATCATTTCGGTTTTTATCGACACCGAGGCACCCTAAAAGCCATGCATTAGTCACAAGTACGCCGGGCACTTGATCCTACTTAATTAACTACTAAGATACCCCGCCCATGCATTAGTCACAAGTACCCCATATGTCCTATTTTAGCAAAGTCATGCTAAAATTCACGGAAAATTTCAGCATGACCTTTGCTGAAAATAGGACATATGGAGTACCAATTTGCCGGAACGGAAGTTAATCGACATTCCGGCAAACTCAAGGGCCTCTCGGGGTACCTGCAATATCATCACGACACGATGGTCGGAGACAAAACCCAGCAAACTACCAAAATCATCACAAATTGTTTTCTGTTAAAGATGATCATCATCTTTACAAGTCTTTCTCAATGTGATCACAAGTAATTCAGAGGCATCACAAGTAATTCAGAGCATCACAAGGCATTAGTAGTTCAGTACATGAACAAGTTTTACAAAGCACATCAATTTGAAGACAAAATTATGACAATCCTTGGAATCGCAGGACAATATTACGAAGAAAGAGTTTAACAGGCTAGCATCATTACTACAGCTCCAGAAATCTAATAGTGATCAAATGAGACTGTTAGCTCCTAATGAAATATGTTGTAAAGCTGACAGGCCATAAGATTGATTGAACATGGCTGAGAAAGGAGTAGTACTCTGCCTTTCCACATGTACACTATGTATGCACTACCATACATAGTCTCAAACCAGTGGAAGAAGACTTATCTATACATGTGCAGTTACTTTTTTTTTGAGAAAGTCATGTGCGATTACTTATGTAAGGCCCTGTTTGTTTGCGCTTATACTTCAGATTTTGCAGCTTTTCCACTTTGGCTTAAAAATGCACATGTTCTTTGAAAATTGGTAAAAAAGGATGACCAAATAAAACTAAAAAGGAATAATCGGGGAATCAAAACCTTTAGCCGGTGTAGTTTTCGACTGCTCTGATGCTTTCTCTTGTAACAAAGACCTTGAGGCCAATTTAGACGTGTCCCTCGCCTAAAATATTTCTGAGTGATGAACTGCATATTCCAAGGAATACAATGAGATCTCGAGTATAAGTTAAATGCAAGAACAAACAGAGAATTGGATGCAGTACTCAATAGCATATTATTAACTTAAGTGTTGCTATTTAAGCTTACATAATGATGTACAGAGATGTATGGAAGTTCGAAACAGATTTATTCTTCAATACTTTTTAAAGTGGAATTAGCAGAAACAACATAAAAAAATAATATGTTTGGGAGAGCATCCGCATGTTAATATGTTCGGAGAAACATCCCAGCAGATGCTTGCCAAATTTACCTTTACGAGCAACATCTACAAATCAAAACAGAAGAGATGCAAGCCAAAACTACTTACGAGTAGCAAACCAGTGAACAACTATAAACCATAGAACTTAGGGAACCACGGCCAAAAAATGTGACTGCGTGTAAAAATAAAAGAAATATTTCTTTGCGGGTAGGACGCGTGCGAGTTCTTCAAAACATTTGATGCGTAAGATTTAGTGCAAAGGAGAAAGATATATATTTCACTCTCAACAATATAACCAAAGGTTATCCCAAAGATCAAAAGCTCCCACTTGTTGTGGGGGCACAGGAAAAGGGAATTATTAGGTTCTTAGGCAGCATTTCCTTGTTTGACTTTTTAAGGATACTAACTCAAACCACGGACTTCCAGGATACAAGTGGAGATACTGCCATTCTCTTGTGGATACAAGTAAAATTCCTCAAATGAACATCTCAATTCTTACAAATGCCTGCATAATTATTATTTTTAAAAGAGGCAACGCCTGCATAAGGTTCAGTTTTAAAGCATTTGCTCATTGATTCACAGAAAAACAAGGCAACGCGAGCTATCATTTATTCAATTCTAAAACCAAATGGGCCATTTTGGCACCACCAAGGCTCAACTATCATGCGTATTGATGATGAAATATATATATTACAGTACAGTAACTAATAGGCGGCCTAACAGCCAATGTGATGAGTTTAGATGCTGCAGCACAAATCAGTAAGTAATATTATTGCGTATATGCGAGAAGGAAAAATCAAGTAAGCTAGACCACTACATGGTTTCATGACACCAAATTATCACTGAAAGCTGAAACGATAAATGGACACTTCTACAAACCAAAGATGCATTATTCATCAAACTAGCAGAGACAAGGTTGCAAACATTCTGTCATGAATTGCAAATGGAATGGATAAATTTGAGACCTAAGGCATGACGGTGGTCTTACCTTGGGCGGGGCGCGGGTGGCGGATCGACGGTGGTGTGGACGGGCGGGCCGAGGTGGGGCAGCGCGCCGGGCGGGTCGAGGCGGCTGGGCGGCGGGGCAGCGTCCGGCGGGCGGGTCGGGCGGCGTCCGGGCGGCGCCCAGCGGCGGGTCGGGCGGCGTCTGGGCGGCGGCCCGGGCGGCGGGTTGGGCGGCGTCCGGGCAAGGCGGGCGGGTGGGGCGGGTCGAGGCGGCGCGGGCGTCGGCGCGGCGTCCGGGCGGCGAGGAGAGGGCGAGGGAGGGAGAGGGCGAGGGCGAGGGCGAGGGCGAGGGCAGCGGCGGCGGCGGCGGTGGGGCGAGAGGGAGAGAACTGGCGAGGGGGATCGGGCGAAGGGGGATCGGGCGAAGGGGGGATCGGGCGAAGGGGGGCCACAATACTAATGGCGCACCTCACCGCGGTGCGCCATTAGCATGTCCACACTAATGGCGCACCTCACCGTGGTGCGCCATTAGTATTTTTTTTATTTCCACAAAAGCCAAAAGGTTATCTACTACTGTAACCTATCCATGTCAAGCCCACTCTACTAGCTCGACTGGTCGCCTCCAGTTCTCACACCAGGAGGTCCCGGGTTCGACTCCTGTGCTCCACAAATTTTTTAGCATTTAAAAAGCTATTTGATACTTATTTATGTTTAAATATGTTCAAACTTGTTTAAATAATAACAGTTATATTTTTTATAAGACAGTAGCATTTAAAAAGCTGTTTGATACTTATTTTTATAAGACGGTGCTGGGTGCGGGGTCGGCGGCGGCGGTTGAGTAGGGAATCGAGGGTGCGGGGGTTTGCGGGCGGCCGGTGGACTGGGGGGTGCTCGTGGCGAGGGGACCGGATCTGGCGAGGTGGGACAGCGATCGAGATGGAGGGATCGAGGTGGGCTCCACAAATTTTTTTAGCATTTATAAAAGCTGTTTGATACTTATTTGTGTTTAAAAATGTTCAAACTTGTTTAAATAATAACAGTAATATTTTTTATAAGACAGTAGCATTTAAAAAGCTGTTTGATACTTATTTTTTATAAGACAGTAGCATTTTTTTTATAAGACAGTAGCATTTTTTTTATAAGACAAGAGCATTTAAAAAGCCATTTTAAAAGATGGAGGAATCGAGGGTGCGGGGGTCGGCGGTGGCCGGTGGACTGGGGGTGCTCGGGCGAGGGGGGCCGGATCTGGCGAGGTGGGATAGCGATCGAGATGGAGGGATCGAGATCGAGTGTCCATGAAATTTAAAAATATTCATGATAGTTCAAAAGTACCCATGAAATACAATCGAGAAATGAAGGCTACGATTTAAATACAATCGATCTTAGCTAGCTATCTGTTCACAATCTTCTTGCCCTTCTTTTTCGCAAATGGAGTTCTTACGTGGAACGGACGTCCTTTAGGTAGGGTGGTCCTGCTTCTTCTTGTGGTGTATGCTGCTACTTCATCATCGTCGTCATGTTCGATCCTCGGGTCGCCCGTGCTTGTCGAAGTCTTGCTCATTGGCTACTCCATCCATTCCGATGATCTTCCTTTTGCCTCTCCTCACGACAACACGACCGGGCTTTGGCGGGTCGGTAATGAAGAAGCATTGGTCCACTTGGGAAGCCAGTACCCATGGCTCATTTTTGGCGGTGACGCTTATGCCATGATCTTGGATTTGGCTTCGGGTATAACCATGGTGGTGAAATACCGGTCTTCTTTTATGACGTTCTTGGCCCATCGACCACGGAACATCGGGACCTTCTCTCGGCAGAGCTCAGCTCCCAGATCTCCTCGATCCTTCCGTAGTATCTGTCCTTGTCGTTCTTGGTGTAGGATTCCATCGTTACCGGAGTTCGATAACCATCGCTCTTCATGTCCTTGGCCTCGTGTAGAATGTGTAGCCGTTGATATCGTGACGCCTCATAGGTCATCGAGGTTGTGCTCGGCGCCTGTGACAAGGCGAATATGAGTTGTTCTTCCGCGGAAGAATCCTCATGTAAAGGTGCAATGAAGATTATGCTTGAACCAACGCGTGAAACATGTGTTGTGCTCTTTGAGTGTATCTCCGTCCGTCCTCTGTTGGCCTCGGTCATTGTACGACTTTTTAATAAAGGTTTTGTGCTCTACCACCCAAGGATCGACCACGTCTATGTGTTGTAGCGCGACTAGGTTTGCTCTTTCAAAGTCGGCGAGTCGACCCTCGAAGACGACATGCATTTCAAGGGCGACCCTCACGGTGACCCCATCCAGCGAGCCTGCCGAGGTGCTCGCTGACGGGCGACCAACGGGGTTCTCGATGCCTAGATAATTCGTGCGATAGGAGATGCACTCTTGATTCGAAAGCCCCGGCTATGCTTCCTTACGGGCGTGACATGTTGCGTAACGTATCCTTTGATGACACCATTCATCCTTTCGAGCGGCATCATGCTGTGCGAGGAACGTCGGCCCGAGTTGGATGATATCCTCCACTATATGGACCAGCAGATGCACCATAACGTCGAAGAATGCGGGCGGAAGTACATCTCAAGCTCGCATAGTATCACCACGATCTCTTCCGTAGCCTTCGAGTTGCCTCACGCCAATCGACTTCCGAGAGATGACGTCGAAGAAGTTGCATAGGCCAAATAGCGTTTCCGCGGACGTGCGCGTCCATGATCCCAATGGATTGCAATCGGAAGTATCTGCGTCATCGGCCGCGTGGCGACCGTGAGACTTCATCCGCTGAACTTCGCTCATTTGGGTCTAGGTATCTGCTTATCTTCCCAGCGTAACCGTAAGGAAGTTTTACTCCTAGGAGGCGGTGAAAAACTGCTCGATCTCCTCGACTTAGAGTGAAGCACGCGGGAGGGTAGTCATTTCCGGTCTTCTTGGCCTTTTTGCCTTTGCGACGACTTTCTGTGTCCTGCTTCGCCTCATCATCATCATCATCATCATCATCATCATCATCATCATCATCATCATAATCGTGAAGCTCCTGCCTGATGACCATGGATTTCAAGTCCGCCCTTGCTTTCGGCCCATCTTTGGTCCTCTCGGCATGTTGAGCAGTGGTACCAAGCAGACTCTCGCACACGTTCTTCGTGGATATGCATGACATCAAGGCTGTGAGGCACACGGTGGATCTTCCAAGACGGCAAGTCCCGTAAAATGCAGACCTCGTTTTCCAAACCTTCAGCAGCGGCTCTGGCGCCTTTCGCTTCTTTCCGGCTCTGGCGCCTTTTGCTTCTTTCGGCGGTGGGCAGTCTTTCCAATTTTCCAACAGCTTGTCTATTTCCTCGCCGCTCCTCGTGACACGGGCGTTGGGTTCGGTTTCACCATCGAACAGATCCTTGCGTTTCCTCCACGGGTCATCGTCGCGAAGCCACCTTCGATGTCCCATGAACACGGTTTTCAAGGCCCGGATCTCTATCTAGCTGGCGTCGTTGTGTCACCCATGCACCTTACGCATCCGGAAAATCCGTGGACTACCTCGCCCGCGACATATCCGTAATCGAGATAGTCGTGCACCGTCGTGGAGCATGCGGCTCTCATAGGGAAATATTCTTTCTGCGACGCCCCACGTATTGGCTGGCGTTTTCCACAGCGTGTCAAGCTCCTCTTTCAGC
The DNA here is from genome assembly GCA_021605145.1 of Aegilops bicornis. NCBI lineage: Eukaryota > Viridiplantae > Streptophyta > Magnoliopsida > Poales > Poaceae > Aegilops > Aegilops bicornis. Next base: position 723,969,727 of record CM038675.1, read on the forward strand.
AGCCCCAGATATGATTGATGTCGTTCCTGGTTGTTTCGGCCCTTCAATTAGCATACTCATGTGAATGTACTTCCTCTTCATGCACAAACTGTGGGGAAGGTTGTACATCCACACAAACACAGGCCAGGTGCTATGTGTGCTTCTCACGGCTGCCAAACGGATTGACTCCATCGGTGCTCGCGCCCAAAGCACGATGTTCCTTGGATCGCTCCCAAATTCGGTATTCGAAGTTCAACGCTTGCCACCGCTCGCATCCTTAGGGTGACTCAAAGATCTTGTCTTTTTATCTATCTCCGGATCATTTGCGTCATCTTCTCGCTTCTTCTCCTCCCTATCCGGCGTGCTAACGCAGGAGCTTTTGCTACCTTAGGGTCCGCGAAATACCGCTGCAGACGAGGAGTGATCGGAAAGTACCACACCACTTTTCGAGGAGCTTTCTTCCTCTTTTTGTATCGAGTGACGCCGCACACCGGACATATGGTAGACTCCGCGTGCTCGTCCCGATAAATGATGCAATTGTTCATGCACACATGGTATTTCACATGCGGTAAATCCAGAGGACACACGATTTTCTTTGCCTCCTCCAAACTGGTCGGGCACTTGTTCCCCTTGGGAAGACGTTCGTGCCAGAATGACATGTTCTCATCGAAGCATGCATCGGTCATTTTGTGTTTTACCTTCATCTCTAGAGCCATGAGCGTTACTTTCAGGCGGGTATCCTCGGGCCTGCATCCTTCATACAATGGAGTAACCGCCTCTAACTCAAGTTGATCCATCTTGGCTTTCTCTCGGGCGGCAACTCTTGTGTTATCCGTCTGCTTGAGAAGCAGCTCTTGAATATGAGGGTCCTGCACCCAGCCCATCGATGGTCGGCGTCGTGCTCCGCCCGGCATCATCATCTTCATGATCATGCCCGTCGCCTGCTCGGCATCTTCCTCATCATCATGTCCTGCATATTCTACATGATGACTGCGGTACAAAGATCACACCGTGATCATCGCCTGGGGATTCTTCGTCTTCTCGCCCGCCCGAGCCGCGATGGTTGTCTTTCTGCCCTTCCTCATTTCTTGGCCGGCCCGCATGGACGACTTCGTAGTCATCTTCATCACCTTGCCACCGATAGCCATCCATGAAACCACGCAACAGCAGGTGGTCCCGCACCTGCCCGGAATCCGGGTCCGCAATAAGGCTCTTTCAGCTTGCATCTTCGACACGGACATCTTATCTCCGTCTCGTTCTTTTGAAGCATCTCGGCCTTCGCGGACCTCAAAAACCTATTCACGATGCCTTCGGTCATCGTGCGGACCATGGTCGTCATGGGTAGAGCAAAAGCGATATTTTAGAACCAAGAAAAATTTGGCATGACTTTCCTAAAAATAGGACCAAAAGGATGCTTAATGCCAAAATTCTACTTGAAACGGAAATGAATCAACATTCCGCAAAATATTGGCAACTATCGCATTTCAAATACCGTACACCTCCAAACACAAACACATATGCAAACACCACAAACATATGCAACACCACGAACATACATAGATCTAGCTAGGCCGTAAAAAGTGCATGTGCACATTGTTGTAAGGAGAACAACCTAAATATAGCTTCCCCTTACTTACCTATTAAAACAAGGTAATTTAACCACTTAATTTGAATGAATCTATGGTGGAAATGAGGTGAAAAAGAGGAGGCACCGAGACAAGGAGGAGGTGGAGAGAATGAAGTGGGGAGAAAGTGAGTGTGTGGGTAGGAGAGGCTGTCCCAAATATCTTGTTGCTGCCCACTTACTAATGGCGCACCTCTTGCATGGTGCGCCATTAGTAGTTACCACTACTAATGGCGCACCTAAGCAGTGATGCGCCATTAGTATGTTTGGACAGGCGCACTAGTTCAAAAAGTTTCTATACTAATGGCGCACCCACACCCTGGTGCGCCATTAGTAGTTACAACTACTAATGGCGCACTCGGGCAGGATGCGCCATTAGTATGTTTGGTCAAAGCACTAGTTTAAAAAATTGGTACTACTGGCGCACCCACAACCTGGTGCGCCATTAGTAGTTACAACTACTAATGGCGCACTCGGGCAGGATGCGCCATTAGTATGTTTGGACAAAGCACTAGTTTAAAAAAATTTGGTACTAATGGCGCACCCAAAGCATGGTGCGCCATTAGTAGTTTAGACTCTAATGGCGCATCGAATGGCGGTGCGCCATTAGTATATACTAATGGCGCACCATCTTTCCGGTGCGCCATTAGTGTCATTTCCATCTATAGCCCTTTTCCTAGTAGTGCAAGAGTCTGAGCTTGCCTCGGCTCTTGAGAGCGCCAAATCAGCCAAGGCCGAAGCCCAAAAAGCCCTCCAGGAAATTGAGGAGATGAAGAAGATAGCGGCGGGTAAGGCATTCTTTATGCAAAGCAAGCACGTGAAAGTGAATTACTTGTTACTTACCCGAGTCCGGAGCTCTCCAGAGCATTCACAGATCTTCCCCGAGTGTGTCCGACGCTGCCGCATTCTACCAAGCCAAGAGGGAGCTCGACAGAGAAGGTGTTCTCGGTCTCAAGATCTTTGAGGCGGACACCCGTGTTTTTTGAGCGACCAGTGAAACAGCTGGTCGAGCTCCATAAGGTGGCGAACATGCCATGAAGGGTCTCATAGTCCGCTGTGGCCTGGGAGGCCGTGCCTGGAAGCTACTTCAGCTGATGAGGCGGCCGGTGGATGCCTGTCCATGGCTTGAAGTCATCAAGCGCTCCAGATGCATCGAAGGTGCTCAGAGGCCTTGCCCGTGCTAAAGTGCACTGGGGCAATATGGACGCTGAGAAGCTTGTGACGGACGGACCACCGCCGGGCAAGGAGCATCGCAAGCCCGAGATGTATTATGAGGGCATCCTGAAGGGTGCCCGCCTTATAGCGGATGAGGGCTCCAAAGATTTAATTTTTGAGTAAACTCGCATTTGTGATCCTGTACGCTGAAAACTTGTTCATATGCGCTAAGCAATGCTTTTGAATTTAAAATATTACCTTCTGTGTGGCCGTTTATTAAAATTGAGAGATGGCGAGTCGTCGGCTTCTGCCCCCATGCCGCGAGTGCTGGGGTGTTTGGGATAAACTTGAGCGCTCCTTTTCCCATTCTTGGGTCCTTCGAGGGAGGCGCTCAACACAACAAACAAGGCAAGCAGACTATAATGCTTGAACACTCTCACTTAGCCATAGAATTCTATAATTTTAAATTTTGGCGAAGCCCCTAGTGTTCGGAAGACCGAGTTCGGGGCGCTATCCACGCCTAGGCCGGACAAAGCCGACTCCTCGCTCTAAGCGGCATAAGTCTTTAGGGACTCGAAAACCTCTCGAACATCGGCCAGCTCTCGCCCTATCATGACGGTCAGTTTTAGCTTTCTCCACTGAGGTGCTTAGCCCAGCTCAACCGGGGCAGTGGTTCTCCCAGTGCTACCTTAGCCGATATAACGGAACGTAAAGTACCAAAACATGGGAGCCGGGCAAACCCAACTATTGACCCAAGACATGATTCGGAGCCGATGCATATAATGCTATAAGTTCGGGGTGCCGCACTCATGAGAGTGTTCGGACTTCTCATACCATATTATGGGGTACGTAAGCCCCTGGTGTATTGGCCGTACCAAGGTGTACGATTGCATAATGTCATGACTGAACATATTTTTATAACAAAGGAATGCAATAATAGACAAAAGCTATGTATTGTTTGTTCGAAAAGGCTGCGGTAAAAGCAGGACGATACAAATAGTGCGATAAGTAAGAGATGGGACTATTTGACATGTCCCCCTCCAGGGGCAAGCTGCGGGATGATATGTGAAACAAGTATACTACTCGTTATAGAGACCACCTGGACACTCGACGTATCTTTCTGCCTTCCTGGCTGTTGCATCGTGTGTTCGGCGATTGTCACGGACAGGTGCCTTCCGTGAGAGTGGAGTCGAAATTAAGAAAAAAAGAGTGACAAAATCGAGCCCCAGTGCGGTTAAGCCGCATTTTGGGCATGCCGTGGTCGTGCCCCTCCCCCTATGCCCATGGTATTTCCAGAGCATAGTTATGTACGCGTAGTACTGGTTTCACAATTTTGCGAGGGCTGGGGTTGGGGCCGCATTGCTACGCTTGCTCGGAACGTGCCAGGCGGTCTTGTTGTAGCTTACTCCGGGCGCGCTTGACAGTGTCCGGACGTTTAATAGCTGGACTGGAGAATTGCCTCGAAAGGCTGCTTTGTACTTCCGCCGTGAGGGCCACCGTATGCTCCTCCTTTCGGAGAGAGCGTTCAGTGTTTCCATTGACCGCAATGGCTCCTCGAGGGCCTGGCATCTTGAGCTTGAGGTATGCGTAGTGCGGCACCGCATTGAACTTTGCAAATGCGGTTCGTCCGAGCAGTGCGTGATAGCCACTATGGAACGGGACTATGTCGAAGATTAACTCCTCGCTTCGGAAATTATCCGGGGATCCGAAGACCACCTCAAGTGTAACCGAGCCTGCATAGCTTGGCCTCTACACCTGGTATGACGCCTTTAAAGGTCGTCTTTGTGGGTTTAATCCTTGAGGGATCTATGCCCATTTTTCACACTGTATCCTGATAAAGCAAGTTCAGGCTGCAGCCGCCGTCCATAAGGACTCTAGTGAGGTGAAATCCGTCAATGATTGGGTCAAGAACCAATGCGGCGAATCCGCCATGGCAGATGCTAGTGGGGTGGTCCCTTCGATTGAAAGTGATCGGGCAGGAGGACCATGGATTGAACTTTGGGGCGACTGGCTCCAACGCATATACGTCCCTGAGTGCACGCTTCCGCTCCCTTTTGGGGATGTGGGTTGCGTATATCATGTTCACCGTCCGCACTTGTGGGGGGAAGCCCTTCTGTCCCCTATTGTTCAGCGGCCGGGGCTCCTCCTCTTCATCGCTATGTATCCCCTTGTCTCTGTTTTCGGCACTTAACTTGCCTGCCTGCTTGAACACCCAACAATCCCTGTTGGTGTGATTGGCTGGTTTTTAAAGTGCCGTATCCGCACGAGCGATCAAGTATTCGGTCCAAACTGGACGGGCTCGGAGTATTTCTTTTAAATGCCTTTTTCCGCTGACCGGGTTTAGAGCCTCTGAATCCGGCATTAACTGCCGTATCCTCAGCATTGTCGCCGTTAATGCGGTGCTTTTGCTTGTTGCGACGCGACCTGCCATTGTTGTCCTTGGTATCGGAATTACGTGGCTCTTGGTCATATTATTACTACGAGCTAGCCAGCTGTCTTCTCCCGTGCAAAAGCGGGTCATGAGTGTTGTGAGGGCTGCCATGGATTTCGGTTTTTCCTGTCCTAGGTGCCGCAAGCCACTCGTCCACGGATGTTATGTTTGAAGGCTGCAAGGGCCTCTGCATCCGGACGGTCGACTATTTGATTTTTCTTGGTTAGGAACCGTGTCCAGAATTGTCCGCCGATTCCTCCGCCGCTGAATTATGTGGCTTAGGTCATCGGGCGTCTGGTGGTCACACATAGGTGCCTGAAATTGTCGAGGAATGCGGCTTCCAGGTCCTCCCAACAACCAATTGATTCTGCTGGCAAGATGTTAAGCCAATGCCGAGCTGGTCCTTTAAGCTTGAGTGGGAGGTATTTGATGGCGTGTAGATCATCACCGCGGGCCATGTGGATATGAAGGAGATAATCCTCGATCCATACCGCAGGATATGCTGTGCCATCGTATGATTCGATGTTTACGGGTTTGAAACCCTCGGGGATTTGATGATCCATTACTTCATCTGTGAAGTATAGTGGGTGTGCGGCGCCACTGTACTAGGCAATATCACGACGTAGCTCAAACGAGCTTTGTCTACTTTGTTCGGCCCGGCCGGATTTACCATATCCGGCATGACGGTTATCGTCACATGTCGTGGGGCGCCCACGCGATCCATAGATCGATCTTGTTTGCCTTGCCCTGTCCTCCAATATATCTCGCAGGTCTGGCGCATTTCCCCGTGCCTTGGTATTCGTTGAGCGACGCCGGGGTGCGGCTTGAATGGAGGGCCGAGAGGCCTCTTTGTCGCGTCCACGAGGTGGCCGGTCGGCCGCATCATGCGCTGGTGATGTAGGTCTGGGTGCTTCCTCCTCTAATCGGGGTAGCAGCCTGTGCTTTGGGTAGCTCTTGGAGGGGTGTTCGAGTTCGTACTCTTCGGCCGCAAGGACTTCAGTCCATCTGTCGGCTAGCAAGTCTTGGTCAGCTCTAAGCTGTTGCTGTTTTTTCTTGAGGCTGCTCGCCGTGGCCATAAGCCTGCGCTTGAAACACTCTGGTTCAACGGGATCCTTAGGCACGACAAATTCGTCGTCGTCAAGGCTTGCCTCGTATTCAGAGGGAGGCATGTAATTATCGTCCTCTACCTCTCCGTCTGCCGCTCTCTCATGAGGGCTGGTTTCTCCATCCACCTGCGCTGAATCCTGCTGGAGGGGGTTGTCTTCGGCACTGTCCAGGGTGTTATTATCTCTCGTGCCGGAATAATCGCTGCTTTTGCTTTGGCGGGATTTAGAGCGGGCGCCACGACGCCGACGCTTAGGCTTCTTCTTGGAGGGGTCATCCTCCGTTGTTCCATCGCCGCTCCCTTCTTTTGGGGTGTCCACCATGTATATGTCATACGACGAGGTGGCCTTCCAGTGCCCTGTAGGCGCTGGTTCTTGGTCGTCTCCTGCATCGGCGTCCATACCGTCGATGTCATCGGAGTCGAAGTCGAGCATGTCGGTAAAATCATCGACAGTGGCTACTACGTGGGTGGTGGGTGGGCTTTGAATTTCTTCGTTGTCCGCATCCCAACCTTGCTGACCATAGTCCAGTCAGGGCTCTCCCGATAAAGAGAGGGACTTTAGTGAGTTCAGGATGTCACTGAAGGGCGAGTGCTGAAAGATGTCCGCGGCGGTGAACTCCATTATCGGCGCCCAATCGGATTCGATTGGCAGGGGCACGGAAGGTTCGGAGTCCGGAGGGGAGTCCGGCACCTTGGAGTCACAAGCTTCGCAAAGGACAAGGCTGGTGTTCGGCTCGATCGCCATAGAGATTGCAGCCCCGAGGCGGTGTCCAGCCACCCGCCCTCGACAGTGCAGTAGGCTCCGAGCTAAGGGTCGGAGCGGACATCGGTGCGGCCTCCGTGGCACCGCTTGGCGGCAGAGCTAGATCATGCCCATCGTGAGGCGGGCGCGCTGGCCGTGGCTCGAACCCGCCGAAGATCAAGTCTCCGCGACGCCGGCCGTGTAGTTCAAACTTCCAAATCTGACCTGATGGCTGGGGCGTAGCTGATCTGCTCCAGATGGCTGCTTAATTGGCCTGCGGTGCAAAGCCGCCGAACACGAAGATCTGTCCGGGGAGAAAAGTCTCGCCTGGACTGCATCATTGTTGATGATCAAGGAGCCATCGGGCCTAAAGGTGACGACATACGTAGGAACTCTCAATGAAAGCACCAATGTCGGTGTCAAAACCGGCGGATCTCGGGTAGGGGGTCCCGAACTGTGCGTCTAGGCGGATGGTAACAGGAGACAAGGGACACGATGTTTTGACCCAGTTTCGGGCCCTCTTGATGGAGGTAAAACCCTACTCCTGCTTGATTAATATTGATGATATGGGTAGTACAAGAGTAGATCTACCACGAGATCAGCGAGGCTAAACCCTAGAAGCTAGCCTATGGTGTGATTGTTGTTCGTCCTACGGACTAAAAACCCTCCGGTTTATATAGACACCGGAGAGAGTTAGGGTTACATAGAGTCGATTACAAATGGGAGGAGATCTACATCCGTATCGCCAAGCTTGCCTTCCGCGCCAAGGAAAGTCCCATCTGGACACGGGACGAAGTCTTCAATCTTGTATCTTCATAGTCCAGGAGTCCGGCCATCCGGACACCCCCTAATCCAGGACTCCCTCACCGACCCCGCCCCTTTATAAGGAGAGGGAAGGGGGGGGGGATGGCATCCCGCATTCTTCTATCTTCTATCTCCTCCTGCTTCTGCTTCTTCCTCTCATCCTCCATGGATAAGGGGAACCCCGGTCCCTCGACGGTGGCGGCGAGGGTCGCCGCTCGATAGCGTGTCCCTCCTCCTTCTGAACCCGCGGTGGTGGAGCCGGCCGCGAGGGAAAGGGGGACGGGGTGAGGCCGTGGGCGAAGCCGTGGCAGAGGTCGTGGTGCTCGGGGAAGAGGAGGACGGGGCGGCGCGCTGGCCTCGCCCCCGCCAATGATGCCTTTCCCGACGGGGGTCCACGTTGGAGACCAGACCCACAAGTTCTTCATCAGGCTGCGCTGGCCTCCACATCGCCGTCTTCGTCTTCCCGCTCCGTTTGCTCGGGAGATGGAGCGTGACCCGCCCCAGACCCTCAGGTTGCACATGAGGGGCTGCTGGAATGGGGGCACGTTGGTCGACGTCGACTTCCCGGCTACTCGGGTCATGTACCTCCGCCGTGTATGGAAGACGTTCGTTCGCATCCACAGCCTGACGGCGGGGCTCGTCCTCTACTTCAAATTAATGTAGGACGGGTTGCTCTCCGTCAAGGTCTTTGGAGATTTTGGAACTCGCCTGAAGTGCTACGTGGAGAGCTCCTCCGACAATGGAAGCTCTTCCTTGAGCGAAAGTGACGAGGAGGACAGCGGGGCAGATGACGGGGACGAGTCCGACTAGGCGTCGGACGCCTGCGCCTTAGGCGGGTGCGGAGCAAGAAGCATCTGCACCTGGACGCTCCTCCAGTGGAGTTTCGCCGGGGGAGGGGCCAGCTCCTTGAACTTCTCGGGGCCGTCTCCTTGGGCGGCTGGCATCGGGAGTTTGCGGAAGAGGAAGAGGGCGGGCGGCAAGGCCGTCAACTCGGAGTACACGGACACCGACGCCTTTGTCGCGTGTACGGCGACCTGCCACCTCGTCTTCCAACTCCTTTCCTGGTGAAAGAACATGCGGTGCCCCCATGTTTGGTTTTGGCAATTGATGACAATCTCTATGGACTAATGGTTGCCTTGAGTTATATTTGAAGGGTTTGTCCATAGGCTTTTCTTGGAGTCCATTTGTTGGTTTCAAGGAGAGTTTGTGATGACCACGGTGCTATTAAGGAATTATCCAAAGATCGGTCATGTGAGTGTTGACCTTATTGCAAGCATGTCTTGAAGAAGAATATTGTGTGATCATTCATGTCTACCTTCAAGACATCATCCAAATGAAGAGAGTTGGAAAGATTCATCACACAAAGCGCACAAGATGTACCAAGGGATCAGGTGATCCCATGGTATGGTAAGCATTGTCCATTACGCTTTGTGTGCTAACCCATCGTCTTCGTGATATTTCTTTGTGGGGTTAGGTTGCGGTGCGCATGTTCAAGTGATGCATCACGAAGAGATCAAGTTCTTGAAGCTTGCCGTCCATTGTGCTGAGAATGGACTTGTGAAGATGAGCGGAAGCGTGGCTCACCCATATTGGAGTATGGGGGAGCAATCAACTAGTCTTCATCGAGCCAACGCAATCAAGAAAGGTGGTCCATCTTGAGGAGGAGTAGATCGTCATCATCTAGCTCAAGTGGACTTTGTGCAAGGCAAAGGTTTGCCCTTGATAGGTTTTCTATTTTACCGGTCTCATGGTAGTTGTGGGAGACCGGGTTATAAGATCGATTGCCGTACTATCAAGGGGGGCTCTCGATGAGTTGCTTGATCGTATCGTACGTAGAGAGCTCAAACCATTGCATCCTTGCATCATCTTTATTGGTTCTTGTTTGGTTCTTCTCCTTGTGAGATTTGGAGCTTATGGTCATTCTTATGACAAGCTCGAGTTCATCGAAAACGAAGTTCACATGCATCTGCTATGATGTTTTCGATGTTGGAGGGTATGCCGGTTCTTCTCTATTGGAGGTTTCACTCCTTTGCCTGTAAAGCATACCTCCAGTGCCTCTTCTTCTATAACCAACAAGCTTGAGTTTGCTACTCGTCTTCCTCTATCCAACAAGCTTTAGTTTGTTCAATTCGGAGCTCATTTGCAGAAGTTATGGCAGTTCTGGTTTTATTGTTTCCCTCTGTTGTCTTCTCTGCAAAATGAAGGACTCCTAGTGTTGCTGATCTGGGGCATGCGGTAGTACTGCTCTCAGGAGCAGTAGTACCGCAGGCCCTTGCGGTAGTACCGCTTGATCCCTATGGTAGTATCAGAGTGCTCACGGTAGTACCGCTCTATGGGAGTGGTAGTACCGTGGGCTCTGGCCAGGCTTAGCAGCATGAGCGGAAGTAGGGGCGGATGTAATTCTTTACATCCGCGCCCTACGTGGTAGTACCGCTCTTCGTGTGTGGTAGTACCGTGCCGGATTTTTGCGCAGGTCCTCCCTCAGCGGAAGTAGGTACGGAAGTAATTTTTTACTTCCGTTCTTTCTCTGCGCCTAGTGTTGCTTGCCTTACGGTAGTACCGTAGGGGCGCGCGGTAGTACCGCTCCGGCGGTTCTACCGCTCCGGCGGTTCTACCGCTCGTTGCCCTGTGCAACAAGCCTTCATCTGGCCAGTGATGCACATGCGGTAGTACCGCAACCTGCAGCGGTAGTACCGCAGCCAACCGTGGTAGTACCGCAGCTCTGTGCGGTAGTACCGCGTCGTGCGGGCTGAGTGAGGGGATAACGGTTGGATTTCTCCCCACCTATAAAAGGGGGTCTTCTTTCCCATTGAGACTTATCTTTTGAGCTCGTGTTCTTCCCTCATTGTTGACCTTCTTCGAGCTTGCTAACTCTCAATCCCTCCAATGATTCTTGCTAGTTCTTGAGGGAAAAGAGAGAGGAGATCTAGATCCACGTTTCCACCAATCACTTTCTCCTCTAAGTGAGGGGAACCCCTTGGATCTAGATCTTGGAGTTCTTCGTGTTCTTCTTTCGTTCTTCCTCTCATTTTCCTCCCTAGCATTAGTTGCTTTGGTGGGATTTGGGAGAGAAGGACTTGGGCACTCCGTGTGCCCTTGCCATTGCATTTGGTGCATCGGTTTGAGTTCTCCACGGTGATACGTGGAAGTGAAGTTTGAGAAGCTTATTACTCTTGGGTGTTTGGGCACCATAGAGCTTGTTCCTCTTGGGTGCCTTGGCGCCCTAGACGGGTGGTGGTGTTCGGAGCTCAACCATTGTGGTGTAAAGCTCCGGGCAAGTGTCAGGGTCTCCAATTAGGTTGTGGAGATCGCCCCGAGCAATTTGACGGGTACCGGTGACCGCCCCCAAGGGTTTCCATTTGTACGGGTTCGGTGACCGCCCTCAAGGGTCCCTTAGTGGAATCACGACATCTTGCATTGTGGGAGGGCGTGAGGAGATTACGGTGGCCCTAGTGGCTTCTTGGGGAGCATTGTGCCTCCACACCACTCCAAACAGAGATTAGCATCCGCAAGGGTGTGAACTTCGGGATACATCGTCGTCTCCGCGTGCCTCGGTTACCTCTTACCCGAGCCCTTTACTTATGCACTTTACTTTGTGATAGCCATATAGTTTCTTGTCATATATCTTTCTATCACCTAAGTAGTTTTTCTTGCTTAGCATAAGTTGTTGGTGCACATAGGTGAGCCTAGTTGTTGTAGGTTTTGTGCTTGACAAATTAACCGCTAGGTTTATTCCGCATTTGTTCAAGCCTCAACCATAATTATTTTAAAGCGCCTATTCACCCCCCCTCTAGGCGACATCCACGATCTTTCAGCCGGCACCGTCATCACCGGCCCACCCTTGGGTAGCCACTGAGGTGTTCTCTTGGTGCTTTCTGCTGCTCGTAGCTCGCCTAGGCGCCCCTTTTGCCCTCGCGCCTTCTTGACCTGCCTCCTGAGGAGAGGGACAAGAAAGGGATTACATGCATCACATCTCTTTTTTAGTTTGTAAGCCTTCGGGCCTTCGTTAAATTGAGAACTTGTAATCCCCTTGCTCATGTTTTTCATTCCGTATGAACTGTATCTGTGTGGGATGTTTTTAATGAAAAAGGGATGTTTGCCGGGTTTTTCGTTCGTGGGTGGACCCCGCGACAAGGAGCGAATCCTTGTTACTTTTTAAGATAAACGTTTTTCGCCCGGCAACAGGCCTTGTAGTTCCCCTCACTTCGCTCGACCATTCTCGCGCCCTTGGCGGAGGCAGGGATGAAGTGGGCTTAGGCTCCTTGTTCTATCTCCTTGCCGCCGCGGCTACAACCAAATCCGGACCCAGGAGATAATCCTTAGGTATAGGGAAAAAGGGAGCACGGTAGCCTGGAGATAAAACGAGGTTTCACATGTCCCAGTTCCGTACCGAAATCCATGACAGGGGGTGAAAGACTTATCTGGATCTGCAGCCCGGCAACCTTGTCTTGCCGTGGTTGGATCCTTGTACTTGCAGCCCCCGGCAACTCTGGTTTGCCGGGGTCCGGGCGCCGGTCCGTTCCCTTTCTTCCAAGTAGCTCAGCAGAAGTGCCCATGTGCCCTGCGAACCAAAGGAGGGCAGAAAAGAACAGAGAGACGCGCACTCGACCTCTAGGCTAGGGGTTAGTCGCCGCTAAGCACTATCAACCCTAACCAAGGAAGATACTCGACCTAGCATGCATGCTACAACTTAGGGCGCCAGTGCTTCATTTATTTGTGCTCAGGGTCTGCGCCTGGCTTTGTACAAAGGGTTACATGCCTTGTCGACAAGGCTTGTACAAAAGGTGGCTTGTCGGGGGGCCCGACAAGCCGCGCCTTATGGGTAAAACTTGCGAAGATGCTCGATGTTCCAGGAGTTGCTCACTGGAACAACATCTTCGGTCTCCAGGCGGTGACCGTGCTGTGCCCGGTGACTCAGATACCCGATAAGGGCCTTCCCACTTCAGCATCAACTTGTTGGAATTCTTGGCCGATCGAGCGTGCGAAGAACAAGGTCGCCTTCCTCAAAGCTCGGGCATGAACCTTGCGGCTATGGTAGCGGCGCAAGGCTTGATGGTAGCATGCTGCTCTCACGGCTACCAAGATGATCTTCCTCAGGGAGCGTCGCGTCATCTTGCCGCGAGTGCTGTTGCTCAAGCTCATCTTAAGCGAGCACTCGAGGTGACCCGTATATGAGTTCCGTGGGGAGAACTGCCTCTGCCCCATATACTAGGGCAAAGGGTGTCTGGCCGGTGGCTCGATTTGGCGTCGTCCTGATCGACCAAAGAACCGTCGGCAACTCATCAATCCAGCGCCTTCCGCTCTTGTGCAGCCTGTCAAAGGTCTTCGTTCTCAGGCCTCGCAATACTTCAGCATTCACCCTTTCTGCTTGGCCGTTGCTCCGGGGGTGTGCCACGGAAGCAAAACAGACCTTGCTGCCGAGGTCTTGAATGTACTGCATGAAGGTGTGGCTTGTGAACTGCGTGCCGTTGTCGGCGATGACTCTGTTTGGCACACCAAAACGGCAGACTAGACCCTTGAAGAACTTGACGGCTGACTGTGTTGTCACCTTCCTCACTGGTTCCACCTCTGCCCACTTTGTGAACTTGTTGATTGCAACGTACAAGTACTCAAAGCCCCCGACAACACGGGGAAAGGGCCCAGTATGTCAAGCCCCCAGACCGAGAATGGCCAGGAGAGAGGGAACGTTTGAAGGGCTTGAGCTGGTTGATGAAGCTTCTTTGAATGGAACTGACACGCTTCACACTTGGTTACTAGTGTCGTCGCATCCTGGAGGGCGGTGGACCAGAAGAAACCTTGCCGGAATGCCTTGCCGGCAAGGGCCCTTGACCCTATGTGGGAGCCACATATGCCTACATGTATCTCTGCCAACAGCTCCAATCCTTCCTCCCGGGGGATGCACTTCAACTTCACACCGTTCGGCCTTCTCCTGTACAGGACGTCATCAATGAACTGGTACAGGGCAGACCGACGGGCTACTTTTTCCGCTTCTTCCTGCTCCTCAGGAAGTTCCCCTGTTTGGAGGAATCGGACGGTATGCTGCGCCCATGCCGGAGCCTGGGGCTCGACGGCAAGGACCAAAGGCATTTCCTCTGCCATGGGAGCGGTTGTCTCCACGGTTAGGGCTTGACGCCCTGCCGGAGCCAGTTGCTCTTTGGCAGGCTTAGCGTCCACGGCAGCATCCTTGCTGGCAGCCGCAGGGGGCTCAGCGGGAAAGTACTTGCCATGACCTGATTTCCTCCGCTTGTTCCGCCCCGTTGATGGTTTGACGGATGGCTGAGTTAACCGGAGCAAAAAGGTACCTGGTTCCACAGGTAGCTTGAATGGAGCATGCTTCGACAGGTAATCGACGATGTCATTCTCCGCTTGGGGAACGTGCTCCGCTTGGATACTGTCAAAGCGCTCCTCTAGCTTCCTCACTTCATCTACGTAGGCCTCCATCAATGGGCTCTGGTAATCCTTGTTGATTTATCTGACGACAAGCTGCGAGTCACCCCTGACGATGAGCTTCTTCACCCCGAGGTCTGCCGCGATCCTGAGACCGGCAAGCAGCCCCTCGTACTCACCAATGTTGTTTGTGGACATCTCCCTGGGAAAGTGCATCTGGATCACGTACTTGAGTTGCTCTCCGGTGGGTGCGACAAGGAGCACACCGGCACCGGCACCTTGCAGCAAGAAAGCCCCGTCAAAGTACATGATCCAGTCGCGGTCTGCTTCCTCACCGGGGAGAGCGGTCTCTTGGATTTCTTCGTCAGGTGTTGAGGTCCATTCCGCAATGGACTCTGCCAAGATTCTGCTCTGGATTGTTAAGGTACTTTCAAACTTCCACCCAAAGCTCGACAACTCCAAGGCCCATTCCACAATCCTTCCGGTCGCATCTGGGTTGTGCAGTACCCGTTGTAGCGGGAGGCGGGTGACGACAGTGATCTCGTGGGCTTGGAAGTAATGACTTAGCTTCCTCGAGGCCATAAGGAGGCCGAAGAGCAATTTTTGCACACCGGAGTACCTCGACCTAGCCCCCTGCAAGAGGGAGCTGACAAAGTAAACCGGGCGCTGCATCATCTTCTTCCTCTGCACAACTTCGCTTGACTGTTCGGGCGTTTCCCTGATGGCATCAAACTCTGCCGAGGGCCTTGCCTTGCCGGCACAAGGTCCCGCCGGGGGAATCTTTGGCTCGCTGTCCGCTGGTTCTGCCGTCGCCACCGCCTCCTTGTCGACCTCCCTCTGTGCCACTAGTGAGGCGCTGACCACTTGATTCATTGCCGCTAGATACAGCAGCAACGGTTCTTGTGGTTTAGGCGCAACCAATATTGGCGTGGAGGAAAGGTATTTCTTCAGATCCTGCAACACCGCCTCGGCTTCTGGGGTCCACTCCATCGGGCCTACCTTCTTCAAGATTTTGAAGAAAGGGAGGGCGCACTCGGCAGACTTGGAGATGAATCGGCTCATG